>CM019065.1:42759115-43359115 GCA_009667805.1 Leptobrachium leishanense
CCAGGAAGGGGGGGGGGAAGGAGTAATCCGGAAGGGGGGGGAAAGGAGTAATCCAGGAAGGGGGGGGGAAGGAGTAATCCAGGAAGGGGGGGAGGGAAGGAGTCCCAGGAAGGGGGGGGAAGGAGTAATCCAGGAAGGGGAGGGGGGGGGAGTAATCCAGGAAGGGGGGGGGGGGAGTAATCCAGGAAGGGGGGAGGAGTAATCCAGGAAGGGGGGGGAGAAAAAGAGTAATCCAGGGAGGGGGGGGGGCGGGGAGTAATCCAGGAAGGGGGGGGGGAGTAATCCAGGAAGGGGGGGGGGAAGTAATCCAGGAAGGGGGGGAGGAGTAATCCAGGAAGGGGGGGGAGGAGTAATCCAGGAAGGGGGGGGGAGGAGTAATCCAGGAAGGGGGGGGGAGTAATCCAGGAAGGGGGGGGGAGTAATCCAGGAAGGGGGGGGGGGGAGTAATCCAGGAAGGGGGGGAGGAGTAATCCAGGAAGGGGGGGGAGAAAAGGGAGTAATCCAGAGGGGGGGGGGGGAGAGAAGGAGTAAATCAGGAGGAGGGGGGGGGAGAGAAGGAGTAATCCAGGAGGAGGGGGGAGAGAAGGAGTAATCCAGGAGGGGGGGGGAGGGAGAGAAAAGGAGTAATCAGGAGGAGGGGGGGGGGGAGAGAAAAGGAGTAATCCAGGAGGAGGGGGGGGAGAGAGAAAAGGAGTAATCCAGGAGGGAGGGGGGGGGGGGGAGAGAAAAGGAGTAATCCAGGAGGTGGGGGAGAAAAGGAGTAATCCAGGAGGGGGGAGAAAAGGAGTAATCCAGGAGGGGGGAGAAAAGGAGTAATCCGGGGGTGTGTGATTGTGTCGTTGATGTGCGCAGGATTAACTGGCCGGACCCACACACAGAAGCAGGTGTTTGGGCATACGAGGATCCTGGCCGGGTTACGGCTGTAATGGATCTCCTGTATGAGGCACAGGGCGCGCAGAGCACCGGTTAGCGGATAAACCCCCCGCAGGCTCTATTCCCTGGCATGGTCCAGGCAGACAAAGGCCCCGGCGGCCCGTGCATTCCAGCCCAGGAAACCCCGTGGCCGCCATTTTGGCTGCGGCGCCACAGGCCTGATCCTGGGAGGAGAGCGAGCGGTGGAGAGCAGAGAGGCGGCGGAACGTGAGGGGAGAGGAGCGGGGCCGCCGGGCTCCAAAGAGGCGCGCACACAGGCAAGGCGAGAGGAGAAAGGACGGGGAAAGCTGCGGAGAAAGAAGATGGCGACCGGCACGCACCGGTAGAAGATGGCGGCACGGCGTGGCCATGGATACCTAAAACAGAAGGGGGCGCCGAGAGGCACAGTGTCGGCGGGAGTCAATCGGGATGGGGAGCCGACAGAGAGGATCACTTACCCGGTGTCCGAGTTGCTTGTGGAAACGGTCTCAATGCGCAACTGAGACTAGTAATGGGAGGTGCAGCCGGCCGCTGATTGGCTGCGGCGCTGTCACGTGACTGGAAGAAGCCGGCGCAAGATACTGCCAAAACAGGGAGCATAGAGGCTAGAGCACGCAAGGGCAGCCGAGGTTCCTTATATATACTCTCAAGCCTCTTGGGTCACGCCCACATTTCAGGCGTCATTGTGTTCCGATTGGTTGGCTAGCGGCTCGGTCGGGAGTGAGACCGAGGCTTGGAACACGATTCCGCTGTGACTGGCGAAAAGGGGGCGTGGACGAGGCAGAATGCGAGAACAATGAAAGGGAGGCCCAACCCCATCAAGAGCTTCAGGGCCAGCGCCGAGCACTGACTGCTTACATCATCACAAGGCGCTCTGCAGTGATTGCCAATGTGAATGCCCCAGAGCATGATGGGACCTAGAGTCCAGAGGCCTGTTCAATACCTCAGCCGCTGCAAGTGCTAAGTTAGCAACTTGCCATTGAACGCCGTTCAATCGCTCAGCAGCGCTAACCTAAGGCCTGTTCAATACCTCAGCCGCTGCAAGTGCTAAGTTAGCAACTTGCATTGAACGCCGTTCAACCGCTCAGCGCTCAGCAGTGCTAACCTAGCACTTGCAGCGACCCGAGGAGATGCTTCGGTGACGTATTAAAGATGGCCGCCACATGAAGCCAGTAACAATGCCCTACAGCAAGATGGCCGCCGCCTCGAAGCAAGTAATAATTCCTACAGCAATGTTAATTTGAGGTTTTTGTTCACCAAAGCACAAAATATTTATTTATTATTTCCCCCTGCACATAGACATATATTACAGTTCAATTTATATATTGTTTCAGAAGTAAACATAACGTTTATTCATTAAAAACTATCATTTGTGGTGTGTGCAAACAAAACGGAATTGTGCTGACTGCTTCTCTTTATTATATTTTGTCCGAGTGATCCGAAAAACAATCTGAATTTTTCATTAAGAAATCGTCGGCCATTTTGGATTCAAAATTCGCATCCAAAGGGTTCAACGACACTGCTGCAGCAAACTGAATTGCTGCGCTGCAGCAATTCAGCAGCTGCTGAGGTATTGAACAGACCTCTCGCATCAAATTAACACTGCTATAGGAGAGAACAATCATCCCGGTGTGCAGGCAGCTCACTCACATGATGGTTTTGGTATTGGTTCCCAGCCCTGGTCCTCAGGTCCCTCTAACAGGCCAGGTTTAACACTAGCAGGGTTATTCAGAGAGCGGTGAAAACCAGGAGAATGAACACTCTAGACCAAATTTTGGATTTGGAAAGTGAGATAAATGGAAGAATTTTTTCTGGTTTGGTTATTTTGACCGAGAATTATCACTTCTCCAGCCATTCTCCTGGTTTTCACCTCTCTCTGAATAACCCTGCTTGTGTGCTGAGCTTATTTTGACTGTTTTTGCTCATCATGTTTAAACGCGATTTGAAGTCACGTTTTATTGTACAACCCAGACAGATTATATACTTTTTATGGCAAATTCATAATATATGATTATTTTATGTATACGTCATGTCCTGCCAGAATGCTATATTTTTTCATACAAGCTTTTACGGTTATGTAATCTATGGGGTACACTTGTTAAAAAAAATTAGAAATGGGAATTACTGTATTCTTCTGAGAAAATACACAAATTTAGCTTAAAAAAACAACATTTTCCATTCGTGCAGCACTATTCACATTATTATTGAAAAGTAAACAATAGTGCTGCATTAATAAATTAAAATAATATATAGTTTTTTTATTATTTTTTGTTTACATGTAACCTGGTCATGTTTGGTATCATTGGAAAGGCTATGCTCTAGCTGCAACCGATCAATGACTCCCCTGTCTCCACCATAGGGATTTCCATAGAATATCCCTGGGCAGCTAGGGGTTTCCTCGCTAGCTGACATCAACGCGCCATGCACGATGATGTCTGTTGACAAGGGGAGACCCAGAGGCAGGGCTGACATCTAAGATGGCAGCCCCATCGGAAATAGGCTGCGATCCGGTGCCAATTGGTGCCGGATCGTGGCCTTGCACCTATGGGGTTAAAGAGAGGCATCGCTGGAAAGGTCAGACTGTGACCTTTCCAGCGATGCCTCTCTTGACTTTGTACCACCCAGCGATGGGGAGATAGACGGGTCCAAATGACCCCCCCTTCAGACACTCCTCCTGCTCTGGCAGGGGGGGCCTAAGACGAAGTCATCACGCCCGAGGTAATGACATCAGTGTGCCGTGAGGGGTACGAATACGCAGATCTGACTTCATGGAAGTCAGGTCTGGGTGGACCCCCGGATGGAGAGGTATCGGGCGGGAGGGGGCTTGAACGCAAGGACGTACTCTGTACGTCCTTTGCGCTTATGGGGTTTAAGGATTCCCTTGGGGAAATGCAGACTGAATCCTGGTTTCCTCAAATGACTCTGTCCTCTGCCCTGCAACATGTGTAATTCATATGCTGCAGAAAGAAACAAAAGGCAGGTCACCTGGGATTCCTTATTGATCTCTTACCTGGAGTGTATGGATTCTACATGCTGCGGGGTGGCAATTTCATGCACTGCCCATCAGCATGAATACATTAGATGTATTTGGAACAACAGTGATGTTTGCCGTTTTTAGCAACTAGGTGAGCTTCAGATGCCACAAAGATGCTTGGCAAATGAATAGCTCGCTTCTGAATAATATTGAGCCATAGTTTTGGTTTTTGGTTGATCCTGCCAAAAAGAAACTCCTGTTTAAATTCCCATAATGAACTTGCACAGTTGTCTGTTTAGCACATGCATTATGGGTGGGAGCCTGCTAGAAAGGGGATTTGCATCCCAATGGTAGAGTATGGGCATAATTAGTGAATTCTAGACTTTTGGTAAATTTGTTTGAAATGCAAATTCTGCTTCTCATTGTAATGTTTATTTGCCCAATTAAGGCCGGGGTCAGAGGGAGCACACTATCTGCATCCGCCTAAGAGCCATTTTTAAACAGCATATGCCCCATATGCTCCGTCTCTCCTTTTCTCCTACCATCTACATAAAAACAAGAAGACCATCTGCAGATGAAAGAGGTGAAGGTACCCACCGAATAAGCAGTACCACATGCCCACAAGTTGAGCCTGGAACCTAAGGCTCCAACATCGGTGAGTTTGTTTTGACCTCTACTTACCTTATTTTAACCATTGGCTACAAATCGCGCTATGAAGATCTCTCTTTTTCTTTATCTGAGACGATCGAGCAAACATTAAGGAAATGCAGAGGCCACCCCAAGAAAACTCTAAAGAAGGGCAGAGGCTACCCTCAATTAGGCCCAAGGCGTTCCACACCAGAGCCGGTACATGAGGCTCTATAAAGTGTAAGTGTTCCCTTGTCTATGGGCACTTAACTCTGTATCAGTCAATATTGTACTATTTTTTTCTGTTTCCCTTCTACCCCTCTCCTCTTTTCCTCCCATTTTTTGGGAATTGGGAGTCTATATAGGACTTAGGTGAAGACAGTGCACCAGGACCTCAGGAACGTGGTAGCCTCTGGACTGCCCCTGTGGAGACTCAACCAGACTACCTTTGTCTTCAATACAGAATATATGGTCGGTTGGACTGTTTTTTTGCCTTCACAAGTGATTTGGAAAACAAGACTCTATAAGGATAACTTTTTGAAAGACCTTCAATTGCACTATACGCACTTATATATGCACTTTTTACTTGCATTTGCACTTTATATGCGATTTTTTTTTTTGAATATATCAGGACATCAACTGTCACCTTTTTTGCACAGTAAAACTACTGCACCTAGCTCTATTCATAGCAGCACTTTAGTGGTCTTTTCGACCGTGCACTGTTTGGAATAGTGGGAATACCATACCCATTTATTATTTGTACTAGATTTTATATAGATCACTCTCAAAAGAGACTGCGCCACTAGGATCCTCTCTCTTTTTCCTACTGAAAAGATACACTGTCTTATTCCTTATACTCACCCAACTCACTGACACAACCATCAATCACTCTCACCTTACAGTCCTCTCCTCCTGTTTTCAACCCCAACCCTCCTAGATTGTGAGTTCCTACGGGAATAGGGCCCTCATCTCCTCCTGTACTGTTTGTCAAATGTTGTTCAATGTATTGTAACCCTGTCTATACTGTGCTTATTGTACAGCGCTGCGGAATATGCTGGCGCTTTATAAATAAAGAATAATAATAATAATAATATACTGTTATCCCGATTAGCATGGTGTCTCACCAGCCACTGACCTCACCGCACGTCACTGCTATTTGTGTAAAGGATTTACCCGAGACGATCGGAGCAATCACTCAGGAACCACTCAGACGTGAGTCTCTTGAAGGAAGCAAGTTTTTTCTATTAACTCCAGAGGACTCAGGGGTGGTAAACTTCACCAAAATCCTTAGTGTACAGAGATTATATACCGTTACAAATTACACGCAAGCCCACCCCAGCACCCTCCCATCCAGTATTCTGCCCAGAGACCAACCTTTGTGTTTTTTTTTCCATATAATACGCTACACAAGTTAGTTAATCTACTGGCCTGTTTGGAGAATAAAGGATTGCTTACAAAATGTTTTCTTTATTCTATTCCCTGGCTGGGACAGTGAGTTCCAATTTTGAAGATAAAATGTTACAGAGGGGAACTGCTATCTTGGGGCTGCGTAGGGAGTATCTGTGCACAGTACATTGAGCAGAGCTACAAGTTTCGTCAAGGTCTTGCAATTATATCCCAACGACAGTGAGGCGTTTCTTTGCACATATTTGAAAAACTAAATACAGTGAACAGTACTGAAATGATTAAATAGAAAAAGGGATTATGGGTATGCTAGTCATTTTATATTCAGGATTTCCAGGCCTATACCCTTCAGCTGCGCTCAGCGAGGTGGCCAGATGGGCGTTAGAGTGGAAGGAACGTCCGCTCTCACGGACGTTCCTTCCGCTCTTAAAAACGCTCATCTAACCCCGGCCTTAGAGTCTGATAAAAATGCAACTTCTATGAATTCACTTGCGTAATATAAAGGAATTGTTGTGCTGGGCGGATTATTGATTTGGTTGTACTGAAGTAACACAATGGATGGAGTCACACGAGGGAAATTCAGGGAAGTGAGGAGACTGGGTATTCCAGTCCTGTTTGTGGCTTTATTTCGGGGTTCACACAACCAACAGTAACAATTGGGAGAATTCAGAGAGCGCGAGAGAGAAGATTTGATTTCTGTGGATTAACCCCTTCACTGCTGAACCAGTTCACCCCTGTGTGCTGAGCTCATTTTTACCGTTTTTGCTCATCATGTTTAAACGCGATTTGAAGTCACGTTTTATTATACGACCCAGACAAATCATGTATCCTTTTTTAAGGCAGACTCAGCAGATTCATAATATATCATTATTATATGTATACGTCATGTCCTGGCAGAATATTATAACAAAAAATGCAATAAAAAAAGTGAATTTCCAATTATCTACAGTAGACATGTGCACAGTGTTTGTTTTTCTTTTGTTTCGCATTTCCCTCTTCTGCCGACTATTGCTGAGTAGGAGACGTCATCGTGCTTTCAGCGCGATGACGTCTCCAACTCGCCGCAGTAGCAGGCGGGAGCGAGCCGTCGGCAAGTCAGCGGCTGTGATTAGTGTTGCACGCATCCTCTTGCGCGTAACACTAATCAAAGAAGGTGGAGCGGTCAAAGAAGGTGTGGCATGCGCGGAGTTCCGGGTTGAAGTGAAAGAGGAGGGAGGCGCGGGATTAGAAAAAAACCACAGTGTGAAAATGCCTCCGTTTTAAGGTAAGTATAACATTAAAGAAAAAAAAAAGTAGAACGACTAGGTAGGACAGTAGCATTTGTATACTGCAAAGAAAGGGGGGGGGTCGTTTTCAGTTTAGAGTGTTCCTTTAAACTCTGTCATTTCATCCTATCTGGCCACGCCCCTCAGGGGGGTGTCTTCAGCTCCCACTTCCTGAATATTCCCCGCCTCCTCCCTGCCCAGTGCTCCACCCATCAGCGCGTCACATGAGCTAGCACAAGCTGTGCACGTGAAACACTGTGCACGCTCATGACCTCAGACTGGGGAAACTGAGGAACTGAATATTATCATCTCTACAACTGTGAAAACAATACTCACTCACACTGTCTCACAGAATTCCTCACCCACTGACTCGCTCAATTGCGCTCTTTCATGGTTTACATACTCAGGGTTTCACTCAAACTCCCTCACACAGTCACTCACTCTCACTCTTTCTTATGCTGTCTGTCTCTTGTGCGCGCTCTCTCACTTCACCTTTTTTTGAGCTCTCTCTGCTTTATCTTTCCGTTTTTCTCTCTTTACCTTTTCTTGTGTATCAGTGTTTTTCTTTGTTGTCCCTCTCTCTGCTGTCTCTTTTTCCCCCTGCGTGTCCTTCCCTATCTCTGCAGTAGCTGGTAGTGAAAGAGTTACAGATTGGAATGGCACTTAGTGCAGGAGGGAGGAGGAGCAACTCAGTCGCACATGCTCAGTGCGGTTTTTTTTATGTATACCTAGGTATACACACTGATTGGTTAGTTCAAAGTGCCTCCTGAGGTGGGCGTGGAAAATGCCAAGAAAGAAAAGTGAATATGATAAAATATCATATTTACTTGCTTTTCATGTCTGCTGAATGCCACTACTGAATTATTCAAAAGGCGTTGCACATTTTTAAAGCACACTAGAAAATCATGCATGTTCCTTTAAGCCTATCCCATAGGGTTACCAGATCAGCCATGTTTTCCTATCACGCATATAATTTATTCAAGCTGATGGGCAGTACATTGAAAATGCAACCCTGCAGTATGTAGGATACGCTGCAGGTAAGAAATAAAAAGGAATCCAAGGTGATCTGCCTTCACTTCCTTCCTGCAGCAATTTAATTTATACATGTTGCAGTTACTCAGGTTGAAAAAAGACATGCGTCTAGGGTTGCCACCTTTTCTTGAAGCCAAACCCGAACACTAACAACGCGTAGCAAAATATTTTTGCTGCTCACGGGTATACGCACAGACACTCAGTCACACACATACAGTTGCAAGAAAAAGTATGTGAACCCTTTGGGATTACGTGGAGTTTTGCATGAATTGGTCATAGTCATGGAGCTGATGTAACGCTCCATGCTTCAAACCCCCAAGAGACTTTATGTTCATTTATATCATGTGGTTTTAAATATTTTACATCGTTTGGTTTTAGTTTAAATTAGTTTAGTGTAAAATGGCGTAACTTTAGTTTTAAATATACTTATATTCCTGTAGGTAAATCAGTGACGTGCGGTGAGGTCAGTGGCTGGTGAGGCACTGGCTAGTATCAGAGCCAGATATACACAGGGTTACGCAGTCGCAATTTACGCATTTGATTATTGTTATATAGGAGAATAGAGTTTCACTATTAATAAAGTAAAGTTCGCATTTTTTTTACAGTTCTAAGAGCATGCACTTACAATACTGACTAATAGAGGGCGCTACTACACACATGGTGACTGCTGAGCTCTGCCTGCCCGCCCCCACGACTGACGAGGACAGTCACATGACTGTCCTGCGTTAATCAATCTATGGGGAGCTCTGCCTCCCATGGGGGGGCATTTTTTTTAAAAAAAAAATTGCTTGAGACCAATGCTGCGCAAATTCCGTAGACTATGCTGGCTCAGTGCTGCCCCTGCTGTCTGTGTAGTGAATCACACACACACACAGCAGTCGGCAAACTGAAAGTAAGTGGGAGAAAAAAGCGGAGGACAGAGAAGCACAGCGAGGGAGGGTGGAGAGGTGAGTATGAAAACTTTTTTCAATGAATAACATTTTATTTACAGATTAACTTTACATACATGTCATTGCAGCACAATGAGCACATTAATTTACTGGAATCGCAGGGGAGGCCCTGCCACCCCTGACTGCACGTCCCTGAGGTAAATGTGTTTCTGTATAGCCAGTAAACAAGCTTTACTGCTGTGTAATTTATGCACCAGGGTTTTTCCCCTTATCTAGCTGCATATTTAATTCAAGAAGTCTGTGAAAGTGTTTGTATTTAATCTGATGTGTTAGAACAATGGATTATACAAATGTTGTGTGAGCTGAAGGCTAAAGAATGTTTATTGTAAATAACTGACATAATGTAATTAGTATATTGGTAAAACGAGGTGCGTCATTTATGCAAATTATGACTGTTGGACTTCAGCATAAATGGTGGCGTTTTGTTCATTACAAGTCAGAGAACTCTCAGAGCTCAGAGAGAGAGAATCCAGTTTTAAAGCATACAGCCGCGCCTGGTGTTTTTATTTCAGCGACGCTACACTATACACTATCACCCTCAGAAGGTACCGAGCGGCCTTCTGGAGATTCCTAACGGCTCCAGGGCAGAGGAACAGAAGCAGGCGGGTCAAGCTGCTCGAGGCGCTGAGGACAGCGCTCCCAGTAGCCGGGCTGACCGCAACGAAGGAGTGTCTGGAGAGTCAGGACAGACGGAAGAGAACGGTTCCATCACATTGGTGGCAAGCGGTGTGGATAGAGGCTCTCTAACACCAATACACACCGAGATGACAAACTATACAGCCTGCAAGCAGGACACCCTGAAGGACCTGCAGGAAAGCCATGGAAGGAACGAATATTGAAGAAAGGGTCAAAGGCACAAGTTTGGTGCAACCAGGAGCGAGATGGAAACGCTCAAGGAGGTAAAAAGACGCCTCAAGCAATATGGTCCAAACCCTAGCATGGACCTGTTCCAGAGCGTTTGGAATGAGGTCTGTTTATTGCAGAAAGAGAAAGCTGTGCAGGACCAGGAAGATTTTAACCCTCTGCATGTGGAATCAGTAAATACAAGGTCCCAGGCTGGATGGAGCCAGGGGACATTCGTGGCCAGGAGGAAAACTGGCTGGCAACTACACCACACACCCAGAGGGTGTCTACAGACTTGGATTGGCAGAGACCAGGGATTTTGGAAGCATCGGCTTCTGCCAATGCCAAGACCCAAACAAAATATGCCTCCGCACCAACCGTGACCATCAACCCACCCTCAAGTAAGGCTAAAAAGAAGCGGAGGGGTGGAAGGGTGAAAGAAATGGAGGTGGTGCTGGAGAGCGAATGCAAATGTTGTGACCCGCTTCGAAGGGAGGTAGAGACCTTGAAAGGGCAACTAGACTTTGCAACCCAGAGCGAGAAAGAGACTGGCCTGCAATTGCACCGGCTACAGGATCAGCTGCGAGCTGTCACAGTGGAGAGAAATAATCGCTGCATGGAAGTACGAGAACAGTCAGTCAGTATACGAAAATTGTCATCCCAGCTGCAGGTCTGTGAGGACTGTAACATCGACCTACACACGGAGCTCAGTGGTGCTCAGGCGCAGATAGCGGAGCTGGAGCGCAGCTCCCGTGTAGTGATTGAGCAGCTGGAGGACGAACGGCGAACCAGAGCGGCTCTACAGACAGAAATTACCACATTTAAAACTCGTCTGGAGCGCTGTGAGCAGGAGTTGGAGCAGACACAGCTCGCCCGGGATACTTTTCAGGCACGGGCCTATGAGCAGCAAGAGGAAATACAGCTGCTCCAGAACCAACTCCAGCTGTGCCAACACCAGCTACTAGGAGCAGACACAGCTCGGAAGGAGAGCCTCGCTCAAACTAAGGCAAGCGAGATGGAGGTGAGCCGTCTGACACACCAACTAGGTGTATTGGAGCAGGAGCACCAGGGCACTGTTAGCCACCTGCAGGCTGAGCTCGAAGGGACACGGGCACAGTGCCAAAAGCTCCAAGATGAGTTGTCCCTGGCACAAGCTGACAGCACCCATGTGCCCACCACGGAGGAGAGCAGCACAACAGGGAGTCAAGTCATTGCCCCTGTTATATTTTGCATAGAGGAGCAATTGTACCCAGTGTTGCTGGAGGTGGATGCTGTGCTGGCATCAGCGTGTGCTTTGTCCTCAACGAAGATGGAGACCACCCAGCACTCCACCCCTGTGACCCAAGGTGCTACAAGTGAGGGGACCACTTCTTACCTGCCTAGAAGACCAGCAGAATCGGTGAGTGACTACCCTGAGAGACTACCAAATTCCTGGTCCCAGGAAGAATTGCGCCCTTTTGGGATTGTGGGGATTGCCGTGGGCAGGGCCCCTGCTAAATGTTCGGGAGGGAACATACGGTGCCTGTTCGAGGGCAGTGAAAACCCCATGAAAAGCACTGCTTCGGCTATTCAGAGAACACAAACCAGCAGTGAAAGGTTCCCCTAATGCCCTGTCATTCTGTGGTTTAATTCTGCAAATTTATTCAGGAGAATCCCATAGACTTCAATGTTAAAAATATTCCCGTTTTAATTCAATATCTAATAAACCGTTGATTATAAAATTCTGCAGTAAAGAGTCTCTTTATTTATAGATTTTTTAGGATACTTGAAGCATTTTTCTGAATTTTTTTTTAAAGTCTGATTTTTTTTTTTTTTTAACCCTTTCGCTGCTGAGGCTTTTCCCGCCCCTGTGCTGAGGTCATTTTTTACCTGTTTTGCGCATCATGTTTAAACCTGTTTTGAAGGCTTATTTTAGTATATGACATCGACATATTATATATCGTTCTTTCGTCAGACTCGGTAGATTCATAATATGTCATTATTATATGTATACGTTATGTCATGTTTGTATATTATAACAAAAAATGCAATAAAATATGTATTTTCAATAATTTACAGCGTGTAAAGTGTTTATTTCCACATTTTAACATGCGAGCAATTGCGGTTATATTTTGTATGGGGTGCGCTTGTTAAAAAAATTAGAGATGGGGTCTCGTTACATTTTTTTTTGGGGAAAATGACACCATTTTTAACAAACGCACCGCATACAAAAATCGTTAATGCAGCATTATTGTTCACATTATAATTGAAATGGGAACAATATTGCTGCATTAACAAAACAAAAAACAAAAAAAAAAAGTGTTTATTTTTTTTTTTTTTAATTTTTTTTTTAATTTTTTTTTATTTTTATTTTTATTTTTTATTTTTTTTTACATTTTTTTTTACTTTCATGTTTGTATCGTTGGAACGGCCATGCTCTGGCCGATCCAACGATATCAAAATTTAACCCCTAACTGCCACGGATCGGGAGATAGGGAGTTCATTGGAACTCCCTATCTCCACACTTCGTGGCAGTTAGGGGTTAATGCTAGGACTGGCGTCATCGTGCTGCGCACGATGACGCCAGTCCTCGGGGGAGTTCCCGGAAGCTTGGCCGACATCCAAGATGTCGGCCAGCTCCCGGGAAGGATCGCAAATCGGCGCTTTTCAGCGCCGATTTGCGATCCAGCTCCCCAGGGGTTAATGCCAGGCATCATTTGGAAGGGCAGGCTGTGCCCTTCCAAATGATGCCTGGGTTAAGCCCCTGTGAGCCGCCGATCAGGAGGGAGAGAGGTCCGAAGGACCTCCCCCCCTCCCTTTCAGGCGCCTCCTCCGCACATGCGGGGGGGGCGCCTGAATTATGTGTCATCGCGGGGGCGCGATGACACATAACAATGGCGGCCACTGCTCCGGATGCCGGGCTGACATCCAGGATGTCAGCCCGCACCGGAGGGGCCAGCGATCGGCCGGAACCCGCCGAACGCTGACCCCAATGCGAGGACGCGCTCAGCGCGTCCTCCGCATACCAGGGGCAATGCTGAGGACGCGCTGAGCGCGTCCTTAGCATTGAAGTGGTTAAGTTTACTTATTTTTTCTATAACAGCCCTCTTTATTATCATTAAGGAAAAAGAGGGAGGGTTTCCTAGTGGCGCAGTAGTTATGCACAACACATTGCGGTGTCGTACTTCTGACCATCAGATATGCATGAATCTTTATGGTTCGTATAAGTGCAACTTTAGTCGTGCAGGTTCAAGATAAAGTGCTTAGTGCCACAGTCTATGCAGTATTAAAGTGCAGCAGTGACAGGTTAAGTGCGTAAATAGTGCAAACTTAAAACAGGTATGTGCAACAGTGCCGCGATGGGGGGTACGACCCATGCACGGCTCTATACAGGATTAATTCTCGGGACAATAAGTGCCAGTGTCACAAAAAATATTGCTATTTACACAATATAAAATAACAGTGACAGCAGATTGATGGGAAATAAGAAAGGTGCAGATGCACACATCAATGTTGCAATAGCTGACGTGGCTTGGATCTGGATACTTAGTGTCTATTTCTGAGTATATGGATGACCTTACACTGATTTTCCGTGCGTGTTGAAGGTCTAGTGTCTTTAATGTCTTATTCCGGAAGTCCTAAATGGCAGGATATGCACCAAACGTGCCCTGCCGTCTGTTCGATACAACGTCTCCTCCTATAGCGTTAATTAACTCCACTCCAATTGGAGGTAAAGAACGGGGGAGAGAAAAAAAAGATAACGATAGTGCAACAACGTTTTATAACCATGAGACTGTCGTGTGTTCAATAATTGCACACTTACAAGAACCAGAGCCGCTTATATCCAGGCTCTGGAGTGAAACGCCTTGTGTCAACTATAGGGTGACCACTGCCCTTCTTTAATGGATCGTCTTCACCTCAAATGGAGAGACACAGAAAGGGGGAGAGAGTGCTCTCATGGCACAGCATCAGTGGTTACTGGCTTGATATGTTAAAGGGAGGGGGGTGGGTTGCACTCACCGATTGGGGAGCCTTATCTCCAGGGGTCAAGTCCTGGGTAAAAAAGTGAGGGAACTCACCCACGAATTCCACAACCCCCATTACCTTAAGAAAATATATATATATATCACGAGTATAGCCGGACGAGCCGGTGATACCATTTTTATTGGGTTAACTTTACATTTAAAAGACAAACTTTCAAGAGTGTAAACTGGACACTATACTGATCAGTGAAAGGTATCACTACGTACAGGTATACTCGTGATTTTGGCAACTGGACTAACGCATTATATATATATATATCTCCAGGCACAGACCCCCAGAATAATATACACAGCACTGAGCCCCCAGAATAACATACACAGCACTGAGCCCCCAGAATAACATACACAGCACTGAGCCCCCAGAATAATATACACAGCGCTGAGCCCCCAGAATAATATACACAGCACTGAGCCCCCAGAATAACATACACAGCACTGAGCCCCCAGAATAATATACACAGCGCTGAGCCCCCAGAATAACATACACATCACTGAGCCCCCAGAATAATATACACAGTGCTGAACCCCCAGAATAATATACACAGCACTGAGCCTCCAGAATAATATACACAGCACTGAGCCTCCAGTATAATATACACAGCACTGAGCCCCAACAATAACATAATAACATGCACAGCACAGAGCCCCCATAATAATATACACAGCGCTCAGCCCCCAGAATAATATACACAGCACTGAGCCCCCAGAATAACATACACAGCACTGAGCCCCCAGAATAACATACACAGCGCTGAGCCCCCAGAATAATATACACAGCACTGAGCCTCCAGTATAATATACACAGCACTGAGCCCCAACAATAACATAATAACATGCACAGCACAGAGCCCCCATAATAATATACACAGCACTGAGCCCCCAGAATAATATACACAGCACTGAACCCCAAGAATAATATGCACAGCACTGAACCCCAAGAATAATATGCACAGCACTGGTTATATGGATATATTTTCCCCAGTTCACATGGATATAATTGCCCCCCAGCTCTCATGGATATAAATGCCCCAGGTCTCATGGATAATGCCCCCAACTCTCATGGATAATGCCCCCTGGTCTCATGGATACTGCCCCCTGGTCTCATGGATACTGCCCCCTGGTCTCATGGATATGCCCCTGGTCTCATGGATATGCCCCTGGTCTCATGGATATGCCCCTGGTCTCATGGATAATGCCCCCTGGTCTCATGGATAATGCCCCCTGGTCTCATGGATACTGCCCCCTGGTCTCATGGATACTGCCCCCTGGTCTCATGGATATGCCCCTGGTCTCATGGATAATGCCCCTGGTCTCATGGATAATGCCCCCCGGTCTCATGGATAATGCCCCTGGTCTCATGGATAATGCCCCCTGGTCTCATGGATATGCCCCTGGTCTCATGGATATGCCCCTGGTCTCATGGATACTGCCCCTGGTCTCATGGATAATGCCCCCAGGTCTCATGGATAATGCCCCTGGTCTCATGGATACTGCCCCTGGTCTCATGGATAATGCCCCCAACTCTCATGGATACTGCCCCCTGGTCTCATGGATAATGCCCCCAGGTCTCATGGATAATGCCCCCAACTCTCATGGATAATGCCCCAACTCTCATGGATAATGCCCCCTGGTCTCATGGATATGCCCCTGGTCTCATGGATATGCCCCTGGTCTCATGGATACTGCCCCTGGTCTCATGGATAATGCCCCCAGGTCTCATGGATAATGCCCCCAACTCTCATGGATAATGCCCCAACTCTCATGGATAATGCCCCCTGGTCTCATGGATACTGCCCCTGGTCTCATGGCTATGCCCCTGGTCTCATGGATATGCCCCTGGTCTCATGGATATGCCCCTGGTCTCATGGATACTGCCCCTGGTCTCATGGATATGCCCCCAGGTCTCATGGATAATGCCCCTGGTCTCATGGATATGCCCCTGGTCTCATGGATATGCCCCTGGTCTCATGGATATGCCCCTGGTCTCATGGATAATGCCCCTGGTCTCATGGATACTGCCCCTGGTCTCATGGATAGTGCCCCCTGGTCTCATGGATACTGCCCCCTGGTCTCATGGATATGCCCCCTGGTCTCATGGATATGCCCCCTGGTCTCATGGATATGCCCCCCAGGTCTCATGGATTATGCCCCCTGGTCTCATGGATATGCCCCCTGGTCTCATGGATAGTGCCCCCTGGTCTCATGGATAATGCCCCCAACCCAACTTACCACTGCTGCTGCTGCTGCTGCTGCCGCCGCCGCACACTGCCGGCGGCCACGTGTTTCCTGCTCAGCGGCCGCTGACAGGAAGTGCAGCCGCTCGCCTGGGATCTAGGAAACAGCCAGGCGAGCGGCTCCACTTCCGGTCACCGGCCGCTAGAATAGGAAGCACGCGGCCGCCGCCAATGTGCGGCGGCCGCCTGTTAAGCGTTCGGGCTCGGGCCACAGCGGGAACGCTGCGTTCCCGCAGCGTTACCGCTGTCGGAGAAGTGCGGGAACGCCGTTCCCGCGCGTTCCCGCTCGACTCGAGCCCTGCTTATCTCTCCAGGCTCAACTGCTGTGCGTGTGGTACTGCTTAACGGTGAGCACCAGGACCTCTTTTGGCAGCTTCTTTAAGTACAGGTTACGGTGTCCATGGTGGGACTTGCGGGTCTGTCTTGATCAATCAGGCTTTCGACCAAATCACTCAACCACAACCGCCCTTTTAAAAGTCTGCAATGATATCCAAGCTGGGATGGAACAAGGAAACCTAACTGGAGCCATCTTCCTTGATTTTGCCAAGGCCTTTGACACGGTAGACCATGGCATCTTGTTAGAAAAACTTAAAAACTCTGGCATTGGTGATCGCACGCTAACCTGGTTTCAATCATATGTATCCGACCGATCACAATATGTGTCAATTTCTGGCAGCTCCTCCCTCCCGCTCCCAGTCACTTGTGGTGTACCCCAAGGCTCAGTACTAGGCCCCTGCTATTCACAATATTCATAAATGATCTGCCCAACGTCTGCAAAGCCTCAACTGTACATATGTACGCAGACGACACTGTGATCTATACCAGCAAACCAAATCTCCCGCAGCTGGAGGCCGTGCTGCAAGAACAATTCACAGAGGTAGAAAAGTGGATCAAAAACAACAAACTTTTTTAAATACTGACAAAACTGTGACGATGCTCTTTGGAACAGCACCTAAACTACACAAATTGCAAAATCCCCATCTATGTGTTGGGACAATATCAAATGGCACACTGACCACAGTCACTTCTCTCAAATATCTAGGTATGTGGTTGGACCCTAATCTATCCTTTGGCCCCCACATCGAAAAACTCTCATCTAAACTTTACCCCAAACTAGGTGCCCTGTACAGAAACAAATCCTGCCTGAGTCCCGCGGTAAGAAAGCAGATTGTACAGCAAATGCTTATGCCGGCTATTGATTACGGAGATGTAGTGTATGCAGCCGCCCCGCAAACACACCTTCATAAACTTACTACACTGTATAACTCATTCTGCCGCTTTGCGCTACAATGTAACTACATGACCCACCATTGTGACATGTTAAAACAGCTAAACTGGCCATCGCTAGAATCCAGACGCACCCTTCACCTTTCCAGCCTGGTGTTTAAGAGCATCTCTGGGAAGCTGCCACCCTACCTGAATAGACTGCTTCCCCCAGCAGCTCCCTCATCCTATAACCTCCGATCCAGGACCAGCACCTTACTTGCAATACCACAATACAAAAAGACAGTGGCTCGGTCCTCATTTTCCTACAGAGCACCACAATTATGGAATAACCTCCCAGACACCATCAAATCTTCCACCAGTCTTAAGTCACTCAAAATTTCCCTGTTAACATACCTCAATACAGAATGCACCTGTAAACATGTAACCTAGTGACTATATTTCCTACATATTTATTTTCTGTTAATCTGTATATTTGTGTTGTTAATATCTTACATTGTATTACTTTGTATTTCTGTAAATGTAACACTTCAATGTACTTGAACCCAGGACATACTTGAAAACGAGAGAAATCTCAATGTATCCTTCCTGGTAAAATCCTTTATAAATAAATAAAATAAATAAGTTGAGCTCAATAACCAAATACTCCTGTATACTTAGATAAAGGATTTATTGGTTGTGATAAAATACAAGTGATAAGTGCTTAATAAAAAAAGGGGGGGGTTGTATAAAATCTCGAGATGCGTTTCGGCGCTACTCCTGCGCCTTCCTCAGTCGATGTGTGGAAAAAAGGGGGGATATGAGGGTTGTCTACTACCTCTTTTTATTCAGAGAGGTTTCTGTGCGTTTTCCTCATGTTTTTTGGCTTACTTCCGGGTTCGCATGGTGTTGCGGTCACATGGTGCCGATCGCATCATCCGATGGCGCCGCGGCCATCTTGGATATGTGTTCCAGCGCTCTATTTGCGTTTCACTCGCTGGGTTTGCTTTGCCGATTGCGATTTTACAGGTTTTTGGGGGCAATCCGTATTCCCTCTTTATTATCATTCCCTGGACCTCATATGCAAATTTCAGACACTTTCGCTCAATAGTTTCTTTACAAACAGCGTTTCATTTTCACACATTCACACAAACTGTTTTGCTAATTTATTCACTGCCTCGTCTGCGGTCTCAGCTGTTTCGCTGCGTGTGATCGGCTCCTGCACGGGTTTTTCGACGGGTTAATCCAGATGTTTTTAGGGGTTTTAGGCATGCATTCGGTGGGTTTTGCGGTTCGTTTTCGTCGGGTTTGCGGTAGCTTTTCCCTGCAATTGTAGGGAATATACCGCAGGGTCACCGAAATGGGATCGACAAAAGGAACCGAATTGAAGAGAACGAAAAGTCACCGAATGTGCGGTGACTTTTCGAATCTCTGAATTACCCTGTATGTGTGGAGAAAAAAAGGCACAGCACACCAACATCAAAACCTCATCCCCACTGTAAATCATGGCGGAGGGAGCATCATGGTTTGGGGCTGCTTTGCTGCCTCTGGACGGACCCTCTCTGTGTCCTTTGCTGGTAACTCTTCCTCTTCATTGCCTCTATCTGTTGGTGTACCTCAAGGCTCTGTCCTTGGTCCTCTGCTCTTTTCCATCTACACCTCCTCCCTGGGCAAAATCATCAACAGCTTTGGCTTTAATTACCACCTCTACGCTGATGACACTCAGATCTACCTCTCTATCCCTGATCTCTCTCCCCCTGTCCTTTCAAAAGTCAGTGACTGTTTATCTGGCATCTCCTCCTGGATGGCCTCCCACCACCTAAAGATCAACATGTCAAAGACTGAGCTCCTACTTATTCCTCCCTCTAATGCCTCCCCACCTCCTGACTTCTCTATCACGGTAGAGGGTATCACTATCTCCCCATCAAACCAAGTTCGCTGTCTTGGAGTTACACTTGACTCTGCTCTTTCCTTCATCCCCCACATCAAGTCTCTTTCCTCCTCCTGCCGATACCAACTGCGTAATATTTCCAGAATTCGGCCATTTCTTACCGCTGTCACCACAAAAAACTCATACACGCCCTGGTAATCTCCCGACTCGACTATTGCAATAATCTCTTATCTGGCCTCCCTCTGTCCCGCCTCTCCCTCCTACAATCCATCCTGAACGCCTCTGCCAGGCTAATTCACCTCACCCGCCGCTCTGTCTCTGCCGCTCCCCTCTGCGAGTCCCTTCACTGGCTCCCCATCCACTGCAGAATTAAGTTCAAAATCCTTATCCTTACCTACAAAACCCTCACTAACTCAGCGCCCCACTACCTGTCCTCACTAATCACCAAATACACCCCAGCCCGCTCCCTAAGGTCAAACAGTGACCTGCGCCTAGCTTCTCCCCGCATCACCTCTTCCCATGATAGACTGCAGGACTTCTCACGCGCAGCCCCCATTCTCTGGAACGCTATCCCTCGTACGGTCAGACTTTCCCCTAACTTCTCTTCCTTCAAACGCTCCCTTAAAACATTCCTATTTAGGGAAGCCTACCACCCAACTCACTGACACAACCATCAATCACTCTCACCTTACAGTCCTCTCCTCCTGTTTCCAACCCCAACCCTCCCAGATTGTGAGTTCCTACGGGAATAGGGCCTCATCCCCTCTTGTACTGTTTGTCAAATGTTGTTCAATGTATTGTAACCCGTCTATACTGTGCCTATTGTACAGCGCTGCGGAATATGCTGGCGCTTTATAAATAAAGAATAATAATAATAATAATAATTGTTGTCATTGATGGAAAAATGAATTACAGAGTTTATCGAGACATTTTGCAGGAAAACGTACGACCATCTGTCCGCCAACTGAAGCTCCGCAGAGGATGGGTGATGCAACAGGACAATGACCCAAAGCATACAATCAATCCGATTGAAATGCTGTGACATGACCTTAAGAGGGTGATTCTTTTTCCACCCTGCACTGTGAATGTTTACATGTTCTGTTCAATAAAAACATGAAAACATATAATGTTTGTGTTGTATTATTTTAAGCAGACTGTGTTTTTCAAATTGTTGTGACTTAGATGAAAATCAGAGCACATTTTATGGCCAATTCATGCAAAACCCCACGTAATCCCAGAGGGTTCACATACTTTTTCTTGCAACTGTATACATGTCCTTTCCTTTCACATCACATTTTAGTCCCTTTCACCCCCAAACCTCAAATCAGACCTTTTAGTCCCCAAATCAGCCCCTCTCTGAACCACAAATCAGATCCTTTAATCTGCAAATAAGCCCCTTTCACCCCAAACCTCCTCACACTGTACACATACAGATGAGAGTGGGAGAGAAATGGGGGGTGAGAAGAAAAGGGGGGACAGGATGAAAAGTGGGGGAGAGAAGCAGGAAAAAGGAGAGAAAAGGGGGAGAGAGAGGCAGGAGAGGGGAGAAAATGGGGAGAGAGAGGCAGGAGAGAGGGAGAAAAGGAGAGAGGCAGGAGAGGGGGAGGGAGAGGCAGGAGAGGGGGAGGGAGAGGCAGGAGAGGGGAGAAAAGGGGGAGAGAGGCAGGAGAGGGAAGAGAGAGGCAGGAGAGGGGAGAAAAGGGGAAGAGAGGCAGGAGAGAGGGAGAAAAGGAGAGAGGCAGGAGAGAGGGAGAAAAGGGGGAGAGAGGGGAAAGTGAGGAGAAAAAGGTGTGGAGGGGGAAGAGGTGAAAAGGAAAGGGGGACAGTGAGATGAGAAGGGTGTAAAGGGGAAAGGGTGGAGAGGGAGGAGGACTAGGGACAATGGGGTGGAGGAGAAAGGGGGGAAGAGACAGAGTCCTGCTCTGCCTGTGTTACCCAGCTCCTTCCAGCAGCTCCTCAGTCCTTCTTCCCTGTCCCAGCAGCTCCACCTGTCACAAACAGCAAGCATGTGGTCTGGAGCATGTGAGGGAGCAAGGGGCTGATAGGAGGAGGCAAAGTGGGGAGGAGACGTCACTGCAGACCACCCCCACACTGCCAGTGATTGCTGGAGTGTTTCTTCACTCACACAGCTGCGGCAAAGTCATGTGTCCAGGTGACCCCGAACCCGGACATATGACCCGAAAAACGGACAGTCCGGGTCAAAACTGGACGGGTGGGAACCCTACATGCGTCCATCAAGTCCAGGCTTTCACACATCACTTACTGCTGTTGATCCAAAGAAGGAAAAAAACTCGGTCTCAAGTGTTGCAGGGCAGCACTTTCAGCTGCACCTTTCCTCTGCATGAAATAGTAAAATGTATCCAGGAAAACATGGCCGATCTGGCAACCCCACTGTCACAACATTAACCCCTTCACTGCTGAGGACCTGTGGGGAATGTCCTAATAGTCTCCCGCTGTATGCTGAGTACGTTACCCACACGTCTTCTGCTTAGGCCCGTGTCAGACGAGCGCACTTGTTGCCGCACATTTGTACGTCCATTATAGCATATAATTATGACCAATGGAGCCCCACACACAAAGTATGTCTGTACCGAACTGTGGACGCATAACGGATGCGGCAAATGGACGCAAGGCAGGCAAGAACGTAAATTCGCTAGAACAGACGCACAGAGTGCGATGCGTCCGCAACATCCGCATAGCTTTGTGTGTGAGTGATGGAACGTAGTCAGACAGACTGCATTTTTGACGTCCAGCATGTTGACGGACAAAATGGTTTTTCATATGTAGCGCTGTTTAAAAACTCTGTTGCTGTATTGCTCGGGTTTGGCCACCAGAGGGAGACAAGCGAAATGTAAAGTATACTGGACACAATGGGACTACGTTTTCCATCATGCTTTGCGGCGGAGACAGGAAGTGGGTGGGGGGAAGAGGAAAGGACATCCGCAGCCTCGTTCGAAGGAGAGCCAGTGTGAGCCGAGCAGTGAACAGAGTAAGATGCACGAGAGACTGTGAGCGATTGTGACCAGGCCGGAGAGCAGGCGCTGCCTTGCCGACGCTGGGGATCGATACAGTGACTTGCCAGAGACCTAGTAATCCACCGCTGAGAGGTTTTCGCACAGACACAGAGTTCCGGTTTGGACCCCGAGTAAGGAGACCGCGATGAGCCACTGGGAGTGCAGGCGGTAGGCCGTAGATCTCATTGCAGAAATTCGGGCAAGCAGGAGAAGCGGATCCGGTGGCACAGAGTTCCAGTAAAATCCAGCGGAGAGACATCCTTGATCGGGCAGCGGAACAGATTGTCTGGCGGATGGGTGAGAGGCCTTCCAGGCCACAGTCAAAGTTTAACAAAGCACGCTGCAGTATTGTTTAAATCTACAGGGCCCCAACGTGACTAGTCGAAGATTTGCTAAATCCATTCACTGGCCAGTCGAATATAGTACCTGAGCTCACACACACACACCTTTTTTTGGGACATTACCCTCACGGGACTTACACTCCAGAAACGAAGGGGTTAAACTTTTCTTTTACCGCTGCGCGTTTCTCGCATTACGAAATCCTGTTTTCTATATACCGTGCTTACGTTACATATGCCGCTTTATTGAGAACAGTAAAGTATATAATCTATAAAATCCACAACAGTGCTGGTGTATATTTGTTCCCTAGTGCGGAGAGACTAACCCGAGGTTAAATTCAGCGGCTCCTCCGGGAGTGAGCGCTACACATATTAATTTATTTTCCCTTCTACATCCGTCAAAAATAACGTCAGTCACAAAAACGGACTGTGTGGCCACTACCTTACCGTCAGTCAGAAAGTACGTCTGTTGTGCACGGACGCACAGTCTGCACAGAATGCGCTCGTCTGACCCTAGCCTTAGGCCGGAGGCACACTAGGCGTTTTCTTTAACGCACTAGCGTGCGTTAAAGAAAACGTTAATGCACCGGCCCCCTCTCGACGCCCACCTGCCCCCCTCCACAAGGCTGCAAAGTGCGATCCTCCTATGGAGGATCACGCTTTGCAGCCCCGTCGACGCGCATCCTAGCGCATAGACAGTGATGATCACTAGGTGCACGCATGCTACGCGTGCACTAAGTGCGCGCGCGCAAGCATGTGACCGGCTCCGTCCGTAGCATCACAACGCTGCGCCGGGCGCCGGTAACGCACGCTAGTGCGCACAAGAAGACGCCTAGTGTGCCTCCGGCCTTAGCAGGAGCTGCACCAGATATTCATCTCTCTCCTCCAGGGTCCTGCAGCGTTCTGACTACCTCGAAGTCAGGTGCTGCTTTTGAGACCCCTCCCGGCGTAATGACATCATCGCACCGGACGCAGTGATGTAATTTCCAGGCGGCCACATGAAAGTAGGGGGGTCCTTTCGGATTCCTCCCGATCGGGTGTAGACTTGTGCACCGATTTTTTTTTTATTTTATTTTTTCAGTTCGGTTCGTTCGGATTTTGTAAATTTTCGTTTCGGCTCGTTTCGACCGATTTCCGTTTCGGTTCGTTTTTCGTATCGACTTTTTTTACGTGATTTCGGAAATTTTCGTGTTTTCGGAACATCTGTTCTCCTTGTTTCAAAGTGTCTATTCGTTTTGACGTAAACTAATGGTTTTTCGGATCCGATATTTCTGTCGATACGATAATTCTGCCGATACAATAATTCTGCCATTGAGATTTCTCATGTTTTACAAGAAGGATACATTGAGATTTCTCTGGTTTTCCAGGAAGGATACATTGACATTTCTCATGTTTTACAAGAAGGATACATTGAGATTTCTCTGGTTTCCCGGGAAGGATACATTGAGATTTCTCTGGTTTGACAAGAAGGATACATTGAGATTTCTCTGGTTTCCTGGGAAGGATACATTGAGATTTCTCATGTTTTACAAGAAGGATACATTGAGAGTTCTCATGTTTTACAAGAAGGATACATTGAGAGTTCTCTGATTTTCCAGGAAGGATACATTGAGATGGGAATGATAAGCGATATAACCGAAAAATACGATGTCTGAAATTACTGAAATGGAACCGAAATCAGGAATGGAGCCGAAAACACGATTGGAACGAAAATGAGTTTCGATTTTACACATTTCTAGTCCATTCGAAAATTCTGAAAAGTTTCGGCTCGGAAATTTGTTCAGATCTGCCGTTTTCGGATCCGAAAATTTTCAGAAAATCACCCGAATCCGAATGCACGAATTGGGAAATTTCGTGAAAATTCCGAAATTCTGAAATTCCGAAACCTGAAACGCACATCCCTAATCGGGAGGAGGTAAGGGGTAAAGCCAGCACCGCTGAAAAGGGGCGAGTCTCCCCTTTCAAGCGATGCCTGACATTATTAACCCCTGAGATGCCGGTCCGCAATCCGGCGCCATTCGGCACCGGATTGCGACCTAGTTCCGTAGGTTTTTTGGCCTTGTCTGTAGTAGTTCTTATGACAAGTTTTATCTGTATGTGATGTGCAGCAACCACAAGGCCGAACAGCTGCGTAATGCAATAGCCTTGCTGAAAGAACTTTCTTTAAGGCAGAGGTATTAACTCTTTACTAAGGCAGAGGTATTAACTCTTTAAAAGTCTCCTTACAAACTCCCATGTAGCTTGCACCATCTAATGCATTCAAAGAATTGAGAGAATTTTAGGCCATCAACACCTGAAGTACAGGAATTTGAGAGCCCTGTTGTAGTGCATATATCTGAACACTAGGAGGAGCCTCGTATGCGCATAAAGTGAGCCTGGCATGGTTTGGACAACATGAGCTGCCCACTGATGACCGGTCGCTCGCATGGAGATAAAAAAATCTTAACAATAATAACACCGACAACATAGTTCTGTGGAATGATATTTATTATTGGCCTCCGCTTCAATATACTAAATATTAAAATATATAACATAAACAATAAAATGAAGACAGTGCTGAAAGAGATCTCTCCATCTTAGGCTAGGGTCAGACGAACGCATTTTCGCGTTGTCTGCGAAAAAGTGCGTTCGAACGAATGGACGCATTTTTTCACGGAGTACGCGATAGCGGTCATACGATGCGCATTTGCATCCGTGATTTTGTACGGATCATCAATAAAACACTTTGTGCATCTGGACGTTATGTTGGCCGGACATTAGCAGTGTCTGACATCTCCAATTCACGCACACACGCCTCTAGCGGACGCAGCGCACTCTGTACAACCGTACTAGAGGTTTTACGTTCTCGACAAAATGCGTTCGTTTTCCACTTGCGTTGCGCAGCCGGACTTTTGTGCGACCGTACTTCGTATATTGGCCGTCATTGCCTGGCACTTGCTGCTACTACGGCCGTGATTAAGTGCGCCTGCACGCGCGTTCGCACTGCGCTCGTCTGACCCTAGCCTAAACTGTACCTCCTCGCCCAACCCTAAACCCAACTTAACTCCGTTCCCATCTCGCTTACTACTAATCAGCAAATTACACCTTATACCAAGAACCCTACCTCAGCACTGCCTACCAGCCCCCGCTGTGACAAAGGGGAAAAAACTAAAGTACACAATGACCCCCAAAAAAATTCAACCAAAATAATCCCTATAAATAAAAGGGAGGGAGGGTGGAGATACTGTTCTCCAGGTTACCTCAGGAAAAAAGGCGCGCAGAGCAACCGTTCGTGCGCCTTTTAACCGCTCCCTCAGCCCCGCCCACTCATCTTCCCGCTCTAACTGCTTCCCCAAACTGAAAATACTCCTAGCGTGCTGGCATCAGGGGCAACTCAAGGGCCCTCCACCGGAGTTGTTCCTGGCCTACATTAGCCCTTACGATAGGGAATTTAATTGTAAATTATTTCTCTACATACAGCCAACATTACACGAAGCACCGAAATTGCGTGCGCCCGGGGCAAGGCAAGAATTGTGCGCCCCCCCCCACGAACCTGTGGACACGGTAACACACCCTGATTCCCTTTCACCAGTAGAGTATTGCCCCCCCCCCCGTTACCCCATAAGCACATGTATTGTATATTACAAAATACTGATATAATAAAAAATGAAACACACTGCCCCCCCACGACACTGCTACAAGTCACCCTGTCCCAGTATACCCTAGCATAGTTCCGCTCTCACACTATACCCAGTCACCCTCTCCCAGTACCCCCAGTCACTCTCTCCTCTCAGTATCCCCCACTTTCTCCCAGTACCCCCAGTCACTCTCTCTCTACCCAAGTACCCCCAGTCAGCCTCTCCCCGTACCTCCAGTACCCCTCACTGTGTGTTGGTTACGCTGCACTGGTGTCACACAGTGTTGACTACCCGCGTGGAGTTGCTGGGGGGAGCTGTCCAGGGGGCATAGTGGAGACCGGATTTTAAATGTGCTGCAGGGCAGGCGCCTCCCTCCCTCCTTCCTGTTCAGCGGCTGCCAGTGGCGGGGGCGCTGGCACAGGGCTTCAAGAGGGGCTGACAAGCGTAGTACAGGGTGTTCAGTCAGATAATACTGCACTGCTTCACGTGACTCATGTCAGCGTTAAGGAGGAGTCAGGACAGGACCAGAATTATCGATCCTGGTCCTCCCTTCCGGACGCTGAGTGCTAAGTCGCCGCCTGCGCCGCAAAACTGGTGGCTACCCGTGCAAGGGCCTCTCACGGACACCAGTGAGAACGGACACCTTGCTGATCCCTGCTGGAAAATATTAATGGTTCAAATTTGTTTTGAAATTTTGCTCCACCTAAGAAAATTGCGTCTAGGGCGACCACCCCCAAGGCCCCCCCCCCCACGCTACGCCACTGCTCCCGGCCTTGTGGTCTGTTCCATGTCTCTTCCCTGCGTGGCCATTTCCTCGTTTGACTTTTTGTGACTTCGCAATATTATAAATAAAGAAAAAATTCATTAAAAAAAATAAGAAAAGCAAAAATGTTGTCTAAAAAAATACAAAAAGTTATTTTTAAAAATTAAAATGTGTTTTTGCAAATAAGAATAAATGGTCTTTAAATTTCTTTTTTAGAAAAAAGATATCACTTTTTTACATTGAAACCTATGTGTCACGTCCCACGCCGTTCAGTTTAGCCAGCGTCCGGCAGCTTGGTCCCTGCTGCTCGCTGGCTGGGCGCTGACAGATAAGGGAATCCCTTGTGGTCGCGGTTCAGGTGAGCTGGCACCCACTGAGTTTAAAGCCCAGCGTCTCAGTAAGTCCAGTACCCTGACGTGGTTAATCCTATCCCTTTAGTGCTCTCTATTGCTACCCACTTTGTGTACTGATCTCTGCTATTCCTGACAACCCACTCTGTGTACTGACCTCGGCTATTCCTGACAACCCTCTATGTGTATCATACCTGACAAATCTGAGAACCCGCTCTGTGTACCAATCCTGGCAAGTCTGAGAACCCTTCTGTGTACTGACCATGGCACACGGCTGACTACCTCTACTGGTGTTAAGATCCCCACTATGACTACATAGATTGTTAGTATCTGGTGTCTGTTAACCCTTTGTGGGTACGTATCTGCCTGCTCACTACTACCTATAGGTAGTGTAGCGCTCACTCCCGGAGGAGCCGCACTAGGGAATAAATATACACCAGCACTGTTGTGGATTTTATAAATTATATACTTTACTGATCCCAATAAAGTGACACATATAATACAATTACGGTATAGGAACGACAGGATTTTCGTAATGCGGGAAACACGCGGCGGCAAAAAGGAAAGATTAACCCCTTCGTTTCTGGAGTGTAAGTCCCATAAGAGTAGTGTCCCAAAAAAGGTGTGTGTGTGTGTTCTCAGGTACCCAGGTAATATATTCAACTGGCCAGTGAATGGATTTAGCAAATCTTCGACTAGTCACGTTGGGGCCCTGTGGATTTAAACAATACTGCAGCGTGCTTGGTTAAACTTTGACTGTGGCCTGGAAGGCCTCTCACCCATCCGCCAGACAATCTGTTCCACTGTCCGATCAAGGATCTTTCTCCGCTTGGTTATACTGGAACTCTGTGCCACCGGATCCGCTTCTCCTGCTTGTCCGATTTCGGTAATGAGAATTACGGCCTACCGCCTGCACTCCCAGTGGATCATCGCGGTCTCCTAACTCGGGGTCCAAACTGGAACGTTGTGACTGCGCAAAAACCTCTCAGCGATGTGTGGATAGATCTCCGCCAGCACTGTCTCTGATTATCAGCACCCGCAAGGCAGCTCGTGCTCTCCGGCCTGGTCTTAATCTCTGGCAGTCTCACGTGCGTCTTCCACCTTTCGTCGCTCGGCTCACACTGGCTCTCCTTCGACGAGGCTGCGGATGTCCTTCGCTCTCTCCCACCCACTTCCTGTCTCCGCCGCAAAGCATGATCGAAAACGTAGTCCTGTTATGTCCAGTATACTCTACATTGCGCTTGTCTCCCCCTGGTGGCCAAACCCGAGCAATACATCAACAGAGTTTTAAACAGCGCTACAGTAGCTTTGCAGACCATCCATGGATTGGAAGGGTAGATAGTGTTCTGTGTATAAGGGCCAGTACCATAGATCCTAGGTGGAACCGTAACACTATGGGATTCACCTGTTTAAACCTGTCGAATTGAAACCCTGAAAATGAAGGCATTTCACCGGAGTTTCGGTGCAATTCAATGTTTTGTGAATAGAAGACACAATAGTCTTCTAGGGGATTTTTGGTGCTGCCAAACTGCACCATATTTCACTGTCCTTTTACTTGTATTTGGCGAATTGACAACTTAGTGAATAGACAAACTGACCCGAAATTGCATTGAACAGTGCAATTCGAAGCTTAGCGAATAACCCTTTAGATTTGAAGAAAATGCCTTTAGAAGAGCTGCCCACCGCACCTATACCTTGTGGTCTGTGGTCCGGGACATACAGTATACCAATGTGTTGCTAAAGCAGGCAATACATGAAAACATTGGTGAACTGTATTTCCCTAAAACTTAACCTCTATTTATCAAAACGAAAACAAAATTAAAAAGCAATACTATCACAAATACAGACTAACATATACACACTCATGAGAAAGAAAGAAAGAAAAAAATGTAAAATCATTGATGCTTTGCTTTTAAGAAGTTGTTGCCATTTTCAACAGATATTTGCCCTTGTGGTGGCTAAGCAATAGGCATTTTTACTTGGGTATACTTCCCCTATTCCAGCCAATGACATATGGAAGGAAAGCAGTAGTTATGATTAACCCCTTTAGAAAATGTACTCAGCAATATGGTGCATTTCCCATATAGGTTTAAATACACGTTTAAATAAGAAAAGGGACTACGCATCCAAAATCTTATCCACTAAAAATAAAATCACTTAATTTTATCTAAAGAGATAAAATACATATACAAATACATTATTTATATTAAATAATATAATATTTATTTGTTTGAATACTAAATAGCAACACATGAATAAATTATTTCATCAATCTCTTAACCACTTGGCTGCTATGGACGCGCTCAGCGCGTCCAGCCAAGTGGTTCTCCTGTGCTATGGACGCGCTGAGCGCGTCCATGCACAGGAGGCAGCAATCCACCGGATTCCGGCGGATTGCTGCGCCCCCCCCCCGGTGCGGGCTGACATTGGATGTCAGCCCAGCACTCGGGACCCCGGCGGAGCAATTAGATGTCATCGCGGCGGCGCAATGACATCTAATACAGGCGCGCCCCCCCCGCATGTGCAGAGGAGGCGCCTGAAAGGGAGGGGGGAGGTCCTTCGGACCTCTCTCCCGATTGCCGGGGGGCAGGGGGTTAATACAGGCACCGTTTGGAAGGTCACAGCCTGCCCTTCCAAACGGTGGCTGTGATTAACCCCTGGGGAGCCGGATCACGAATCGGCGCTGAAAAGCGCCGGATCATGATCCTCTCCTGGAGCTGGCCGACATCTTGGATTTCGGCCAAGCCTCCAGGAACTCTCCCTGAGGACTGGCGTCATCGTGCATAGCACGATGACGCCAGTCCTGGAGTTAACCCCTAGCTGCCACCAATGGTGGAGATAGGGGGTTTCAATGAACCCCCTATCTACCGATCCGTGGCAGCTAGGGGATAATATTTGATATCGTTGGATCGGCCAGAGCATGGCTGTTCCAACGATACCAAACATGAAAATGAAAAATGTTTTCAAAAAAAATAAAAATAAAAAAATAAAAATATTTAAAAAAAAACAATTCTAAAAATAAAAATAAGTTTTTTTTTTTTTTTTTGTTTTTTTAATGCAGCAATATTGTTCCCATTTCAATTATAATGTGCACAATAATGCTGTACTAATGATTTTTGTATGCGGTGCGTTTGTTAAAAAAAGCGAAATTTTCCCCAAAAAAAAATGTAACGAGACCCCATTTCTAATTTTTTTAACAAGCGCACCCCATACAAAATATAACCGCAAACGATCGCATGTTAAAATGTGAAAAAAACACTTTACACATAATAAATTATTGAAAATTCTAATTTTATTGCATTTTTTGTTATAATATACAGACATGACATAACGTATACATATAATAATGACATTTTATGAATCTGCCAAGTCTGCCGGAAAGAACGATATATAATATGTCTGGGTCATATATCAAAATATGGCTACAAAACGCGGTTAAACATGATGAGCGAAAGCGGTAAAAATGACCTCAGCACAGAGGTGTGAAAAGCCTCAGCAGCGAAAGGGTTAAAAATACTTGACGCTAGAAAAAAAATTGCAACTCTTTATCATGAACTTCCTTATGGGAAATGGAAATGTCCTATAGCTTCACCTACTAGATCACATATAAGGACTACATGCCTGTAGATACACTAACACGGGTGTGTCACGTTCGTTGTATCGCTCACCCTCAACATCTGTGGTGTGGATCCTTTTGGACAAACCTCTAAGCCCTCCGATCCTTGAGTGGTCGGGACCGCTAATCCTATAGCTCTCAGCAAGGGAGAACAGACACACCAGCAATACAGAGTACAACCTTGGTAGATTAGCAGCAGGTCTCGGAACAGAACATGCACTCATACAGCAAGGGTTAATCTTAACAGCAGCTAAGGAGTAACCTGGGTCAGGCTTATGCAAGTCGTTCATACACAAGGATTCAGAAATGGCGTGGTCAGGTAAACAATCCGAGTTGGCAACAGACAGGGTCAGCGTTCTGCAGAGTCAGCATACACTCTGAGTCTGTTCTGGGTATAGCATACATACAGGCTTGGTCAGAGGGAGAATAGTCAAGAAGGCAGTCCGAGTCAGCAACAATCAGGTTCCTCATACAGTCCAGGTCAGCAACTTAGCGATAGAAACAATGAATCAGTGGCTCGAATGAACGGTACACTAGCGATACGGGAAACAAACTCCACGTCAGGGCAATGAGTCGATTTGCGTGCCCTGTATTTAAGGCTGACGGTTCCGCGTCATCATGCAGCGACCCGCCCCTTTATCAGATGCGAGAACGCCAGGAGCAGCCAGAATGCCTGGCACCCAGCCACCCAGTGATGCCGCCGGGTGCCCAGACCCCCCTTGTGGCCCGCAGGCGCCGAGGCTGTGACAGGGTGCCTGAAAACCAGTGGAATGCCCCAACGTATCAGTGCACTGGCCTTCCTCCAGGATAACAAATATGCTCACCTTTTTCCATTGTGGAATATATTCCTGTTAAAACTGTTGGAATTTGTCCTTAAAGAAAACTTTTTTATTTTTAACAGTAAATATTATTTCCAAACTATAGGCATAGCCATGGGAACGGCCACAGCGCCCTCATATGCAAATTTATATTTGGGCGTCTTGGAGGAAAAATACATATTCCAAGACCATATGATTCAACATAAATCCAAGATTAAAGTTTGGAAGAGGTATATAGATGATATTATCATACTATGGGATGGCAATCTGGATGAATTTGAAAGCTTTTGCGAAGAACTTAATAGTAACAATCTTAACCTGAAATTTACATCTGAAATACAAACTAAAGCTCTTAATTTTTTGGATTTAATTATCTCAAATGATGGAGGCTACAAACAATGGTATACATAGGAAACCAAAGGCAATGAACAGTCTGCTTCACTGGCACAGCTTTCATCCAAAAGCCTTCAAGGAGTGAATCCTGATAGGTCAGTACCTGAGACTAAGGAGGAACTGCTCACAACAGATGAATTTTTAGTCCAGGCTGGGAAACTCCGCACAAGTTTTGAGACCAGTTTTGAGGCAGCACGCCACCGGAAGAAGAGCCAGGCTGGTGCTATTCCCCCATGAACCAAACCTTGGCAGCACTTTTCATGTGCTGCCTCTCTCCTAAAACCTGCGTTGGGTAATCAGTATCCAGCAAACCGTTAACTCACAACACACATGCACCACACCTTCCCCTCCTGAATTAAAAGTCCACTCCTCCTTTCTTCAGTGCTTCAGTATTGTTATACCTTCCCTAGCAAAGAGAGGTTGTTCGTTCTGTTGCCCAAGCCTACTGTTACCCTGTATCCTGTTCCTGTGTGACCTCTCCGTGTCTCTACCAAATTCCCACTGTGTTCCACCAGTATTTATCCAGTCTCCAGCTACTTCTCAAGAATCTGGTCAGTTTCCATCTGCTCACCTTCCTCTACCTACTCTGTAGTTACTGCATTTGGGCCATATCCCCTCCTGGTTCCACCCCGGAACCTGAACATGACACCAGGGGCATCCCCATAGGGTCTTGAAAATAACCTTCCATCAAGCACTAAATCAGGACAGAGATCAACTTTTAAGTCCTAAAATTATGAATCCAGATGAGAAAAGAATAAGGTTGATAGCCAATTACGATAAAGCAAATCTCAAAATCAAAGAGATTTTGAAGACCTATTGGCCAATTTTGAGATCAGATATGGACTTGGCTAAAGTCATCTCACCTATGGCATCCTTTACGTCCAGAAGGTGGCCTAACTTGGAGAACAGATTGTGCTACAGTCATCTTGCTTCCGAAAAACAAGAACCAAGAAAGAACTGGTTCCCCTCTAGAAAGCCAAGTTCATTTACATGTGGAAACTGTCGCTTGTAGATATATTGCTCACGCCTCCAATAATTTATTTGACAGTTCAAAACAGGAAGGTTTGATCTAAAAAAGAGCTTTACGTGTAACTCTTTGGGGATTGTTTACTTAAAGACATGTTCATGTGGAACAATGTATATGTTACGGTTAAGGGTCCGAAGTGCGGTTATTCTTAGGATTACCTGGGTAATCCTGACATTACCCAGGCGTCATTAACAAAAGTCTAAAGTGAAATGAAACATCGGACTTTAACCGGGTAATCTGCAAAGTTTCCAGAGGCCTCAGGGTACTCCGGTTTTCTGTTGTGTTTTACCCTGGTAAAACGCACATTACTCTAGTGTTGCTGGATAAAGTGTGATGTGCCAAGAAACATAGGACTTTATCCGGGTAAATGGCAAAGTATCCAAGCGCCTCTGGGTTCTGCGCTTTTCTTCGGTTTTCAACAGGTTACAGTTGACTGAATTCCGAGGATTACCTGGGTAAAGCTGCAAACTGGTATCTGACTGATAACAAAATTGTGTTTTTTGTTATTTTTAACCAAATTGTATCGACAGTGAGAAACCCCACTAGATAACCGTCATGTAACTCTGTGCGTTAATTATCTGGTGTATTTTGTTTCGGCCAGATCGTTCAGATTTGCAGTTAACCCTATGTTTTCAAAGACGTTAAAATTATGCACGCAAACGTCGTTCGTAGGAAGTTGCGCATCTATTGAAATACTATCTACTTAACGCATTTGCGCTCACAATGTTAAGTATAGGACGCGCACAGTTCATCACGCTCGCGCAAGTCCATCCGCGCCAAACGATAACGCACATTGTTTGCGCGAACGTTGAATTACGACGTTCTGAACAAATGGTTTTGTCCTCGCGCAGATGCGCATTTGCTTGCGCACAAAACCGATGCGCGAGGAATGCGATATGTCCCCAAGGCTTTTTTTCTTTGCCAAATGCAGGTTTTTTTTCCCCCCTTAAGTCTGGCTGCCTTCAGCGGGGCTATCCATGGTGCTGAAACCTATTCAGCACCATAGATAGCTGCTGCTGCTATCCACGATGCTGAATAGATTTCAGCACTAAGAATAGCTGCTGTCCTTGGTACTGAATAGGTTTCAGCACCCACCGGTCTCCTATTGCCGGGGGCCCCATTAGTTGTCAGTCTGCCTTTGATTATAACTACTGTTTTCTAGGGATGGGCTGCCGATTCGATTCGGTTCGATGTTCGCATCGAACATTGGCTGTTGGAAAGTTTGCGAACTTCGAACTTTTCAGGAAAATGTTTCGCAAAAATTTTCGAAAAAAAATTATTTTGATTTTTTTTTTAAAAAAATCCTAAAAAATCTAAAAATAAAGAGACTCTTTACTGCAGAATATTATAAGCAACGGTTTATTAGATATTGAATTAAAATGGAAATATTTTTAACATTGAAGCCTATGGGATAAAACAATCTTGTTGCTAAAACATCAGGCAGACAAGGCCCTCTAATCAGGCACTGTAGAGCTGCGAGTGTGCGGGCAGGCCGGCCGAGTGCATGTGGCAGAGAGGTGGCGCAGGGAAAGAGCCACTGCACCTGCGGCCACGGCAGACCCCCCCACAACCAGGATACAGGGAGCCTCTACTGCCCACCAGACTAAGGTAAGGCAACACATTTCTAAAAAAAATAAAATCCGAGGACATTTTTAAATGTCCCAAGGAACATAAAATAAAACTTTTTTTTCTTTCTATTACTCACCTGATTCCTGGATCCACCAACAAGCGCAGCCTCCCATCTCGCATGCTGTTAGACGCTGCATACACCGGCGCGCTGTGTGCAGCATCTGAGAAGAAACGCTATTAGTGTAGAGGGAGCAATGCAAAATGCTCAGCCGGCTTCCTCGCTACACTAATAGCGTATCTTCTCAGAAGCTGCACACAGCGCGCCTGTTAAAGCTAGCGTCAGACTGTAGAGGTGCTGTGCGGCAGTGTGAGGATTCATATGCTGCATTAATTCTTCTTCTTACAAATCTGGTTACTTAACCCGTTTGCGTTTGGATTGTAACATTGTGACATCCAGGGCCCCGGGTGGCGATCGGGGGGTCCCGGACGCATGGTGCCACCAGCTGGCCGAATACCAGGAGCTCCGGTGGCACCCGGCGCAGCTGTGAGTGATCAGGGGGCAGGGAGCGGCGTGATGATGCAGAGCCGCTGGGACCTTTAAATCAGGAGCGCGCTCTTACACCTCGCCTTGCCGTGGAGTTTCATTCCCGCATCGCTAGCTTACCGAATCAGTTTGTATACTTGTTACTGACCCTGCTTGTTCTGAGGAGCTTATCTGTTGCTGGCTTTGCCTGCCATTTGACTATTCTCTCTGTGTACTCCCTGCCTGTTCTGTTTGCCTCCTGTTGCTACTGGTGTGCGCCGATTCTCACCATATACAGTAGCGCAGTACAAGTGCCTAAACGTTGCTGACCCGGTTTTGTTATAACAACTACTCTCGCTCTGCGCCCCTGTCTGGTATATTCCGCTGCTTGTTACTGCTGGTGCTCTTCCATCCTGCCATATACTATAGCGCAGTACAAACATATATTGATCTCAGTCTGTGGTGTATATTGTTGGTGCTGTCTCCCTGGCCTGTGTGGCTGCTAGAGGTTAGGTTTAGTGGTCCCGAGTCCCGACCATCCTAAGGATCGGAGGGTTAGAGGTCTGTTACCAGGGATCTTACCAGGTCTGTGCTGGAGAATCGTTACAAATATGCGGTGAACGCCACAGCAAATGTTAATGCTCACGCAAGTGAGCGTTAACGTTTGCGTTAAGATCGTAATTTTTCCCACTCGTTGTTGCTCAAACATTTCCCGTGGCTTCAAATCGCGTTTAAACATGAGCAAAAGTGGTAAAAATTAGCTCAGCGCACAGCGGTGAAATGGCTCAAAAAAACGTTTTTTGGTTAAAAACGCTTTTTTTTTTACTTTTTTTTTATTGTTTCCTGTCCCCCAGGGCAGTACCCAGACCCCCATACACCTTTTTATGAACAATATCTTGCATATATGCCCTCTTGGAGGGCACCTTAATTTTCGAACGTTCGAGCCGCATTGACTTGCATTGCGTTCGAATCGTGTTCACGTTCGAATTCGAACTTTTTCAAATGTTCGAATGCGAACCGAACACGGGGGTGTTCGGCCCATCCCTACTGTTTTCCTTCCATGTCTAATTGGCTGGAATAGGGGAAGTATACCGAGGTATAAATCCCTATTGTTTAGCCACCACAGAGGCAGATATCTGTTGAAAATAGCAAAGACTTCCTAAAGGCAAAGTGTCACGGACCTGACATTGCGCTCCCCTACTTGAAGCAACAGACAGACTTCATTCCCTTTGTGTTCCCCTATTTTAGAACCCATTCTCCATTCCCTTCCTTTATACAATGTTTTATTGTGCAGAATGTTTGTGTAAGGCTAGGGTCAGACGAACGCATTTTTCACTTTGTCCGTGAAAAAGTGCGTTCGAACGAATGGACGTATTTTTTCACGGAATACGCGATAACGGTCATACGATGCGCATTTTCGTACGTGATTTTGTACGGATCATCAATAAAACCCTTTTGCGTCTGGACGTTATGTTGGCCGGACGTGTGCAGCGTCTGACGTCTCCCAATCACGCAAACACGCCGCTATGCGGCCGCAGCGCACTCTGTACGTCAGTAGTAGCGGTTTGACGTTCTCGAAAAAATGCGTTCGTTGGCCACTTGCGTTGCACGGACGAACGTTCGTGCGGCCGTTCGTCGTATGTTCCCCGGCATTGGACGTCATTTGCTGCTAGCACGGCCGTGATTTCGTGCGGCTAAACGCACGTGAAAAATGCGTTCGTCTGACCCTAGCCTGATCTGTGATTATGCAAGAATGCGATGTCTATCTGTTTATTTACTGCATGTTTGAGGATTTGTGAGTCTGCCTTGTCAGGCAAACACTGTCCCAATCTGATTTATTGGGACAATGGATTATGTAAATTACTGTGTGTGATCACTGATTGTGAATGTGTGTGCTGAGAGGATTAATCTGCCAGTCGTTTCAAGCCTGAAGAACTCACTCATCTACATGAACCTGAGTACCCACATAAGAGCCTGAGGAGGACCAGAGTGAAACCTGCAGTGATCTTGAAACTAGCCAATGGGAATTGTTGGGGTGGGCAGGATGTTTGAATGTCACCATAAAAACCCTGTGTATGTCCCAATAAAGCAGATCAGTCTCCCGTTTGAACATACAGCTTGCCTGGTGTTTCATTCAGCGCTACATCACCTACCCTGCGAAGTGTGACATTTCCACTTTCCAGCCAGTTCCCCTGGTGGTGAGAGGGTTCTGGGCCAGCTCTTTCCTATTCTGGGATAGCCATTCCACCCTGTGCCGTCCCTGGGTTTCTCTGTGGCTGTTCAGGTCTGGGATCACATGTGCCAATTGCCCAGACTTGCTCACTATACAGTAAAGATGCAAGCAGCAGAGAGGCTGATTGCTCTTGCATGGATTCCTGTTCCTGAGAGTTCCTGTGCTATTCATGTTTCCTGGTTCCTGAGAGTTATTGTTCCTGAGTTACTGCTTCCCACATCTTGTCTTGGATTTTCTGGTTTGATCTTGGGTTGTATTCCTGACTATTCTTTTGTCTGCTCCCTGTACTCTGTATATTTGACATCTTGTGTACCGACCTCTGACTGTCTATCATACTATCCTGGTTCTTGATCCTCCTGGTTTAAGACTATTCCTCTCAATGTTCATTGTAATGTAATCTTGTTCTGTGTATTCCCTGTAGCTTTAGCTCTGTGTTAGTGAGGACACTGTAAGGACCTCATTCCTATTCAGGGTTCCCGGTCTTGTTGTTTTTTGTTTAACCCTCGCCCTTCCGGTTTCTCCTGTCTCTGTTGTTTCTTGTTAGGTTTTCATTAGGCAGAAGACCATTCATGGATCTTACCCCCGTGTTAGGGATTCCTTTAGAGTTCTCTTGTGTCTACAGTCTTGTTTTATATCTTGTCCTGTATTCCTGTTGCATATTTATATTGTGTCTCGCTGTATCCTGTCTAGTATCGCTGTGTTGGTCTGTCTATGCTGCCAGCAGCTACCTAGCCTAAAGGGCTAACTATCCTGAACAAAGGGTCCACCTTCTCTCAGGACATGGGCCCTCGTGTCAGGAGGACACAAAGAGATTCATCCATTCCATCCAGCCGCAAGGAGCAGCGGACCTAAAGAGTGGATCGGCTACTCGGGGCATCGAATCCAGAGCGATTCGAAGGCCGGGCCGATCTTGGTGGGCGAGTGTCTGGAGAGCCAAACTGGTGGACAGGAGGGTTCCATGACACAAAGCATTAATGATTTTACATTTTTTCTTTCTTTCTTTTACTCATGAGTGTGTATATGTTAGTCTGTGTTTGTGATAGTATTGCTTTTTAATTTTGTTTTCGTTTTGATAAATAAAGGTTAAATTTTAGGGAAATACAGTCCACCAAAGAGCGTTTTCATGGATTAGCAACGGGTAATCCCCATCAAGAAATGGTGTGACTGGGAGAGGTTATTACCACAATTTAATAATATAGAAGTGCTGTTTTCTCTTTTTTCATAAAGCATTCAACACCTCGGTATCACTATGGAAGGTCTGTGGCCATCAAGAAGAGTGTGCGTGCATGTGTGGTTTGAGTTATCACATTGCTCTTTATGATAGGTGTGATGAATGCGACATCCGATACAAGGAAAGTGAGAATATTTATTATTATTATCCTTTATTTAGCACCACAAATTCCGCAGCGCTTTACAGGATCAGTGTACAAGGGGTTAATACATTGGAACACCACACATGGATGATACGGCCTGATTCAGGAGGACCCTGTTCCCAAGAGAACTTACAATCTATGAGATGTACAAGTATTTTGTGAGGGAGGCGCATCCATATCGTTAGGTATCTTGCCCGAGGACACTCGCTGGTGGCGTCTTCTGAGTGGGTTCAAGTCGTTGTTCCCTGATTGTAGAGCAGCGATCTGGTGGTCAGGTTGAACTCGCTTCTCGTAAGTCTCGTAGAGACTTCCATCTCCACAGCTGTATTGGAGGGATGTGCTGAATGGGATTTGACTTGCTTCTCCACAGTCGAAGGGTAGAGACGTTACCACTGGACTCCACAGCCGATATTTTGTGGTAGGCAAGTATGTACTGTTGTGTGTCTTGCCCAAGGACACTTACTGGAGAGGTGATCTGGCCGGGATTCAAACCTAGGTCTGCACAGTTATAGAGCAGAGATGTTACTTCTACTCCATTCAGCCGGTCCATGGTAAGCTAGCCCGAATTCCAACTGGAAAACTGCCTGTACACTTACTGTAAAAAAGTAAAATAGGCGTCACCTTTTTATCTCAGTGAAAGCCAAGCAGGAATTCTTCTAGGAGGCAATACTGTCCTTTTTCCACTGTATGGTGCTACTGTGTTTGTTGATCACACATAGGTTATAAACCACACGGTGTACTTTTGAGGTGCGCTTTTCTAATTGCTAGGTTATCACATGTGTAAAACTGTGTTGTTAATGTCCATTCTTACAGCATCATCTGGCACTTTATAAAATTGCATATAATAAAAAATTCCTTAAAAAAATAATAAAAAGGTCTATTACAAAATAAAAGAAATTTTAAAAACAAACGTCGTCTGAAAAAATACAGTTTTCATTAAAAAATAGAAAGGATTTGTGCAAAAAATAAAAAGAATACATGTTTTTATTTAAAAGCAACTTTCAAAAAAATCTTCTTTTTTACATTGAAGCCTATGGGATTCGCCTGTTTAAACCCGTCAGATTGAAACACTGATAATCGGGGCATTTCACCAGAATTTCGGTGCATTTCGGCATTCTGGTAATAGAAAACACAATGCTCTTCTATGGGACAATTTCGGTGCCGGCCGATTGCACCGGATTTTGTTGTTAATTTGCACAAAGTTATTGATTTGACAGAGTGAATTCACCATTTTGTGCAATTCAGAGGACATCTACTCTCCGAATATAGAAAAACGTGTTGTAAAGACCCTGATCTAATCAGGGCCGGTGCTAGACTATTTTGCGCCCTAGGCAAGACCAGCTACTATTTGCCCCGCCCACAAATGTTTTTTTCTTTCCTTCTCTTTCTTTCTTCTGTGCCTTTTTCTGCCTTTCTTCCCCCTTTCTTCCCCCTTTCTTCCCCCTTTCTTCCCCCTTTCTTCCCCCCACAAGCTGACAATGTCGGCTTTGCGAACTGCCACTGCCGGCTACACGAGCCGCACAGTGAGGAACAGGTACAATAATGGAACGCAGGTTGGGGGCCGGCTGCGCCCATAGGAGGCAGTGCACCCTAGGGGGTTGCCTAGCTTGCCTAGTGGGAGCACCGGGCCCAGGATCTAATGTGAAGGGGGTTAAGTACTCGGAAAAAAGGTCTTCTGCATGCAGCATTTGCCAGGTGAGAGGTACACATATACGTTTATATATACGTATAATACAGCACTGTTGATCCCAGGCCCCCCGATGCTTCTGAATTACAACTCCCTATATTCCCTGGCCACTTATTGCATTGAAAGAATTCTGGGAATTGTAGGCCATCAACATCTGTGGATTAAAAGAATAGGAGTAGTATCTGCAATATAAAATTACATATACATTGCGCAGATCATAACATATTGATAAGAATACCCCGCTAGAATATCACTCACAAGAAGTAAGATATTTATAGGCATGTAACAGTTTTACCACTCCTGGGTATGTCCTTATTTTTTGGGTTTCCTCCTGACGTCCAGCATCCCAGACCTCGGCAGGAACCTCCTTGGAATTGAAGAGACGGAAAAAAACCTTGGAAAATTAAGCTTGGAGTTTCAAAAGTAAAAAATGTTTATTTAAAACTTTGTAAAATTCGGAACACAGTCCTGACTTTTACAAAGTTTTAAATAACTGCGATTTGAAAGTCGCGCGATTTTCATATTCGCGACATGGTGCACCACCAAAACAAATCGCAATTGCAGATAGCAAATCGCAAAAAAAGGGTCATGTACCAGCGACATGCTTCTGCGACGCGCGACATGCGACGTCGCGCGACATCGCGCGGCAAGATGTGAACAGCTCCACTGAAATGCATTGGAGAAGCTACATAGTGCGACGTCGCGCGGATTCTGCTGCGATGTCGCGGCAAAATCCGCGCGATAAATCGCACAGTGTGAACGGGGCCTAAGGCATGGGGTCAGACTAACGCAGTGCGAATTTACGTTTAGGCGCATTTGATTACGGCCGTGGTAGCAGCAAATGACGTCCAACGCAGGCCCACACACGAAGTACGGCCGCACGAAAGCTCGACCGCGCAACGCGAGCGGCAAACAAATGCATTTTTGCAAGAACGTCGAACTGCTAGTACTGACGTACAGAGTGCGCTGCGCCCGCATAGCGGCGTGTGTGCGTGATTAGGAGACGTCAGACGCTGCTCATGTCCGGCCAACATAACGTCCAGACACCCAAAGTTTCCTGGTTTGGATCCATAAAAATCAAGGCCGAAATTGCGCATCGTATGACCGCTATCGCGTCTTCCGTAAAAAAATGCGTTCGGACGCATCAACGCACTTTTTGATGGTAGATGTGAAAAATGCGTTCGTCTGACCCTAGCCTAAAGGGGACAGTGCTGTTTTGAAGGAAGCAGATACTTATATATTTTTCTGATTTTATGGGAGTGGTCACGTGTTGCCTTGTTACATCAACATCTGTGGGCCCGTGAATTTGACAGCCCTGCTGTAGTATGTCAGCAGCATCATCTGGCCCCATGCGCTGGACTGACAGACAGGAGCAGGTGTCTTTATTAGAGATCACGTGCTGCGGTGCCAAAATATCTCCTCTACACCGAGCCTCTGCCTGCAGCGGCCACATCTGGATCTGATAATGAACACATGGAGGCTGCAGCTGGACAAAAGCAACCCTGGACGTCCCAGATCAGGGAGTAATTGAGGTACAAGGATAAAATGTGGTCAGCTAGCATGCTACATCTAAAATAATACACACGCCAGTGATGCGCAGCTTGCAACAAAGGATTACCAACGCCGGCCCTCTAGATGTGTCAGAACAACATCTCCCATGATGCTCAGCTACTCACAGGTCGTTAGTGTCTCATGGGAAATGTCGTTCCAACTTTAGGGTCAAGGTTGCTGACCCCCCGCTTACAAATAAATAAAATCCTAAATAAAGCAGGGAAAGCAGCCAACGAATGCAGATGCAGACAGGGCAGGATAGGGTTAGGTGGTGCAACTAGTGGCGAGTAATTCTTAAGGCCTGGCTAGTAGTTTGGGACTTGAAATTTTGAGCCCTGCCCTAGGGGCTCTATTACATTCTTCGCGCAAACGTTAACGCGTGCGCAAAAACGCATTAACGCGAGGGACAAAACCCTTCGCGCAGAACGTCGTATTACAATGTCCGCGCAAAAAAATGCACGTTAACATCTACCGCAGGTGAACCTGCGCGAACCCTTTGCGAGCGTAATGTACTGCGCGTCCTATACTTAACATTGTGAGCGCAAATGCGTTTGTGCGCTGGTACGCGGATGGTATTACAAAGTTTAACGGACAACGTTTGCGCGCATAATTTTAACATCTTTTAAAAGCTGGTGGTAACGGCAAATCTGAACGTCCTGGCCGAAACCAAATACACCAGCGGAAAAAAAAAAACAGCAAAGTATAGTTACACATTCTACACATACCCAAACCAATAAAATGGAGAGGTTGTGCGTGTTTTTATTATTGCTGCAGCATATATACTCAGATTGATTTTGACAGGCGCAAAAACTGAACGGGAGACAATTGTGGTTCGGAATTCAGATTGGCTGAAAACAGAGCCTGCACACTGATTTCTGCGTGCAGCGTTAATGCTTTTGCGCTACTTTTTTACGCGCGCTATTTTTTAACGGATTAAAAAGTGCACGAGGATTGTAATACCAGCATTAATCTACACGCGTTACCGTTTAATGCTGCGCGCAAAAAAAATAGCGCTGCGCGAGCGTTTTTGCGCGAAGAATGTAATAGTGCCCTCTATTTAGACACTTCTCCTGATCATACTGAATAGTGCCAATGTCCCACAATGGGGAGGAATTTCTAAATATTTGTAGTTATAATTAACCAGACCCAGCTTCAAAAATTCACATCAGGAGCTAGATAAAGTATGATGATTCCTATGTTTTCAAACCTTGTTTGACACCTTATCGCTAGGAAGAACCGACCATCAAACAACAGATGTTCAACTCTCATCACACACAAGCAACTTTCATTACTTCATCAAACACTCTTAACTCTCATCGTATACACACTTATCTCATCACGTACACACACTGCTCTAATCACACACATACAAATCTCATCATTCACGTACAACTCTCTCAACACACATAACTCTCATTGTATACACACTACTCTCATCACACACACATACAAATCTCATTGTACACATACAACTCTCTTAACACACAACTCACGGTGTATACACACTACTCTCATCACGCACAAGCAACTTTCATTATTTCATCACACACACATAACTCATCGTATATACACTACTCTGATCACACACACCCTGCTCTCATCACACACATACAAATCTCATTGTAAACACACGACTCTCTCAACACACATAACTCTCATCGTATACACACTACACTAATAATACACACACAACTCTCATCGTACACATACAACTCATAACACCACACACAAGTCTCATCGTATACAGTTCTCAACACACAAAAACATAACTCTCATTACATTCATACCACTTGCACAACCCTCATCCTGAACATACACGCACAAATCTCACCATATACACAAGTCTTATCGTACACATACAACTCTCAACACACACAACTCTAATCGCACGGCTTCAACACTCATCATACACACAAATCTTGGACCACACAGTTCTCATCACAGACACAGCTGCCACCAGAGGCATACAACTCTAAGGCTAGGGTCAAACGAAAGCATTTTTACACGCGAACGTAAAAAAGTGCGTCCGAACGCATTGACGTATTTTTTCACGGAATTCGCGAAAACGGTCATACGATGCGCATTTTCGTGCGTGATTTTTTACGGATCCAAACCAGGAAACTTTGGGTGTCTGGACGTTATGTTGGCCGGACACGAGCAGGGTCTGACGTCTCCAAATCACACATACACACCGCTAGTGGATGCAGCGCACTCTGTACGTCCGTACTAGCGGTTCTGCGTTCTCGAAAAAATGCGTTCATTTTCCACTTGCGTTGCGCGGCCGGACTTTCATGCGACCGTACTTCGTATATTGGCCGTCATTGCCCGTCATTTGCTGCTAGTGCGGCCGTGATTAAGTGCGCCTGAACGCACGTTAAAAGTGCGCTGGTCTGACCCCAGCCTTAATCACAATCACACAACTTTCATCACTCATACACAGCCACAACTTACTAACCTGACATGCAATTCCCACACACAGAAAGTATAAATACGCTCTACGAAAACATCATTATCATGGTGTATTTTATCATGGCTTCCCATGACATCAAACAACATGCAAATTCGTGCAAATCATGGAAATATTTTCTAACTTGGTCGGACTGACTCAGAGTAACCTGACCCCCAGTCACTATGCATCCATAACCCTTCTGGGTATCACCCAAAGCTAAGCACGTACCCCTCTCCACTCATGGAAGGGCTTTGTGTGTGAGCACCGGTAGTTTGGGCTGAATTCTGGGGGAGACAAAGAGCCGGTAGGGAGGATACTGAGGTGGGCGTGGCACAGGTCGTTCATTGAGGACTGCGGAGGTAGAGTCTGGGGTCTCTTGGGGCCAGAGGTAGGGGCCGTTTCAATGGTCAGGCGGGAGATGACGGGAGCTTGGATGAGCATTTTGCCGTGGTCCAGGGACGGATGCATCCAGTGGTTTTTGGGCGGAGGTGGCGGGATTTGGTTGGCGGTTGAGTGTGGGGAGTGAATGGGGGGGGTCGGGACTAGGAGGGCCCCCGGGGCAGCGTGCCTGGGGGGTGGTGGTGGCACCATTCACCTGGAGGGGATGGACGCAGGAATGAAGGTTGTAGAGGGAGGGAAGAGGAGAGGTTCCGTTTTGGAGAGGTTTAGCTTTGGAAGACGGGGTGTCGTCCAGTCAGGGACGGGCTGGGACGCGGTACAGGAAGGGGGATCAGGAGACGAGGGGCAGATTTGGGTGTCGTCGGTGTGGAGATGATGTTGGGGTCCGTGGTTGGAGGTGGGGTTGCTCAGCGGGGCGGTGTGGAATCGAGAACGGGGGACCCAGAACAGAGCCTTGAGGTACCCCAACCGAGAGAGGAACTGGGGGTGAAGAGGCATCGGCAAAAGAGACACTGAAGGAGGGAAGAGAGAGATAGGAAGAGGACCAGGAGAGAGCGGTGTCATTGAGGCCAAGTTGACGCAGCGTGAGGAGCAGGAGAGGATGGTCAACAGTGTCAAAAGCAGCGGAAAGATCAAGAAGAATAAGGAGGGAGAAGCGACTTTTAGTTTTGGCAGCAACTAAATCATTAGTCACCTTGGTCAGAGCAGTTTCAGTGGACACTGGGAGCGAAAACCGGTGAGCTGACTATAGACCAGGCGTTCTAGGTTTTGGATGCAAAAGGGGGCAAAGAGATGGGTCAGTGTGTGTCAGCCCTCTCCTCTTAGATTGTAAGCTCTCGAGCAGGGTCCTCTCTCCTACTGTTCTGTGTAATGTGTATGCATATTTGTTATTTGGTCTCTCACATTGTACAGCGTTATGGAACTTGTTGGCGCTTTATAAATACTTGTAACTGTGCAACTCCCATGATGCTCTGCCAGGATTTCCAATCAGAATGAGTCGTCCTCCTGCAGCAGCACTAAATCTGCATAACCCTATAAATGTCAGTATTATAAAATGTCGAGCTGACGGACCTTTTAATGACCCTGCGCTGTCACCGCCGTGCGACGACCTGACGCCACACTTTAACAGAACCTATAAGCCAGTGATGGCAAACCTTGGCAACCCAAATACACTATATTGCCAAAAGTATTGGCTCACCTGCCTTGACTCACATATGAATTTAAGTGACACCCCATTCCTAACCCATAGGGTTCAATATGACGTCGGTCCACCCATTGCAGCTATAACAGCTTCAACTCTTCTGGGAAGGCTGACCACAAGGTTTAGGCGTGTGTTTATGGGAATTTTTGACCATTCTTCCAGAAGCGCATTTGTGAGGTCACACACTGATGTTGGACGAGAAGGCCTGGCTCTCAGTCTCCGCTCTAATTCATCCCAAAGGTGTTCTATCAGGTCGAGGTCAGGACTCTGTGCAGGCCAGTCAAGTTCATCCACACCAGACTCTGTCATCCATGTCTTTATGGACCTTGCTTTGTGCACTGGTGCTCCGTCATGTTGGAAGAGGAAGGGGCCAGCTCCAAACTGTTCCCACAAAGTTGGGAGCATGGAATTGTCCAAAATGTCTTGGTATGCTGAAGCATTCAGAGCTCCTTTCACTGGAACTAAGGGGCCAAGCCCAGCTCCTGAAAAACAACCCCACACCATAATCCCCCCTCCACCAAACTTTACACTTGGCACAATGCAGTCAGACAAGTACCGTTCTCCTGGCAACCGCCAAACCAAGACTCGTCCATCAGATTGCCAGATGAAGAAGCGCGATTCATCACTCCAGAGAATGCGTCTCCACTGCTCTAGAGTCCAGTGGTGGCGTGCTTTACACCACTGCATCCGACGCTTTGCATTGCACTTGGTGATGTATGGCTTGGATGCAGCTGCTCGGCCATGGAAACCCATTCCATGAAGCTCTCTGCGCACTGTTCTTGAGCTAATCTGAAGGCCAGATGAAGTTTGGAGGTCTGTAGCGATTGACTCTGCAGAAAGTTGGTGACCTCTTCGCACTATGCGCCTCAGCATCCGCTGACCCCGCTCCGTCAGTTTACGTGGCTTACCACTTCGTGGCTGAGTTACTGTCGTTCCCAAACACTTCCACGTTCTTATAATACAGCTGACAGTTGACTGTGGAATATTTAGGAGCAAGGAAATGTCACGACTGGATTTGTTGCACAGGCGGCATCCTATCACAGTTCCACGCTGGAATTCACTGAGATCCTGAGAGCGACCCATTCTTTCACAAATGTTTGTAAAAACAGTCTGCATGCCTAGGTGCTTGATTTGATACACCTGTGGCCATGGAAGTGATTGGAACACCTGATTCTGATTATTTGGATGGGTGAGCGAATACTTTTGGCAATATAGTGTATTTCAGAACTTGGTGTCCAATGAAGGTTAGCTATATTTTAGGATGGCTGAGCATTGTGGGACATCTAGTTCAGAAACATTTGGGGTGCCAAGGTTCGCCATCGCTGGTATAAGCCATGAAGCGCTGGCAGGGGAGAGGGGCTCAGCCAGCAGTGAATGTAAAATATATAACGGTATAAAACAAATACATGACTTTTTATCCAGTCTTCAGTATATGGGCGGCTGGGGACCAGAGGAAGCAGGGACAGAGCGCAGCCCTCCACCTCCCTGACTCATTAATAATCCATCATGGCAGATGAGTAACCATGTCAGAAGTACATGTGGAATTCAATCTCCTGACACACCCTGCTCCCCCAGCCCTGGCACACACACAGACCGGAGATCTCCTGAGGGCAGCAAAGCATGTCAGGACAGAGAATCCCACATTTAACACTGGCTGGTTGAGGGCTACCCCTTTAAGAGCCCAGGCTAGGTGAGGGATGCCCCAAATGAGCCCAGGATGGGTGAGGGATGCCCCCAATGAACCCGGGCTGGGTGAGGGATGCCCCCAATGAGCCCAGGATGGGTGAGGGATGCCCCCAATGAATCCGGGCTGGGTGAGGGATGCCCCCAATGAGCCCAGGATGGGTGAGGGATGCCCCCAATGAATCCGGGCTGGGTGAGGAGTGCACCCTAAGAAGCACGGGCTGGGTGATTAGTGCCCCCTAAGGAACCTGGGCTGGGTGAGGAGTGCCTCCTAATGAACCCAGGCTGGGTGAGGAGTGCCTCCTAATGAACCCAGGCTGGGTGAGGAGTGCCCCCTATAGAGCCCAGGCTGGGGAGGGCTGCCCCCTATAGAGCCCAGGCTGGGTGAGGCTGCCCCCTAAAGAGCCCAGGCTGGGAGAGGGCTGCCCCCTAAAGAGCCCAGGCTGGGGGAGGGCTGCCCCTAAAGAGCTCAGGCTGGGGGATGGCTGCCCCCTATAGAGCCCAGGCTGGGGAGGGCTGCCCCCTATAGAGCCCAGCCTGGGTGAGGGCCGCCCCTAAAGAGCTCAGGCTGGGGGAGGGCAGCCCCCTAAAGAGCTCAGGCTGGGGAGGGCTGCCCCCTATAGAGCCCAGGCAGGATGAGCTGCTCCCTATAGAGCCCAGGCTGGGTGAGGCTGCCCCTATAGAGCCCAGGCTGGGTGAGGCTGCCCCTATAGAGCCCAGGCTGGGTGAGCTGCCCCCTATAGAGCCCAGGCTTGGTGAGGCTGCCCCCTATAGAGCCCAGGCTGGGTGAGAGCTGCCCCCTAAAGATCCCGGGCTGGGTGAGGCTGCCCCCTATAGAGCCTAGGCTGGGGAGGGCTGCCCCCTATAGAGCCCGACCTGGGTGAGGGCTGCCCCCTAAAGAGCTCAGGTTGGGGAGGGCTGCCCACTATAGAGCCCAGGCAGGGTGAGCTGCTCCCTATAGAGCCCAGGCAGGGTGAGCTGCTCCCTATAGAGCCCAGGCTGGGTGAGGCTGCCCCCTATAGAGCCCAGGCTTGGTGAGGCCGTGAGGCTGCCCCTATAGAGCCCAGGCTGGGGGAGGGCTGCCCCTTTAAGAGCTCTAGGCCCTGCTTTTTTTTGTTGCCCCTTTAAGAACCCAGCGCCAAGTAGCGGTGCACATTCCATCAGGGCGCTGCCTGCACTGACCCCGCCCATTCACATGTACCAGCCAATCAGCCTGGCGCTGTACTCTGGCTGTTGTTGTGGGTGTGGCCTTAAGTCAGACATCTGGTGCAGAGACATCTGGAGGCGCAGGGAGCTGTCTGCACTGAGAGCCTGAGGCGTGGGGGACCCGGGGAGTGCGAGGCCTGCGCCACAAAGGGTTAACAACACACTGTGTACACCTACACTGAGGGCCCAGCGCCGGGAAACACCCAGCCAGCCCGGGAGTAACACATCTGCACCGGGAGGGGAATCTGGATTACCAGGAGGCCAGAGACATGGAGGATGAGACTGGGAAGAGCCCCCCTGATGGAGCATATGGTAAGAAGGGGTTAACACAGCATGGAGTATGCTGTGTTAGAGCATCACCCCCCCATCCCTGCAGCCTCTACCCAAAAATAACAAGTGTACCCCCCGCCTGTATACTGAGCTATATGACCCCCAACATAAAGTGGAGACCCCAACCCACTGTGTGACGTCATACACAGTATCCCCTCTATTACTCCATATAACCTCTCCCTATAACCCCCCTATTACTCCATATAACCTCTCCCTATAACCCCCTATTACTCCATATAACCTCTCCCTATACCCCTCCTATTACTCCATATAACCTCTCCCTATAACCCCCTATTACTCCATATAACCTCTCCCTATAACCCCCCTATTACTCCATATAACCTCTCCCTATAACCCCCTATTACTCCATATAACCTCTCCCTATAACCCTCCTATTACTCCATATAACCTCTCCCTATAACCTCCTATTACTCCATATAACCTCTCCCTATAACCCCCTATTACTCCATATAACCTCTCCCTATAACCCCCTATTACTCCATATAACCTCTCCCTATAACCCCCTATTACTCCATATAACCTCTCCCTATAACCCCCCTATTACTCCATATAACCTCTCCCTATAACCCCCCTATTACTCCATATAACCTCTCCCTATATAACCCCCTATTACTCCATATAACCTCTCCCTATAACCCTCCTATTACTCCATATAACCTCTCCCTATAACCCTCCTATTACTCCATATAACCTCTCCCTATAACCCTCCTATTACTCCATATAACCTCTCCCTATAACCCCCTATTACTCCATATAACCTCTCCTATAACCCCCCTATTACTCCATATAACCTCTCCCTATAACCCTCCTATTACTCCATATAACCTCTCCTATAACCCTCCTATTACTCCATATAACCTCTCCCTATAACCCCCTATTACTCCATATAACCTCTCCCTATAACCCCCCTATTACTCCATATAACCTCTCCCTATAACCCCTATTACTCCATATAACCTCTCCCTATAACCCCCTATTACTCCATATAACCTCTCCCTATAACCCTCCTATTACTCCATATAACCTCTCCCTATAACCCCCCTATTACTCCATATAACCTCTCCCTATAACCCCTATTACTCCATATAACCTCTCCCTATAACCCCCTATTACTCCATATAACCTCTCCCTATAACCCTCCTATTACTCCATATAACCTCTCCCTATAACCCCCTATTACTCCATATAACCTCTCCCTATAACCCCTATTACTCCATATAACCTCTCCCTATAACCCTCCTATTACTCCATATAACCTCTCCCTATAACCCCCTATTACTCCATATAACCTCTCCCTATAACCCCCTATTACTCCATATAACCTCTCCCTATAACCCCCTATTACTCCATATAACCTCCCTATAACCCCCTATTACTCCATATAACCTCTCCCTATAACCCTCCTATTACTCCATATAACCTCTCCCTATAACCCCCTATTACTCCATATAACCTCTCCCTATAACCCCCCTATTACTCCATATAACCTCTCCCTATAACCCTCCTATTACTCCATATAACCTCTCCCTATAACCCTTATTACTCCATATAACCTCTCCTATAACCTATTACTCCATATAACCTCTCCCTATAACCCCCCTATTACTCCATATAACTCTCCCTATAACCCCCTATTACTCCATATAACCTCTCCCTATAACCCTCCTATTACTCCATATAACCTCTCCCTAACCCCCTATTACTCCATATAACCTCTCCCTATAACCCCCTATTACTCCATATAACCTCTCCCTATAACCCTCCTATTACTCCATATAACCTCTCCCTATAACCCTCCTATTACTCCATATAACCTCTCCCTATAACCCCCTATTACTCCATATAACCTCTCCCTATAACCCTCCTATTACTCCATATAACCTCTCCCTATAACCCCCTATTACTCCATATAACCTCTCCCTATAACCCTCCTATTACTCCATATAACCTCTCCCTATAACCCCCTATTACTCCATATAACCTCTCCCTATAACCCCCCTATTACTCCATATAACCTCTCCCTATAACCCCCTATTACTCCATATAACCTCTCCCTATAACCCTCCTATTACTCCATATAACCTCTCCCTATAACCCCCCTATTACTCCATATAACCTCTCCCTATAACCCTCCTATTACTCCATATAACCTCTCCCTATAACCCCCTATTACTCCATATAACCTCTCCCTATAACCCCCTATTACTCCATATAACCTCTCCCTATAACCCTCCTATTACTCCATATAACCTCTCCCTATAACCCCCCTATTACTCCATATAACCTCTCCCTATAACCCCTCCTATTACTCCATATAACCTCTCCCTATAACCCTCCTATTACTCCATATAACCTCTCCCTATAACCCCCTATTACTCATATAATCCAACCTATTCCTCCTATAACCCTCCTATTACTCCATATTACTCCATATAACCTCTCCCTATAACCTCCTATTACTCCATATCCCCCTATTACTCCATATAACCTCTCCCTATAACCCCCCTATTACTCCATATAACCTCTCCCTATAACCCCCCTATTACTCCATATAACCTCTCCCTATAACCCTCCTATTCTCCATATAACCTCTCCCTATAACCCCCCTATTACTCCATATAACCTCTCCCTATAACCCTTTCCATATTACCTCTCCTATAACCTCCTATTACTCCATATAACCTCTCCCTATAACCCCCCTATTACTCCATATAACCTCTCCCTATAACCCTCCTATTACTCCATATAACCTCTCCCTATAACCCCCCTATTACTCCATATAACCTCTCCCTATAACCCTCCTATTACTCCATATAACCTCTCCCTATAACCCCCTATTACTCCATATAACCTCTCCCTATAACCCTCCTATTACTCCATATAACCTCTCCCTATAACCCTCCTATTACTCCATATAACCTCTCCCTATAACCCCCTATTACTCCATATAACCTCTCCCTATAACCCCCTATTACTCCATATAACCTCTCCCTATAACCCCTATTACTCCATATAACCTCTCCCTATAACCCCTATTACTCCATATAACCTCTCCCTATAGCCCCCTATTACTCAATAACCCCCTATTACTCAATATAACCTCTCCCTATAACCCCCTATTACTCCATATAACCTCTCCCTATAACCCTATTACTCCATATAACCTCTCCCAACCTCCTATTACTCCATATAACCTCTCCCTATAACCCTCTATTACTCCATATTACCTCTCCCTATAACCCTCCTATTACTCCATATAACCTCTCCCTATAACCCCTATTACTCCATATAACCCCCTATACTCCATATAACCTCTCCCTATAACCCCTATTACTCCATATAACCCTCCTATACTCCATATAACCTCTCCCTATAACCCCCTATTACTCCATATAACCTCTCCCTATAACCCCCTATTACTCCATATAACCCCCTATTACTCCATATAACCTCTCCCTATAACCCCCCTATTACTCCATATAACCTCTCCCTATAACCCTCCTATTACTCCATATAACCTCTCCCTATAACCCCCCTATTACTCCATATAACCTCTCCCTATAACCCTCCTATTATTCCATATAACCTCCTATTACTCCATATAACCTCTCCTTATAACCCCCCTATTACTCCATATAACCTCTCCCTATAACCCTCCTATTACTCCATATAACCTCTCCCTATAACCCCCTATTACTCCATATAACCTCTCCCTATAACCCTCCTATTACTCCATATAACCTCTCCCTATAACCCCCCTATTACTCCATATAACCTCTCCCTATAACCCTCCTATTACTCCATATAACCTCTCCCTATAACCCTCCTATTACTCCATATAACCTCTCCCTATAACCCCTATTAACCCTATTACTCCATATAACCTCTCCCTATAACCTCCTATTACTCCATATAACCTCTCCCTATAACCCCCTATTACTCCATATAACCTCTCCCTATAACCCTCCTATTACTCCATATAACCTCTCCCTATAACCCCCTATTACTCCATATAACCTCTCCCTATAACCCCCTATTACTCCATATAACCTCTCCCTATAACCCCCTATTACTCCATATAACCTCTCCCTATAACCCCCCTATTACTCCATATAACCTCTCCCTATAACCCTCCTATTACTCCATATAACCTCTCCTATAACCCCCTATTACTCCATATAACCTCTCCCTATAACCCCCTATTACTCCATATAACCTCTCCCTATAACCCCCTATTACTCCATATAACCTCTCCCTATAACCCTCCTATTACTCCATATAACCTCTCCCTATAACCCTCCTATTACTCCATATAACCTCTCCCTATAACCCCTATTACTCCATATAACCTCTCCCTATAACCCCCCTATTACTCCATATAACCTCTCCCTATAACCCCCTATTACTCCATATAACCTCTCCCTATAACCCTCCTATTACTCCATATAACCTCTCCCTATAACCCCCTATTACTCCATATAACCTCTCCCTATAACCCCCCTATTACTCCATATAACCTCTCCCTATAACCCTCTATTACTCCATATAACCTCTCCTATAACCCTCCTATTACTCCATATAACCTCTCCCTATAACCCCCTATTACTCCATATAACCTCTCCCTATAACCCCCCTATTACTCCATATAACCTCTCCCTATAACCCTCCTATTACTCCATATAACCTCTCCCTATAACCCTCCTATTACTCCATATAACCTCTCCTATAAACTCCTATTACTCCATATAACCTCTCCCTATAACCCCCCTATTACTCCATATAACCTCTCCCTATAACCCCCTATTACTCCATATAACCTCTCCCTATAACCCTCTATTACTCCATATAACCTCTCCCTATAACCCCCTATTACTCCATATAACCTCTCCCTATAACCCCCTATTACTCCATATAACCTCTCCCTATAACCCTCCTATTACTCCATATAACCTCTCCTATAAACTCCTATTACTCCATATAACCTCTCCCTATAACCCCCCTATTACTCCATATAACCTCTCCCTATAACCTCCTATTACTCCATATAACCTCTCCCTATAACCCCCTATTACTCCATATAACCTCTCCCTATAACCCTCCTATTACTCCATATAACCTCTCCCTATAACCTCCTATTACTCCATATAACCTCTCCCTATAACCCCCCTATTACTCCATATAACCTCTCCCTATAACCCCCTATTACTCCATATAACCTCTCCCTATAACCCTCCTATTACTCCATATAACCTCTCCCTATAACCCCCTATTACTCCATATAACCTCTCCCTATAACCTCCTATTACTCCATATAACCTCTCCCTATAACCCTCCTATTACTCCATATAACCTCTCCCTATAACCCCCTATTACTCCATATAACCTCTCCCTATAACCCCCTATTACTCCATATAACCTCTCCCTATAACCCTCCTATTACTCCATATAACCTCTCCCTATAACCCCCTATTACTCCATATAACCTCTCCCTATAACCTCCTATTACTCCATATAACCTCTCCCTATAACCCTCCTATTACTCCATATAACCTCTCCCTATAACCCCCTATTACTCCATATAACCTCTCCCTATAACCCCCTATTACTCCATATAACCTCTCCCTATAACCCTCCTATTACTCCATATAACCTCTCCCTATAACCCCCCCTATTACTCCATATAACCTCTCCCTATAACCCCCCTATTACTCCATATAACCTCTCCCTATAACCCCCTATTACTCCATATAACCTCTCCCTATAACCCTCCTATTACTCCATATAACCTCTCCCTATAACCCCCCCTATTTTATATAACCTCTCCCTATAACCCTTATACTCCTATTATATATTCTCCCTATAACCCCTCCTTACTCCATATACCTCTCCCTATAACCCCCTATTACTCCATATCTCTCCCTATAACCCCCTATTACTCCATATAACCTCTCCCTATAACCCTCCTATTACTCCATATAACCTCTCCTATAACCCCCCTATTACTCCATATAACCTCTCCCTAATATTACTCCATATAACCTCTCCCTATAACCCTCCTATTACTCCATATAACCTCTCCCTATAACCCTCCTATTACTCCATAAACCTCTCCCTATAACCCCCTATTACTCCATATAACCTCTCCTATAACCCCCCTATTACTCCATATAACCTCTCCCTATAACCCCCTATTACTCCATATAACCTCTCCCTATAACCCCCTATTACTCCATATAACCTCTCCCTATAACCCCCTATTACTCCATATAACCTCTCCCTATAACCCCCTATTACTCCATATAACCTCTCCCTATAACCCCCTATTACTCCATATAACCTCTCCCTATAACCTCCTATTACTCCATATAACCTCTCCCTATATAACCTCTATTACTCCATATAACCTCTCCCTATAACCCTCCTATTACTCCATATAACCTCTCCCTATAACCCCCTATTACTCCATAAACCCCTATTACTCCATATAACCTCTCCCTATAACCCCTATTACTCCATATAACCTCCCTATACTCCATATAACCTCTCCCTATAACCCCCTATTACTCCATATAACCTCTCCCTATAACCCCTATTACTCCATATAACCCCCTATTACTCCATATAACCTCTCCCTATAACCCCTATTACTCCATATAACCCTCCCTATAACCCTCCTATTACTCCATATAACCTCTCCCTATAACCCCCCTATTACTCCATATAACCTCTCCCTATAACCCCTCCTATTACTCCATATAACCTCCTATTACTCCATATAACCTCTCCCTATAACCCCCCTATTACTCCATATAACCTCTCCCTATAACCCTCCTATTACTCCATATAACCTCTCCCTATAACCCCCCTATTACTCCATATAACCTCTCCCTATAACCCTCCTATTACTCCATATAACCTCTCCATATAACCCCCCTATTACTCCATATAACCTCTCCCTATAACCCTCCTATTACTCCATATAACCTCTCCCTATAACCCTCCTATTACTCCATATAACCTCTCCCTAAACCCCCTATTACTCCATATAACCTCTCCCTATAACCTCCTATTACTCCATATAACCTCTCCCTATAACCCCCTATTACTCCATATAACCTCTCCCTATAACCCTCCTATTACTCCATATAACCTCTCCCTATAACCCCCTATTACTCCATATAACCTCTCCCTATAACCCCCTATTACTCCATATAACCTCTCCCTATAACCCCCTATTACTCCATATAACCTCTCCCTATAACCCCCTATTACTCCATATAACCTCTCCCTATAACCCCCCTATTACTCCATATAACCTCTCCCTATAACCCCCTATTACTCCATATAACCTCTCCCTATAACCCCCCTATTACTCCATATAACCTCTCCCTATAACCCCCTATTACTCCATATAACCTCTCCCTATAACCCCCTATTACTCCATATAACCTCTCCCTATAACCCCCTATTACTCCATATAACCTCTCCCTATAACCCCCTATTACTCCATATAACCTCTCCCTATAACCCCTATTACTCCATATAACCTCTCCCTATAACCCCCTATTACTCCATATAACCTCTCCCTATAACCCTCCTATTACTCCATATAACCTCTCCCTATAACCCCCCTATTACTCCATATAACCTCTCCCTATAACCCCCTATTACTCCATATAACCTCTCCCTATAACCCCCCTATTACTCCATATAACCTCTCCCTATAACCCTCCTATTACTCCATATAACCTCTCCCTATAACCCCCTATTACTCCATATAACCTCTCCCTATAACCCCCCTATTACTCCATATAACCTCTCCCTATACCCCCCTATTACTCCATATAACCTCTCCCTATAACCCTCCTATTACTCCATATAACCCTCCCTATAACCCTCCTATTACTCCATATAACCTCTCCCTATAACCCCCTATTACTCCATATAACCTCTCCCTATAACCCTCCTATTACTCCATATAACCTCTCCCTATAACCCCCCTATTACTCCATATAACCTCTCCCTATAACCCTCCTATTACTCCATATAACCTCTCCCTATAACCCCCTATTCCTCCCTATAACCCTCCTATTACTCCATATAACCCTCCCTATAACCCCCCTATTACTCCATATAACCTCTCCCTATAACCCCCTATTACTCCCTATAACCCCCCTATTACTCCATATAACCTCTCCCTATAACCCCCTATTACTCCATATAACCTCTCCCTATAACCCCCTATTACTCCATATAACCTCTCCCTATAACCCCCTATTACTCCATATAACCTCTCCCTATAACCCCCCTATTACTCCATATAACCTCTCCCTATAACCCCCCTATTACTCCATATAACCTCTCCCTATAACCCCCCTATTACTCCATATAACCTCTCCCTATAACCCCCTATTACTCCATATAACCTCTCCCTATAACCCCCTATTACTCCATATAACCTCTCCCTATAACCCCCTATTACTCCATATAACCTCTCCCTATAACCTCCTATTACTCCATATAACCTCTCCCTATAACCCCCCTATTACTCCATATAACCTCTCCCTATAACTCCATATAACCTCTCCCTATAACCCTCCTATTACTCCATATAACCTCTCCCTATAACCCCCCTATTACTCCATATAACCTCTCCCTATAACCCCCCTATTACTCCATATAACCTCTCCCTATAACCCTCCTATTACTCCATATAACCTCTCCCTATAACCCCCTATTACTCCATATAACCTCTCCCTATAACCCCCCTATTACTCCATATAACCTCTCCCTATAACCCCCTATTACTCCATATAACCTCTCCCTATAACCCCCCTATTACTCCATATAACCCCTATTACTCCATATAACCTCTCCCTATAACCCCTATTACTCCATATAACCTCTCCCTATAACCCCCCTATTACTCCATATAACCTCTCCCTATAACCCTCCTATTACTCCATATAACCTCTCCCTATAACCCTCCTATTACTCCATATAACCTCTCTATAACCCCCCTATTACTCCATATAACCTCTCCCTATAACCCCCTATTACTCCATATAACCTCTCCCTATAACCCTCCTATTACTCCATATAACCTCTCCCTATAACCCCCTATTACTCCATATAACCTCTCCCTATAACCCTCCTATTACTCCATATAACCTCTCCCTATAACCCCCTATTACTCCATATAACCTCTCCCTATAACCCTCCTATTACTCCATATAACCTCTCCCTATAACCCCCTATTACTCCATATAACCTCTCCATATAACCCTCCTATTACTCCATATAACCTCTCCCTATAACCCCCCTATTACTCCATATAACCTCTCCCTATAACCCCCTATTACTCCATATAACCTCTCCCTATAACCCTCCTATTACTCCATATAACCTCTCCCTATAACCCCCTATTACTCCATATAACCTCTCCCTATAACCCCCCTATTACTCCATATAACCCCCCTATTACTCCATATACCCCTCCCTATAACCCTCCTATTACTCCATATAACCTCTCCCTATAACCCTCCTATTACTCCATATAACCTCTCTCTATAACCCCCTATTACTCCATATAACCTCTCCCTATAACCCCCCTATTACTCCATATAACCTCTCCATATAACCCCCTATTACTCCATATAACTTCTCCCTATAACCCCCTATTACTCCATATAACCTCTCCCTATAACCCCCTATTACTCCATATAACCTCTCCCTATAACCCCCTATTACTCCATATAACCTCTCCCTATAACCCTCCTATTACTCCATATAACCTCTCCCTATAACCCCCCTATTACTCCATATAACCTCTCCCTATAACCCCCTATTACTCCATATAACCTCTCTATAACCCCCTATTACTCCATATAACCTCTCCCTATAACCCTCCTATTACTCCATATAACCTCTCCCTATAACCCTCCTATTACTCCATATAACCTCTCCCTATAACCTCCTATTACTCCATATAACCTCCCCCTATAACCCCCTATTACTCCATATAACCTCTCCCTATAACCCTCCTATTACTCCATATAACCTCTCCCTATAACCCTCCTATTACTCCATATAACCTCTCCCTATAACCCTCCTATTACTCCATATACCTCTCCCTATAACCCCCCTATTACTCCATATAACCTCTCCCTATAACCCTCCTATTACTCCATATTAACCTCTCCCTATAACCCTCCTATTACTCCATATAACCTCTCCCTATAACCCCCCTATTACTCCATATAACCTCTCCCTATAACCCCCCTATTACTCCATATAACCTCTCCCTATAACCCCCTATTACTCCATATAACCTCTCCCTATAACCCTCCTATTACTCCATATAACCTCTCCCTATAACCCCCCTATTACTCCTTATAACCTCTCCCTATAACCCTCCTATTACTCCATATAACCTCTCCATATAACCCCCTATTACTCCATATAACCTCTCCCTATAACCCTCCTATTACTCTATATAACCCCCCTATTACTCTATATAACCCTCCTATTACTCTATATAACCTCTCCCTCACTCACGTACAAGCTCTTCATATCATTGTCCTTCCTGCTGTCCCCGGTTATTGGGTTACATCCTGACATTGATATTTCTGTATGATCCTATGATGTCATCGCATTAATTCCAGACAGTCAGTGTTGGTGATGCTGAGTGTTCCTTAAGAAATTGTTTTTCTAGTGGGTTTTAAAGTAAGCTCTTACGATGCCGGGGCCGTATTCCTGGGCTGTCATTAAGATAAGCGTTCTAGCCGCACATCATAACAGCGCAAGAATTTGGCCTAATTTTTGTGAATTCGGACTTTGTGGGTGCTCACTTTACATGATCAGCTCCTATAGGTTACATTTATTTATTTATAAAGGATTTTACCAGGAAGGATACATTGAGATTTCTCTCGTTTTCAAGTATGTCCTGGGTTCAAGAACATTGAAGTGTTACAGTTACAGAAATACAAAGGAATACAATGCAAGATATTTAAAAAAGAACCAAAAAAAAAAACCCCACAAATATACAGATTAACAGAAAATAAATATGTAGGAAATAGTCATTATGTTACATAGAAAGAACAAGGTGAAGCGCCCCAAGATATGTGTCTAAATTCGTACGCTCAACAATGCATATGGGGGTTCCTCTAATAACACAAATATAACACAATAACAGAAAAAAACAAAGTAGCACCAGAAACTGGTATACGAATCTAAACACAATACATGTCCTTCAATTATTCCACTTCTTTCTCCTCCCCTGCAGATGATAGTATGGACCCGATGTCACTGCAAGAGAAAAGAGGGGGAAACCCAAAATTGCACAGTATGTCAGTCCAGTGATGTATAAATCAAATTATATTATGGGACTCACATTCTTTTGAGCCAATATCCGGCTCTAGAGTAATCCACCTTATGGGTCTTTTAGGTAGGTTCAGGCGCCCATCAACCCCTCAATGGATTCCTCTTCTCGAATTTGTTATCCCTGCAGTGGGTTTTAAAAATACCGGGCATATCCCTAGTATAATACTGTATATTACAATATAATGGGAGAAAGCCAATTTTAAACTCACACTTTAATGAGCCCCAATTGGCTCCCAGAAACACGCACAAGGACTATAAGGTAGTCCCCAGACCTTCTTTTCAATCAGATAAGCAGGAAGCAGCAGTACTTAAAAACATTTAATAACATAAATAAAACATAGCTACCAAACCAGAACGCGTTTCGCCCAGAAAAGGCTTCTTCAGCTGGTATCCCATCTAGAGCCGGATATTGGCTCAAAACAATGTGAGTCCCATAATATAATTTGATTATACATACAGAAAAATGGCGTTGCGTCCATACTCACCGGAGCGGCTGCAACAACCAGGAGTAACAGCCCAGTTAATGTATAAAACATAACAAGGGAAAAAAGTGTCATCTGCGCTCGTTTCTATGTATTCCATGTGCAACACAACACTGAGGTTTTTGTTTGTTTCAAACAAAAACCTCAGTGTTTTGTTGCACATGGAATACATAGAAACGAGCGCAGATGACACTTTTTTCCCTTGTTATGTTTTTACATTAACTGGGCTGTTACTCCTGGTTGTTGCAGCCGCTCCGGTGAGTATGGGCGCGACGCCATTTTTCTGTATGTATATTATGCTTTTAACTCCAGTTCGTCGTTTTGCTGCTGTTCCTCTTTCCATATTTTTTTTTTAATCCCAAATGGGAATTGTTTGGTGCGCGTATAAATAAAACCCACCATTTCTCTGCCTCTCCTTAGCTAAAAAGCAGCAGGAGGGGCTTGGAGCTGCTCAGTAGAGTGGCCTTTTGGTTACATTTGTTAGGTACTCACTCTACAAAGAGGTTCCTTGAAGTGGCAAGTGAGCTTGCAATGGCCATTGAAACAAATAAAAACCTCAGTGTTTTGTTGCACATGGAATACATAGAAACGAGCGCAGATGACACTTTTTTCCATTGTTATAATTTGATTATACATCACTGGACTGACATACTGCGCAATTTTGGGTTTCCCCCTCTTTTCTCTTGCAGTGACATCGGGTCCATACTATCACCTGCAGGGGAGGAGAAAGAGAAGTGGAATAATTGAAGGACATGTATTGTGTTTAGATTCGTATACCAGTTTCTGGCGCTGCTTTGTGTTTTTCTGTTATTGTCATTATGTTACATGTTTACAGGTGCCTTCTGTATTGAGGTATGTTAATATGGAGCTCTTGAGGGACTTTAGACTGGCGGAAGATTTGACGGTGTCTGGGAGGTTATTCCATAATTCTGGTGCTCTGTAGGAAAATGAGAACCGAGCCACTTTCTTTTTGTATTGTGGTATTGAAATTAAGGTGCTGGTCCTGGATCAGAGGTTATAGGATGAGGGAGCTGCTGGGGGAAGCAGTCTATTCAGGTAGGGTGGCAGCTTCCCAGAAAAGCTCTTAAACACCAGGCTGGAAAGGTGAAGGGTACGTTTAGATTCCAGCGATGGCCAGTTTAGCTCTTTTAACATGTCACAATGGTGGGTCATGTAGTTACATTGTAATGCAAAGCGGCAGCATGAGTTTTACAATGTAGTAAGTTTCTGAAGGTGTGTTTGCGGGGCGGCTGCATACACTACATCTCCGTATTCAATAGCTGGCATAAGCATTTGTTGTACAATCTGCTTTCTTCCCGCGGGGCTCAGGCAGGATTTGTTTCTGTACAGGGCACCTAGTTTGGGGTAAAGATTAGATGAGAGTTTTTCGATGTGGGGGCCAAAGGATAGATTAGGGTCCAACCACATACCTAGATATGAGAGAAGTGACTGTGGTCAGCGTGCCATTTGATTTTGTCCCAACACATAGATGGGGTGTTTGCAATTTGTGTAGTTTAGGTTTTGTTCCAAAGAGCATTGTAACAGTTTTGTCAGCATTTAGAAAAAGTTTGTTGTGTTTGATCCACTTTTCTACCAAGATGATAATGTGTAGCGGATAAAGAACATGCTATTCTAACCCACCTCGTTCTCCTTCTTCTGCACCGGGCATTAATCAGTAAGGAATAACCTCTTGTAAACCCTGCTTTTAAGTGATTGATTGTTCTTTAGCAAAATCACTTAACACATTTCAACCCACTGGAAAACCCCATACTCGCCTCCGATCCCTCAGTGCACAGGGCGGTGCTATCCGCCGCTTCCTCTTCCTGTACTCATATGAACACTGGGTACAAATAGTTCCCAGTGGTCTACCACGAATCCTTTTGCCATCCAAGCGTGACCCTGTAAGCTCCTACAAAGCGGAAGCAGAATTGCGTCTGGCTCCTTTAGCTGATAGCAGCGCCAGAGCGCAGCGTCACTGCTCTTGTTCACCTGCAGTTCTGCGATATTACGACTGCAGTTTTAGTTTAAAGCAGAGCATTCTGTCTTCCTCTATCCCTCTGTCAACTGATCTCAGTCCTCCTTCCTCTCCTCGCCAGCGTGGCAGAACCTCCTCCTTCTTTTAACACCTGTCTAATGGGATCTGTACTGCACAGAACCAAAGTCTACAGAATGCTGAAGAGAAATGAGTGAATGCCTTTATCGAGTTGCTAAAATGCTTATCATACCGAATGAGTTTATTTAGACTTGCTGTAAAAACCAGTAGAATGTCCTTCAAAAAATGGAGGCGCCCCCACACTTTGATTTTTTGAGGCTGTCTGGAAATAGGGATTTATTGAATGAAATTAACCCCTCTCTTGACCCTTTCCTCCTGTTTTAACAGTTAGGGAGACCTGAGGACCCAACGGACTAACAGGCCAGGTTTGCAGGATATCTTAAGCGCAGCACAGGTGATATGATTTGCTGCTCAGTGTTTGCAGGATTCAGTCTGAATTTCCCCAAGGGAATCCGTAAAACCTGGCCTTTTAGTGGGACCAGAGGACCATGGTTGGGAAACAATGTTTTGGGCTCCCTGTGTGCTGAGCTGCTGCTGCTTCCCGTAAGCTGCAGCAGGTCACGTGACCGCAGGGATACAGCAAATCCAAAGGCTCTGCACTGCACTTGGCATTGAAACTATCGGTGCTATCTGGGTTCTGAACGATTTGAACTCGTGAGCTCATCGCTCAGGTTCTGGATGGGAACTAATCCCCTGCTCTCAGAGGGCTGAATCAGCCCAAGCTATGTTGGTGACACACGGGTAGTCTTGGGACGGGAGGTTTGAAAAATAAAGCACAGTAAAATATGGGTGAGGATATTTTTCCAGTTCCCATCTGAAAGGATGGTTCCCTGAAAAAGAAAAAGAGAAAAAATGCCCAAACCTGTCACTGGCACCGGGGGGGGGGGGGGGATCTTGACTTTTTAGTAGGAAACAGATGTTGGTAGATAAAGCATAGAAAGCTCTGAGAAAGGAAGGAGGGGGAAAAAAATCTCTTTCCTGTTTATTATGATTAAAATAGTAATCTTAATCACTCGGAGAATGTGACTGGGTACCTGGACTGAGTCCTGACCTAAAATGTTTTAGTTTATGAAGTGTACGCTCCCTGACCCCTTATTTATTTATTTATAAAGTATTTTACCAGGAAGAATACTTTGAGATTTCTCTCGTTTTCAAGTATGTCCTGGGTTCAAGAACATTGAATTGTTACAGAAATACAAAGTAATAAAATGCAAGAAATTAACAGAAAATAAATATGTAGGAAATAGTCACTGTGTTACATGTTTACAGGTGCATTCTGTATATAGTCACTGTGTTACATGTTTACAGGTGCATTCTGTATATAGTCACTATGTTACATGTTTACAGGTGCATTCTGTATATAGTCACTATGTTACATGTTTACATGTGCATTCTGTATATAGTCAGTGTGTTACATGTTTACAGGTGCATTCTGTATTGAGGTATGTTAATAGAGATCTCTTAAGGGACTTTAGACTGGGGGAAGATTTGATGGCGTCCGGGAGGTTATTCCATAATTGTGGTGCTCTGTAGGAAAATGAGGATTGAGACACTTTCTTTTTATATTGTGGTATTGCAAGTAAGGTGCCGGTCCTGGATCTGAGGTTATAGGATGAGGGAACTGCTAGGGGAAGCAGTCTATTCAGGTAGGGTGGTAGCTTCCCAGAAAAGCTCTTAAACACCAGGTTGGAAAGGTGAAGGGTGCGTCTAGATTCCAGCGAAGGGCAGTTTAGCTCTTTTAACATGACACATTGTAGCACAAAGCGGCAGAATGAGTTATACAATGTAGTAAGTATATGAAGGTGTGTTTGCGGGGAGGCTGCATACACTACATCTCCGTATTCAATAGCTGGCATAAGCATTTGTTGTACAAGCTGCTTTCTTATCTACAACAAGACACGCTCCACAGATCATGGTGCAAGAAGATCCCATCGCTCAGTGCCCTCCGTCCTAATGATCTATGCTGGATACATTCGCCATTGTTTGCCAAGAACCTTTGTTTAGGGCAACTTGCACACTTTGGGCCGTGTCAGATGACCGCATTAGGTGCGCCCGTACTGATGTGCCGGAGTGTTATGCTCCTTCCGGCCGGCCACACGCAGTAGCGCATGCACGAATTGCGCATGCTACAGTGGCCAGGCTGAAAGCCGTCCTGTCGAAGCGCTATGACGTGCATTCGACGGGGCTGCAAAGCGCGATCCTCCATAGGAGGATCGAGCCTTGCAACGCTGAGCGCAGTAACTGCACTCAGCGAGGTGGCCAGACGGGCGTCAGAGTGGAAGGAGCGACCACACTCACAGAAATTCCTTCTGCTCTTAAGAACGCTTGTCTGACCCTGGCCTTCACTGGCTAACGGATACAGGGTTATTCAAAGAGAATCGAAAAGTCACTGCAGGTTCGGCGACTTTTCGTTTTCTTCAATTCAGTGCGATTTGGCGATCCCATTTCGACGACCCTGCGGTGTATTCAGCAAGCACAACAGGGCCGCCGTAATGCAGGGAAAAACCACCGCAAACCCGACGAGCACTCACCGCAAAACCTGGCAAACGCACAAAAACATCTGGATTAGCCCCGCCGAACACACCGGAGAAACTTGAGCAGCCGCCGATCACAGCGCAGAGCAGCCGCCGGAAAAACCCGACACCGCAGACGAATGGAGTGAAAAAAAAAAAAAAACTGTTTGCTTGAATGTTTGAAAAGTGAAACGCTGTTTGCAAAGAAACTACAGAACGAAAATGTCTGAAATTTACATATGATCCAATGAATGATAATAATAAGGGCTGTTACGGAAAAGATAAGTAAACGATTTAAAAAAAAAAACAAACGGAATAAAAAGGTTTGCAAAAAAATACCAAAAAATGCCTAAAAGATCCTAAAAAAATCTATAACTAAAGAGACTCTTTACTGCAGAATATTATAATAAATGGTTTATAAATATTGAATTAAAACAGGAATATTTTTAACACTGAAGCCTATGGGATTCGCCTGAATAAACCTGTCGAATGAAACCGCCGAACAGCGGGCAATTCGGCAACTTTTCACTGCTGGTTTTTGTTCTCTGAATAGACGAAGCATTGCTTCTCTATGGGGAATTCACTGCCCTCGAACAGGCACCGTATGTGCAGGCAATTCGCCAGGATTTGGCGAACTGCCTGCTGTCTGAATGGCCAGGAAAGGTAACTGAACGCTGAATATCACTGTTCGGTTACATTTCGGCCACAATTCGGATCTCTTTGCATAACCCTGAATGTCTCTGAAGTGCTTTTTTTTTTTTTTTTCCGGTTATTCACATCCTTTCAATGAGACCTCATGCCAGGAGGCCACATTGTTAAAGGGGACATTACCACGTACATAAACTGTAATTAGATTACTTGTGCATTACAAACAAAACCACCTTAATACATTATAAAACGCACGCTGCTGATTTTCTTTGAGGTAATTTTTTTTTATTTTTTAAAGAAAGTATTTTACCAGGAAGGATACATTGAGATTTCTCTCGTTTTCAAGTATGTCCTAGGTGGTGAGTATGTACCGTTAGGTGTCTTGCCCAAGGACACTTACTGGAGAAGTGCTCGTCGGGATCGAACATTTTAAAGGGGTTATCCAGAGAGCTCCGCCTTGCACCAAACAGTGAATTTCCCCATACGGTGCGATTTCGTGGCAATTCGCCAAATATTGGTGAATTGCCAGCGAACTACAGTGCTGTTCGGTGACACTGAAATCCTCATGGAGAAGTAATGGTTAATCTATTCACAGACACCGAACAGCAGAGAAATGTCAGTGAAATACCCTGCTGTTCGGTGGCTTCATTCTACAGGTTTAAGCAGGCCAATCCCATAGGTTTCAATGTAAAAAATATTCCCCGTTTATTCTTTTGCAGCAAAAAGTCCATTTATTTACTTTTTTTTATTTTTAGGCATTTTTCAGGATTTTTCTCAGCGACGTTTTTGATTCTTCTTATTTTTTATTATTATTCTGTTACAGACCTTTTTATAGTTATTCATAGGACCTTATATATTATTTCCATGCATTTTCATGCACTATTTATTTATTTATTTTAAATACCTTTAAGGCTAGGGTCAAACAATCGCATTTTTCGCGTCGTCCGTAAAAAAAAGTGCGTCCAAACGCATCAACGTATTTTTTCACGGAATGCGCGAAAATGGTCATATGATGCACATTTTCTTGCGTGATTATTTTTTTGATCCAAACCAGGAAACTTTGGGTGTCTGTAGGCCGGACATGAGCAGCGTCTGACATCTCCTAATCACGCACACACGCCGCTATGCGTGCCTAGCGCACTCTGTACCTCAGTACTAGCGGTTCGACATTCTCGAAAAAATGCGTTCGTTTGCCGCTTGCGTTGCGCGGCCGAACTTTCGTGCAGCCGTACTTAGTATATTGCCCGTCATTTGCTGCTACTACGGCCGTGATTAAGTGCGTCTAAACGCACGTTAAAAATGCGTTAGTCTGACCCCAGCCTTAACAGTTGTGTTTTTATTTTACCCCTGGTCTGCTTTTTTCGGATGCATTTGGTGGATCGTCGGATGCGTTTGGCGGTTTTTCATATTGATTTGGCGGCGTTTGGTGCATCAATTCGGGGAGCCTGCGGTGAATGCTGAATTCACCACAGGGTCAGCAAATTAAGGGTGCTGAAGTGCGCAGAAGGACAATAGTTTTCATTTTTTAATAAAAAGTACTCATTTATATCAATCTATGTCCTATAGGCCTAGGATTAACAGATCAGCCATGTTTTCCTGGACACCTATCGCAATTTCATGCAGAGGCAGAGCCCAGAGAATGATCTGCCTTGCAACATGTATAATCTATAAACTTCTGAAGGGAAATCTGTTGCCTAATCAGGGCAGGTCACCTGGGATTCCTCTTTGTTTTTTGTTTTCTTACCTGCAGGGAGGCACCTTTCATGCACTTCCCATCAGCATGAATAAATTATATGTGTCTGGAGAAAACATGGAGGATCTGGAAACAATATGTATGAATAGCATTGATTACACTAGGCGTTTGCTTTTCCAGCTATTACCGACTATATATATATATATACAGTATATATTCTTTTATGTCTAAGGCTGGGGTCAAATGAGCGCACTATGTGCAACCGAACTGACGTGATGCTTCGTGGCCGGCCAGAAGCTCTTGCGCGTGCACAAATTGCACCACGCACTACAGCGGGCGTGCTGCGGCTGTGCTGAAAGCCTTCCCGTCAGAACGCTACGACACACGTTCGACGGGCTGCAAAGCGTGATCCTCTCTGGGAGGATCGAGTCTTGCAGCGCTGAGTGCACTACCTGCTCTCAGCGAGGTGGCCAGACGGGTGTCAGAGTGGAAGCGTGAGCGTCTACGCTCACGGACGTTCCTTCCGCTCTACAAAACGCTCGTCTGACCCCGGCCTAAACTGCAGTTTTTCTAAACGTTAGCTGGGACACTGAGCATAATCGGAGGTCAAACAACCACTTCCTGTCTCCTGGGAGGGAAATATTGGACAAGCCAAGAACCACTTCCTGTTTTCCTCCCCATGGAATTCAAGGGAGCTCCTTTGCAAATCCCAGATCATGATTGGTTGCTGATATCACATGCTCTCTCGCCTCATTTTTTTAATTGAATGTCAATCAATTTAAATATTCTGATTTAATTTCCAAGATGGCGGAATCCGGCAGAGCCTCGCGCTGTAATTACTGCTAAACCTATTATAGCTTGGCGACAGGAAAACAATAACGAGGCCACGTTTTTAGCAGTTTTCCTTCAGGATCAGTCTCTGGTGTTTCTTGAATCTGGACACCATTGAAGTAGGCGGAAGAGGACCCAGAAATCATGACTGTCCCAGCAAGAGCAGGACTGTTGGTAGTTATGCACTAAGGCAGGGTTGTCAAACTCCAGCCCCCCCAGATGCTGATTGCATTCTGGGAATTGTAGGCAATAAAGGACCTAGAGGATCATGGGAGTTGTAGTTTAGAAACATTTTAGGGGGGCAGAGTTTGACAGCTTTGCATTATGGGAATGGATATGGCCACTTTAAATATGCTTTCTTGAACTTCTCCCTTATGTAAAGTCCCGTAGATGGCGCACCGTGATGGGTGTGAGATCCTTTTACACAGAATCAGTGTTTTGTGAATGGAAAATGCAAACCTGGCATCGGCGAGAAATCAAATAGGGACCGATAGCATCTACAGCGCTGCGGAATATGCTGGCGCTTTATAAATAAAGAATAATAATCTACAGGCAGCTGTTAGCGTGACGGGCCGCTGCATACACTGCCACAGTCTGTATGACTTGCAATGAGGCATAAAAACCTAGGATAAGGATATCAGATCAGAGCCTGCAGTATCCCGAAGGCTGCTGAATAAATTGGATTAATTTACTGTAGGACGAAAACCGTTCAGTTGCTAAGATGTAAATCATTCAGTTGCTAAGATGCTTCTTTTACCAGACGTATACTAGAATGCCCCTTCAAGGTAATGCGGCACAAGCAAGCATGAAGGAACAGCAATGGGGACCTGATTCTATCCCATCATCACCAGACCCTTTGAAAGGGACACTACTACTAACATAAGCTGTAACTAGATCACTTGTGCATAACACAAAAACCACCTTGTATAACACATTATAAAATACGTGCTGCTGTGTTTTTTTTATTTAAATTACACACAGTAATAAAGGGTTTTATCTCCTGTTTCCATTATTTGTATTTTTCCCATGATGCAACAGTTACCAAAGTCTCACTTTACAGCCGTGGTAAAGCTTCTACAGTAGAGAAGAGGCAATAGGGTGGGGAAGGGAATTTTTAGACAAGGCTGCAGAGGATATATTGGGTTGTCTATGCTACCTGAGAAAAGAGATTGAGTGGTCTTAAAACGCTTTGATATACCCCTCGGGATTGTCCTCTGCAGTCATTCCACAAATGCATTCCTAATGAGTTGGATTTCTTGGAGATGTGACCCATAGACTCCATTCTATGGCCAAAGCCACACAGAAGGAATGCACCGAAATTATCTGCTGAAAATGGTTCTTTCGGCCAAAAGGAAAAAACAGCCGAGGGGGGGGGGGAGAGAGAAAAAAATTAATATAATCGGCTCGAAATCAGTCATCCATATTTCATCAGTCATCCATCATGAGCCCCCTGCTCGGCTGGCCTCCAGGTCCAGGTTTCTATGACTGATTTTCGGTTCCATTTTTCGGCCAAGCTGATCCCAAATTTTCAGTCGGAAATTTTAATTTCGGTACATCACTACCACACAGTGAGGAGTAAATGATGGAAAGATACTGGGCCCTATTACTTCTTCGCGCACAATTGTGCGCGTGCGCAAAAACGCATTAACGCGAGGGGCAAAACCCTTTTTGCTGAACGTCGTATTACGACGTTCGCGCACAAAATTAATGCGCGTTAACGTCTAACGCGAGTGACCCTGCGTGAACACTTTGTGAGCGCAATTTAGTGCGCGCATCCTATGCTTAACATTGTGAGCGCAAATGCGTTTTGTGCGCTGGTACGCGTATGGTATTACAATCTTAGCGCAAAAGTTAACGGACAACGTTTGCGCGCATAATTTTAACGTCTTTGAAAAGCTGGTGGTAACGGCAAATTGTAACAACCTGACCGTACCAAACTGCGGATTCACAACGGAGAACGTCGATGCGCACCTTTTTTTTACTAGATCCGTAAAAAATGACGGCCACTATCTTGCCTTCCGTCAGAACGTACGTCTGTTGTGCGCAGTCCGCACAAAAATTACGGACTCGCGTTAAAAATTACATTGCGCTCACTGATTTCTGCGCGCAACGGTACTTTGCACGCATTTTTGCGCGTCGGTTTTACGAGCGCAATTTCCCGACGGATGAAAAAATGCGCGAGGAATGTAATTCCAGGTGTGATTTTCGTGCGTGCGTTTTTGCGTTAAGAAACTAATAGGGCCCACTGTGTGGGGGGGGGGTTTACAACACAAAAGATCACACAATGGATGCACCCAGTGACAGATATAACATGTAAGATATCAGCAACATGAAATAAACACAATAAAGACATTTCATGTTTTGTGGTAGCGGCCCCTTTAAAGTTCCATTTTTTTTACAGCTGTGCTTGTGAGGAGAATTGCAAGAAAAATAATTACACAATTACACATTATGTCTGGTAACCATTGCGCAAAATATTCAAAATAAATTCCATTTCCCAACATCGTCCGTTCACGCCTTTGACCATGTGAGCGTTAGAGGGGTGAGTGACCTCCTGACCCGGCGTCCGAGCGATTTATTTAGCTTATAAAAAAGCGTTAAAAGTAGGCGTAGCTTCCTTTTATAGAGGTTTCTGTTATTGTTACTGCGTCCCATATATTGAGGCGGAAACACTATTTTTAACCGTGACATTCTCTCACAGGCTGACAGGCATGGCTAAATCTGGTCACATTCTGGTTGTCTCGTCTATGCGTGACCCTGTCTCCACTCGACTATCCTTTGCCACATTGTCACATGGCTCCCCCTTGGAAAAGACAGGAGTACCAGCACAACATGGGTTCCATATGCCATCCTTTATTAGCTGCTGAAATACACACAAGACTTTAGCAGCTTTTCTGGCTTTCTTTACAGCTATTTATAAAGCACTAACAAGTTCCGTAGTGCTGTACAATGGGAGAGACAGAATAACAAATAAACATACAAGTTAAACCTACAGAACAGTAGGAGAGAGGACCCTGCTCAAGAGCTTACAATCTAAGAGGAGAGGGGTGGCACACTAGATGAGGGTAAGTGGCAGTGTATGTGAAGTAGTGGGGTGCAAGTAGGGGCAAGAAATGTACAGTGGAGGATTATGGAGGGAGCCGATAGGCTTCTCTAAAGTAATGTGTTTTCAGAGACTTCTTGAAGGACTGGAGAAACTGGGAGAGTCTAATGTTACGGAGGAGGGAGTTCCATAGAAAGCGGGCAGCTCAAGAGAAATCCTGAAGGTCGTAGTTGGGGGTGCGGTTCCGAGGAGATAATAATGTCAGATCATTGTCAGAGCGAAGTGGTCATGATGGGATGTACCTGTTAATAAGGGAAGAGATGTAGGCAGGGGCGCGGCTATGGAGAGCTTTGTATGTGAGGACCAATGTTTTGAGTTGGATTCTAAAGGAGCCAGTGTAGAGATTGACAAAGGGGTGAGAGGTGCGGGAGGTGAGGTGGATGACACAGGCGTTCATTACAGGCTGCAGAGGGAGAATCTGGGATCTCTTAAAGTCAGGGAGAAGGAGGTTACAGTAGTCAAAGCGGGAGATGATAAGAGCTTGGATGAGCATTTTAGCAGAGTCCTGATTAAGAAAGGGACGGATGCGTGCAATGTTTTTTTTAGGTGGAATACACATACCATCATTATGTGAATAAATCGACTTGCCAGTCCACGGCTTCACGTCAGCACAGTCATCCAGGTTCATGGTGTGGGTACGCCGATTACGCCAAAAATATCATCCAAAAAAAGACAGTAGTACTAAACTGTGCATCCAAGAAAACGCGGGGCTCAGCCTGGGTCTCGCAGCGCAACTAATCTACAGTGAATAATGTGTGCTAAACAACGACAACAGAATAAAACGGGTTCGGTATAAATAAAAACAAGAGGGCGGCAACTACTCGGCAATATTTTATAATAAACAGCAATTCTGCATTAAAACGCACAGATCCGCCGGATATTGTACAGTCTGTGCATAGTATCCTATATAGAAATATGCATAAAATAATAGAACACGCCCCGTATGACAGAGGAAACACATTAAACGACACAAACTAAAAACAAGCAATCGTAGAAAATGTGTGGTATTAAATGACGCACTAATTACAATTAAGGCTAGGGTCAGACGAAAGTATTTTTACACGCGAACGTAAAAAAGTGCGTCCGAACGGATTGATGTATTTTTTCACGGAATATGCGAAAACGGTCATACGATGCGCATTTTCATGCGTGATGATTTACGAATCCAAACCAGGAAACTTTTTGCGTCTGGACGTTATGTTGGCCGGACACGAGCAGGGTCTGACGTCTCCAAATCACACACACACACCGCTAGCGGGCGCAGCGCACTCTGTACGTCCGTACTAGAGGTTCTGCGTTCTCGAAAAAATGCGTTCATTTTCCACTTGCGTTGCGCGGCCGGACTTTCGTGCGACCGTACTTCGTATATTGGCCGTCATTGCCCGTCATTTGCTGCTAGTGCGGCCGTGATTTAGTGCGCCTAAACGCACGTTAAAAATGCGCTGGTCTGACCCCAGCCTTACACCTCACCACATACTGACGAACCAGTGTACAAAACAACAGACTTGTGGCCCTGGATTCGTAAAACTTGAGGGTCATTCGTGGGCACGGGTGTTGTGGTGGTGGGGTCCATGGAGCCGGGGTCCGGATCCGTCAGGATATTCGTCGGAGGATCCAGATGTGCAGAGATAAGCGCCACACTGTCAGGGAGTCCGGATAGAAGACACAGCTCTCTATACAGTAGCGGTGATGTCACGCTTGCGATTCTTCTGTAATGGAGGGACGCTTCTCAATACAACAATATAAAACATGGAAGATTGTATCTACACACGATAGAACGTCCAGCAAACCGGTATAGGGAGATGCAAAGAGTCTGTGGCTTTCCATCGTGTCGCCGTGGGCACTGCCGTTATCGCCCCCTGGCAGGGGAAGCAGCCGACGTGGCATCCACAGCTAGCTTTATGTCTAAACATTTGGTAGCAATTTTACATCGGTACCAAAATAAGCTCAAAATGTCATTTAGCTTTCCGTGCTGACCGTGCAAAGAAATCTGCAAACTTTAGGCCAAAAAAAAAAAAAACGGCTGTTCAATTTCTTTTTTCTCATCTCATGTTATATATTTTTCATTTATTTTGACACTGATAAATGCTCAGAGCTCACTGAAGCCCCTTACACCCCTCTCCAAGGACCGGAAAAAAAACCTGACTTGATGCTTTTACACAATGGGCTCCATTCACTAAGCGTTGTGTGCCGACAAATGCAACTCTAATGTCATCTCGGGTAATAATGTAAAGAAACATTTGGCTAATGGTCCGGATTTAGCCGGCGCATCCACAAGCGATTAATCTGAGCCGATGCGGACGGGAATCGTGTGACTATTACAAACAAGTTGCACTTGTCAGAACGCGCCATGAAGTTGCACTTGTCAGAACGCACCATGAAGTTGCACTTGTCAGAACGCACCATGAAGTTGCACTTGTCAGAACGCGCCATGAAGTTGCACTTGTCAGAACGCGCCATGAAGTTGCACTTGTCGGAACGCTCCATGAAGTTGCACTTGTCAGAACGCGCCATGAAGTTGCACTTGTCGGAACGCTCCATGAAGTTGCACTTGTCAGAACGCGCCATGAAGTTGCACTTGTCAGAACGCGCCATGAAGTTGCACTTGTCGGAACGCTCCATGAAGTTGCACTTGTCAGAACGCGCCATGAAGTTGCACTTGTCGGAACGCTCCATGAAGTTGCACTTGTCGGAACGCGCCATGAAGTTGCGTTTGTCGGTGCACTTTATGAATGACGCACGCTGTGCTACGGACATTTTACAATCTGTTGTTCTGAAAGCACGTGGGGAAAACTCTCAGTGTGTATGTTTTTGCAGATGTGACAAGATATACCACACAGGAAGGTCTGGCACCAACTCGCTCATGTCAGTCAGGCGAGTGAAGGAAGTGACAGCTGAAGAGGTGACAGTGCAGAGGAAATTCACACCATGGCAGGTCAATGACTCTGAAGAAAGAGCGATCGCTGTACAAGAAGTACATTTTATATTTAAACACGTTTTCTCTCACTCTACCATTATCCTGGTAGCTCATTACTCAGTTTTATCGCTCTGGAGCTGTTTGATGCGCTCATACTCACTGCACATTACTGTGAGTTTTATTGCTGTGGAGCTTTGTGATACGTTCATACACACTGCACATTACTGTGAGTTTTATTGCTGTGGAGCTCTGATACGCTCATACACACTGCACATTACTGTGAGTTTTATTGATGCAGAGCTCTGTGATACGTTCATACACACTGCACATTACTGTGACTTTTATTGCTGTGGATTCTGTGATACGATCATACACACTGCACATTACTATGACTTTTATTGCTGTGGATTCTGTGATACGCTCATACACACTGCACATTACTGTGAGTTTTATTGATGCGGAGCTCTGTGATACTTTCATACACAACGCACATTACTGTGAGTTTTATTGCTGTGGAGCTCTGATACGCTCATACACACTGCACATTACTGTGAGTTTTATTGATGTATAGCTCTGAAACGCTCATACACACTGCGCATTACTGTGAGTTTTATTGCTGTGGAGCTCTGTGATACGCTCATACACACTGCACATTACTGTGAGTTTTATTGCTGTGGAGCTCTGATACGCTCATACACACTGCACATTACTGTGAGTTTTATTGATGCAGAGCTCTGTGATACGTTCATACACACTGCACATTACTGTGACTTTTATTGCTGTGGATTCTGTGATACGCTCATACACACTGCACATTACTGTGACTTTTATTGCTGTGGATTCTGTGATACGCTCATACACACTGCACATTACTGTGAGTTTTATTGATGCGGAGCTCTGTGATACTTTCATACACACCGCACATTACTGTGAGTTTTATTGCTGTGGAGCTCTGATACGCTCATACACACTGCACATTACTGTGAGTTTTATTGATGTGTAGCTCTGAAACGCTCATACACACTGCGCATTACTGTGAGTTTTATTGCTGTGGAGCTCTGTGATACGCTTATACACACCGCACATTACTGTGAGTTTTATTGCTGTGGAGCTCTGTGATAAGCTCATACACACTGCGCATTACTGTGAGTTTTATTGTTGTGAAGCTCTGTGATACGCTCATACTGCGCATTACTGTGAGTTTTATTGCTGTGGAGCTCTGATACACTCATACACACTGCGCATTACTGTGAGTTTTATTGCTGTGGAGCTCTGTGATATGCTCATACACACTGCACATTACTGTGACTTTTATTGCTGTGGATTCTGTGATACGCTCATACACACTGCACATTACTGTGAGTTTTATTGCTGTGGAGCTCTGTGATACGCTCATACACACTGCACATTACTGTGACTTTTATTGCCGTGGATTCTGTGATACGCTCATACACACTGCACATTACTGTGAGTTTTATTGCTGTGGAGCTCTGATATGCTCATACACACTGCACATTTCTGTGACTTTTATTGCTGTGGATTCTGTGATACGCTCATACACACTGCACATTACTGTGAGTTTTATGGCTGTGGAGCTCTGTGATACGCTCATACACACTGCACATTACTGTGAGTTTTATTGCTGTGGAGCTCTGTGATGCATTCATACACACTGCACATTACTGCGAGTTTTATTGCTGTGGAGCTCTGTGATGCGTTCATACACACTGCACATTACTGTGAGTTTTATTGCTGTGGAGCTCTGATACGCTCATACACACTGCGCATTACTGTGAGTTTTATTGTTGTGAAGCTCTGTGATACGCTCATACTGCGCATTACTGTGAGTTTTATTGTTGTGAAGCTCTGTGATACGCTCATACTGCGCATTACTGTGAGTTTTATTGCTGTGGAGCTCTGATACACTCTTTCACACTGCGCATTACTGTGAGTTTTATTGCTGTGGAGCTCTGTGATATGCTCATACACACTGCACATTACTGTGACTTTTATTGCTGTGGATTCTGTGATACGCTCATACACACTGCACATTACTGTGAGTTTTATGGCTGTGGAGCTCTGATATGCTCATACACACTGCACATTACTGTGAGTTTTATTGATGCGGAGCTCTGATACGTTCATACACACTGCACATTACTGTGACTTTTATTGCTGTGGATTCTGTGATACGCTCATACACACTGCACATTACTGTGAGTTTTATGGCTGTGGAGCTCTGTGATACGCTCATACACACTGCACATTACTGTGAGTTTTATTGATGCGGAGCTCTGTGATACGTTCATACACACCGCACATTACTGTGAGTTTTATTGCTGTGGAGCTCTGTGATGCATTCATACACACTGCACATTACTGCGAGTTTTATTGCTGTGGAGCTCTGTGATGCGTTCATACACACTGCACATTACTGTGAGTTTTATTGCTGTGGAGCTCTGTGATAGGCTCATACACACTGCGCATTACTGTGAGTTTTATTGTTGTGAAGCTCTGTGATACGCTCATACTGCGCATTACTGTGAGTTTTATTGCTGTGGAGCTCTGTGATACAGTAATGTGCGGTGTGTATGAGTGCGAGTTTTATTGCTGTGGATTCTAGGATACGCTCATACACACTGCACATTACTGTGAGTTTTATTGTTGTGGAGCTCTTTAGTGCACTCATTTACACACTCACCGTCTGCATTTGTCTGTAGGGGGCGCTGCTGGGTTAAAGGTTTCAGTTTATTTTGGGTGTGAGCAATAGCTTGGTTAATTGAGCGGTTTCTCTCCTCTACTTAGGTCTTAACTGAAAGGTACGCGTTTAAAATTCCTGAATTTTGAACCTGTTCCCATATTCTAAACACATGAGAGGTTATTCAGAGAGCACCGAAATGTCGCTGATATTTCAGTGCTCTCTCGTTCCCTGCAGTTCGGAGAATCAAATTTCCCGACCCTGCAGTGAATTCAGCATTCACAGCAGGGTCCCCGGAGTGCAGGGAACGGACCTGAAAATCTGCCGCAAAAAAGCTGCAAAAAAAAAGCTGTAAATCCGACGGAAAACCCATCCGATACTATCTGAAGTATCGGATCATTCGATCCGCCACAAAAACCACGCCGAACACCTCCGTAAAAAGCCAAAGAACTGCCGCACTCAGTGCCGACCAGCCACTGGAAAAAGCCGAGAAGCGGGCGAACATCTTAAAAAAAACAAAACGATTGAAAGTGTCAAAATTGAAACGCTATTTGCAAAAAAACTACTGAATGAATGATAATAAAAAGGGCTGTTACAGAAAAAACTATTTAAAAAAACAAACGGAAAAAAAAGTTTTCGGCAAAAAAATCCCGAAAACTGCCTAAAAGAGCCTAAAAAATCTATAAATAAAGAGACTTTTTACTGTAGAATAAAATAATAAACGGTTTATTAGATATTGAATAAAACGGGAATATTTTTAACATTGAAGCTTATTGGATTCGCCTTGATAAACCACCGAACAGCAGGAAAATTCGGCAACTTTTCCCTGCTGGTTTTTGTTCTCTGAGTAGAAGAAGCATTGTTTCTCTATGGGGATTCACTGCCCTCGAACAGGGACCGAACAGGCACCGTATGTGCAGGCAATTCGCCAAGAAAGCACCAAAATTTCACCGCATTCTGAATAACCCTTTAGGGGTTATTCAGAGAGAGCCGAACTGACTCCAGAATTGCACCGAACAGTGAATTTCCCCGTACAGTGACATTTCGGGGCCATTCGGCTAGTCACAAAGCATCCAGTTTGCCAAATTTTGATGAATTGCCAGCGAAATACAGTGCCGTTCATCGGCAGTGGAATCCCCATAGAGAAGCAATGGTTAATCTATTCAGAGACACCGAACAGCAGAGAAATGTCAGCGAAATGCCCTGCCATTTGGTGATTTCATTCGACAGGTTTATTCAGGCGAATCCCATAAGCTTCAATGTTAAAAATATTCCTGGTTTTATCCAATATCTAATAAACCGTTTATTATTTTATTCTGCAGTAAAAAGTCTCTTTATTGATAGATTTTTTGGGATTTTTTCGGCAACCTTTTTTTTTTTAATAGCGTTTCAAATTTTTAAAGTTTTAATCATTTTTTTTTCTTTCTTTTACCACGTTCGTCGGCTTGTCTTTTTCCAGCGGCTGGTCGTTGGCTTTTTTCGGACGCGTACGTCCGGTTTGCGGCAGATCGTCGGGTACGTTCGGCGGGTTTTCTGCGGTGGTTTTGGATCGATCTGATATATCGGATCGTATCTGCGGAATTTCGGATCTCTTCCCTGTGGTGAATGGTGAGTGCAGGGAACAAGAGAGCACCAAAATGTCAGTGACGTGTCGGTGCCCTCTGAATTCATATTCTGCAGGTAAGAAATCAGAGGGATCCCGCGTGACCTACCTTAATTAAGACAATTGGTTTACCTAGTCCTGCTGCATATAGATTATACATGTTGCAGGGCAGCACCTTTCCCGTGCTTTCCCTTTGGATGAAATAGTAATATGTGTACAGAAAAATATGGCCAATCTGTCAACCCTAGTCTCTGTCCCCACATTCATTAAGATTGCCTAAGGCTAATGTCAGACGAACGCAGTCTGAGCGCACTCTGCGTGCGTGCGTGCATAACGGACGGACGTACTGACGGAAGATACTGTAGACACCACACGGTCCGTGTTTTTTTGACGGACGTAGAACAAAAAAAAGGGAAATATGGGAAACAAAATTAAAATGAAAAGACAGGTACAGTCAGCCAGACCAAAATAACTTCTGAGCGTCAACGTGATGGACGTCGCAAATGCGCTGCGTCTGACGTCGTGTCATCACGCACACAGGCCTCTACACGGACGAGGCGCAATCCGGGCGTCCGTTGTTGAGCTTTTTCGTCGAGGCCTAAATGGCGTCCGTTGCCACCTGCGTGGTGCGTGCGCAGTTCGGTGTGCACGTACTTCGTGTGTTGGTCTCTATTGATCACAAATCAATGCTACGACTGACGTTAAACTGTGCGGCGACACGGACGTGATGACTGCGTTCGTCTGACGCTAGCCTTAAACGCACATCCCCTTTTTTTGGATGTTTTGAGGTGACCCTATAAAGTTGCCAGATCGGCCATGTTTTCCTGGACATATAGGGCCCTATTACAATCTTCGTGCAAACGTTTGCGCCGGCGCAAAAACGCAGTAAAACCCTTTGCGCAGAACATCGTATTACAATGTCAGCGCAACAAACGCGCTTATACGTCTACCGCGGGTGAACCTGAGCAAACCCTGCGCGAGTGTACTTTACTATGCGCGTCCTATACTTAACATTGTGAGCGCAAATGCGTTTGTGCGCTGGTACGCGGATGGTATTACAATCTATGCGCAGTTTGTAACGCACATAACTTTATTGTGAAATAATTGTGGTTCTTAATTCTGATTGGCTGAAAAACAGTCCGCACACCGATTTCTGCGCTCATCGTTGCTGCATGCGTATTTGTGCCCGTCCATTTAACGCGCGTTATTGCTCGACGGATGAAAAAATGCGCGAGGATTGTAATTCCAGCGTTGATTTACGTGCATCAACGTTTAACGCTTAGCGCACAAATTCACGCGTTGCGCGAGCGTTTTAACGTTAAGATTGTAATATAGCCCATAATGTATTCATGCGGATGGGCAGTGCATGAAAAATGCCACCCCCGCATCATGTAGAATCCATACGCTGCAGGTAAGGCTAGGGTCAGACGAGCGCAGTGCGAACGCGCGTGCAGGCGCACTTAATCACGGCCGCACTAGCAGCAAGTGCCAGGCAATGACGGCCAATATACGAAGTACGGTCGCACAAAAGTCCGGCTGCGCAACGCAAGTGGAAAACGAACGCATTTTTTCGAGAACGTTAAACTGCTAGTACTGACGTACAGAGTGCGCTGCGTCCGCTAGCGACGTGTGTGCGTGAATTGGAGATGTCAGACGCTGCTAATGTCCAGCCTACATAACGTCCAGATGCACAAAGTGTTTTATTGATGATCCGTACAAAATCACGGATGCAAATGCGCATCGTATGACCGCTATCGCGTACTCCGTGAAAAAATACGTCCATTCGTTCGAACGCACTTTTTCACAGACAACGCGAAAATGCGTTCGTCTGACCCTAGCCTAAGGCTAGGGTCAGAGTGGGGCAGTCGGAACGCGCGTGCAGGCGCACTAAATCACGGCGGCAGTAGCAGCACATAACGGCCAATGACGGCCAATATACGCAGTACGTGCGTACAAAAGTGCGCCGACACCACGCAACCGGCAAATGAACGCATTTTTCTCAGAACGTGAAACCGCTGCTACAGACGTACAGAGTGCGCTGCGGCCGCATGGCAGCGTGTGTGCGTGATTAGGAGACGTCAGACGCTGCTAGTGTGCGGCCTACATAACGTTCAAACAGCCGGATTTCCCTAGAATTGCGTTGGTGAGTACCTGCGACTGTGCGACTGTGGTCGTCTGACCACTTAAGCGTATTCCGTGAAAAAATGCGTGCGCACGCATCGACGTACATTTTGACGGTGGCCGCAGAAAATGCGCTCATCTGTCCCTAGCCTAAAACGTCAATAAAGAATCTCTGGTAGGGTTGCCAGACCGAACCTGGTTTTCCTGGACATATAATTTATTCATGCTGAGGGGCAGTACATGAAAAATGCCACCCTGCAGCATGTAGAATCCAATAAGAAATCCCAGGTGACCTGCCGTGATTTCTTTCCATGAATTATACATGTTGCAGGGCAGCACTTTTCCCTGTGCACCCCTCTGCGTGAAACAGTGCGTCCAGGAAAGCATGGCCGACCTGGCAACCCTAGCAGACATGTTGTTTTGCCCGCCATTGGAGTGTGAAGAGAGATCACCTGTTCGCACCAGCTTCTCCTGCCGGTGTTTGAATGTTCTGCTCTGGATTGCCGGAGTTCACTGTAATTGCAGTGATTTTAACCATTGTACAGCGCTACGGAACTTGTTGGCACTTTATAAATACTTGTAACTGTCAGTGAATAAGGCTCGGGGTGTCGTGGAGGGGGTGAGCCGCTTATTAAATGGGGCGATCATAAATAGTTACATGTAGCCTTGCAGGGACCCACAGGGAATGGGGAGGAAGGGGTGGGTCTCGCCTCCTCATATCCCAAAAACAGCTTCATGCGCCCCCACCCCTTTCCCACACATGGCCCAGACATGGCAGCTCCCTCCCTTCACTCTTTCACCAATGCCATCCCCCTTTCTCTCACTACCAAACCAGACACTAGAAAGACCAGTTTGGTGGATGGAGGCCGGGGAGGGGTAATTGGGTGTTGGGCACCAGCTGACATGTGAGGGATGAAGGAGGAGGAGGAGAAGAGAGAGGAGGAGGAGAAGAAGAAGAGAGGGAGGAGAGGGAGGAGAGAGGGAGGGGGAGGAGGAGAAGAAGAAGAGAGAGGGAGGAGGAGAAGAAGAGAGGGAGGAGGAGGAGAAGAGAGAGGGAGGAGGAGAAGAAGAGAGAGGGAGGAGGAGAAGAAGAGAGAGGGAGGAGGAGAAGAAGAGAGAGGGAGGAGGAGAAGAGAGAGGGAGGAGGAGAAGAGAGAGGGAGGAGGAGAAGAAGAGAGAGGGAGGAGGAGAAGAAGAGAGAGGGAGGAGGAGGAGAAGAAGAGAGAGGGAGGAGGAGGAGAAGAAGAGAGGGAGGAGGAGGAGAAGAAGAGAGAGGGAGGAGGAGAAGAAGAGAGAGGGAGGAGGAGAAGAAGAGAGAGGGAGGAGGAGAAGAAGAGAGGGGGAGGAGAAGAAGAGAGAGGGAGGAGGTGCTGGTACAACAGAGGAGGGGAAGGACACACAAGTCGGGGTTAATAGGCAGTGGGTAGCACCAAGGAGGAGAAGGAGGTCGCACATTGTGGAGGAGCAGCATGGGCGACCAGGAGAATTATTATGGGAAGCACGGTGAGTGGCAGCTTCTCACATTGTTATTATCTGCCATTTATCCCCAGCAAACTCTGCAGTGCCGGGTTCCCCCAGCAATCACACAACTTTGTGCAGAGGACCGACAACAACCCTGCAGGATTCCAGCGTCCTGGTCACGGCGACCAAAACCTGATTTTTTTCCTTTAAATTTGGGGTTCTGTCCACGTGCGGGGAGACTAAAGAGCATGACGTAGAAACAGGACCTGTTTGGGTCCGGTGTAAATATATAGGGGTGGGTGGTGATGTCTAGAGGTATGCTTTGAAAGGACTGTCGCGGAATTTGACACTACCTGAGCCTGTCCTGATAATCTGCGCTCGCATTGTATACGTTTTCTTCGATTTGTAAACAAAGTGCTTTGTGAGCCTGTCCTGATAATCTACACTTGGAATGTTGTTTGTACCCCTAATTCTTTGTGAGCCTGTCCCGCCGACCTGTGCTCAAGCCATCACTGTATATTAGATCAACACAGTAACACGTGAGCCTGTCCCATTAATCTTCATGCATAAAATCTCTTTATCTTCTATTTGATTTAAATCTGGTGTTGTTTGAGCCTGTCCTGTTGCTCTTCACTCTGAATGTCGCAGAGTGTCCCATGTACACCCAATTCTTTGTGTGCCTGTCCCGCTGACCTGCACTGAGGTCGCTGTATATTAGATCTACACAATAACACGTGAGCCTGTCCTGTTAACCTTCTCTCAGAAGGTCTCTATAAATTTTTGTTTAAATGTAGATTATCAGGTCAGGTTTTAACACATTCACTGTATATTAGTTAACATAGTACTTTGAGCCTGTCCCGTTTTTTTTTTTTTTTAAATTCATTTGTAAGGTTATGGCAGTTTTAAAGTTAAAACCGCACTGTCAGCCGGTCCTGATAAACTGCACCCACGGGATCACTATTTGCACGTCCTGGTTAATATGCAGACACATCCCTGTGCAACAGCTACATGCCCAACACTGGATGAGCCTGTTCTGATATTAGAGGACTCCTATATAATGTCCTGCTGCCTGTCCTGATAATCCACAATCTTCAGGTCAGTGTACATTCTTGATTAAACCCAGTCCTGTTTGAGCCTGTCCTGGAGATTCACAATCCTGTAATGTTACTGTTTACTGTTTTTTTTTTTTTTGTTTTGTTTTTTTGGTCAACATGCTGTGAACCTGTCCTGATATCTGCAGTTGGGAGGAGACTTTTGGATATAAATGTAATTTAGACAGAGCCTGTGCTGATAATCAGATGGTCACTGTGTACACTTTGATATAAACACAAGCCTATCTGAGCATGTCCTGATAACATGTGTGTACATTAGATATAAACCCAATCCTTTCTGGGCCTGTCCTGATAGCATGCAGATCACTGTGTACATTAGAAGTAAACACTTCTTTCTGGTCCTGCCATAAACCCAGCCCTGGCCTGACCTGTCCTGATAATCTGTCATGGTGAGGCCGCTGTCCTTTGGATGTAGATTCCAGATGTGTAACGTGATATTGGTTCGCTGTTTCCACGCGTATTCCTGGTCGTCTGATCTGAATGTTCCTCCCACGCCGGGATTTATATATATAAACACACGGTGTGCCCGTGATGGCGCTGCCCCTGCACTTGGTATGCCTGCGATGGTACTGCCCGGCACGTGCTGATAATCGGCACCAATCGCTGGGATTCTTTGGAAAACATTAAAATAAAATCATGTGAGCGTTACTGGGCGCTATTCACTAAACACCACTCTGTCGTCGGACGAACGCTGGATTTACTTTGGTGAATTGACAATCCAGGGAGCTGCCACCGCAGTTTGCACTTTCCACCATAGCTTATGCCGAAGTTACTCAGCGTGGGAGTTATACTAAGCGCCGGTGTTGCAAATAGCGACTAAGGCTAATGTCAGATGAACGCGGTCTGAGCGCACCGTGCGTGCGTAACGGACGGACGTGCTGACGGAAGATACTGTAGACCCCACACGGTCCGGGTTTTTTTGACGGATGAAGAAAAAAAAAAAGGGAAATATGGGAAACAAAATTTAATTTAAAAGACGGGTACAGTCAGTCAGACCAAAAAAACTTCTGGGCGTCAACGTGATGGACGTCACAAATGCGCTGTGTCTGACCTTGCGTCATCACGCGGATGTGGCGCACTCCGGGCGTCCGTTGTTGCGCTTTTACATCGAGGCCTAAATGGCGTCCGTTGCCACCTGCGTGGTGCGTGTGCGCAGTTCGGTGTGCACGTACTTCGTGTGTTGGTCTCTATTGATCACAAATCAATGCTACGACGGACATTAAACTGTGCGGCGACACGGACGTGATGACTGCGTTTGTCTGACGCTAGCCTTAAATGCACATCCCCTTTTTGGGATGTTTTGAGGTGACCCTATAAAGTTGCCAGATCGGCCATGTTTTCCTGGACATATAATGTATTCATGCTGATGGGCAGTGCATGAAAAATGCCACCCCGCATCATGTAGAATCCATACGCTGCAGGTAAGACGTCAATAAGGAATCTCTGGTAGGGTTGCCAGACCGAACCTGGTTTTCCTGGACATATAATTTATTCATGCTGAGGGGCAGTACATGAAAAATGCCACCCTGCATCATGTAGAATCCAATAAGAAATCCCAGGTGACCTGCCGTGATTTCTTTCCATGAATTATACATGTTGCAGGGCAGCACTTTCCCCGGGTGCTTCCTTTGCATGAAATATTAATGTATCCAGGAAAACATGGCCGACCTGGCAACCCTTATCCCGGGTGACTTGCCTTGACCTCCTTCCTGCACCATATGAATTATACATGTTGCAGGGCAGCACTTTCCCCGGGTGCTCCCTCTGCATGAAATATTTAATGTGTTCAGGAAAACATGGCCGACATGGCAACCCTTATCCCAGGTGACCGTTGCCACCTGCGTTGTGTGTGTGCGCAGTTCGGTGCGCACCTACCTCGTGTGTTGGTCTCTTGATCACAAATCAATGCTACGACGGACGTTAAGGCTAGGGTCAGACGAAAGCAGTGTTAACGTGTGTTTAGACGCACGAAATCACGGCCGTGCTAGCAGCTGCACGAAAGTTCGTCCCCGCAACGCAAGTGGCAAACGAACGCATTTTTTCTAGAACGTCAAACCGCTACTACTGACGTACAGAGTGCGCTGCGTCCGCTAGAGGCGTGATTGGGAGACGTTAGACGCTGCTAATGTCCGGCCAACATAACGTCCAGACACAAAGTGTTTTATTGATGATCCGTACAAAATCACGGACGAAAAGGCGCATCGTATGACCGCTATCACGTATTCCGTGAAAAATGCATCCATTCGTTCGAACACACTTTTTCACAGACAACGCGAAAATGCGTTCGTCTGACCCTAGCCTAAACTGTGCGGCGACACGGACGTGATGACTGCGTTCGTCTGACTTGGGCCTAAAATCCCTGGTATTGCAGCAAGAAACGCCGGTGCTTCTCAAAACAGTGAAGCTGCACTGTAAAGCGTCTACTTTTGCCGTTTTTGAGAAGAACCAACATTTCTCGGCATTGCAATACCGCCGGTTTCAGCCGCTGTTTCCAATGCCGGCAAACGTCTGCTCTTGGACAGCGCCCTGCGTTTCAGTCGCAGTTGACTATTGTTTCAAAGGAGATCACCACTTTAACCCCTTAAACCTGGGGTCTTCAGGGAGGCAGGTGGGCCTGAACGCAGGAGGGGGGGTGGTGGCATAACGCGCCCCGTGGCTCTCTGGCATCTCCTCCAACCTGCTTCCCTTACGTGTGACCGCAGTGGGTCTGCCTGATCTGGTGAAGCCCCATTGCCGTTGACTGGCCGCAAGGAAGGGAAGCGGACCGTAGGATTTACCAGAGAGCCGCGGGGTGTGCTATTCCATCCCTCAGCGTTCAGGCTCACCCGCCGCTGAAATGGCATGGCGTGCCTGGTGCTCATTAAGGGGATAAAAATCAACTATATATATATATATATATCTCCCAACACCTCTGAACAGAGATGAGCCACAATTTACTCATTTTATGGAAGAATAAGAGTAAGGATGTTCACTGTGTGCAGCAATAGGCTGCCGGTGTTGAATTTTGCTCCTGGATAGCCGAAGTTGATTGTGCAAACACCATTTGAATTGGTGGAAAATTGCAAATTTTAGGACAAAATATTGAAGGCCATCACAAAGTAAGTCTCTCCCCTTCCTTTTCTCCTCCGTTGACCAACCTAGGCCTTCCAGATATCTCAGACCTACATCTCCCATGATTCTCAGCCACTCGTTAAGTCATCAGAACCTTGTGGGTAATGTAGTTCCAAAACCTGTGGAGGGCTGAGGTTGAGCAGCACCCTGTTCTACACCATACAGATCTTTTATCGTTCCCGCTTTATATGGATTGTTTTGGCCACCAGGCTTTTTTTGATGAACTGTTTCTCTGATCTTCTTCTTTTGCTGTTCACAATCACTGAGCAGCAAATCATATCACCTGTGCTGTGCTTCACATATCCTGCAAACCTGGCCTGTCAGGGGGACCTGAGGACCAGGGTTGGGGAAACACTGATCTAGATAGTACACCTCTTGTTTTATTATTTTTGTCCCATTCTCTGATCCTTATTGTACAGCGCTTCGGAAACTGATGGCGCTAAATGAATGATAATAATTATTTCGCTTCACGCTTTAAAATGTATTTTATTTGTACACGATTTGTCGTCTTTGAGACTCTATGTGGAATCTCCCTAAAGTCTATTTTAACACCGTGATAACCTCATCCTCACACCTTGCATAAACACTTGATTTAATGGCAGATTAAAGCCAGCAGGCGTTAAGGCTGGGTTCACACCTAGCCGTTTTAACGCGCGTTCGTGCGCGCTTTAAAACGCAGGAACGGGGAAATCCCATGCTTTGCTATGGGACCCATTCAGACCTAAGCGTTTTACAGCGCGCAGGAACGCGCGTTTAAACGGCCAACGCAAAAAGAAGTTCGGGAGCTTCTTTTCGGGCGTACAGCAGCACATTCGCGGCCACATCATAGCCGCGAACGCGCTGCAACGCGCATTCGCGCATTTTTTCTTTTTGTATTGGCGTAAAAAAACGCGCGCATTGCGCGACGCAGCGCTACGCCCGGGTGTGAACCCAGCATAAGTGCTGGATGTGCGTTCCTGGACATCTATCACTGTTTTATGCAGGGGGAAGGTCTGCTCTATGGTGGCACCCGCTCAGGTCTCACGTCTCACAAGGCTTTAGCTCCAAAATTGTGACCTGGAATTCTCTTGCTGCAGCACATGAATCCTATATGCTGACGCGTTGTGGTCTTCATGCACTGCCCGTCACCTTGATTTGAAGGGGTCACTGTAGCCACATAGTTGCAGCCCTAACACACTAGAATGCTCTAACGATTAATCTCATAATCCGATTTTATTTTGATAATCGATTCATCGGATAAAAAAAAAAAAAATTGTTTACTTTAAAAGGAAATGTAAAAAAAAAATATAACCACAACCCGTCCCCCTTTTTTCATAAGTGATTTGCGTAGTGTACGTACATAAGCAAATTGAATACTTTTCACACAAGGTATGCGAGTGCTCGGTCAGAGGGATGGGTTGATGCCGCGAGTGATCCCGCGAGTGCTCGGTCAGAGGGATGGGTTGATGCCGCTAGTGATCCTGTGAGTGCCCGGTCAGAGGGATGGGTTGATGCCGCGAGTGATCCCGCGAGTGCTCGGTCAGAGGGATGGGTTGATGCTGCGAGTGCTTGGTCAGAGGGATGGGTTGATGCTGCGAGTGCTCGGTCAGCGGGATGGGTTGATGCCGCGAGTGCTCGGTCAGAGGGATGGGTTGATGCCGCGTGTGATCCGTCAGAGGGATGGGTTGATGCCGCGTGTGATCCGTCAGAGGGATGGGTTGATGCTGGATGCGCAGCTTAGGCTAGGGTCAAATGAACGCATTATTTGCAGCGACCGTCAAAAAGTGCGTCCAACCGCATTGACGTATTTTTCTTCACGGAATGAGCGAAAACGGTCATATGATGCGTATTTTCATGTGTGATTTTTGTTACGGATCCAAACCCAGAAACTTTGGGTGTCTGGACGTTATGTTGGCCGGACATTAGCAGCGTCTGACGTCTCCTAATCACGCACACACATCGCTATGCCGACGCAGCGCACTCTGTACGTCAGTACTAGCGGTTTTGCGTTCTCGCAAAAATGTGTTTGTTTGCCGCTTGCGTTGCGCGGCCGCACTTTCCTGCGGCCGTACTTCGTATATTGGCTGTCATTGCCCGTCATTTGCTGCTACTGCGGCCGTGATTAAGTGCGCCTAAACGCACGTTAAAAATGCGTTAGTCTGACCCCAGCCTTAATGGCCATGTTTGCTTTCTCAAATGAACGCGGCTGCAAGCACTTGGTCATAGATGATGATGTCAGCATGAAATCGGGGTTCGTAAGCTAAAATGGTCAGGGTGCGTAGTAGGGCTGTGCAATATGGACAAAATAATCATATTGCGATTTTTTTTTTTTTTTTTTTTTTTTTTTTTTTTTTTTTTTTTGTTATGAATATTGCGATTTTATTTGCGATTAACACATGGATATACTGCCCCAGCCACCTCCTTTGCGCCGCGTGTTCGGCGGCATGGAGCTTGGGCGCTCGCCTGGGGGAACCACGTGACGAGCCGCGAGAACGCGGCTGTACACGTGGTTCCCCCTGCGAGCGCCCAAAGCTCCATGCCGCCGGAAGCTTACAGGGAGCTGATACAATGAATAGATAAAATTGCAGCCTTATGCGATTTTAGAAATTGTATGTGCTTAAATCGCAATTTTTTTTTTTTTTTTTTTTTTTTTTTTTTTTTTTTTTTTTAAATAATTTTGTGAACAAACCTGAGTGGGAGGAGGGAGTGACTTTGCTCAAGTGACTTGACCAGATCTGAGCGTGGGAGTTTGGGGAAAGGGACCACACCAAAGGGAGGGAATAGCAGTTCCCGACCAAAGAGGGTGTGGCAGAGAGGGTGTGGTGGTGGCACAGGACTCCAGCTTCAAGTAAGGATATAACACCGGCATACAGCTCCTTCACCCAGTGGCAGTGGTTTGTGTTATAGTTCTGCTACTGTTTTAAACGGAATAAAAACAAACTGGTTGTGTCTGACATAACCCTAGAACTAAATTTATAGGGAGTAAAGCAGCAGCGCATCTTCAATCAGCTCCGAAGACGAGGTTATTTACGTTTAACCCAGTCTGACTCTAATCGTCCTGTGTCCAGCACACACTGTTTAATCGATAATGGAAATAGTTGACAGCTATTTTAATCATCGATTAGTTGTTTCAGCCCTAGTGTGTGTGTCTCTGTGGGCAGTGTCTGACGCCATAGTATGTAGGTTGGTGCCCTGGCAGACGGGCCCTGCGGCGGTGGCATGGCTCGGCCTGGCAGACGGGCCCTGCGGCGGTGGCGTGGATGGAGTTTCTGGTAACGTTAACATGGTTACGTGCTGAATGTGGAAATAAACTTGACTTGTTTATCTTCTCCGTATCGGAGGCGGCCGAGCCTTAATCTGTATCGCACATGTCCCAAGTAGAAATTTCGTTTTGACGGCAGATAACGGGCGCCCGCCTGACCTTGGCTGCCACTGTGGCAACATTAAAGTCCTACTGTCACAATGGCAGCGTGTCTGTTTCTACCTTGAGACGACGTGCAGAAGAACCCTGTGGACTTCTCAGTCAGTTTGACGCGACACATGGGATTCTCTCCACTTTACAGCTTTATGGATTTTATAAACTCCTCACTTTTATGGGGGGGGGGTTTACAAGATATTATCATACAAAGTATAAGCCTGCCACAAGGATTACACTTCTTTTATATAGAGCCGACCTGTTACGCGGCGTTGTACAATGGCCAGGACAAAACAAAAGTCTGAGCGACAAGCAACCGTCGGGGGGGAAAAAAAGCCCTTCCTCAGAGCTTGCAATCTACAACATTGGCCTTCCAGATGTCCTGGAACTACATCACCCATGATGCTCTGCTATGCATTATTGGCCGTCATTTGCTGCTAGTACGGCCGTGATAAAGTGCAGCTGCACGCGCGTTCGCACTGCATTCGTCTGACCCCAGCCCTAAAGCACCAGGTAACAAAGTGATAAATAAATAGAAGCGTCTAAATCATAACTTGGGTCAGTACAAACCAACTCCCAGGTGCAGAGGCGAGGTATACCTTGATAAAGGCGAATCCTCACCGACAGGTTGGCTCCTAGATTCAAAGCAAATTTGTCAAGCCCTGGAATAGTACATACTGCAGGGCAGCACCTTCCCTGTGCTCTTCCTCTGCATGACAAAAATGTCCGATCTTGAAACTCTCTCTCTCTCTCTCTCCCCCCCCCCCCCCCAATAGTGAGTGTCGCTCAGTGTGGTTTTGGTTGTGTATCATTTTATCCGTGTTCCTGCTGCCAAATAGTCCGCGTGTCCCTGGTACTGGATGTCTGCCGTATGCCGCCTGTTCTATTTAAAGTACGCTGATTTATGGTTTCCTCACGGGGAGGGGGGGGGGCTACTCTGTATACCGTGAGGTGGATTCTGTAAAATGTCAAACTGTTTAAGCCAAATGTATCTAATTTGGAGAACTTCTGTATCTCTGCTGCTTTAGGCCCGTGTCAGACGAACGCAGTCATCCCGTCCGTGTCGCCGCGCAGTTTAACGTCCGTCGTAGCATTGATTTGTGATCAATAGAGACCAACACACAAAGTGCGTGCGCACCACGCAGGTGGCAACGGACGTCCAGAGTGCGTAGCGGCCTGTGTGCGTGATGACGGACGTCGCAAATGCGCTGTGTCTGACGTTGCATCACGTTGACGCTCAGAGGTTTTTTGGTCTGGCTGACTGTACCTGTCCCTTAATTTTAATTTTGTTTGCCATCTCTTCCCCCCCCCCCCTACATCCATCAAAAAACAGACCCTGTGGTGTCTACAGTATTTTACGTCAGTACGTCTGTCCGTTATGCACGCAGAGTGCGCTCAGACTGCGTTCGTCTGACATTAGCCGAAGAGAGGCAGTTATCTATTTTAGCGAATAATCCCCACCGTGTCTGCTCTAGGATCTATCCCCTGCCGCTTGCCTGACAATGCAGAGTATCCTTATAGAAAATAATCCGATTTAATCCCTTTTCAGTTTTCTGGCATGTCAGGAGGAGCAGACGACTATTAGGGCTCAGATGTGCCATTACTATGAATGAGAAGGAAGGGTGTCAGTGCTGCGGGCGGCTGTCATGGTTAGACTGTGAGGAGGCGTTCAGGCCCGCTCTTTGTTACACACCAGTACAGACACTGTGTATCATGGTGTAGATCTGGGAGGGGGAGACTGTATCTACATAAGGGGTTATTCAGAGAGAGACAATCTGGCCCCGACATGGCACCAAACAGGGAATTTCCCCATATGGTTACCTTTCCTGACCATTCGGCTATTCAGACAGCAGGCAGTTCGCCAAATTTTTAATTGCCTGTTCAAGGGCAGTGAAATCCCCCATAGAGAAGCAATGCTTCGTCTATTCAGAGACACCGAACAGCAGAAAAAAGTTGCCGAAGTGCCCTGCTGTTCGGTGGTTTCATTCATCAGGTTTATTCAGGCGAATCCCATAGGTTTCAATATTAAAAATATTCCCGTATTTTATTCAATATCTAATAAACCGTTTATTTTAAACTGCAGCAAAAAGTCTCTTGATTTTTAGGCATTTTTTGGGATCTTAAAATTACCCCCGTTCGTCAGCTTGTTTGTTTTTTTTTTTTTTCCGGCAGCGGGTTTTCCCTGCAATCCAGGTGTGTGTGTCACAACAATGTATACAAACCTACGGAGAAGAGAGGGAATCCCGCAATCAACAAATGTCACTGTGTTAGGGGAGCGTTAGCGTTACAGCTGGCTCGCCGGCATTTCTCGAGCCGTGACTCATCTTGCTGCGGGTTACAGGGAGTCTGTACTGGTATGTTTGTCATGGTGTAAATCTGGGACGGGGAGATTTGTTCCAGCTCTTGGTTACAGTGTCTGTACTAGTAGGTATAAAGGAATCCTGGCTTGATCAAGGCCAGTGTTATGGCAGCAACGTTGCCGCCGAGGCGCTTACATCCTAATAAACCCGCTGGTCTGACCTGACTCTTAGGCTAGGGTCAGACGAACGCATTTTTCGCATCGTCTGTAAAAAAAGTGCGTCCGAACGCATGGACGTACTTTTTCACGGAAGACGCGATAGCGGTCATACGATGCGCAATTACGGCCGTGATTTCATACGTATCCAAACCAGGAAACTTTTTGCGTCTGGACGTTATGTTGGCCGGACATGAGCAGCGTCTGACGTCTCCTAATCACGCACACACGCCGCTATGCGGACGCAGCGCACTCTGTACGTCAGTACTAGCTGTTTGAAGTTCTTGCGAAAATGTGTTCGTTTGCCGCTTGCGTTGCGCGGCTGAACTTTCGTGCCGCCGTACTTCGTGTGTGGGCCTGTGTTGGACGTCATTTGCTGCTACAACGGCCGTAATAAAGTGCGGCTAAACGCAGGTTCGCACTGCGTTCGTCTGATCCCAGCCTTAGGAGCGCCGGATTCCTCTCACCTCTCTAAGTCTATGGTTTTGGTTTACCTGGGATCAGCCTTTTGCACCATTCACTAGAGCGGTAACCGTAACGGCGTGCCCTGCCGTATTCCTTTCTGTGTACTTGCATATAGTTATGGTGTAAATCTGGGAAGAGGGGACTTGTCCTGCTCTTGGTGTGTGTGTGTCCTGCTCTTGGTGGGTGTGTGTCGCCCTGATCTTGGTTAGTGCGTGCGCCAGGACATAGCTTCGGGATGGATAAACTGGTTTTGGTGATATTTATGCTGTCTGCCGCCTTTCACGTTTTGTGTGGGAGTAACTGTCGCTGTTTTGGGACGTTTTCTTTAACGCAAATTACGTGCATTAAAGAAAACCAACGTCGCACTCGACGCGCGCCACTCCCCCCCCCCCCCCGCGTGATCTTCTATAGGAGGATAGCGGAGCCCCGTTGACGCGAATCCTAGCGCATCATCACTGTCGAACCACGAGGGGGCGGGTGTCGAGTGCGACGCTGGTTTTTTAACACACGTAATGTGCGATAAAGTAAACGTCCTGAGTGCACTCTGCGTACGTGCATAACGGACAGATGTACTGACGGAAGATACTGTAGACACCACACTGAGGGGTATGTGTGTGTGGGGGGGGGGCAGTGTTGTGTAGACTCACGCTCTGATACAGTGCGGGTGCAGCGATCTCCCCAGCCGGATATCATTTCATGAAGGAAAGGGTGGAAGTCAGGCAACCAAATTTCTGAGAAAGAGGTTTATTGGGACACCTTTTTGGCTCGCAGAAAGGCTCATAATGTCCCATTTGACCTCCTCCTCTGAAGTTTGGTGTGACTTCTGACTTCCATTCATTCCTCCCACTGGTATGTTTGTCACAGTGTAATGGAGCAGTGGTATGTGCGCGTCGCTGGGTCATGGTGTGAGGTGGAGTGCACCGTTGCCATGTTATTCCAGTATGTGATGGAGAAGCTGGGCCTGTAGCTGGTTACACAGTATTTCACTGGAATGTGTGTCACATATAAGGGGGATATAAAGGGATAGTATTTCCACTGTATCCATACAGATAAGCCCCTCATGGAGTAATGTTACGAGTGTATTGCTGCTTTTGTTGCCGGTCACAATGTGTCTTCACGCAAAGGAAACTGATCCTGTTTCTTATGCCGTCATTGTGTTTTACGTCCACGATGGAAGGTGGGTGAGGCCTGACTGACTTTATATTTTTCTTTTTCAGGAGAACCACAGAAATATGATCCCAACTTCAAGGGGCCCATCCACAACAGGTAATCCCAATCCGGCACGGGGAAAGGTGTGCCATCATCTGCCTGCCGATAGTGACACTACCACCAAAAAATGAAATGTCCTTATTGTGTTTATTTGATGTTGCTGATATCTTACATGTGCTTTTGTTGTATGATTTTAGTTAAGAAAACATTTTCTTCTGTGTCACTGGGTGCATCCATTGTGTGATATTTTGTGTTGTAAACTCCCCCCCCCCCCCCCCCCCCGTATCTTTACATCGCTTGCTCCTCACTGTGTGGTTTTGGTCATAGAATGGAGTGAATGGGTCAGGCACTGACACCCATCATTGTATTGTGTGGGATGTATTCAAAGAACATCACCAGGGGGTAGATTAGAAGTTGTTTAAAATCCCTGTCATTCATCTCTTATGTTGTGTAGCCTGGAGAACAATAGCCCCCCTGCAGCCTTATCTAAACATTCCCTCCTACACCTCATTGACTGTTAAATACTGTATGAGATAAAGCACAGCCACAAAGCAAAACTCACCATTAAGATTTTGGTAAGTGTTGCATCATGGGGAAAAATGCACCAAATGGAAACAGGAGATAAAAACCTAACTTTTTATTTTTCCTTTTTTACATGCAGTTACTTAAAACATAAAAAAAAAAACTGCGGGGGGCGTGGCCGGCAGCGATCGAGAGAGGACGTGTATGCCTGGAGCTCTGATATATCCTCGACAAATACAGCGTTTCTGGGCAACTTGGGTCTCCGGTTCCTCTCCTTTTTCTCCTTGCGTGCTGCTGGCCATCGGGTGCTATACTCCGGAGCCTGCTCGTTCCCCCCCCCTCCGGACCTGCGGGAGCGGTGAGGGCCACGGGAGAGTCGTCCTCGCTACGGACTGGCGGCCATCTTTGCGGCCTAGTATACCTCCGGGCGAGCGGTGTGGAACGTATCCTTGGTGGATCCTTGGGAGAGCCTGGTTCATCAGAGCTTGCTGACCCACGGGAGACACGGTGAGACCTTGCGCTGAGTCGAGAGGTGATTGTGGGAGCTCTTGACCGGAGACGACGGCCTAGAAGGGGCGGCCATTTTGGGAGCCTAAGGAGATTCTGCGATTTGTTGCTGTTACGCCAGCTGCAAGGAGACATACCCTGGTCCGGGCTATTGTACGGATGGGTAAGAAGAATGCGAAGCGGGATGGCTCAGTACTGAATCCGGGCCAACGCGACATCCGAGACTCTTTAGGTGGTGGGCGAATGTGCGCTGCAGGTCTCCCTTCCCCCACCTTGCCTCCAGGTTACGGTTCCTCTGACGAGGATGGCTTCACCTGGTCGAGAGGGAGCGGTGATGAGGCCGACCTGCCCTCCTCGGCGACTTCTTTCCAGGACCAGAAGGCCAGGAAGGCCTCTACAAAAAAGGCGAATAAGGCGGCCCGCCGACGGGCGGCGCTCTCTGTTTCCCCCGATGCTGCAGCTGTTCAGACAGCCTCGTCCGCCTTCCTAGCAACTACACCAGGGGAAGACGTTCAACTGGCGACTAAAGGCGACATCAAAAGAATGATGAACGACATGCGGGCATTGTGGAGTACTGACGTGGCGGGGGTTAAAGCTGAGGTGACCCTGGTACAGGAACATATAGTGGACATCCGGGCACGAACGGCGACGGTAGAGACCGTGCAAACTCCTCTTACCTGCAAGGTGGAATCTCTTCAGCTGCAGGTGGAGAATTTGTCGCGTACAGTGGAGTCGTTAGACGCCCGACACCGCCGGCGTAACATCCGTATTCGGGGGGTCCCGGAGTCAGTGCTGCCAGAGGCGACGCTGGCATATGCCAACCGCTTAGCAGGCCACCTGCTGAAGCTCCCTCCTAACACCCCAGAGACTTTTGGTATGGCAATGCGTGTCCGGAAATCGACGGCAGCCCCGGAGACGGCGCCACGAGATATTATTGCGATGGCGCGGGAGATTCCCATGAAACTTAGACTGATGTCGCTGCCTTCGGCGAAGGGTTTTATTGACTTTGAATCCTCCGTGGTGTCTCTGTATAATGATCTGCCCTTCCTGACATTGGCGGCGCGTCGGAGGTTCAGGGAGGTGGCAGCTTGCCTTCGGGCGAAGGGGGTCCGATACAGATGGGGAGCGGCTGGCACCCTGCTCTGTACACTCGACAATGTGCCGTATATTTTTGGCACCCCGGATGAAGTGTGGCCGGTTTTTGCCTCCCTGGGAATTCCCAGAGGTCTCGAGTCTGTAGTGGTTTGTGCTTCTGCTTCACCCTCTCTGGATCCGGGCTGAGTGCCTGCTGTCTTCCACCCTCGACCCTGACGCTTGAGAGTCCGGCAGCCCATGATCAGTTGATGGATCTCCCCCACCGAGATATTTGCTCTCCCCTTATCCCCTTTTTTCCGTTGGCTGAGATGCCCAGTTGGATATTCGTGACTCCTATCCTACGTTTATGGAGGACTTTTGCTGTTCGTCATTATATTAACTCACCTTTTGAACTTATCCCTCTTTAATTCAGAGACGCTCTCGACATAACTCTCTCTTTTTTCTTGCTGATATTCCCTGGTTGGGGATAGATCTGAGACATTTCCACCTCTCCCCCCCCCCTTTTTTTCTCTCTGTTATTTGGATCTCGCCGAAATATTTTTTGACGAATTTTGCTACAAACCCCTCTCGTTTTACAATATTTTTGCTGACTTTTTATATGACACCCCCTCCTTTTTATGTTATCTATATTTCTTATGAGAATTTGCTACTCGGCCCTGCGTGGCTGACTAAGACGGTCAATTTGTGGCCTTTATTTCTTTACAAAATAAAAATTTTAAATACAAAAAAAAAAAAAAAAAAACTGCAACAGCATGTGGTTTTTATAAGTAATGTCCCTTTTAGGCTGCTGTCAGACGAGCGTAGTGTTCACGTCCGTGATTGCGCCTAAAAGTACGTCCGTGATAGCATGAAAGAAAGCCCATCGGAGCCCGACACACGAAGTACGTCCGCACTGAACTGCGGACACACAACGGCCGCGGCCCACGGACGCAAGGCAGGCAAGAACGTACATCCCCTAGAACGGCCGCACAAAGTGCGCTGCGTCCGCAACGTCTGCATAGCTTTGTGTGTGAGCAGTGGCGTCACTAGGGTCGGTGTCACCCGGTGCGGTAATTTATGGTGTCACCCCCCCCCCCCGAGTTTTTCTGATTTTTTTTTAACTACTCTTACTCCTAAATCAGTACTCCCATATAACACTGAATGCTCATACACACAGCGCACATTGCTGTGAGGTTTATTGCTGTGGAGCTCTCTCATATGCTCACACAACTTTTTGCCAACTGCCAGCAAGTACGTTGCCTGTTTGAAGGCAGTGAAAGCACACATGGATATATATTGCCCCCAGCAGCTCTGGATATATATTGCCCCCAGCAGCTCACCCATGGATATATATTGCCCCAGCTCACATATGGATATATTGCGCCTCAGCTCACATATGGATATATTGCGCCTCAGCTCACACATGGATATATTGCCCCAGACCAGCTCACACATGGATATATTGCCCCAGACCAGCTCACACATGGATATATTGCCCCAGACCAGCTCACACATGGATATTGCCCCAGCTCTCATGGATATTGCCCCCAGCACACATGGATATGCCCCAGCTCCTCTCATGGATATAGCCCCAGCTCCTCTCATGTATATACTGCCCCAGCTGCTCTCATTGATAATGCTCCAGCTGCTCTCATGGATTTGCCCCAGCTCATGGATATACTGCCCCAGCAGCTCATGGATATACTGCCCCAGCAGCTCATGGATATACTGCCCCAGCAGCTCATGGATATACTGCCCCAGCAGCTCATGGATATACTGCCCCAGCAGCTCATGGATATACTGCCCCAGCAGCTCATGGATATACTGCCCCAGCAGCTCATGGATATACTGCCCCAGCAGCTCATGGATATGCCCCAGCTCATTGATATGCCCCCAGCTCCTCATGGATATGCCCCAGGCCCCCATGGATTTGCCCCAGCTCCTCATGGATTTGCCCCAGCTCCTCATGGATTTGCCCCAGCACCTCATGGATTTGCCCCAGGCCCCCATGGATTTGCCCCAGCTCCTCATGGATTTGCCCCAGCAGCTTATGGATTTGCCCCAGCAGCTCATGGATTTGCCCCAGCAGCTTATGGATTTGCCCCAGCAGCTCATGGATTTGCCCCAGCAGCTTATGGATATGCCCCAGCTCCTCATGGATATGCCCCAGCTCCTCATGGATATGCCCCAGGCCCCCATGGATTTGCCCCAGCACCTCATGGATTTGCCCCAGCACCTCATGGATTTGCCCCAGCACCTCATGGATTTGCCCCAGCAGTTTATGGATTTGCCCCAGCAGCTTATGGATTTGCCCCAGCAGCTTATGGATTTGCCCCAGCAGCTCATGGATTTGCCCCAGCAGCTCATGGATTTGCCCCAGCAGCTCATGGATTTGCCCCAGCAGCTCATGGATTTGCCCCAGCAGCTCATGGATTTGCCCCAGCACCTCATGGATTTGCCCCAGCACCTCATGGATTTGCCCCAGCACCTCATGGATTTGCCCCAGCAGTTTATGGATTTGCCCCAGCACCTCATGGATATGCCCCAGCAGCTTATGGATTTGCCCCAGCAGTTTATGGATTTGCCCCAGCACCTCATGGATTTGCCCCAGCACCTCATGGATTTGCCCCAGCACCTCATGGATTTGCCCCAGCACCTCATGGATTTGCCCCAGCAGCTCATGGATATGCCCCAGCTCCTCATGGATATGCCCCAGGCCCCCATGGATTTGCCCCAGCACCTCATGGATTTGCCCCAGCACCTCATGGATTTGCCCCAGCACCTCATGGATTTGCCCCAGCAGTTATGGATTTGCCCCAGCACCTCATGGCTATGCCCCAGCAGCTTATGGATTTGCCCCAGCAGTTTATGGATTTGCCCCAGCACCTCATGGATTTGCCCCAGCACCTCATGGATTTGCCCCAGCACCTCATGGATTTGCGCCAGCAGTTTATGGATTTGCCCCAGCAGTTTATGGATTTGCCCCAGCTCCTCATGGATATGCCCCAGCTCCTCATGGATTTGCCCCAGCACCTCATGGATTTGCCCCAGCAGCTTATGGATTTGCCCCAGCTCACCTCCTGGTCCTGGTCCCAGCACATGGATAGCGGCCCAGGCAGCACCTCTCCGCCGCGTTTTTCGCTCCTTCTGAGCGTCCGGCGGCGCGCAGCTTGGGCGCTCGTCTGGGGGAGCCACGTGACCAGCCGCGATTGGCTGGTGACGTATTTCCTCCAGGCGAGCGCCGAAGCTGCATGCTTCGGACGCTCGCACGGAGCGAATACGCGGCGGTGGCGGGCGGTGGGTGAGACACCCGCCCTTAGGGTGACGGTGTCACCCTAAAGGCGGGTGTCACCTGGTGCGGGCCGCACCCCCCGCCCCCACGTTACGACGCCACTGTGTGTGAGTGATGGAACGTGGTCAGACGGACTGCATTTATACGTTCAGCATTTTTCACGGACAAAATGGTTTTGCTTTTTAATTTATTTTTCCTCCTACATCCGTCAAAAAATAAACGTCAGTGAAGAAAACGGACTGTCTGGCCACTACTGTGTCTTCCGTACTGACGTACGTCCGTACTGCACGGACGTACAGTCCGTAGAAAATGCGCTCGTCTGACCCTAGCCTTAAGGCTAATGTCAGATGAGCGCACTCTGCGTGCACAACGGACGGACGTACTGACGGAAGATACTGTAGACCCCACACGATCCGTTTTTGTTGACGGACGTAGAACAAAAGAGGGAACGATGAGAAACAAAATTAATATGGAAAATTATATGAAAAGCCATTTTGTGCGTCAAGGTGCTGGATGTCGCAAATGCGCTGCGTCTGACTTCGTGTCATCACATACACAACGCTACGCGGATGTGGCGCACTCTGCGCATCCGTCCTAGCGGTTTTACGTTCTTGCGTCCGTTTGCCACGTGCGCAGTTCGGTGCGCACATACTTTGTGTGTGGGTCTCTATTGATCATGATTCTATGCTACGACGGACGTTAAACTGTGCGCCAACACGGACGTGATCACTGCGTTCGTCTGACATGGGCCTAAACCTGTTACACTAATCAATTTTTAGAAAAAATTCATGTACGTTTTTAATAAATAACTGTTTACAATCTGCTACAAAAGTGCCTCTTACTAACACATAAATAACGAAAATGTATTGATTTCCCCCCTCCTGCTCAAAGTGTGTGTTTTGTGTTTGTGTTCCCATCACCAAGATCTTTCATTGTATACAAATATTCCAAAAGCCTTTTGGATAAAGAAAACTTAAAATCTGGACTAATATACAGTTATTTGGTCCTAAATGACAATCATGGCGCACGTTCTGTGTTCGGAATACTTTTTGTATGCCGTCTGTGCGGCAGTTGGGCGCTGAAGATGCAGGGCGTAGTAGTACGCCCCGCTGACTTCAATGGGCCACCGCAGCCCATCCTCGCATCCGGCGCCTGCCATTGGCTGCAGTGGGACAGCCTGAACTTTGTGCTTTTACTCGCCCTAAATTCTACAGCCCACAGAGAGTTTTTTTTTTTTTTTTTTTTTTTTTTGTGAAAGGATTTTACCAGGAAGGATACATTGAGATTTCTCTCATTTTCAAGTATGTCCTGGGTGGCGAGTATGTACTGTTGGGTGTCTTGCCCAAGGACACTTACTGGAGAGGTGCTCGCTGGGATCGAACCCATGTCTCCACAGGCTCTCTCCATGCAGAGCAGTGATGTTACCTCTACTCCACCCAGCCGGTTGTTGGTCTTTTGGGTGACATGAAGGGACCCTTACATCTACAGCACTTGGACAAGCTGCACAGGACCTGGGCCCCTGAACATGTCAGTGGCTGTCACCCCATGATGGCGGCCCTGCCCAGTCCTTCCTACCGCAACATTTGGTCTGGCCGTGCTCCTCCTATACAAGATCGACTCACCTGATCCAATCAAATCCAGGTCTTCACAAACCCAGGCACTATGTAGCCATGGATTCCTAGAACTTTACCGGGAGTTTTTTTTTAATTTCTGATTTATTTGGCACAAGTCCACATTGCACAGCTTTGCCTGGCTGATACAAACGTGACCTGTCACATCCTGATCTGATGTACGGAATCCATGTTTCAGGGTGTCTCGCATGAAGGCCGCTGTTTCTCCTACAGGAGCTGCGCTCTGATATTTCGCGCCCTGTTCCTGCTCATTTAATAAATTTTTTTTTTTTTTTTTGTCTGCCTGTTTTTCTGCTGTTTTAAGCGGCATTTAATTTCCACGATGGATAAAAAGGCTCCATTGTTGCTACGAAGACGTCGTGCTATTTCGGGAATCTTTTCAACAATGGTTCATTCATTGACGCTACATTGTGTTTCGGGGGTTTGCCCGATGATGCATTTTTTTTTTTTTTTTTTTTTTTATTATATATATCTAAACTATAACATATTGTATCTGGAACAAGAGCTAGCACTTTAGGGATTTGGCAACATAAAAAAATTATTGGTGCATTTAAAATGTCAGTGTTTCAGCTCGCATCGGGACATGGCTCTTGTTGTGAGCTGAAACGCTGACTTTGACTTTTCAGTATGGTCTGTTGCCGAGTCTAACTTTTGTGTACGATACAGATTCACAATCCAATATCGCACGATCTGCTTGCAGACTGGAGGTGAATCTTGCGGCCTCCGGATTCACGTGTGACGTCTTCCATGCCTGATCGAGGGTCACAGAGCAGGCAGGAAGGATGTTGCCGGCAATTGCAGAGGAGCATGGGCTCCAGCATGGAGACTTGCAGCGTCTCCCCTGCCTCCAGCGTGACTCGTAAGCAGGCAGGAAAGACTCTGGGTCACTGCTGCAGGACTCCAGCATGGAGACTCACCGCCTGGCAGGTCAAAGACTCAGATCTGTTTTAAAACGATTCATAACCCTTGGAATTTGCTGCGTTTGGCTCCGTTTCCTAACGATCTGGCCCTAATCAAAGCTTGGTGTAAACTCACCAGAGCCATTTAATGTTTATGGAGTTAAGTTTACACCAACCTCGGAATCGGGCCCTGGAATCAGGATATCCCTAATCGTGTGTCAACCTTTACTAGGCACAGAGTGGGGGTGCATCTCAAGTAGGGTTGCCAGATGGGCCATGTTTTCCTGGACGCGTATAATTTATTCATGCTGATGGGCAGTACATGAAAAATCCTACCCCGCAGCATGTATATTCGAAACGCTCCAAGTTAGGAATCCCAGGTGACCTGCTTTGATTTCCTTCCTGCAGCATATGAATTATACATGTTGCAGGGCAGCACTCTTCCCTCTGCTCCACTCTGCATGAACTAGTAATACGTGTCCAGGAAAACATGGCCGATCTGGCAACCGTGATCAAGACAACAAAATACAATAAAGGCCCCGTTCACACCTAGACGTTTTAAAGCACGTTCCTGCGCACTTTAAGGCTAGGGACAGATGAGCGCATTTTCTGCGGCCACCGTAAAAATGTACGTCGATGCGTGCGCACGCATTTTTTCACGGAATACGCTTAAGTGGTCAGACGATGCGCAATTCTGGACGTATTTCATGACGGTGGGGTAAAAAAAAGAGAAAAATCCGATGAATCTAATCAATTGAGAAATGAAAAAATAAGGGCAAGGGTTATAAAAAGCCATTTTGGGGATGGTGGCGTTTTTAAAAGATGGATCCTGCACATGTCTTTGTGTTTGGTGCGATGGGGTACCTGTACCTTAAGAGGAAGAGGAAAGCGGCGAACCTGGGTTCATGAAATCAACGCTGCCAGACCCACGCATGGACACTTCGTGACGCTGTACAGGCCACTGCGAGAGAGGGACCCCGTGAAGTTCTTCAACTACATGCGGATGTCCATCGCCTCCTTTGATGAACTGTTGTCGCGGGTACGGGAGCCGCTGACCAAGAGGGACACCAACATGCGGGCCGCCATACCACCGGAGGAGATGATAGTCATCACTTTGAGGTACGTACTGTCACACACCTGCATACATGACATCGCTGCCAGTCACCTGACATGAGTGCATCATGTCTGTAGTCACATGCCCACTGTTACATGCACACACACACACACACACGGGCATCACATCACACGTACATAATCATAGATGACTCCGACAACAATGTAGAAAAATAATTATATAATATGAAATAAAACAGTAATATATTCTGGACATATATTACAACTCGTTAAGGTCAGGATATATAAAACATCAAAACAAATAACACATAACAAAAACCAAACTAAATAATATTTATGACATGCATCACAGTTGCTGATACCGCGGAGCATCTGGGTCATGAGGGCCGGTGGTGTGGCTACAGCTGGACCCCGACTCCGTGTGTGGCCTGGCTCCAGGGGGCATGGCTGGGCGGGTGGACAGCACCTCACTGGAGACGGAAGATCCACTGGCGGATTGTGGCACAGCATGGTAGGCGGCTGCGTGATGGGGACGGGAAAGGATGTCCTCCAATATTTCCAGGGATCTGTGCCAGTACTCCATCTTCTCTGCCTCGCTCATCCTGTTGAGGAGGAGCATACATGCATTGAAGAAGGACATGTCCACAGAGTCCGCAAGCATGCAGCGTTGGTGTGCATGGGTGGTCGGAGCCTCCATGAACGTGACCATGGCCTGCTCCAGGTCTGCAGCTTGTGCCCTCCTCTTCTGGCCAGGTCTGGTGCTGACCGTGGTTGCGGTACCTGCCACCTGTGGTGTCTCCGAATCCTCCTCCATTTGCGACTCAGCACCACCCCGGTTCTCCTCCTCCTGGCAGCTGGCAGAACCTCCTGGCACCATTTGTTGTACCTGTGTGCCAGAGGTCGATGGCTGGTCCATGCTGCTGACACTCCTGCGCGGCTCCTGGGTCCTGCGGAGGAACGATAGTTGGTCGGCATATATGTACCCCCGGACCTTTTTCGCACCAGCTCCAGAGCGCGCAGCCATGGCCTGCTTCTTCTGGACGCGCATGTAGTTGTCGCGTACTGTGCGCCATTTGTTCATCGCCTCTTGTGCTGAAAAACATGATGAGAGTGACATTAGCTTGTGTTCATGGTATGTGATCATATTCAAACATTTTTGTTTTGTCTTCTAGGTATCTCGCTAGTGGGTGCAGTTTGAAGGATCTGCATTATAGCTTCCGCGTTGGCAGATCAACAGCTGGTGAGATCGTCCGCAAGGTGTGCCAAACCATATGGGAGACCATGAAGGGCGAATGTTTGCCAAGACCGACACATACGGCATGTCTAGAAATTGCAGCAGGATTCTGGGAGAGAGCCAACTTTCCAAACTGCCTGGGAGCCGTGGATGGCAAACATGTCCGCATAGTGAAGCCACCGCACAGTGGCTCACTGTATCAGAATTATAAACCTTACTTTTCTATAGGCTACTGGCGGTGTCAGATGCCAACTATAATTCGTGTATGTGGATGTCGGTTCATACGGCAAGGACTCTGACTCCACATTGTTCAGGAACTCCACACTGTGGAATGAAATTGAGAGTGGGTCCCTGCACATACCCAGACCTGCACCATTGCCTGGCAGTGACGTGGCAGTCCCCTATGCCTTCGTGGGTGACGAAGCATTCGGCTATCCACACACTCCTAAGGCCCTACTCAGGGACACACCTGACTGTGAAGAAGCGGGTGTTTAATTATAGGCTGTCGTGGGCGAGACGGTATGTGGAGTGTACCTTTGGCATACTGACCAACAAGTGGAGGATTCTACATAGACCGCTGGATGTGAATGTGGACTTCTGTGTGGACATAGTGAAATGCTGTTGCATGCTACATAATTATGTGCGGGCCAGGGATGGTTTTAATTTTGACGATACCCTCACAGTTGTCGGTCTTGTGGATGATGTGAACTATGACATCATAGCTGTGAATAGATACAGCAACAGGTATCGCGATGCTCTATCTAATTATTTCATCAGTGATGCAGGTGAGGTGCCCTGGCAGCTGGGGAGCATTTGAGTTTCACATCAATGATTACATTTGTTTGTTTATTATTATTATTGTGATTTACATTTATGGGATTATGAATAAAATAATATTATACTCACTCTGTATGTGCTGCTCTTCTCGGACCACATATCATAATCCGGGTACACCTGACGGGACTCCTCCACCCATGCGCTCGCCTTCTTCCCCTTGTCCTTATACCTCTCGCAGGCCGTATCCCAGATCCCTGGATGCTCCCCCACAGCGCTGATGAGCCTCTCGACGTACATCTCTGGTCCAGACATCCTTCACAGTCGCAGGTACTCACCAACGCAATTCTGGGGAATTCCGGCTGTTTGAGCGTTATGTAGGCCGCACACTAGCAGCGTCTGACGTCTCCTAATCACGCACACACGCTGCCATGCGGCCGCCGCGCACTTTGTACGTCAGTAGCAGCGGTTTCACGTTCTGATAAAAATGCGTTCATTTGCCGGTTGCGTGGTGTCGGCGCACTTTTGTACGCACGTACTGCGTATATTGGCCGTCATTGGCCGTTATGTGCTGCTACTGCCGCCGTGATTTAGTGCGCCTGCACGCGCGTTCCGACTGCCCCACTCTGACCCTAGCCTAAGGCTGGGGTCTGACCAGCGCACTTTTAACGTGCGTTCTGGCGCACATAATTACGGCCGCACTAGCAGCAGATGACGGGCAATGACGGCCGATGTACGGCCGCACAAAAGTCCGGCCGTGCAACGCAAGTGGAATTTGAACGCATTTTGTGCGTGATTAGGAGATGTCAGACGCTGCTAATGTCCAGCCTACATAACGTCCAGACGCAAAAAGAGTTTTATTGACGATCCGTACAAAATCACGCCCGAAAATGCGCGTCGTCTGACCGTTTTTGCGCATTCCGTGAAAAAATACGTCAATGCGTTCGGACGCACTTTTTCACGTTCGTGGGGAAAAATGCTTTCGTCTGACCCTAGCCTAAAACGCATTAACGGGGAAATCCCATGCTTATGGGACCTGTTCACACCTAAAGCGCGTTCCTGCGTGCTTTAAAACGCTTTAACACGTCCGCACAAAGAACGGGAGCTTCTTTGGTGCGTATAGCAGCGCGGTTTTTTTCGTATGTGCGTTTAAAAAACCGCGTGTATTGCGCACGTTTGGAAAACGTCTAGGTGTTAAGCCAGCTTAAACCAGAGTGTGATTGGAGCGCTCGCTTTCTGGTTTGTTGTGTTACATTATCTTGAGATGCATCCACACTGTGTGCTTGGTAAAGGTTGAGTGCTACCACCCCTGTGTATTCTGCATGAAAAGGGCTGACACCCCTCCCTGTCACAGGTGTTCCACCCGCAGGATCTATTTAACCTTGATCTGCAGGGAGCTCCAGAAAGGACTCGGTCCTCGGTGAGTTGATCCCATAAGAGCATTGATGCTCAAGGGGCGAAGGATGGAACATGTCAAAAGGTGGAATACATTGGCGTTTGTTGACAGGCTAAAGCAATTAATTCATGGCCATTTATTGTGAATCAAATTTGCATCGTTTTCAACCGAGCTCAGGGTTTAAAACCTTGTAGGAAGTAATGAATGGGTTAAGTGTTGGAAGCTTTGAAGGGTTAAAATCTGGTAAATGTATAAAGCTGCTGTTGTTGTGTGTTGACTGGACTGCTCTTTCGTGTGTATGTGCTAAATATGCGTGTAAATCTAGGCTTTTACACACATAAAGAAACCGATGATCCCTTTTTTGAGTGTCTTTATCAAATGATCAGCAAGGATTGAATCTGGGATCCAGAGCGAGGATCGTTATTGCTGATCTAATGACTCGCAATATACACGCAGATTAGGTATGGAGGGCAAATCCTACTCCCGCATCACACAAGGACCTCAAATACCAAGGTATTAATTAAAAGGAATGCTGATACAATTTTCCCTCCATGTAGTCTGGGTATAAATGCATTGGTACACGTTGAAAGATGCGCTCGTATGGATGTGTTTTCAGTCGGATCAAGGTTCGTCCACTTTGGTTGTAGTGTTAGAAATAAAGATTAAGTTTAGGGTTAGGGTTTGGTAAGAGATTAAGGTTCTCTTGCCATATGAGCAGCTTTTAGGCCCCGTTCACACTGTGCAATTTTAAAATCACGCAACTGTCATATTCGTGACATGGTGCGATAATGTCGCGACATCGCTGTTTTTTTTTTTTTTTTGCAAAGCACCGCCAACACCAAAGCCAAAAATCGCTGATAGCAAATTGCAAAAAAAGGGTCATGTACCAGCGACATGCTTCTGTGACAAGATGTGAACAGCTCCATTGGAGAAGCTACACAGCGCCACGTTGCGAGGATTTTGCTCTGACGTCGCGGCAAAATCGGCGTGATAAATCGCTCAGTGTGAATGGGGCCTTAGAGTTACATTTGTGGTAAGATTTAACCCTAACGCATTTTTCGCATTGTCCGTGAAAAAGTGCGTTCGAAAGAATGGACGCATTTTTTCACAGAATACGCGATAGTGGTCATACGATGCGCATTTTCGTCCGTGATTTTGTACGGATCGTCAATAAAACACTTTTTGCGTCTGGACGTTATGTTGGCTGGACATTAGCAGCGTCTGACGTCTCCTAATCACGCACACACGCCGCTAGCGGACGCAGCGCACTCTGTACATCAGTACTAGCGGTATCACGTTCTCGAAAAAATGCGTTCGTTTGCCACTTGCGTTGCGCAGCCACACTTTTGTGCGGCCGTTCTTCGTATGCTGCCCGGCATTGGACGTCATTTGCTGCTAGCACGGCCGTGATTTAGTGCTGCTAAACGCACGTTAATACTGCGTTAGTCTGAACTTCGTCTAAGATTCTGCTCCACTTTCACTTAATTTTTAGGCAACCGATTCTGCTTTTTCTTGACACGAGTTCCTAACCCTTTTTTTTTATTATTTAATATTTTTATTCTCCGTTTGGCCTTGACGTGGTCAATACAGCAGAAACAGGGTATTACCCGATCGAGTGGGGATCAGCAACCTCAGCCCTCCAGAGGTTTTGGAACTCCATTTCCCACGAGGCCCAGCCGATCGCATACGTGGCGGGAGCATCATGGGAGATGTAGTTCTAAAATATCTGGATGCCCAATTTTGCGGAGCCCTGCATTAAAGCGATGCCATCTAATCTCTGCATGTTCTGTAACGCCGCGAGGCCTCTAGGATCACTTCACGGTATTAGTCACCGGCTCGCCCTTAGCAAACAGGCTTTGTCATGTCGCTGTCACAGCCCAGATCTGATTAGGCCTTTTTTAACCCTCGGTAAGGGAGAGGTTGACAATGCTGCTGTTTTCATATTCTTTGCACCTGTCACCCCTGTCCACTTCCCGTGAAGGCGTGTTAAAAGCACACAAAAGCTGTAACCAGGTTTTGCGCATAGACTGCAAAAAATAAGAACTCTAGACGTGCAGCTTTAGCATTCCTACAGTTGCTACAAATCATTTTGCAATGGCTGCAGGACGCCTGCCCAGACCAGGAAGTGGCTCAGCCAATCAGGATCCTGTAATTCTGGTCTAATGGAGGCCAAACACAGCCCTCTTATCTTTTCAACCTTGGCCCCACCAGATGTTTCAGAACGACTTCATCCATTCATCCATGATCAATGACTCATTAGGTCCAGAGACTTCTGGGAAATGTAGTTCCAAAACATCTGGAGGGCCAACATTGTGCACCCCAGGCCCAGTGATGAGTCTTGGGCTGTTAGATCAGTTCCTCATGAGTTTTAGCTCTCCAGGATTTTTTTTTTTTTTTTTTAACCTTCTATTAACTCTTTGGTTTCTCCCATTTTTATATTTATCTTGATTTTTAGATTACTTCTACATTACAAACCCACCTTTTTAAAACCCATGCTGCTGGTTTTTTCTTTTGTTTTGAAGTAATTGCACGTAAAAAGAAAAAATAAAGTTAGGTTTTTTTATTTTATTTTTTATTTTTTATTTTATTTTATTTTTACTCCTGTTTTCGTTTTTGCATTTTTTTTTTTCCATGATGCAACATTACAAATATCTGTGCAAAAGATTTTACTTTACTGCTTTGTTTTAGTTTCTACAGTATTTAACAATCAATGAGGTGGAGGAGTGAATGTTTTGATAAGGCAACAGGGGTGGATGGTGTTAGGCAAGATAAGTGATGGCAGCTGAATGGGCTATGACATGGACCTTTAATCCTCCCACTTGTGATGTCCTTTGAATACATCCCACACGATACAATGATGCGAGTCAGTGACTGACCCATTTACTCCATTCTATGGCCAAAGCCACACAGTGAGGAGCAAGTGATTGGGGGGGGGGGGAGACACAGTTTACAACACAGAATATGACACACTGGATGCACCCAGTGACAGAGGAAAATATTATCTTAACTAAACATAAAAGAGCAAAACAAATCACATGTAAGATATCAGCAACATCAAATAAACACAATAACGACATTTCATATTTTTTTTTGGTGGTAGTGGCCCTTTTAAAATTTGTAATAACCCTTTTAATTTTCAGTAGGGGCGGCACTCTGCGATTCGGCTGCTACTAGGGTAATAATCTCATGCCGCATATTACAGTGCTTTTTTTTTTATTTGTTTTGCTTCTCTCTGCTTTCGTCTACGCTTTTTTTTTTTTCTCCATTTTTGACCTGTATCCTTGGCTTCCGTTGCTGATGGACCAGGCAGATTGTCGTGAACAGCCCATCATTTATATTAAAGTGGGGGAGGGGGGGGTTACCACAGGTCATTATCTCATCCTGCACATTATGATGATTATAACTTTACGGTGATCATGTTTTCAGTTTCCTTTTGGTTTTTGTTTCCAGGAGCTGCACTGACATCCTGTGCTGCATTCTTATTGTTCTGGGCATCGTCGCATACGTGGCTGTAGGAATTGTGGGTAAGTACAATCTGGCGCATGTCAATAGCGGAGATATACAGTGGCAAGAAAAGTATGTGAACCCTTTTGGGATTACGTGGAGTTTTGCATGAATTGGTCATAAAATGTGCTCTGATCTTCATCTAAGTCACAACAATTTGAAAAACACAGTCTGCTTAAAATAATACAACACAAACATTATATGTTTTCATGTGTTTGTTGAACAGCACATGTAAACATTCACAGTGCAGGGTGGAAAAAGTATGTGAACCTTTGGACTTAATAACTGGTTGACCCTCCTTTGGCAGCAATAACCTCAACCAAACGTTTCCTGTAGTTGCAGATCAGACCTGCACAACGATCTGGAGTAATTTTGGACCACTCCTCTTCACAAAACTGTTTCAGTATAGCAATATTCTTGATGTCTGGTGTGAATCGCTCTCTTAAGGTCATGCCACAGCATTTCAATCGGATTGAGGTCAGGACTCTGACTGGGCCACTCCAGAAGGCGTATTTTGTTTTGTTGAAGCCATTCTTTTGTTGAATTACTTGTATGCTTTGGGTAATTTTCCTGTTGCATCACCCATCCTCTGCGGAGCTTCCTGTTGGCAGACAGATGGTCTTACGTTTTCCTGCAAAATGTCTTGATAAACTCTGGAATTCATTTTTCCATCAATGACAACAATCCGTCCAGGCCCTGAGTCAGCAAAGCAGCCCCAAACCATGATGCTCCCTCCGCCATGTTTTACAGTGGGGATGAGGTTTTGATGTTGGTGAGCTGTGCCTTTTTTTTCTCCACACATAATGTTGTGTGTTTTTTCCAAACAACTCAATTTTGGTTTCATCTGTCCACAGAATATTTTGCCGGTAGTTCTGTGGAACATCCTGGTGCTCTTTTGCAAACTTCAAACGTGCTGCAATATTCTTTTTGGACAGCAATGGCTTCCTGCGTGTCCTCCCATGTACTCCATTCTTGTTTAATGTTTTCCTTATTGTAGATGTGTCAACAAAAATGTTAGCATGTGCCAGAGATTTCTGTAAGTCTTTAGCTGACACTCTAGGATTCTTCTTTACCTCATTAAGAATTCTGCGCTGTGCTCTTGCAGTCATCTTTACAGGATGACCACGCCTAGGGAGAGTAGCAACAGTGCTGAACTTTCTCCATTTGTAGACAGTCTGTCTTACCGTGGACACATGAACATCAAGGCTTTTGGAGATACTGTGAGGATGGGGATGAAGACACTCGGCACTATGCCTAGACTAACGTGTCCCCTTTTTTTAAAAATTTTTTTTGTTTTTAACCGATCTGGATATAGGATGATAATTATACCAGGGAACGTTGGATCCGTTGATTTGTGGAGGCCTCTAGGTATCAAAATTATTTTATCAGTTTTACTTATTTATTCTTTAAATTAAGCAAATGTATTGTACATGGAATACATGAACAGGTCCTTTATTTCCAAGCAGGCTGGCAGCACGCCCCACACACAAGGCCTCATGTTTGATCTGGTAGCAGTATGGCTACTCCTTTTAGACTAGGTTTGTTTTGAAGTCCCTGCTCTGCGTGGAGAGCGGCTGTGGAGACACAGGTTCGATCCCGGCCAGAGCACCTCTCCCGTAAGTGTCCTTGGGCAAGACATCTAACGGTACATACTCACCACCCAGGACATACTTGAAAATGAGAGAAATCTGAAAGTATCCTTCCTGGTAAAATCCTTTCTCAAAAAAAAAAGTAAAATTTCCCCGTTTTTTACTTTGGATTTGCAGGGCCTTGATTTTGGATATAAATGCCTTTTTTTTTAAAAAAAATTTATGACCTCTCCACTGTATGTCAGTAAAGATACCTAGCTAAAAAAAAATATATATATATATATTATATAATCTATCCCATTAGACTTCTGGAGGAGCATATGGGGGGGGGGGCTATTGTTGATTACAACAATCAAACACTGTATAATAGAAACATAGAAAATGTCGCCAGTTAAGAACCTTTCAGCCCATCTAGTCTGCCCAATTACATGGATACTTTACCTGGATTTATCCAAAGAAACCACAGGACCAGCCAGTCGAGGCACAGCACCAAGTGGCGATTGCTAATGAAACTTAACGTTTCAGTCCTCACACAGGACCTTTCTCAAGCACTTTCTGAACAATAATAATTACAAGTAGATCAGGAACTGTGCCATTTACCTTATTTTTTTTTAAATAAAATATTATATATTCCCCTCCCTGCCGTTACGATTCTAGCATAAGTTCTATGTCAGAATCGCTATTTATTTTTATTTTTTTTTCTTTCCCAGCTTCCTAGTGGTATTAGTACGGCTCTGGGTTAACTTTCAGTGCTGAAAGCGTTATTCCCCAAGCCACACTCAGGGCTATATTCATTACCTGGCCCTGCGCTCCTCCACTGTCGCCTCCGGACGATCGCAACGTCACACTTCCTGGTTCCCTTCTCGCGAGAAGTGAACCAGGAAGCAAAGCGCCGCGATCGCAGGGGTCAGCGAGGGAGCGCGCGGACAGGTATGTATACAGCCAGAGTGTGGCACAGGGTTACCGCTTTCAGCACTGAACGTTAACCCCGAGCCACACTCGGGAACACCGTCAAGGGTGTTAATTGGTATATTCTAATATCTGGGCATGTTGCACCCTATGGGCCGGATAAGCCCAGGTTCCTATAGCTCTGGATTAGTCTACAAATCTGCATTATCCGGCTCCTAGATCTCTTCATCTTTTTTCCTGGTTCCTAAATCTGACTATAAAGTTTGTCCCGTTGTTGTAAAATGCACGCCGAGCACCTGGCAGCCTGGACTATGTTTTTCGGCAGCAGGTGACACACCCCAACGGCGTGCAGGAATTTTTCAATCTGCGGTCCGAGCCAGTGTGACACTCGAGCTATGCCAGGGCCTATATCCAAACATTGTTGGGCTGCGTGGGCCGAAGGGCATGACTAAAAGCCCAGGCAGATTCTCCTGTCAGCCCTGGAAGGTCTCTCTAATTCTTCATGGTCTTCCCCTGGGATTCCCTGGATGTTAATCTGCTCATAAAACTATGTTTTGGGCATTTATGCTCCGTTTTACGCTCCCAGAAGCCCAAGAACCATTCCTTGAGCATTTGCACAACTTAATATAACTTCTAGGTTTTCCATTTTTTTTTTTTTATTATTATTTTTATTCCCCTCCCCCCTCTAAAATAGTGTTTTTGTTGTGTTTTTTTTTTTTTTTTTTTTCTTCTTTTTGTACAGAAGGATTGAATTAAAATTTGCCATTTTATTTTTATTGAAGACCCTATAGCTTGCATACTTTGAGTTGGCAGTTTTCTCATGTTAAGCTGTAGCGCTGTACAATCAGCCTTGTGTGACTATATAGCTATATCTCTGAAAATGGTCACAGGTCTACACTGCGTGGGCTTAATCTCTTCTAGTACTTTTATCGAAAAATCAACGTTTTCTCCATATACACAGGCTTTCATCAGAATGTCATGATGATAAAAGTCCAGGTATGTCGCTGAGCCATTGACTGTTCAATGAAAGTACGATTTAGAGAATGACGAACTGCCCCGACATGTCAGTGAAATGCCCAGATTTTCAGTGTTTCAGTTAAACCGGTGAATCCCATAGGATTCCATGAAGGAAATTCTTTTTTAACATCCTAACATTTTTTTTATTAAAATCATCTGGGAATGTGTCTTGATATCTCCCTTGCTCACCCTGCACGGAGACCTGAGCTGCAGTAACTTATTTTGGCCACAAGATGGCAACATCTGCCTGACAAATAGGTTACTACACTGGGGAATATTCCCAAATATTTCTTACTGTATAAATACTGGTTCCTGACAGTGTTTTTTTTTTTTTGGAAAATGTATTGGTAATTATGACGGAATGGGATGTAGTTCCGCCTGCGGGTGTGCTCAATCTGCGTGGCCCCTTCGCTTACCGCTGGCCCGACTACCGAGTGACGCGCACTCGGCGTCTCGTGCGGCCTGGCGTGACCCTGGGGAAGGGTTAGCGGGCGGTGGAGGGGACCCCTGCCTGGAACCAGCCCGACCACTGAGCCATACGGCACTCAGCGTCCCGAGCAGCTGGCTCACTGACCTTGTGGGTGTGGGACGTCCGTGGAGATCGGATCTGCCAGCCACGGAGGAATCTTCGGATCTATGTGGGAAACGTTTCGGATCTTGCGGGAAACGTTTCCGATCGCGGTGCGGGTAACTTTTCGGATCCCAATGGAGGAATGACCTTTCGGATCGGATCGGCTGAAAGGAACTTCGGATCTGGCAGAAGGGGCGAGGGATTCGGATCTTCCCGCAATCCCTCGCAACACCGTAGCGAGGTACGCGGCCGCGCCCTTCGGTTCGGATCTCCGTATCTCTGAGCACCGAATCTTCATGCGCTGCGCCTCTGCCCTGCTACTCGATGCAGGCACAGAGCGCTCGCTTCGGTTCGTACCTGGATGGACACCGTACCCTGAGATCGCGGGGGACTCTCAGATACGAAAATACGGTGGAGAATAAAGACACACCAGTCAAAGCTGAATGCACTGCAGGAACTCCCTTTATTGTTTACAGTCCAAGCATTTATTACCTCTGCACACAATTAGAATACAATGGGACTCCTTGCCCGCCCTCCCAGGACCCATTGGCCCTTGGCCTTCAGGGAGTCGCCAATTCGGACCGGATGGTCCGAATCGGCCATTTTGCGATCCGAACCGGATGGTTCGGATCGGCCATTTTCCGAATCGAAAATTCTTAACTGCGCCACAAGGTGATCGGAAAATGGCGGCGAGCAAGGCAACAAAGGGGAAAATACATTACACCATAAACCAACGGGGAACACTTTACTACACCACACCATGATCACATCTAATAAAAATACTGGTAAAACTGGGTGCGTGCCACCGCACCCGAGTGTCCATGTCACCACTGTCACTGCACCGCCCCTGGCTGAGGGTGCTGGGCCATTCTGTGACACTCCTCCCCCTCCCCCAGTTCGACGCACCTGGTCTGACCCCACCGGGTCATACCGGGGAAGTCGGTGCTCCCAGGCCCATAGTCAGTCTGGGGAGGCCGAGTCACCAGGCCTCTCCATTTGGCCTTGCGGCCGTGCCAGCTTGGTCGGGACCCCATGTCCTTAGGGTTTCCCCGCTGGGCGAGAGGGCATACGCCTGGGCCGGCGTGCCTCCTGTGTCCCCTCCAGGGCTACCGCTCCCCGGGGAACCCGGGTGCTAAATGCACACGCCCCAGGTGCCCAGGTCAGCCGTGGGAAGAAACCGTGGCTGCGTGAGGCCCCCCCCTCCCAAGGGCTGCCGAAATGGGCAGAGGCCTGCGGCGCTCTGCCCTGTTGCCAGCTCTTCCACTGGATGGCCAGGTACGGGCACGGCAACCGAAGGAGCAAGTGGGGCCAAACCTGACTGCTCTTCCTGGTAGCCGACAAGGGAGACAAAGGGATGCAACCGCAGTTGCACGGGGTCATCCTCACTCGGCCCCTCGGGGCGAGGTGGGAGAAACGGGCAGAGGCCAGCGGCGCTCTGCCCTGGTGTCAGCTCTTCCGCTGGGTGGGGATCTCCTTGCGGGAGGTTGGTTTCTTTTCCCCCCAGGCCCATCAGCAGTGGCGCACCACCCAGCCCGGGAGGACCATCTGTCTGCCCTACCTGGCAGACTGTGGGTGGTGGGCAGAGGCCAGCAGCGCCCTGCCCCGTGGCCAGCTCCTCAGCTGGGGAAGGATCTCCTTGCGGAGGACGGTTACTTCACCCCCCGGGGCAACCAAGGGTTGCGCACAACCCATCCCGGGGGAACCATCCGTCTGCTCCTCCTGGCAGACTTTGAGTAGTGGGCAGAGACCAGCGGCGCTCTGCCCCGTAGCCAGCTCTTCTGCTGGTGGGAGATCTCCTTGCGGGAGGACGGTTACTTCACCCCCCGGGGCAAACAAGGGTTGCGCACAACCCATCCCGGGGGAACCATCCGTCTGCTCCTCCCGGCAGACTTTGAGTGGTGGGCAGAGACCAGCGGCACTCTGCCCCGTAGCCAGCTCTTCTGCTGGTTGGAGATCTCCTTGTGGCGGGATGGTCTCTTCACCCCCCGGAGCAATCAGTGGTTGCGCGCAACCCATCCCGGGGGAACCATCCGTCTGCTCCTCCTGGCAGACGTTGAGTAGTGGGCAGAGGCCAGCGGCACTCTGCCCCGTAGCCAGCTCTTCCGCTGGGTTGAAATCTCCTTGGGGAAGGATGGTCTCTTCACCCCCCGGGGCAAACAATGGTTGCGCACAACCCATCCCGGGGGGACCATCCGTCTCCTCCCCCGCTGGACCCGTGGCCTCGGCCACCCTGTCCTCTTGCAGGGTGCAGGGGGTAACTTCCTCAGTCGACCCCCCCACGGGCACCCATGGGTCCGCCTCGGCCTCCCATAGGTCCCAAACTTGGGGACTGTCGACTTCCTCCGCCGACCCGTCCCACCACGGGGAGCTCAGGCTCGACTGCGGAACGCCGTCCAACAGTCTCCGATAAGCCACCTCGAGCTCCCACTCTCGCTCTGCTAGGGACTCCAGCTCCTCAAACACCGAGTCCCGGCTGTCTGACGGGATCTCCAGTTCCCGTCGCTCCAGGATGTCTTCCATCCGCTCCTCGGTCTCCTCTCCAAACTCGGGGTCGGCGGCCATGCCCTCGTAGAGCAGCCCCGTACCCCCGTAGCGAGGCCCTGCCGTGGAACTGCCTCCAGTAGGCCGCACTGTCGGAGCGGCGGTTAGCCACCGGAGCGCGCGGTACTCGGCGTCCAGGGCGATCTCCTCTTGCACCAGCCCCCGGAGCTCGGCCTCCCACTCCTCTGGGGCCCGACCTTGCAGGAACGCTGCTCGCACATCGTACTGCACCCGATGGACGACAGCGTCGGAAGGAATGTACACACCATGGCAGTCCCGCTCATGGTCCAGGGCCTCGTACCACAGTTCCTCTGTGGACCTCTGGTCCTGCTCCAGGCCCTCCTGCAGCTCTCTTGCCACCCCGACCTTCATGTCGGCGAAGGTGCCAGCACAGGAGCACCGCTCCTCAACGGGGAATGGGGCGTCCTCAGATGCAGCTCCAGGTGGGCTGTGAGTCTTCATCCGAGGGTCGCGGGGATAAGTGACGTCCTCAGTACAGGCTCCAGGCGAGCTGAGAGTCCCGCAAGCGTAGTCACTGGGGTTTGCAGATTCCCCAGGTGAAGCTCCAGTCGAGCTGTGAGCCTCGACCCAGGGTTCCACAGGATAGGGTTCGGGGTCAACATAATCAGTCTCTGCTCCGCGGAGCTCTGCCAACCGCAGCTCGTGCTGGCGTTCCTTCTCCTGCTCAACTTCCCGGTAGAACTCCCGAATCACTTGATATCTGGCCCCCTCCGCCGGGGCATCACCGAGCAGGGCAATCCGACGCCGCAACTCTCTGAGGCCAGCATCTTCCTCCACCTCTGCGCGGGCAGGGCTGGGGCCGGGCATCATCGCCTCGTCCTGATCCATCCTGGTCAATTCCTTGATCAGGGTCTTCCTCTTTTTGTTACCCGGCGTTCCTCCCCGGTTCTCCAACATCCCACGCAGGGTGTCCCTGTCGTAGGGGTTGTACACCGCCATGGCGTAAGCCTCCTAGGGGTCTGCAGAGAGCGATCCCACCACTGCCACCAGTATGACGGAATGGGATGTAGTTCCGCCTGCGGGTGTGCTCAATCTGCGTGGCCCCTTCGCTTACCGCTGGCCCGACTACCGAGTGACGCGCACTCGGCGTCTCGTGCGGCCTGGCGTGACCCTGGGGAAGGGTTAGCGGGCGGTGGAGGGGACCCCTGCCTGGAACCAGCCCGACCACTGAGCCATACGGCACTCAGCGTCCCGAGCAGCTGGCTCACTGACCTTGGTGGGTGTGGGACGTCCGTGGAGATCGGATCTGCCAGCCACGGAGGAATCTTCGGATCTATGTGGGAAACGTTTCGGATCTTGCGGGAAACGTTTCCGATCGCGGTGCGGGTAACTTTTCGGATCCCAATGGAGGAATGACCTTTCGGATCGGATCGGCTGAAAGGAACTTCGGATCTGGCAGAAGGGGCGAGGGATTCGGATCTTCCCGCAATCCCTCGCAACACCGTAGCGAGGTACGCGGCCGCGCCCTTCGGTTCGGATCTCCGTATCTCTGAGCACCGAATCTTCATGCGCTGCGCCTCTGCCCTGCTACTCGATGCAGGCACAGAGCGCTCGCTTCGGTTCGTACCTGGATGGACACCGTACCCTGAGATCGCGGGGGACTCTCAGATACGAAAATACGGTGGAGAATAAAGACACACCAGTCAAAGCTGAATGCACTGCAGGAACTCCCTTTATTGTTTACAGTCCAAGCATTTATTACCTCTGCACACAATTAGAATACAATGGGACTCCTTGCCCGCCCTCCCAGGACCCATTGGCCCTTGGCCTTCAGGGAGTCGCCAATTCGGACCGGATGGTCCGAATCGGCCATTTTGCGATCCGAACCGGATGGTTCGGATCGGCCATTTTCCGAATCGAAAATTCTTAACTGCGCCACAAGGTGATCGGAAAATGGCGGCGAGCAAGGCAACAAAGGGGAAAATACATTACACCATAAACCAACGGGGAACACTTTACTACACCACACCATGATCACATCTAATAAAAATACTGGTAAAACTGGGTGCGTGCCACCGCACCCGAGTGTCCATGTCACCACTGTCACTGCACCGCCCCTGGCTGAGGGTGCTGGGCCATTCCGTGACAGTAATGAAGGGGTTAACAGATCTAATATCATCCATTACTTGGTAAACCTCAAACACAAATCCTCTTCCTGCAGAACTTACCTGACCAATCTTTGTTATATTCCATTATTATCGCTGCTCACGTTCCCGTGTGATTTGATTTGAGAATATATCTATCTCTTTTCTTCTAGAAATAATTTAGTTTTCCTCGCCTGAGGCTAATGTTGGCCACAAATTCTACAAACGGGCTGAACACCCTCGAAGAGGGACCAGTAATTCCCATAGGTATAGGGGGTAACCCTTATTATGATGCAAAGAACAGAAAAGTACCGGCTGGGTGGAGTAGAGGTAACATCACTGCTCTGCATGGAGAGAGCCTGTGGAGACATGGGTTCGATCCCAGCAAGAGCACCTCTCCAGTAAGTGTCCTTGGGCAAGACACCTAACGGTACATACTCGCCACCCAGGACATACTTGAAAACGAGCGAAATCTCAATGTATCCTTCCTGGTAAAATCCTTTAAAAAAAAAAAAAATTTAATGTGAGGAGTAAAACTTAATCTGTGTGTGTGTGTGTATTCAGCACAATAACAGTGAAGAGAAAAAACCCCACAAAACAATGACGCGTTTCGCCTGTTACACGCCCGGCTTCATCAGGATAAACCCTCTAAAGGGGGTGAGAAGAGAGATAGCGACTGTAGCACTGATAGTCGCTATCTCTCTTCTCACCCCCTTTTAGAGGGTTTATCCTGATGAAGCCGGGCGTGTAACAGGCGAAACGCGTCATTGTTTTGTGTTTTTTCTCTTCACCCTGTTATTGTGCTAATTTATGCACTAATTAATATATATTTTTTGTGACATTTTGCCTTCTCCTTTTGTATCACTCTAATGCGGTTTTATATAGGTACTGATAAAGGCTAAGTTTTTTTACTGCTTCTTTTCTCACATTTTAAGGATTTTCTGTAGTGTTGGCCACTGATAGTTAACCTTTAGTTCTCTGGATTGTTTCTGAACTTTTTCCTTTTTTTTTTTCTCCCTTGTGCTTGGCCTTATTGCTGGCAAAGCGTTATGGGTGATGTAGTCCCACATTCTGTCACGGTGTAATTACCTTATCTGTCCTTTCCAGAGAGTTGAGGTGTGTATACCTCACCCGCCGCTCTGTCTCTGCCGCTCCCCTCTGCGAGTCCATTCACTGGCTCCCCATCCACTGCCGAATCAAAATCCTTACCCTGAACTACAAAACCCTCACTAACTCAGCTCCCACTACCTGTCCTCACTAATCACCAAATACACCCCAGCCCGCTCCCTAAGGTCAGTGACCTGCGCCTAGCTTCTCCCCGCATCACCTCTTCCCATGATAGACTGCAGGATTTCTCACGCGCAGCCCCCACTCTCTGGAACGCTCTCCCTCGTACTGTCAGACTTTCCCCTAACTTCTCTTCCTTCAAACGCTCCCTTAAAACGTTCCTATTTAGGGAAGCCTACCACCCAACTCACTGACGCAACCATCAATCACTCTCACCTTACAGTCCTCTCCTCCTGTTTCCAACCCCAACCCTCCCAGATTGTGAGTTCCTACGGGAATAGGGCCCTCATCTCCTCCTGTACTGTTTGTCAAATGTTGTTCAATGTATTGTAACCCTGTCTATACTGTGCTTATTGTACAGCGCTGCGGAATATGCTGGCGCTTTATAAATAATGAATAATAATATACATTTAAATTTTAAAGTGACACTACCATTAAAAGATAAGCTGTAACTAGATTACTTGTGCATTACAAACAAAATCAATTTATAAAACACCTAATAAAACACATGCTGCTGTATTATTTCTGTTTTGAAGTAATTGCATGTAAAAAGGAAAGAAAACATTTTTTCTAGGTTTTATTTGATCTCCTTTTTTCATTTTGTGGATTTTTTTTTTTTTCTTTTTTTCCATGATGTAACATTTACCAAAATCTGTGCAAAAGTTTTACTTCACTGCTGTGGTTTAGTGTCTACAATATTTAGAGGTGGAGGAGGGCATGTTTTAGATCAGGCAGACACAGGTGGTGCAGTAGACATTGCTTATTTAGATTTCAGTAAGGCTTTTGATACTGTTCCGCATAGAAGGCTTATCAATAAATTTCAATCTTTGAGCTTGGATTCCAATATTATTGAATGGATTAGGCAGTGGCTGAGTGACAGACAACAGAGGGTTGTGGTAAATGGAGTTTATTCGGCGCAAGGTCTTGTTACCAGTGGGGTACCTCAGGGGTCAGTACTTGAACCCATTCTATTTAATATTTTTATTAGTGATATTGCAGAAGGTATTAATGGTAAAGTATGTCTTTTTGCTGATGACACAAAGATTTGCAACAGGGTTGACGTTCCTGGAGGGATCAGCCAAATGACAAATGATTTAGGTAAACTAAAAAACTGTTCGGAGCTGTGGCAATTGAGTTTTAATGTGGATAAGTGCAAGATAATGCACCTGGGACGTAAAACCCAAGGGCTGAATATAGAATATTTGATACAGTCCTAACCTCAACATCTGAGGGTTGGGATTTAGGGGTTATTATTTCAGAGGATCTAAAGGTAAGTAGTCAATGTAATAGAGCAGCAGGAAATGCTGGCAGAATGCTTGGTTGTGTAGGGAGAGGTATTAGCAGTAGGAAAAGGGAAGTGCTCATGCCACTGTACAGAGCACTGGTGAGACCTCACTTGGAGTACTGTGTGCAGTACTGGAGACCGTATCTCCAGAAGGATATAGACATCTTAGAGAGAGTTCAGAGAAGGGCTTACTAAAATGGTGTACGGCTTGAAGGAGAAAAGTTACCAGGAAAGGCTTAATGATCTTAACATGTACAGCTTGGAAAAAAGACGAGACAGAGGAGATATGATAGAAACATTTAAATACGTAAAGGGAATCCACAAGGTAGAGGAAGGGAGTATCTTTAAAAGGAAACAAAGTAGCAAAACAGAGGACATAGTCTTAGATTAGAGGGGTCAAAGGTTTAAAGTAACATCAGGAAGCATTATTTTACTGAGAGGGTGGTGGATACATGGAACAGTCTTCCAGTTGAAGTGGTAGAGGCCAAAACAGTAATTGTATTTAAGCAAGCATGGGATAGGCATAAGGCTATCCTAAACAAAAGATAAATCCCAGGTAAAGTATCCATGTAATTGGGCAGACTAGATGGGCCGAAAAGGTTCTTATCTACCGACCGTTTTTCTATGTTTCTAAGGCTGCTGGAGGTTTATTGTTCTCCACGCTAACTGAGTTGAGAGCTGGCAACTGAATGAGATAAAACAGGGCGCTTAAAAGACTTCTAATCTACCCCCTGGTGATGTACTTTGAGTACATCTCACACAATACAATGATGTGAGTCAGTGATTGGACTCCATTCTATGACCAAAGCCACACAGTGAGGAGCAGGTGATGGAAAGATACTGGAGGAGGGGGGGGGGGCAGTTTACAACACACAGTATCACACAATGGATGCACCCAGTGACACATATAGAGGAATATATTTTGTTATCTAGACATACAAGAGGTAAAACAAAGCACATGTAAGATATCAGCAACATCAAACACAAGAAGGACATTTCATTAAATGGTGGTAGTGGCCCCTTTTTTAAGGGAGGGGGGTCAAAGGGATTGCTTTAGGTCTACTTTTTGCATGTTTCTTGTTCATGCATAACTTTTAGATGACCTTACGTTTATAGTTGTGGATTCCAAGCTGTGATGAATTCTGGGTCCAGGTAAATGAGGTCGTTGCATTTAAAGAAATAAATGCTTAAACTGGTAATGACTTATAGAGGAGACTGTCCGACCCACGTGGTTTTTTTTCTAGATTCTTCAACTTGCTGGTGGGCAGCACATGAAAGTACTGCCCTGCATTATGTAGGATTCATGTGCAGTAGAAAGGGGATCACATGGAGGAATCCAAAGAGCATGAGAATGATTGAAAGTGGTGCATTGAATGCCCCCCTGCAACCTATGACTTATACATATCACAGGGGCAGGACAGCAGGTTTAACGGGCCAAGAAATAAGTCTAAATATGAGGCTTTGGTCCCTGTTGGATTACTGGAGAGTTGATTGGGGAGTGGGGGGGGGGTCCATTTTTATTTTAACAAACCTGATGTCCACCTGTCTCTCTCCTATGAGTGTGGTGCATTACTGCTTTTAAAGGGTTAATGTTGGTAAAATGTGTTAAGCAAATGAGACTGGGACTTAATGTGTTTTTTTTTTTTTTTTGGGGGGTTCTGTCTTTTTCTTCTTGCAGCCTGGACCTATGGTGATCCACGAAAGGTGATCTACCCCACTGACAGCCGTGGTCAGTTCTGCGGTCAAGCCGGGACCCCCAATGAGTAAGTTTCTAAAATGGTAAAACCGCAACGCCATGCACAAGCTAACCTTCTCTCTGAGCATTTTGCTTAATGGATGCCAATCGTGCGAGAGAATGTATTGGCTGTCCGTGCTGTCCATCCAAAGCACTGATGCATTAGTCGTGCTGGCAGCCAATCCGGAGCGCCGTGATGCTCGGCTGTAACCGAAGCTTACGCCACCTGGACCCCTGATGTTTGCACTACAGGGACAGTCATGGGGACCTGGTGCCGCTCTGGAGGGGTGTGCGGGTTTGTGATAAAGATCCTCCTCGCCTGTCCAGGATACTGTGCACCGCCCTGCTCTATAACACTGTAACCTGCATGGCAAGGTGGTTACCCTTACTTAGATGCCCTTAATGACCAATTACCAGAGTCTTCCTTCACTCTGTTGGTAAACATGGCACTTTGATTTCTCGTTCGTCTCCTTTCTTTGGGTGGTGAAGGAGGTGCGATTCTGACATACCTTTTCGGGACGCCGCCTGGGGTTTAAGGCCTGCCCTTACTCAGCAGCTAGGCCACTGCTTTGAAGTGCTGACCGCAGCCAATCTCCTATCACCATGACCACTTAATTAAACTTAAGGGGGATAATAATAAAACGTTTAAGTCTCTTACAGATGATCTGTCCTTGTCTTTGCAGGAATAAACCTTTCCTATTCTATTTTAACATCATGCAGTGTGCCAGCCCGCTGGTGCTGCTCGAATTCCAGTGCCCGACCACACAGGTGAGAGAATCTATTTTTTTTTTTTTTTTTGGGCTCATGAGACCCAATGTACCAAGGGCATCGTGTGCCTGGGGAAACCCTCAGGCATATCCTGCCCCTAACCCCTAGGACTACTGCTTATCCTCTGCACCTCCCGACGTTTCTTGTGCATGTCCCAGCTCCCTAGAATTTTTCAATGTGTTTTTTTTTTTTTTACCGATCCTGTAAATCTGACTCCTATTCCCTACCAATAACTAATATGAAACGTGTGTAATTCCTCCGTCACCGCTGAAACCAGTTATTTTGCATATTTTTTTTCTGAACTTCATTTCCTTAATCTGTGCTCGGCCTTACAGCTGTCTAAGCACCCTGGGTGATGTAGTCCTGTGATGGCTATGCACTATGATGCTTCTCCAGGTGTTTTTTTTTTCTTCATTTTAACCAGCAAGGATGTTCTTTGCAGGTACCACAGCCTTTTATAATGTCTTACGCCCACATTTGTATGCAAATCATGCTTTAGCAGCACTGGAACCAAACGGTAACGATCGCCTGGGGTTTATCCTTTTTGGTCACAGGATAATGTCTCATTGAGGTGATCCAGTCTTTATGTAGACAAAAACCTCTAAAATTAGAAAAATATCCATCCCAGGTTTTGCAATATTTGCATTTCTACTCAGACCAGGAATCTCCTATAAATATATCTAATGATCCTGTCTAAATACCAATTTTCACGTCTAACATTTTGTGATTTTGAGATATAGGAATCCTGTTTAAAATATTCAACCCACCCCCCCAACTTTTGGTTTTTCGAAAATGGTAAAACACATGTCTTTTGTTTCATTTTGTTTTTAAAAAGGATTGTAAATACCAATTTTCACAACTCTAACAGCTTTTGATTTTTGAAATCTAGGTATACTGATAAAAGTGTACCCCTTATTTATTTTCACCCCCTCCCGACTGTATTTTTGGAGAAATGGTAAAATAGGGTTTTTTTTTTTTTTTGTTTGTTTTTTAGGGGTGGGGTTCAAGAAGATTGTAAATGCCAATTTTCCTGCCTGTAACATCTCCTGTTTAAAATGGTCAACCTCCTTTTTCGGGGGGGGGGATAATTTCCAAAATTCCTTCCTTTAGTGGGTTCCTACGTTATAAAGCCAATAAAATTTCACGTTCCTAGGTTAAATGATATATATATATCTATCCTCTCGAACTCTGTACGCGATTCCCCGGTACTTTATGGGCTTAGCAGAGGGTAATGGGAAATGTAGTTTTGAACAGCAGCTTCCAGAAACCCCTTTGTGCTGAAAACTTACCGCTGTAAGGGCAGATTCATAAAAGCCTGTCTATTTAGGCTAGAGTCAGACGAACGCTGTCTGAGCGCACTCTGCGTGCGTGCATAACGACAGATGTACTGATGGAAGATACTGTAGACACCACACGGTCCGTTTTTGTTGACGGACGTAGGAAAAAAAGGGAATTCTGGGAAATAAATTATAAAAATTTGAAAAGGCATTGTGTGCGTCAAGGTGCTGGACGTCGCAAATGCGCTGCATCTGACATCTCATCACTCACAGAACGCTACCCGGACGTGGCGCACTCTGCACGTACGTGGTAGGCAAGAACGTAAAACTGCTAACTTGCGTCCGTTTGCCACGTGCGTTGTGCATGCGCAGTTCGTGTGTGGGTCTCTATTGATCATGATTTCTATGCTATGACGGACGTTAATCTGTGCGGCAACACGGACGTGATCACTGCGTTCGTCTGACATGGGCCTAAAGAGGTGGTACAGATACTATGGTCAGAAGGATGTGGGGCCTTTTCTGTGTCCCCTCTCCATGGTTAAGGATTTCCCGCTCCTTTCATGTCGGTGTTGTTCCCCTGTGTGGTGTGCTTCATTTACAGCTCTTCATGTTATTTTAATGCATGTCTTGCCCCACCTTTATCCCAACTCAGAAACGTAACGTGGCCTGTTCAGAGTCAAACCTTCTGCTGCTTTGTGTATTATTATTATTATTATTATTATTATTATTATTATTCTTTATTTATAAAGCGCCAGCATATTCCGCAGCTGCACTGACTGAGGCCCCTGGGCCGCCTCAAGCTCTGAGGTATAGAACGTCTCCTAGCAAGGAATAAGCGACCTCCGCGCTCTCCCACTGCTTCAACTCACAACACGTTCAGCCGGAAAAGTCAGCATTTTGACAAATCTGCCAGATATCAGGGATATTCGATTTTTAAATAATTATGGAAATGACCAGACATTAATGAAGAATATATGGAGTCTGTTCCTCCCAGCACAGGGTGACAGACAGGAGGGAGCTCTGGGATATGGAGTCTGTCCCTCCCAGCACAGGGTGACACAGACAGGAGGGAGCTCTGGGATATGGAGTCTGTCCCTCCCAGCACAGGGTGACAGACAGGAGGGAGCTCTGGGATATGGAGTCTGTCCCTCCCAGCACAGGGTGACACAGACAGGAGGGAGCTCTGGGATATGGAGTCTGTCCCTCCCAGCACAGGGTGACACAGACAGGAGGGAGCTCTGGGATATGGAGTCTGTCCCTCCCAGCACAGGGTGACAGACAGGAGGGAGCTCTGGGATATGGAGTCTGTCCCTCCCAGCACAGGGTGACAGACAGGAGGGAGCTCTGGGATATGGAGTCTTTCCTTTCCAGCACAGGGTGACACAGACAGGAGGGAGCTCTGGGATATGGAGTCTGTCCCTCCCAGCACAGGGTGACACAGACAGGAGGGAGCTCTAGGATATGAAATTATAGACTATTCCCGTCGTGTAAATGACTTTTTGTTTCTCTCTTAGATTTGTGTGGAGAAATGTCCGGACAGATTCCTCACATACCTCTCCGTGGTCGCTACTCAGGACAACCTTCCTTACTACAAGCAGTTCTGCAGGCCAGGCTTTAATGACTTTACTAAGGTAACGAAGTGGGCATTAATTCATCGTTGTTCCACATAACACAGACATTCTCTGATAATCCACTGGCCTTTTATTTCTCTCGTAGCTTTTATCATTTAGAACATTTTTTTTTTTTTTTCTTCTCGTGTTTATGAAGGAGTGTTGCTGTTTATGTTGCATAGAGCCAGAACTCTCTCTTTCCCGGAAGTTATTTGGGCGGTTATGATGTAAAGTTGGGACCAGGAATCCTAAATGACCCGGTAAACCTAATGGGTTATTCAATAAGAGTCTAACTTGCCACCGAATTGCACCGACCGGTGAATTCCACCATACGGTGCAACTTCATGGCAGTTTGACCTACTTGGGAAGCTATTTCGCCAAATATTGACCAATTGCAACTGAAATATAGTGTAATCTGCAGAGCTTTGGCGTCCGTGAAAGTAACCATTACTTATCTATTGGACAATCTATTCAGAGAACGCCGAACTGCACCGACATGTTGGTGAAATGCCTTGATTTTCAGCTCTTCATTTCAACAGGTTTAAACAGGCGAATCCTATAGGTTTCAATGGAAAAAATTACCATCTATCTCTATCCATGGATGGTCAATTGAGGCCCCTTGGAAACCTTCTCTTCTGTCAATTGAGCTGGGCTGCTAATATTCGTGCATGTTTACTGGCCAGACTAGCACTCCCTGTGATGTCATGTCAGGGACGGATATGACCGTGTTTTAAAGCTCGATGTGACATATCACCGCTGATCTTACCGCGGTCCAGGGACAGCAATGTTCATCTAGCATACAGAGGGCTATTCTGTACAACGGTGATGATGAACCTCGCCACCCCAGGTGTTTTGTAACTACATGATGCCTAATCACACATTTAAGGCTGGTTGAGCATCATGGGACCTGTAGTTCAGAAACCTGGGATGCCAAGGTTCACAAACTCTGCAATACAATGACTTGTGAGCTCATAGCTCTCACGTGTGCGGCATGCCGCGAGAACAATTCTATTGGGGATAATTGGGCCTGACGGGTGCACTTGTTCCACAAATCTTCAAAGAGCAGTCTGTGGTAACCTCTGCCATTTTCAGCTACCAAACATACCGCAGGAGGAGGCTTGTGGTTTTGCCTTTCCTTGAATTGAATGTTTGTCATGTTTATCCGTGATCTTTCATGCGCAGTGGCGTGATCCGCTTTTGGTTTTTGTATTCCAGAGTCAAGTGGAGGTGCTGAGAGACCGGGACTGCCCGGCTATGATCACACCAAGCAAGCCACGTGAGTGTCCATGGAGTAGAAGCCTCCATACAATCTACTGGACTTTATTTTCTGTTACAATTCTGAGCACACAGTGTGTGTGGTGGTTTTTGTGTGTATGTATGTATGTATGTATGTATGTATGTATGTATGTATGTATATATATATATATATATATATATATATCTCTCAAAGATGTGCAGACGGACTCTCCAACAACTGGTATAAAAATATTTATTAGAATATCGCAGCAAAGTTTTTTTAATATGAAAAAAAATTATATGTAGAATTAAAAAAACATTTTGTCATACAATAAAATATTTTTTATAATTGATATACAATCTACAACTTATAAAAAAGCGTGCACTCCTGGAGTCTTGACCGACTCGATTTTTTAAAAAAAAAAAAAAATCAGTCCCTCCTGAGGGGATATCTCTCTATCTCCAGGAGCGCATGCCTTTTTGATGAGTTGTATGCCCTCAGCAGCTGTTAGCACCAGAGCAATTAGAAGTGGATATTAGGGCTGAAACAACTAATCGATAATGGAAATAGTTGACAACTATTTTAATCATCGATTTTAGGCTGGGGTCAGACGAGCGCAGTGTTAACGTCCGTGTTGCCGCACATAAGTACGTCCGTGGCAGCATAGCATTCTGACCAATGGAGCCCCACACACAAAGTACGTCCGCACAGAGGTGCGGCTGCATGACGGACGCTGCAAACGGACGCAGGTTAGGCAAGAACGTAATACTGCTAGAACGGACGTGCAGAGTGCGCCACGTCCACAACGTCTGCATAGCTTTGTGTGTGAGTGATGGCGCATGGTCAGACGGACTGCATTTATACGTCCAGCATTTTTGATGGACAGAATGTTTTTTCATTGTAATTTTATTTTCCCTGCTACATCAGTCAAAAAAATACGTCAGTGAAAAAAACGGACTGTGTGGCCACTACCTTGTCGTCAGTCAGAAAGTACGTCCGTACTGCACGGACGCACAGTCCGTACAAAATGCGCTCATTTGACCCTAGCCTAAATCGTCCTGTGTACAACCTACACTGTTTGGAGTCAGACTGAGTTAAACGTAAATAACCTCGGCTTCAGAGCTGATTGGAGAAGACGCGCCGCTGCTTTACTCGTTATGATTTTAGTTCTAGGGTTGTGTCAGACACAATCAGTTTGTTTTTATACCCTTTACAACAGTAGCAGAACTATAATACAAACCATAGGATACTGCCACTGGGTGAAGGAGCTGTATGCTGGTGTTTTTATCCTGGAAGCTGGAGTCCTGTGCCACCACCCCACCCTCCCTGCCACACTCTTTGGTTGTTAACTGCCATTCCCTTCCTTTTGGTCTGGTCCCTTTCCCCAAACTTACTCCCACACTCAGATCCGGTCTTTTCTCCATACCCACTCCCTCTCACACTCAGGTCAAGTCACTTGAGCAAAGTCACTCCCTTCCACCTACAGTCCCTCCTCCCTCTGTCTGTTCACAAAATTATTAAAAAGGGACACTCTACGCACCCTGACCACTTCAGTTTATTAACCCCGATTTCATGCTGACCTAATCTATGACCAAGTGTTTGTAGCCGCGTTCATTTGAGAAAGCAAACATGGGCTTAAGCTGCGCATCAAGCGCTCGCAGCATCGACCCGTCCCTCTGACCGAGCGCTCGCAGCATCGACCCGTCCCTCTGACGAGCGCTCGCAGCATCGACCCGTCCCTCTGACCGAGCGCTCGCAGCATCGACCCGTCCCTCTGACCGAGCGCTCGCAGCATCGACCCGTCCCTCTGACCGAGCGCTCGCAGCATCGACCCGTCCCTCTGACCGAGCGCTCGCAGCATCGACCCCGTCCCTCTGACCGAGCGCTCGCAGCATCGACCCCGTCCCTCTGACCGAGCGCTCGCAGCATCGACCCCGTCCCTCTGACCGAGCGCTCGCAGCATCGACCCCGTCCCTCTGACCGAGCGCTCGCAGCATCGACCCCGTCCCTCTAACCGAGCGCTCGCAGCATCGACCCCGTCCCTCTGAGAGCGCTCGCAGCATCGACCCCGTCCCTCTGACGAGCGCTCGCAGCATCGACCCCGTCCCTCTGACCGAGCGCTCGCAGCATCGGCCCCGTCCCTCTGACCGAGCGCTCGCAGCATCGACCCCGTCCCTCTGACCGAGCGCTCGCAGCATCGACCCCGTCCCTCTGACCGAGCGCTCGCAGCATCGACCCCGTCCCTCTGACCGAGCGCTCGCAGCATCGACCCGTCCCTCTGACCGAGCGCTCGCAGCATCGACCCGTCCCTCTGACCGAGCGCTCGCAGCATCGACCCGTCCCTCTGACCGAGCGCTCGCAGCATCGACCCGTCCCTCTGACCGAGCGCTCGCAGCATCGACCCGTCCCTCTGACCGAGCGCTCGCAGCATCGACCCGTCCCTCTGACCGAGCGCTCGCAGCATCGACCCGTCCCTCTGACCGAGCGCTCGCAGCATCGACCCGTCCTCTGACCGAGCGCTCGCAGCATCGGCCCGTCCCTCTGACCGAGCGCTCGCAGCATCGGCCCGTCCCTCTGACCGAGCGCTCGCAGCATCGACCCGTCCCTCTGACCGAGCGCTCGCAGCATCGACCCGTCCCTCTGACCGAGCGCTCGCAGCATCGACCCGTCCCTCTGACCGAGCGCTCGCATACCTTGTGTGAAAAGTACGCAAGATACACAATTTGCCTATGTACGTACGAAAGTTACATACACTGTGCAAATTGCTTATTAAGTAAATTTTTATATAGATCTCTTTTATCCGATGAATCAATTTATGAGAATAATCGTTAGTTCCAGCCCTAGTGGATATCCTGGCTGCGGGTTCCATGGTGAATCTTGCAATTTTATAAATATATATTTGCAGCACAGCGCCCCGGACACATGTATTTTCTGAAACTCCTTGCTTCAGTGAAAGTAACAGCTGGAAAAAATGTAAGGTGCCTTTAGTTTATTGCATAGCACTCAAGGACTTCAGTGCAATGCAATAAATCTGTGTATTAAGTTTAGAAGTCTTTGAGTGCACCTTCCATTTATGTGGGGGGGGGGGGGTTTAATAATATGGGCAGCTTTGGAATAAATTTTATCATTTTTAGTTTCCTCTCTGTTCGGTTTCTCTAGTGACCAGAAGATGCTTCCCAGCAATAAACTCCAAAAAGGGCGTCGTGATGGTCGGAAACTCGACTACGTTTGACGATGGAATTAACAAAAAACCACGAAACGTAACTGACCTCCTCGAAGGTGCCAAGTGAGTAAACCAGTGCTTTAGTGACACCCCCCCCCCCCTTATCAATCTTTCTGGTACACCTGGCCCCCAGGTGGAATGTCGCCTCAGGTTACAGTGTGCATTTAAGCGCACAGATAATACGTGTTTCTTTCCAGTTTTAGTGTTTTATGCATTTTCATTTCTTATCTTGTCATGCAGCTGTTAAACTCTGCCTTTTCTCCCCTCACCCCCCCCCCATTGATTGCCTACAATTCCCAGAATTCTTTGAATGCAATAGTTGGTCAGGGAATCGTGGGAGTTGTAGTTCAGAAACATCTGGGAGCTATTGGGGTGTTTTTATTATCAATCTCTTGTAAAACACACATTTTAATGTAGGGAGAGAAATATTAATAGAAAATGTTACGTATACATGGGTTGTAGAAAGGAAAAGGAAGAACGGCTCTAAGGGGCGACGTGGGGGGATTTAGCCGGAACCAGTATAGCGTTGAAAGAATTATCAAGAATAAAGGGAATCCCATGGATGACAGAGGTGATTGCTAGTGTTATCAATGTCACCGCGGGATGTCATACACCATTCTCTGCGCTCTTCAGTAACATTTTAATGTAGGCTGTGCCAGCGGTATCTTTTTATTTAGCAATATAGGTTGAAAGGACCATGTCCATCCAGTTCAACCTTGTTACAAATCCCCTGCAGATACAGTTAACCCAAAAGAAGGAAAAAAATAAAATAAATAATCCTCCTTTTTTGGAGGAATTTTAACCCCATTCACACCCAAGAGTTCTCTAGATTTTGCATTGTAATACATTGATTAGAATATATAAAAAATAAAAGGTGGGAAGAATCAAAAAATCCTACTTGGTTCCAAAGTGGCAATCATCAGATTTCTCCTAATCTCAACCGGCATCGCATTAAAGTTTTACGTTTTTTTTTTTTTTGTTTTTTTTTTTAAATAAAATTATTTATTAACCCCTTAAGGACCAGTGTCGAAACTGTTCCGTCATTAATGCATGGACTTTAAAGACCCTTGGTCCTTAAGGGGTTAATAATAATTTTCTGTGTTTATCCTTTACCAGAAAAGATTTTTTTTTTTTTTTCCTTAAAGACCCCATATATACGGTTAAAAAAAAAAACACAACACACTTTTTGTGTAGTACAGATATTCTACAACATGGACGTGATGGGGAAAATGCAAGAAGAGCCTGTTTGTTTGGATTTTATTGTTTTGTATGTGGGGGGGGCGGTGCATCTTAATTATGGGTGCGAATAAAGCCTAACCCCCCCCCCCTCCTCGATTCTGATTGAGGGGCTCCCTGATGGCGTACCTGGATTCATGTTTTAAAAAATGGGATTAAGGAGGAGAAATCTCCGCCGGCGCCATCGTGAAGAAAGCAGGCTCTGTAAGGTTGCAGCACTCTCGGCTCTTCACAGGGAGGGTTTGCGGTTGCACAACATGTGATCCCTTTTATAATTGTACGGTTCACCCACATGTGTTTTCACTCCGTGGGATTGACAAGTAAAACCCTCGCCGGCAAAAATAATTACTGGGCACACAACATATGCAGCATTCCCTCCCTATTTAACCTCTTAACGGCCGCATGGCAGTCTGTCTATGCTGTCACCCAGTGCATAGCGTTATTTTGCTGTTATGCGTCATTAAGGGGTTAAACCAGGCGGGGTCTGAGTCTCTGAATCTGTTCATTCTGTGTATTATCAAAATGTATAAATATAGTGAAATGTTTTGAAAAGTAGATGTATAATAAACTGTATATGCCCGTTACGGAAAGGTATAATAAGTGGGGGTGAACGTGCACAGAGCAAAAAGAGGCCTTGATCCTTAAGGGGTTAAGAGTGCCAGTCTGTATTGATCTAAAGGGTCTTGGAATAGCCTCATCTCGGGCGACTTCTCCAGCGAGTGCCCTTCTTTGGTTGTCTGACACACATGTATGAAGGGATTGTTCACTTGAAAGCAGGGGGTCAGCAACTGTTTGCACTATATAGTGGCTGAGCATCATGGGAGATGTAGTTCTGAAACATCTCAGAATCCAAGGTTGCTGACCCCCCCCCCCCCTCCTATTTTATAACGGTACCTGGTATTTCCTGGGCGGTGCCCCCAATACCCCACTGCCCAGGGTTCATTACAATTAATAACCTGGAACGTTAATGCCAGGAAAGATGGTGTATCCGTGGACTACATATTCAGGGCTGTCATTGGGGGTAACAGCCCATGATATGTTTAGGGGCCGTGTGGCTCCAGGGGGCCCTAACCTTCGTCAAACCCTGTGCACCTTGTCGGAGTGCCACAGATGTAAGGGCCCCTCCATGCCACCCAGTACTGGCCCACCAAGATGCCAACACATTTCCTGGTGGGCCGCAGCATCTGGTGCCGGTAAGAGCACTCTGACTCTTTAAGGGAGGGAGGTGCTGAGCAAATGTTCTCCTACCGGGGGATTAAAGTGTTCCCTCGCCGGACCACCAGGGATTAAGCCCACTCGCTGTAATACACGATGAGCAGGAGAGGAGACCTTCTATTTTAGTTTACTGAAAGGGGCAGCTGAGGGATGGGGGGGGCCTAAATCGTCCAATGGCTGGATTGTACATAATCTGCTAAAGGATCACATTTACAGCTTTGTGAAGTGAAGCTTCAAATCAAAAACTCCTTTCTAGTTTATATAGGGCAGGAGTCAGCAACCTTGGCTCCCTGATGTTTTGGGAACTACATTTCCCACGTGGCTCAGTCAGCCTAATGGGTGACTGAGCATCATGGGAGATGTAGTTCCCAAAACATCAGGGAGCCACGTTTGCTGACCCCTGATATAGGGTCAAGTTGTTTTTTGTTTTTTTTCTTTAGTTTTTTCTGTAAAAATTTCACCACACAAACCTGTTTTTATTTTTTTATTTTATCTCTCCCCCCCCCCCCCCCCATACAGGAAAGCCAATGTGGTGCTTGAAGCTCGCCAGGTTGCCATGAAAGTGTTTGAGGACTACACGGTGTCGTGGTACTGGATTATCATGTAAGCGGGTCTACGTGGTGGGACGCAGTGCCTGTCATCGCTCCAGCTGCTATAGTTTGGGCACAAGCTGCCGCTATCACCGCTGGGGAGATCACTCAGAATTATGTAATCCTTTCCCAATATTTAATTTTGTCTCCAATCTGTCGTTTTTTTGCACAGAGGTCTTATCATTGCCATGGTGATCAGTTTGATATTTGTCGTCTTGCTGAGGTTCCTGGCCGGCATTATGGTCTGGGTGATGATTGTCCTGTTGCTTGCGGTAATGGGCTATGGTAAGCCTTTCTATGGTTCTCACTCCAGTTTGGACGGATCCCACCTCTGACACCAGTCTTCGTTGGTTTTTCTCTTCTCTAACCGTGACGCGTGTCTTCCCGCATTCAGGAATTTTTCACTGCTATATGGAATACGCTCGTCTGAAGGGGGAAGCTGGATCTGACGTGACTCTCACTGATATCGGGTTACAGACTGACCTTCGTGTGTATCTGCACTTGCGCCAGACGTGGTTGGCATTCAGTAAGTAATGTGTTTGCTGTTTATACGCCCTCTTTATAGACGATCTCAGTGGATTGGGGTGTTGGTTGTTCTCTGTGTAGATGATACCTGGATTGTAAATTCCCACGGGAATACGGCCCTCAATTCCTCCTGTATCTGTTGGTCAAATATAGTCTTGCCTTTTTGGGGACTTTACCCATTTATAACATTTGCACAGCGCTGCAGAATGTGTTGGCGCTTAATAACTATAAATGATGATCATGTCCTATGTGGAAGGCACTTTATAAATGGTTGACCTGGTGGAAATGGTTTGATCACCTGCTGTCACTGTGTATATCTTATTTAGTCTGTGCTTCCTCTATCCTCATGGCATGATATCATATGGTGGGTAAAGCAGGGTGGCTGCAGCCTCTGCCGTCATGGCACTGTGCCCGCTGGTTAGGATATAGCGGTGTTCACAGTATTGATATGCTCCATGGCCGCTCACACCTTCTCGGTTTACCTGCAGTGATCATCCTCTGCATTATGGAAGTCGTCGTAATCCTCCTGCTCATATTCCTGAGGAAGAGGATCCTGATCGCCATTGCTCTCATTAAGGAAGCCAGCAGGTGAGGAGTGAGCGCCGCGTCCTGCTTGGATCATGCTCTGGATTCCCAACGGCTGGAGTAATATGGCAAATATTCTGCAGAATGAGAAAACTCTGTCACCTTCTTTTTGTCCATCCTCGATCACCCCTAGTCTGGGACCCTGTCCGCCCTCTATCACCCCGCGTCTGCCTCTCCGCCCTCTATCACCCCGCGTCTGCCTCTCCGCCCTCTATCACCCCGCGTCTGCCTCTCCGCCCTCTATCACCCCGCGTCTGCCTCTCCGCCCTCTATCACCCCGCGTCTGCCTCTCCGCCCTCTATCACCCCGCGTCTGCCTCTCCGCCCTCTATCACCCCGCGTCTGCCTCTCCGCCCTCTATCACCCCGCGTCTGCCTCTCCGCCCTCTATCACCCCGCGTCTGCCTCTCCGCCCTCTATCACCCCGTGTCTCTGTCCATCCTTTATCCATCTTTTCCTGTGATTGTCTTTTTCAACTTTCTAAGACAGTGATGTGAACGACGGCACCCCAGACCTTTCGTAACTAAATGTCCCATGATGCTCCACCAGCATCAAGGCTCACTAAGCATTACGGGACACGTAGTTCAGAAACATCTGGGTTACCAAAGTTTGCCATCACTGTTCAAACAGGTCTTCTTCTCATTAAGTAGGAGGTTTCCTGACACTCACACTGACATAATTTTCCCTGTATCCGTCTTGAGTCCATCAATTCATACCTCCTGTGTGCCGCCCGCTCTCCCGCTGTGTGCCGCCCGCTCTCCCGCTGTGTGCCGCCCGCTCTCCCGCTGTGTGCCGCCCGCTCTCCCGCTGTGTGCCGCCCGCTCTCCCGCTGTGTGCCGCTCGCTCCACTCTCTGATCAGACTCCACGACCTTATCTCATCGTTTTCCTTGTCATCCTTGCTCATCTTGCTGTGGGCACATAGGGGGACCAGGAAATTGTGTGTGTGTGTGTATGTGTGTGTGTTTGATTTTTACATATTTAAGAAAAAATCTCGCTGCTTTGTATGAAGTCAGGAATGGCCGCCAAATGGCAAAACTACTTTTGTCTATGACAGGTGCATTTTAAGCCACCGTAGTTCAGCAGAGAAAATCCTGCAATTAAACGGATCTAGCTGTGCTTGATGAATAAACCCTAGCGTTGAAGTATTAAGGTGCTGGAGACCTCATGCGGCATTCAGACAGCGCAGTAACTGGTGCATTGCATGCAGCGTCTTAAAATGTCAATACGAATTGAGCAGCCCCTTATCAGAAATGTTCAGGTTTTGGATTCTTCTGTGTATCGGTTTTAGGGGAGACTCCAATGGTTCAGAGTAAGGGGATCACAGCAGGAGAGCCACAATCCCCGTCCTGCTGCAGTGTGTACACGTTTTGAGTGCTTTGCAGTCAGCATGACTCCCGGCACCGTGTCACACGCTGAGGCTGCCCAGAGGCTCCTGGCTCCCAAGTGCACGGCACATGCCGGGTTCCCAGCGGCAGCACCCGTCCGGAGCAATGATGATCTAGAATTACTAACATCCAGGCGGCTCCAAAAACTGCGGTGTTTGGCATCTTCTGGATTCTAGAATTCTGGACAAGGACGTGCAGGTTTTCTCTGGGTTTTTTAGACATTCTGCAGGTTGCCTGAGCTCTACGGAGGCACGAAGAGCGGACGAAAAGGTCGTCTTTATTCTGCCCCCCCCCTGACAATACATCATGGATGATGATTTCTTTGACGGGATTATTTATTTGTTCCATTCTTCTCTTTCCGTCTGTTCGTGCACTGTTACCGTTTTATTTCCGTACTTTCTCTCTTCCTCGCAGTCTCTGTAGACCTTCATCCTTTCCCTGGTCATGGTCTCGCTCTGGATCTGGCTCTCTTGCTGTCCCTCAGTCTCTGTAGACCTTCTCCTTCATCCTTTCCCTGGTCATGGTCTCGCTCTGGATCTGACTCTCTCGCTGTCCCTCAGTCTCTGTAGACCTTCTCCTTCATCCTTTCCCTGGTCATGGTCTCGCTCTGGATCTGGCTCTCTCGCTGTCCCTCAGTCTCTGTAGACCTTCTCCTTCATCCTTTCCCTGGTCATGGTCTCGCTCTGGATCTGACTCTCTCGCTTTCCCTCAGTCTCTGTAGACCTTCTCCTTCATCCTTTCCCTGGTCATGGTCTCGCTCTGGATCTGGCTCTCTCGCTGTCCCTCAGTCTCTGTAGACCTTCTCCTTCATCCTTTCCCTGGTCATGGTCTCGCTCTGGATCTGGCTCTCTCGCTGTCCCTCAGTCTGTGTGGCATTTTATCTTCTTGCAGATCTCTGCAGATCTCAGCATTTTTATAATGCAATCCGTTACTCAATCACTCACAGTGTCTCTAACCCGTACCCTTCTCTCTCCTCAGGGCTGTCGGACACGTTATGTCCTCCATGGTGTTCCCCCTGTTTACGTTCCTGCTGGTATGCCTGTGCATTGCGTACTGGGCCATCACCGCTGTGTATCCTTCCAGTTAACCCACTTACTGATTTGGTTGGGGATTAATTTACCCAGTTTCACACTGTCCCTTGTAACACACTCATGAATTAGAGAAGTGTTTCCCAACCCTGGTCATCAGGTCCCCCTAACAGGTCAGGTTTGCAGGATATCTGAAGCACAGCCCTGGTGTCAGGGATCGTACCAGGGTGGTACCGAGGTGACTGGATACTGAGCTGGGTTGCGGTGATGCACCAGTACAGGGGTGTGCGGTGAGTTGCTGCAGGAAACAGTAGAACATTTTAGTTTAGAGCAGAGGGGCAGGACACGTATAGGGCTGGACAATGCAGAAGCGGGATCTTGGACACACTGGATACTGCAGGGTATGGAGACACAGGAAAGGCTGGTAATGACGGCAAGGTTTGGTTCAGGATAACACGGGAGAGCCACAGCATAGGTCCTCTCTGTCACTGCAAGTAGCTTGTTTATGCTGGAGGAGAGGGGAGCGTGGCCCTTTATTCACCTTGGTGTGTGCTGGATCTCGGCGCTGGAAATGAGCAGCACAGGAATGAAGTCTTGAAGGGGCTGCCCTGGCATGGTTCAGGAATCTGACACCTGGGGATATGATTTACTGCTCAGTGATTGCAGAATTCAGTCTGCATTGCCCCAAGGTGACCCTGCAAACCTGGCCTGTTAGAGGGACCTGAGGACCACTGAATTGTAATCACTAGAGGTCAGATTTAAGAATCCTCAACCACACAACCCCAGCTTCCTCTCCACCTCCAACGAAGCCGTGTACAAAGTGTTCAACGAGACGCAGTGTGAATTTGCCGGCAATACCTGCGACCCGGAGGTAAGTCGAGGCGCCGGTACAAAAAACAAACCGGCAGTGTACTGTGATGCATTGCCAGTCTGAAAAGAAATGGTGAAACAGCCCACGCTATCATCTTTCAGCGGAGCGAGAAGATTGTGTGATTGTGACAATGCTTCGGGCAGGAAGGCACGCTCACCAAGAAGTGAAACCGGAACCATCATAGGCGAGTGCAGGGGGACCGGAGGTTGGAACAACCAAGCGATACTTCCTTTTTTCTTTTCTTTCTTTAGAACCAGAAGCCGGTCAATGCTTTACTCAGCAATTTGACATGTCCGCTTGTGGTTAAAAGGATGCTTTAATACAGGGGTGGGCAATTACGGCCCTCCAGATGTTTTGAAACTACATTTCCCGTGATGCTCGACTGCTCAATAGGTTTGTAGAGCCTCAAGGGAAATGTAGTTTCAAAACATCTGGAGGGCTGTAATTGCCCACCTCTGCTCTAATAGTTGTTGTTTTTTTTTTTTTTACTTTGTCTGGATCCGTCCTACCCCTTTTTTTTCGCCATGCTGTAACATTTACCAAATGCTTTGCTTTGTGGCTCTTGTTTATGTAATCTACAATATTGAACACTTTAATGAGGTGGAGTAGGGAATGCTTAGATAATGCGGCAGTAGGCTATTTTCCTGCCTCTGCTACCCGAGATAAGTGCTGGCAGCTGAATGAGATATGGCAGGGAGCTTAAAAGACTTCTAATCTACCCCCTGGTGATGTCCTTTGAATACATCCCACACAATGCAATGATTTGAGTAAGTGATCGACCCATAGACTCCACACAGGGAGCAGCGAGTGATGGAAAGATACTTGGGGGGGGGGGCAGTTTACAACACAAAATATCACACAATGGATGCGCCCAGTGACACAGAGGAAAATATTTTCTTAACTAAACATACAAGAGAAAAACAAACACTTGTAAAATATCAGCAACATCAAATAAACACAATAAGGACATTTCATTTTTTGTGATCGTGACCCGTTTAAGCGCACTATACTGTGCAGTATCCAAGCTGGGATGACCAGACAAGACCCTCTGTAACCAGAACATTGTTTTTTCTTTGCAACGTTTGACCCTCATTATTGTTCTATTGATTCATTCAGACTTCACGATTCCATCCCATGGTGCTTTTAGGCCGGGATCAGACAAGCGCACTATGTGCGCCTGTACTGACGTGCCTCCCGGCTTCCGTATCAGCATTGCGATGCAGCGACGGGGCCGGCCACACACTGTAGCACGCGCAAGAATTGTGCCCGCTACAGCAGGCGTGCTGCGGACATTCTGAAAGCCTCCCGGTCGAAGTGCTACGACGTGCGATTCTCCATAGGAGGATCGAGCCTTGCAGCGCTAAGCGCACGAACTGCACTCAGCGAGGCGGCCAGACGGGCGTCAGAGTGGAAGGAACGACCACTCTCAGACATTCCTTCCGCTCTGCAAAACGCTCGTCTGACCCCGGCCTTGGTTGGGACACTGTGTGTGTATAATGTCACAGAGCAGGTAGATGTATCCTCGCCTGTTTTCAGATACTTGGCTCGTTGCTAATATAAAACGCATGGACCGTACGAGGCTTTTGCAAAGTTATTCAGGGTCCGAATACTCAAAGCCAATGCTTGTTCCCATAGATCTCTTTTACAACCTTTAATGGAAGCCGCACACGTCACCCTCTGAGGAAATGGTTCGGATTATGGTGTTTGTGTTTTTTTTCCTTTTGAAGTTGTAAAATCTAATCTATTTTTTTCTTTCTTGTAAAACACACTTTCCTCTAGAAATTTAACACCACCAACGTCACCCGTCTGTGCCCGGACGCCCGCTGCTTGTTCGCTTTCTATGGGGGAGAGACGTATTACCACAAGTACCTGATAATATTCCAGGTCTACAACGCCTTCATGTTCCTCTGGCTGGCCAATTTCGTCATAGCGCTGGGGCAGGTGACGCTGGCCGGGGCGTTTGCTTCTTATTACTGGGCCTTTAAGAAACCAGATGACATGCCGGCCTTCCCCATCTTCTCTTCTCTGGGCCGGGCACTGAGGTGAGATCATATTGTCATTTAAACTATATCATGTGTATCATGTGATGTTACAGCTCCAGTGACCTAAACCAGCCTTAAGTTTGTAATGTGATGTCTGGGCGTCTTCCTGCCGGCTGTCGTGCCGCGTCTGGGCGTCTTCCTGCCGGCTGTCGTGCCGCGTCTGGGCGTCTTCTGCCGGCTGTCGTGCCACGTCTGGGCGTCTTCCTGCCGGCTGTCGTGCCGCGTCTGGGCGTCTTCCTGCCGGCTGTCGTGCCGCGTCTGGGCGTCTTCCTGCCGGCTGTCGTGCCGCGTCTGGGCGTCTTCTGCCGGCTGTCGTGCCGCGTCTGGGCGTCTTCCTGCCGGCTGTCGTGCCGCCTCTGGGCGTCTGCCTGCCCGCTGTCGTGCCGCCTCTGGGCGTCTGCCTGCCCGCTGTCGTGCCGCCTCTGGGCGTCTTCCTGCCCGCTGTCGTGCCGCCTCTCGGGGCGTCTTTCTATTGATCTCTTACTGCAATAGGAGCCTCTGCGTCCTTTAACATTGGGTTTTCCCCTGCAGGTATCACACCGGATCCCTGGCGTTCGGCTCGCTTATCCTCGCCATCGTGCAACTAATAAGAATTCTATTAGAATATCTGGATCACAAACTGAAAGGTGAGCGTACTGGGATCTGATCGAGGGATAAATACCAAGCAGAGAATTGGTGGATGGAGGACAAAGTCTCCTGACTCTCGGGTATCCTGTGCTGCGGCCCGATGCTGTGAAACACAATTTCCCTGAGTATATTTCTCCGTCAGGTAGGGGTAACGTGACGTTCGACGGCATCGCTGCTGCCAGTATCCTCGCTTTTACCCTGGTAACCACAATATGAACTATTTAGGTTGAGGGCCAGGTGCTTTCTGAATGCGGTAATGATGTCTGCTTCCCAAGTGCCTCCGTCCTCCATGCGTTGCACACCCACCTCTTTGCCGCCATGCTAGATACTCGTCCGGCGGTGACTTTAGGCCTGCTAGTGTCTGGGGGGGCAATGGCTTTATATGTGACGGCTCCGCACATTGGAGAGGAACAGGATAACTCCTCTCATATAAAAGCCCTTCATACCGGGTTTTATATCTTCTTCTTTCCCTCCAGGCGCAGACAATAAGTTCGCTCGCTTCCTCCTGTGCTGTTTGAAATGCTGTTTCTGGTGCCTGGAGAAGTTTATCAAGTTCCTGAATCGTAACGCATACATCATGGTGAGTGCCAGACCACCGATTTTATTATTTATTCATATATTTTTCATTGTGGTTCCAGTCCCGAGAAATCACTGGTCTTTCCACTGTAACTTCTGAAGTTATTTTGGTGTGGATTTCACCGTTGCTTACAGGGTTATTCAAAGGGATCCGAATTGTGGCCGAAAGGTAACGGAACAGTGAAGTTCAGCGTACGGTTACCTTTCCTGGCCATTCGGCTATTCAGAGAGCAGGCAGTTTTGCCAAATGTTGGCGAATTGCCTGCACATACAGTGAAATCCCCATAGAGAAGCAATGCTTCGGCTATTCAGAGCACAAAAGCCAGCAGTGAAAAGTTGCTGAATTGCCCTGCTGTTCGGTGGTTTCATTCGGCAGGTTAATTCAGGCGAATCCCATGGGCTTCAATGTTAAAAGTATTCCCCTTTTAATTCAATATCTAAATAAACCGTTTATTATATTCTGCAGTAAAAAGTCTCTTTTATTTATAGATTTCATTTTATTTAATTATTTTCGGATCTTTAGGCATTTTTCGGGATTTTTTTTTTTTTTTGGGAAAAAAATAAATTTGTAACCACCCTTATTTATTGGATCATATGTGTAAATTTCAGACATTTTCGTTCTGTAGTTTCTTTGCAAACAGCGTTTCACTTTTCAAACATTCAAGCAAACTTTTTTTTTTTTTCCCCCACTCCATTCGTCTGCGGTGTTGGGCTTTTCCGGCGGCTGCTCAGGTTCCTCCGGCGTGTTTGGGGTTAATCCAGCAGTTTTGCACGTTTTAGTGAGTGTTCAGCTGGTTGGCGGCGGCTTGTCTTTGCACTTCGTGGACCCTGTGGTGCTTGCTGAATACACTGCAGAGTCGCCGAAATAGGATCGCCGAATTGAAGCAAACGAAAAGTCACCGAACATACGGTGACTTTTCGATTCTCTTTGAATAACCCTGTTAGTGTTTTTTCCAGTGTGGTTTTGTCAAGGTAGTGAGTAAACCCAGGACGCAAACCTACAATGCAAATCCCTAACTAATCCGGTCCTTAGAATGGCCGAGTAAACCTAGAGTAAATCCATAAACAAAGCAAGGGACGGGAGGGGAGCACGTATGCGAGGAAACTAGCCAAGATCCGCAACACCGAAACGAGTAATCAGACAAGCTGGGGTGTGGGAGCGGAGAGGGCAGAGCGTGATCAGGAAACAGCCAGTATATACACACAGGAACCGAAAGATGCCGCCGAGGAGTAAAGAGCAGAGCAACTTCCTGAGAAACAGGGAAGTGTTACAAGGGGTGGAGGACGTTCCTGGTGGCTGGTGGAGTGGGGAATTGGTGTAATGCTTGACACGATTGACCATTGCCAAATTGAATGTGTATCACTAGAATGACACGACGGAGGGAAATTTCACCGTTTAACCAAAGCTGACAATTCACCAAATACAAGGGAACTTACAGTGAAATTTGTTCAAAATTTTCCCATTGGAAACCATTGAGTCGTTCGGTCACAGAACACCGAATTGCACTGAAATTTGGGCAAAACTACCTGTTTTTTATTTTTTCAATCCCACAGGTTTAAATGGGTGAATCCAATAAATTTCAATGGAATAACTGGAATATTTTTATTTTTTTAAGACCTTTTTTTACTTAGATTTAAAAATGTAAATAAATTAAAAAAACTTTTTTATTTTTGTTGCTTTCACCTATTGGGAAAATTAGGATATTTTTCTTATTTATTCCCTGGTTCGTTGGAATTCACCGATGCCAATCCAGCTGTTTTCGACGACCTCCGTTGACTGCTTTCGTGTGTCCAATCTCGGCAAAATACGGTGACCATTTGATGTTGAATTCACAGAATTTTCAACAAAATTGGCTGAAGCACAAATGCACCGAAATTGCTTTCAGTTTCGGTGCTTTGAGAATAGACCCCCCCCCCCCCCCCGGTTCACTGTAGTTGCAGCTGAGGTGAGATTTACAGTATCTGCAGCCGCGATTAGGGAGTAACACTCGTTAAATTTGGGCATGGAGTAATCCCTAAATGGTTTTGGCATAATATCGGTCGTGGTCCGGTAGAGTCCCGGGGCTGTACTCGCCGTGAATCCGAAGGAATTAATGTGTCACGTGTTTCTAACAGATCGCAATATACGGCACCAACTTCTGCACGTCGGCTCGAAACGCCTTTTTCCTGCTGATGAGGAACATCATTCGGTGAGTAGAGCGTTTGGGATCAGAAAGGTTTAAAATGAGGCTTTAGAACAAATGTGAGTAACCCGACTCTCTCCGCAGCGTCGCCGTCCTGGATAAGGTGACGGATTTCTTGCTTTTCCTGGGGAAACTCCTGGTGGTTGGCTGCGTGGGTGAGTAATGAAAGTCTCTCGCCTGCTCTGTATACTGCACCGATTTGGCCCACGTTCACTGGGACCTATTCTGATCGAATCGAGCCGCCTTGTACTGTTTTGATTAACCTGGGTGTGTCTTTCTTGCTGTCGCTCTGCAGGTATTCTCGCCTTCTTCTTTTTCACTCACCGGATCCGCATCGTGCAGGACACCGCACCGGCTCTCAATTATTACTGGGTCCCCATCCTGGTGAGTCTGGTCAGTTTATCAGAGACCCCATGGATCTGCCATGTTTGATTGGATGGGAGGACAGTAAACAGATATTTAGTAACGCACGTGCTATCAGTGTTTCTGGGGGGGGGGGCACGCTTCTGTAACCTGCACAAGATTAAACAATCCTTAAAAAAATAATAATTTTTTTAAAAAAATGCAGATTTTTTTTTTTTTTGGGTGGAAAAAAACCCCAAACCCTAAGGCTAGGGTCAGACTAACGCATTTTCGCGCTGTCTGTGAAAAAGTGCGTTCGAACGAATGGACGCATTTTTTCACGGAGTACGCGATAGCGGTCATACGATGCGCATTTGCGTTCGTGTTTTTGTACGGATCATCAATAAAACACTTTTGCATCTGGACGTTATGTTGGCCGGACATTAGCAGTGTCTGACGTCTCCAAATCACGCACACACGCCGCTAGCGGACGCAGCGCACTCTGTACGACCGTACTAGTGGTTTCACGTTCTCGACAAAATGCGTTCGTTTGCCACTTGCGTTGCGTGGACGAACTTTCGTGCGGCCGTACTTCGTGTGTTCCCCGGCATTGGACGTCATTTGCTGCTAGCACAGCCGTGATTTTGTGCAGCTAAACGCACGTTTAAACTGCTTTCGTCTGACCCTAGCCTAAAAGGTGCTTTTTGGTTCGGCTCTACAATGTATAAGATGCATCGTTGGCTGCCTAGGTAAGAAGGTGAGGTTTTCCTCGGAGGTGGAGATGGCCATAAGGCCTCTCGGAGATGGTGCTTTCCTCCTGTAAGAATTCGATGAGGTGAAGTGTTATTCCCATTAGGCCTCTGATATGGGGTTTTCTGCCCGTAAGGTCTCAGAAGTCTGATTTATTTATTTTTTTTCCTCCTGTAAGGCCTCAGGTCTTGATTTTTCCCACCCATAAGGCCTCTGAAGTGGTGGTTTTCCCACCCATAAGGCCTCGGCGACGTGGTGTTTTTTTCCCACCCATAAGGCCTCGGGCAGGCAGGGTTTTCTTGTAAAGTTTTCCCAGGGTGATGGTTACATGTTGGTATATCAGCCATAAGTCTTCTTCTGGGAAACCCAGGTTTTGAGGGCTGGTTGTTGCAATGGAAGTGGGCTCCTTCGTTTAGTGTATGAGGGTGTTGCTGTCTGGGGAAAGAATCTGACGTGTTTTAACTGTGGTAAATTCATTTTTAATAGTGGGTGATTTTATTTAAACCCATCAAGCAGTTCGTCTTTCCTGGGAAAACCTCCAGCGCATTGCACATTATCACGCTCAGACCAGTTTGTTTGGAAATTGCCTCCAGAATGCCCCCCCATTTGTCAACACATTAGACATGACCACCAATGTGCTGAAATCCATATTTTCCTGCACGGAAACACGTTGGCCAAGCTGTAATGCAAATGCAGTAGCACTTTTTGGTCAGCAGAGGGAGCCCACAGCCTGTTTAAACAGGGCTTAGCTACAGTGATCTTATACAGTGGGACACCCCTCTATAGACCTGTTTCTCAACCCTGGTCCTCAGGTCCCCCTAACAGGCCAGGTTGTGAGGATTACCTTGGGTAAATGCAGACTGAATCCTGCAATCACTGAGCAGCAAATCATATCACCTGTGCTGTGCTTCACATATCCTGCAAACCTGGCCTGTTAGGGGAGCCTGAGGACCAGGGCTGGGACATGCCGGTAAATACTTACTTACTCTGGGGTGTCTCTTTTGGAGTAATTTTCCATCAAACCACCAGGTCCCACGGGTCGTTTAGTTATTGAATGGGTTTGTACGGAGTAAAAATATTCTTAAGGAGTTTATTTATTTTTTTTTATTTTTACTTTAAGAAAAATTTAAAGTTAGAAGTTTTAGATTGAGCCCTCGGCTCGGGTCGCAGTGGAGGTCACACGGGGATCAATATGTTACATGCTGTCAATCACTGAAAGGATTTAAACCCCCCCCCCCAGCGCATAATACTACTGATGTGTTTTATTAAGTGTATTGCTGTATTTTTGGAGACGTCTAAACATGTCGCCTGCTCCTCTGCCCGCAGACTGTGGTTATCGGCTCGTACCTGATCGCCCACGGCTTTTTCAGCGTGTATGGGATGTGCGTAGACACTCTCTTCCTGTGCTTCTGTAAGTATTTCTTGTTTGGCGTATGGGATGTGCGTAGATGTAAATTGGGGAGGCGGTGGTTTGGTACCCACAGGACCGGCGGCCTGACTGCATCCCCCACCCTTTGTGTTTCAGTCTGTATTTAATGTGGTGGTGGCCTCTCCTATACTAATCTTATCTTCTTGTTTTCCATTTTCCTTTTTAAACCCTCCACCTCTCGCTCATCACTTTGCTCCTGTTGCCCTTCTCCCACCCCACCGCCCTTTTTCTATCTTTCCTCCCATCCGCCCCGTGTGCCCTCCATCCCATCCCACTGTCTCGCGTCGGTCGCATTCTGGCGTACAAACAAGGCGAAGACTTGGAGAGGAATGATGGCTCCTTGGAACGGCCTTATTACATGTCTCCAGAACTCAGCCGGATCCTCCTCAAAAACGCCGGCGACACGTTAAAAGCCAGCGACAGCCAGAGCTGAAGGAGGCCCGACTTTCATGTCCTTACTGCAAACCACGTGCAGGAGTCTCCTGAATTCTAGAAGCGTTTCCTCTCTGCTCCCCGCTACAAAAACCTCTGCTCCCCTCTGCTCCTCTATACCTCAGAAGATCGGCACGTTTTTGGCATTGTGGAATATAGGCATGGCCGCTGGGCCAGAGGCGATGCGGCTATGAACGCTGCGGGTCGAGCACTGCATCGCCCGCTCTCCCGGAGGCCTTCTTCTTTATATAAGAATTTATTCTTCCTTACATCTGCGTACAACCTTGTCGATGTGTCCTGCCAACACCTAGTGCCTTGTTATAACTAAAGCATGATGTTTTTATGACAATAAACCTTTTTTTTTTTTTTTCTCTCATTTTTGTATTCCTACACCCCCTCTCCTTTGCTCATTCTTTTGGCTGTACTCTTATCCCACCCCACAATATTCATATTTCCTTCCTCCAAATGCCCCCCCCCCTCTCTCTCGTGCAGTGGAAGACTTGGAAAGGAACGACGGGTCATCAGAGAGACCATACTTCATGTCTTCAAACCTTCAGAAACTCCTGAACAAGAAGAATAAGGTCCAAGAAGATAAATAAACCTCGCACCACTCGTCGGGTCACCTCCCGGAGGACAGTATGGCTTTCAGTGTGTACATTTCTTAGACCTTTTATGTATATACATTTGTATTCATGGAATCCGGTTTCATACATGTATTTATACTTACCCTTTGTTACCTGCGTGTGCTGGTGTCGACCTGGATGTGTAAAACCCCACGTGTATGTATCTGCTCCCTGCTTACTGATTGACGTATGAAAAGCATACACACACGTGCTGGTGAGATATGTGTATCTATAAATGTCACACAAACACACACTGCGAGTACGTTCTTCTCGGCAAAAGTCCATTTTCTGAGCTGCGTTTACCAAAGCCTTTGCCTTTTTCGAGGTCTCTTTAGAGGCCGACGGTGAATAAACCACACGCAGGTAACTGGGATTAACCGGATGTTACTGAAGTTCAGGTTTTACCTTCTAGATGTTACCATTTAAATTTTTTATTTTTTTTTGGTTTGTTTCATATTTGCATGAAAAATGTAGTTTTTGTATGTGTTTTCTGTGTATATAAGCGTTGAGACAGTCTGAAATGTTTACGGTTATACCAAATATTACCGGGCAACTACATATTTGTATAAAAATGCTCCCTCGAACAATATATTGAATGAAGCAAAAAAAAAACCTAATAAACATTTGTTTTTCCTTTTTTATAATCGTGTTTCAGTGCAGGGTTTTTTTTTTGGTTTTTTTTTGTGCTGCTCTTGCCAGAGCGTGTTTTATGAACAGGTGCAAGGAGAAATGGCTCGTTTAACATGGAATTGTCTTCTTTCTCTGCTGATGTCACACTCGTAAATGTTCCTGGTCTTGTAGTTTTTTTTTTTTTTGCATAATTGTAGCGATGCCAGGAAACCATCTGTCAGCGACCAACAACGGGGACCTTTTCATACTGTGAATGCACCATGCGGCGATTATCAGCACAAAGCGTATTTCTTCCAATAGACGAAGACAGGGTTTGGAGGCAGGTTTTTTTGTTTTTTTAATTCTTTTGGTTTGTGCAATTTTCAAAAAGGCACACAGTGGCGTATTGTATCCATCACGGAGGTGCAACGCCATACATTTTCATAACAAAAACCCAATAAATCTTGAAAAGACAAATACACAAAAAATATATAAAGACTAAATCCGTCCAACAGAGAGCTTAAGCGCTGGTACTAGGAAGGGAGGGGGCCATTAGAGATAAGGGGAAGTCAGCGAGAGCCATAGCTGGCGTAGTAGGCTGGTACTCGGTCCACAACGACCACGTTTTAGGCTGGGGTCAGATGAACGCAGTGCGAGTGTGAGTTTTAGCCGCACTTCATTACGGCCGTGGAAGCGGAAAATGACGTCCAATGCAGGCCTACACACGAAGTACAGGCGCACGAAAGTTCGGCCGTGCAACACAAGCGGCAAACTAACGCATTTTTCGAAAGAACGTCAAACCGCTAGTACTGACGTACAGAGTGCGCTGCGTCCGCATAGCGGCGTGATAAGGAGATGTCAGATGCTGCTCATGTCCGGCGAACATCACGTCCAGACACCCAAAGTTTCCTGGTGTGGATCCGTACAAAATCACGGCTGTAATTGCTCATCGTATGACCGCTATCGTGTCTTCCGTGGAAAAAATGCATTCGGACGCATCAACACGCTTTTTGACGGTAGACGTGAAAAATGTGTTCGTCTGACCCTAGCCTTATGGAACGATCGCATCGTGTCCCTAACTTTAGCTGTCAGTTCATCCATGAGACATGCGTCGTCAATTTTATCAGCCACTTAGTCCCAAGACGGCAAAGAACTCTGACGCCAGACCCTCTGCCAAGGCTCTTCTGGTGGCAGAGCCAGACATTGTTCTGCAGAAGTCATGTCAGGGAGGGGACGTGAAAGAAGGAATGCCCAGGGATCCCAAGGTAGTGGGCGTTGCACAATAAATTTCAGGATATTTTTCATCGATCTCCAGAAGCGCTGCACTACCGGGCATTCCCACCACGTGTCTGTAGGTACCTTTTACCCCACAATCACACCAGCAGAGAGCACTAAGGGATACCCCCCCCCCATATGGTGTAAAGACACTGGGGTCGCATACCAACGCAATAAAATCTTATAGGATTGTTCTTGGTGTGTCACGCAAATGGAGGATCGAGCAGTGTGTTCCCAGATGTCTTCCCATTTGCCACAGTAAGTGGGTGGTTTTTTTTTTTTTAACCCCCTCCCATACGAAGGTAATTTAAATTATTTTATTTTGTTTATTTTTTTTTAGTTGATGTAATTTTACATGTAGTCTCACTCTACACCACATCCTGTTCCCTGGCCTTTTTATTTTCCATGTAAATCTTGCATTTATTCCAGCGCAGACCAACGGGCCCTATTCCAACCCAGGTGTAAACTTAACCAGAGCTGTTGTAAACTTGGCTCCGTAAACTATAATGGCTCTGGAATGTTTACTAAAGGGTTGGGATACAGCCCCCAGTCTGCTCCAGGCTGATTATTTATTTTCTCCCCCCGGTGATGTCACCTGCTTTTGAGTTCGGCCGATCGTTGTCCAATACTCATAGATGTTACGCAAAGGTCAGGGAAAGGAAACCTATGCTGACACACACCTATCATGTTTAAATGCCACATTGCACAATATAGTTAATGGTCACTGCATGTCATGTAAGTTTATAAAGAAAATAATTGCCCCTCATTTACACGCTTCCTCATTAAAATCTTGCAAGCGTGCCGCATTGCATGCCTGAAAAGACCTGCGAGCCCCCGCTACATGATCAGCTCATTGGTCTGAGACGAAGAGAATTCCCGTCTCTCTGATTGACAGGCCTTCTGGATAGAGATAAATAAAACCAGTGCTTTAAAATAAAAACTTCATTTGTTTTTGAACCTACAGAGCAGGGAAGCGAGTCTTTGTACCATCCATGACTAATCTTTAAACTGAAGTAGCTATGGTGCATTGTGTCTATTTTTCTATTACTCTGTCTTCCACCAACCAACTGCCAAATGGGCAAGTACCTGTATCTCCTCATCTCATGCAATGTGTGCACCTCACCGTTTATACCCCAGGAGGACACTATACTATGAAAAAGTAATGTTTATATTCCCTGCCTGGACAAAAAAGAAGTCCCCAACCCAGAAGTCCCCACAAGTCTGTTATGATCTGCGGTGGCTTCAGTCGGTCAGGTCTAGGTTCAGCAACATTATGAGACCAAAAAATGAGGTCATGTGACTCTGAGCAGGTTTTTCCCATCAATGGTTTTTTTTCCTCCCCTGATGGCACAGCGGGCATATTCCAAGATGGCAATGCCAGGATTCATTGGTCTCAAAGTGTGCGAGAGTGGTTCAGGGAGCATGAGACATCATTTGCACACATGGATTGGTCACTGCACAGTCCAGACCTTAATGTGCTGGAGAAGACTTTACGCAGCGCCGCGACTCTCCCATCATCAACACGAGATCTGGATGGAAATAAATGCTGTGACATTGCATGAGCTAATCGACACAATGCCAGGGCGAATGCGTGCCGGAATCACAGTAAGAGGTGACGCAACCAAATATTACTGTGATTTTTTTTTTTTGGGCCAGACAGTGTATTAAATATTTTATAGTTTAGGTAATCACTAATAAAGTGTGTTCTGTTTCAGAGGAATCTGCAGTAATGTGCTTTACTGAAAACATCAGAGATGACAGGATGAGCAGACTGATCTAACCAAAGGTTGAGCATTATAATATTTTTCTGTCATTCAGAATCCGGCTACGCTCTGGTTGTACGTCTGATCTCTTTGCCACTAATGACTTCCATGTTGAAGATGTTCCCCCGTAGAGTCCATGTCTCTTATTAAAAACCTTAGATGGAGTTGTCCTCTTTAAAGGAGTCAAATCTGGGCCGTTTAGAGATGATTTTGCATCACATGCCAGTGAATATTGAGATAACTAAAAGGATACTGCATTGAAAAATAGTTTCCTTTTTTCGCGCATAAATAACTGGGCAGAGACTGCTGACGGCCTCTTCTCAGTTATTTTTTGGGAGATTTTTACCCCCCCCCCCCCCGGTGGTGCGCTGCTCTTCCTCTTCGACTCGGGGTCCCGAACCCCGGAAGTCCGTGAAGCTCTTACGCAACTTTAATAGCATAGGAACCATGCATTGTGCACCGCTATAGGACTCATGCAATCACCTATGCATGTTCCACAGCACCTACACACAACGATGGTTCGAAGATGTGCGCATGCACAGGTCTGATACATCAGTTGCTCTCTGAGATCGTTCACTACAGCACAACGATTGGTCTCAGGGTGACGCTGGCTGCCCTCTACGTGCTGATGTCACTGGTGTCCGGCAGACAGGAAATTCAAAAATCCCAGCTCGTGGTGACACTGGGTGGGGTGGAGGAAACTCCTCCACACACAGCTATTTCTGCCAGGTCGGGGCAGTTATGGAGGGGAGGGGGTGGAGAAAAGGCAGGGCACTGCCCACATCCTGACCACTTTATAATCATAGAGTGGCCTTTCAAAGAGCACCAATCTTGCTCAAAACAACTTTGGCTCATTTGTCAGTTCTCCCAAATCTGCCTATACATTGTGTTACCCAAACTACTGACAGATGGATAGTTTTTTCCAGAAAAACAAACTCACTGAGCCTCCTCTTTGCCCTCAGTGCTGCGGCTTGCTGTGCTTCCCTGAGTGGTTTATGGTCTCACAGCAGAATCTCCCCCCTCCAGAGCTGCAGGCTGTGTCTGAACTAATCAAATTGAGAGCATTAGCAAATGACTCACAGATCTTCTGTACAGATAGGGATGCTGGATGCTCAGTAACATTCAACTGTTAACCCTTCCCTACAGTGCTTTGACTCCCTCTACAAGTGTCAGCTTGGGGGGAAAGGGGGAGGATATCAATATACTTGTTTATCTGTGTGTGTTTGCACTGAAGCTAAGCAGTGGGATGGGAAGGAACCTTTTCAGCCTTTCAGAGTTAATTTTAGAAGCATCCTTGCTATCTGAACACCCCCCCCCCCGCATCCCAGGCTGAGCTGTCAATCGGACAGCTTTGATATTGAATTTCTTCCACCAAAGAGAGGAAGCAAAAAACATGGCCACCTCAATGAAAAGAGCAGGCAGTTTAGGAGCCACAAAAAACTCCTTTGGAAGGTGTAAAATAAAAAGATTTACTGGATTAATTATTCTATAATATGCACTTTCAAGCAAAAGCTGCTTTTCAATGATCTTGAAAACCGCAGGCCGGAGGTCGGATGCCAAGCTTCCATGATACAGGGAGTAATGCTCCTCTCAACAGTTCTGCTGCCGTTTTTTTTTCCCGTACTCTGGAAACGGCCCAGCCCAGGGTTATACATTTATGGCCTTCTCTGAGTATTTAGGAAATAATAATGTAGGAACGTGACTTCCTGTGTTAAAAACCATTGTGGAATCTGGGATGCCTCCGTTCTGGTGGCTTATACATCACATATTGTCTAGATTTTCCTTTTCACATTTGCGCTAACTGGCCCCTATATCCAAAAATCCAACATTACAAAAAAATAACAAAACTAGGGCGTCCTGATAGAAATCCAGATTATCTGCAGTGACTGCGCAAAACCAGATCCAGTGCGAAGGCGGTATGGGGTGCGAGAAAAAAACAACAATGTCACCACTGACACCTAGTGGTCATACATTGGAAGCCCTGCTGGAGCTCTGGGTTGTTTGCACAGTTGTAAGGACTATTGGGTATGTATGTATTTATTTATAAAGGATTTTACCAGGAAGGATACATTGAGATTTCTCTCATTTTCAAGTATATCCTGGGTATATTCACAAAGCAGCGAAATTGTGTTCAGTTTCGGTGCTTTTTATTTCATCGATTCTGTTTCGTCTAAAATTCAGTGCATTTACACCGTATTGTGCCGAAAATGGAGTCGCCGAAGCAGTTATCGGACGGTGGCAAAAGGTGCCGAATTGGCCTCAGCGAATTCCACCGAACTGAAAACAATAAATGCGTAGGAAATCTCCTATTCTCCTAATAATAGAAGTTGAAATCACTAAAACGTAGTAAAGATGCGTCTAATTAATCGAAAAGGTCCATTAAAAAAAAAATCAAAAGGTCCGCTACAAAATTTCAAGTCTTTTAAAAAATAAAAAATAAAAGTTCTTTTTTTTTGAAAAATAAATTTAAAAAAAAAAAAATGGTATAAAAAAACTAATTAAAAAAAGAAATTATATTTATCACGCTACAAGCAGGGCCGGCTCTAGTGTTTGCGGGGCCAGGTGCAAGGTAAAATGCAGGGCCACTTTTTACATAGGAATGAAAGTGACTGAATGTGATGGATATGGGCGGCTGAGTAGCATGGGTGTCATACAGATTGATGAGGGTGTGTGGCTGGAGTGAGCTGGAAGTGGATTTTTGGTTGGGTGAGTGACGTAGAAGTGAGTGCATTAAGGGCTGTGTCAGACAAGCGCACTACGTGCGCCCGTACTGACGTGCCTCCTGGCGTCCGTTGCAGTGTTGTGATGGTAAGACGAGGCCGGCCACACGCTGTAGCAGGCGTGCTGCATCCGTTCAGAAAGCCTCCCCATCGAAGCGCTGCTACGTGCGTTCGACGGGGCTGCAAAGTGCGATCCTCCATAGGAGGATCAAGCCTTGCAGCGCTGAGCGCACTAACTGCATTTAGCAAGGTGGCCAGACGGATGTCAGAGTGGAAGGATGTACACTCTCACAAACGTCCTTCCGCTCTTAAAAACGCTTGTCTGACCTCAGCCTTACAGGAGGGGTTATTCAATAAGCTGCGAACTTGGCATCGTATTGCACCTAACATGAATTGCCCCATGGAGTGCAATTTCGTGGCAGTTCGTCTATTCACTAATCTGCCAAATACTTTCAAAATATGGCGCATTAACGCGAGGGGTAAAACCTTTTGCGCAGAACGTCATATTAAAATGTCAGCGCAACAAATGCGCGTATACGTCTACTGTGGGTGTAACTGCGTGAACGCTGCGCGAGCTTACTGTACTTTGCGCGTCCTATACTTAACATTGTGAGCGCAAATGCGTTTGTGCGCTGGTACGGGATGGTATTACAATCTATGCGCAGTTTGTAACGCACAGCCTTTACGCGCATAATTTTAGCAACTCCTAAAAGCTGGTGTTAATGGCAAATTCTATCAACCTGGCCGAAACCAAATACACCAGCCCAAAAAAAAAATACGCAGCAAAGTATAGTTACACATTCTACACATACCCAAACCAATAAAATGGAGAAGTTGTGCGTGCATTTTTTTTATTGATGCAGCAGATATGCGCAGATTGACTTTGACAGGCGCAAAAACTTAACGTGAGACAATTGTGGTTCTAAGGCTAGGGTCAGACGAACGCAGTTTTAACGTGCGTTTAGCCGCACAAAATCACGGCCGTGCTAGCAGCAAATGACGTCCAATGCCGGGAACACACGAAGTACGGCCACGAAAGTTCGTCCGCGCAACGCAAGTGGCAAACGAACGCATTTTTGAGAACGTCAAACCGCTACTACTGACGTACAGAGTGCGCTGCGTCCGCTAGCGGCGTGTGTGCGTGATTGGAGACTTCAGACGCTGCTAATGTCCGGCCAACATAACGTCCAGACGCAAAAAGTGTTTTATTGTTGATCCGTACAAAATCACGGACGAAAAGGCGCATCGTATGACCGCTATCGCGTATTCCGTGAAAAAATATGTCCGTTCGTTCGACCGCACTTTTCCACGGTCGACGCGAAAAATGCGTTCGTCTGACCCTAGCCTTAATTCTGATTGGCTGAGTTGCGTGAAAAAAAACACCCGCACACTTATTTCTGCGCGCAACGTTGCTGCGCGCGTGTTTTTGCATGTCCATTTTACGCTCGTTATTTTTTGACGGATGAAAAAATGCGCGAGGATTGTAATACCAGCGTTGATTTACGCGCATTACGCGTGCGTTTTTGCGTGAAGAATGTGATAGGGCCCCAGGTTGGAAAGGTGAAGAGTGCGTCTAGATTCCAGCGATGGCCAGTTTAGCTCTTTTAACATGTCACAATGGTGGGTCATGTAGTTACATTGTAATGCAAAGCGGCAGCATGAGTAATACAATGTAGTAAGTTTATGAAGGTGTGTTTGCGGGGCGGCTGCATACATTACATCTCCGTATTCAATAGCCGGCATAAGCATTTGTTGTACAATCTGCTTTCTTACCGCGGGGCTCAGGCAGGATTTGTTTCTGTACAGGGCACCTAGTTTGGGGTAAAATTTAGACAAGAGTTTTTTCGATTTGGGGGCAAAAGGATAGATTTGGGTCTAACCACATACCTAGATATTTGAGAGCAGTGACTGTGGTCAGCGTGCCATTTGATTTTGTCCTGACACATACAGGTGAAAGCGAGGTGGCTAGACGGGCGTCGAGTGGAAGGAACGTTCACTCCTTCTGCTCTCTGACGCTCGTCTGACCCTAGCCTCAGTGGAGACTCTGGGAACAATATTTAGGGGGGGCACATAGGATACCACAGTCAAAACTGGGGGGGGGGGGCACTAATAATTTTCACCACTAAATCATACCACTGAATAAAACTATCACCTGGTGTGAGCTAAAACACCATCACTAAAGGAAAAATTTAGTGCGAGTCGCTAAAACGTAGTGCCTAACAGATCACCTTGTCCGCGGTAGTCCATGAACAAGGTCAATTAGCGCACGCTAGGGAAACTAATGCGGTTGTGTACAGGATAGAACGTTTTTTTTTTCCAGTGCAGAGTGCCGGGTTATACCTATCCCCCGCCCTCACAAGCTTGAATATGAACATATCTAGTGAATAATTTTACACCGCTGCATTATCAAAATCCTCCACGGTGGTCATATCATCTATGTTTTGATGCACACATATATTAAGGCTGATGGGCATTGCATGATAAATGCCACCCAACAGCATGTAGAATCATTACACTGCATTTAATAGATCCAAAAGGAAGGCCAGGTGAGCAACACAAATTTCCCTGCTGCAGCATATAAAAAATACATGTTTCAGGGCAAGACTTATTGATGTGTCCCTTTTAAACATGGTCCACACGTTCACCCTAATAATCAACCGCTTCCATACTATGAATAACCCCCAGCATAAAATGTTTAAAATTAGGCAATATATTAGAATTAGGATATATATGGATAAAGGATACATTTATAATAGAGCCGACTGCAACAGCAACAACATTGCTGACCAGATCCATTACTATGGCGTATGGGGCCAAGAGAACACCTGTGCTGCATTCCTTTACATTGCCTGTTAATTTTGGGCGAAGACCTGTTTTTTTGGAGTTAGCACCAGGGTTGAGCAGTAGGTAAAATGTTGCAATTAGCGCCCCTCAAAAAATTAGTGCTGGCACCAAGTGATCTGTTAGCTGCAAAAGCGCTAAAGATCTCTAGTGCTCCCCATGTTAACAGGGTTATCCAAAGAGATTCGAAAAGTCACCGCACGTTCGGTGACTTTTCGTTCTCTTCAATTCGGTTCCTTTTGCCGATTGCATTTCGGTGACCTGCGGTGTATTCAGCAAACACCACAGGGTCCCCGAATTGCAGGGAAAAGCTGCGAAAACCTGACGAAAACTAACCGAATGCACTATGAAAACAAGCAAAAACATCTGGATTAACCTTCGAAAAAGCGAACAGGAGCCGAAAAGGAGCCGAACAGCAGCCGAATCACACAGAGCCGAAGCAGCTGTGACGTAGAGGAGGCAGTGAATAAATTAGAAAAACCATTTGTATGAATCTGGGAAAAAGAAACGCTGTTTGCAAAAAAACTACTGAGCGAAAATGTCTGAAATTTTCACAGGAGGTCCAGGGAATGATAATAAAGAGGGCTGTTACAAAAAAAATAAGTTAACTGAAAAAAAAAAAAAAAAAAATCGGACTTTTTAAAAAAAAAAAAAAAAATCAAAAAATGCTTAAAGTATCCTAAAAAATCTATAAATAAAGAGACTTTTTGCTGCAGAATTTTATAATGAACGGTTTATTAGATATTGAATTAAAACGGGAATATTTTTAACATTGAAGTCTATGGGATTCTCCTGAATAAATTTGCCGAATGAACCACCGAATGGCAGGACATTAGGGGAACCTTTCACTGCTGGTTTGTGTTCTCTGAATAGCCGAAGCATTGCTTCTCTATGGGGATTTCACTGCCCTCGAACAGGGACCGAACAGGCACCGTATGTTCAGGCAATTCGCCAGGATTTGGCGAATTGCCTGCTCTCTGGATAGCCGAATGGCCAGGAAAGGTAACCGAACACTAATTTTCAGCATTCGGTTACCTTTCTCAAGCAATTCGGATCTCTTTGGATAACCCTGTAAGAAAAGGACGCGGAAAGTACAGTAAGCTCACGGTACAAATCGCTAATAGCAACGCGCTAAGTGATTTTTCCTGTTTGTAGCAGGAGGCAAACAATCTGTTGATCAGGCGCTAGACTCGATTAACCTGGCGCTAACGCAAAACCATGCCGACGCAAGGGTTAGCTCACACCAGGTAATAGTGCCCTAAATAAGTATACAGTTGTGTTCAAAATTATTCAACCCCCACTGAAATTGAGTGTTTTGGCCAGTTTGACATTGATTTTGATCATTCAGTCATCTTGCTTACAATTAAATCAAAGAGGCACGTGTAGGTCAGACAAATATAACATAACATTTATAATGAAATAACCACAAATGTCTTTTCTGTGCTCACATCATTATCAGTTTTATTCAACCCCCAAGTGACATTCAATCTTAGTACTTAGTACAACATCCTTTTACAGTTATAACAGCTTTTAAACGTGAAGCATAGCTTGACACAAGTGTCTTGCAGCGATCTACGGGTATCTTCGCCCATTCGTCATGGGCAAAAGCCTCCAGTTCAGTCACATTCTTAGGCTTGCGCACTGCAACTGCTTTCTTTAAGTCCCACCAGAGGTTCTCAATCGGATTTAAGTCAGGTGACTGCGATGGCCACTCCAAAATGTTCCAGCCTTTAATCTGCAATCATGCTCTAGTGGACTTGGAGGTATGCTTGGGATCATTGTCCTGTTGAAAGGTCCAACGTCTCCCAAGCCTCAGGTTTGTGACGGACTGCATCACATTGTCATCCAATATCTCCTGGTACTGAAGAGAATTCATGGTACCTTGCACACGCTGAAGCTTCCCTGTACCTGCAGAAGCAAAACAGCCCCAAAGCATGATTGACCCCCCGCCATGCTTCACAGTAGGCAAGGTGTTCTTTTCTTCATAGGCCTTGTTCTTCCTCCTCCAAACATAGCGTTGATCCAGGGGCCCAAACAGTTCTAATTTTGTTTCATCAGTAGGCTTGTGCACCGATTTTTTTTTCAGTTCGATTTGTTCGGATGTTTAAACTTTTCTATTCGGCTCGTTTCGACCGATTTCTGTTTCGATTCGGTTCGACTCGTTTTTCGTGTACATTTTTTTTCGGAATATCGACCATTTTTCGTATTTTCGTGTCACTTTGCTCGTTTTTTGTATCGACTTTTCGTGATTTCGGAAATTTTCCTTTTTTCGGAACGTCTGTTCTCATTTCAAAGCGGTCTAACTCTATTCGTTTTGATGTAAACTACTATGGTTTACTTTTTTATACTTTATATATTTTTTATAATAAATTTTTGGTTTGTTTTTCGGATCCGATAATTCATTCTGTCGATACGATAATTCTGGCGATTCTATCGTGTTTTTTTTTTATTAAATAAAGATCCTTTTTTTCTTATGAATATACATTTCACAACTTTATTTAAATCACATTAAAAAAATGGTATGAAAGCCAAGGAACAAAAAAAAATGAACAAAACGATTTAAAAAACGCTAAACTGACCCGAATGGTCTGACTTTAAAAATAAAAACCAGAACAAAAGGTTTTAAAACGGAAAAATAGTTGATCAAAATGATCTGAAACGAAAAAAAATAAATAAAATGATTTAAAACAGACAAAAAAAAATTAACCCTTTCGCTGCTGAGGCATTTCACGGCTTCCCTTCACGCCTGTGTGCGGCACTGCGGTCTGCTGCTGAGCTAATTTTTAACAGTTTCGCTCCTCTTGTTTAAACGCGTTTTTTTTGAAGCCTTATTTTATAATATGACCCAGACATGTTAGAGATCGTTCTTTCCGGCAGACTCGGCAGATGATTCATAATATATCATTATCATATGTATGCGTCATGTCCTGTCTGTATATTATAGAAAAAAATGCAATAAAATTAGAATTTTCAATGTTTGTTTTACAAGGTGTAAAGTGTTTTTTTCACATTTTAACATGCGAGTGTTGGCGGTTATATTTTATGAGTTGCGTTTGTTAAAACAAATTGAAATGGGGACTTGTTATATTTTTTTGGGTGAAAATTACACTATTTTTAACAAACGCACCCCATACAAAAATCCTTAGTGCAGCATCATTGTTCACATTATAATTCAAAAGGGAACAATATTGCTGCATTAACAAAACAAAACACCTGTTTATTTTTTTTTATATTTTAATTTTTTATAATTTTTAACATTGTCATGTTTGGTATTGTTGGAAAGGCCATGCTCTGGTCGATCCAAAGATACCAAACATTAACCAACCGATAGCTGCCGCGGATCGGAAGATAGGGGGTTCCAATGAACCCCCTATCTCCACCATTGGTCGCAGTTAGGGGTTAACTCCAGAACTGACGTCATTGTGACGAGGTCTTGGGACTGTCGGCAGCTGCCGTTCCCCCACGCTGTTGTCTTCCTGCAAAGATGTGACCATGTTGGCGGGCAGCGTCTTAGCGGGCAGCGGTGGGAGAGAGAGAGCTCATAGCTGGGAGGAGGTGTTGTGTGAAGCTGCAAACAGGGACAAATAAACTAGACCTGAGCCGCACTGAGGATCTTTGGGTTGTGTCAGAGAAGACTTCACGCAGTGCTGCCATCAATATTTTTTGATAAATTCTTGGTTATACAATGAATGTGACTGGACAAAAATCCGTGTTGTTGTGACATCGCCTAAGCTTAACAAAACCAGGCCACGTCGGTAATCAAATCTCAAGGCAGTACAACAAGGTTGTGTTAGTGTGTGAAATTTTTTGGCCAGGCAGGAAGTGTAGAATGTGCACAGTCACATTCATGGCCACAAATATGTTGACAAATTTATGACAAAGGGTCCATAGAAATGTCAATAAATTTATGTACATATAATTTTAACAGTGTGGAAACCAAGCAATACTTATTAAGTAAGGAAAAGCAACGCACACAAACAGGAAAATATAGAAAAAAATAGAAAATTTATTTACAACATGGGGAACATGCCAAGGATGGCAAACTGCCCAACGGGGCACAAACAACACAAACAAACATAGGGGAGGAGGAGGCTGGTCTCACTGCCGCTCCAGGATGTCAGCGGCATTGCTTATATGCTCCCGCAATTCCTGGATGGCATCGATGGTGGTTACAGCCAGGCGTAGCTCGCCGATCGCCATCCGATTTATTATCCTAATGCTGGATGATGTGTCCGGTCTGGCTTCTCCTTCTATATATCCAATAAATGAAAGAAGGAAAATACAGTAAGTAAAGCAAGTTTCTATTTTTGACTGAAAGTCTTGAAAAAATATAACAGTAGTATATACCAGAGCTGGCGGCCTCCTGAGGCTCCGACTCCTCCTCCGGCTCCTCCTCTTCCTCCTCCTGCTCCTCTTGTGCTATACATAAAAAAATTAAATTAAAATACAGTAAACAAAAAATGTTTCTGTTTTTGACCAAAAGTCGTTATATACAGTATATACCAGCGCTGGTGGTCGCCCGTGGCTCCCCCTCCTCCTCCACTGGTGCAATGGTGCCCGCCGGGGCAGATGCTGCCTTCTTCCTGTCTTCTGCCAAATCCAAAAAAATAACACGTAAATAATGCAGACTGGAAAAAATGGTATATCTATACAATATATTGCCGAAAGTATTGCGACACCCCTCCACTACCCCACTACCAGCTTGACCCCCCGCTACTCCCATCTCATAGTTCTAAAGTCACAAAATATTTATTTATTTCCTCTGCACATAGACATATATTACCATTCAATTATATATTTTTTTCAGAAGTAAACATTCTGTTTATTCAATAAAAACTATTGTTTGTGTTGTGTGCGTACAAAACGCATTGTGCGACTGCTTTTAGTTATTTTATAGATGCCTCAGCCTCAGTTTCACTTTCAGTTTCTGCTAATAAAACTGTGGATATTGCAGAAACAACAGAAATCCGCCATTTTGTTTTGAAATTTGCATCTAAAGCGTTCAATAATGACACTGCTGCAGCAAACTGAATTGCTGCGCTGCAACAATTCAGCAGCTGCTGAGGACGTATTGAACGCGGCTCTGTTTGGATGCACTTTCAGAAGAACTACATGTCCCATCCTACCACTTAGCAGAGACGCAGAGATTTTTGTTGATGCGCAGGTGGGAGCCAATATTGGGCAAGCTGCGGGTCTTCTCGTATGCATCACTCAATCACAACCTCCCCCCCCCCAGCACACTACAGACTATACACACAGTGCCAAAAGAAATCCAGCATTGTAACTTCATCTACATACATCAAATGTCACAATTTTCACGAATACGTAAAATCACAAAAAAGAAGAGCTATGGCAAAAATGACGAGTCGTGAAAACGCAAAGCTATACACAATCACATTGCATGAAAAAAGGACTAGATCAATCAACATATTTCTGTGCACATTAGCACATGCAAGCACATTATTATTATTATACAGGATTTATATAGCGCCAACAGTTTGCGCAGCGCTTTACAATATAACATGACACTTACGTTTGGCTATGACGCGACGGATGTGCCTCAGCTGCTCCTCCTCGCGCGTCTTGAGGTCGGACCAGCGTTTTCGGAGCTGGTCCTTCCCGGACAGCTCCAGGATGGTGGTGCGAACTTTAGCGAGGATACGGTCCTTTCTTGCATTATTCTTCCTGCCGTAAGGGCCCTTACGGCAGTCGTAGTCTTTACGATCAAAGATGCGGACCAGCTCCAACATCTCGTCAAATGCCATGTTGCTGGCCCGCTTCTTCCTGGGTGGTGTCTCATGGGTGCAAGAAGATGAGGAGGTGTCCGAATGGCACTCGTCTCTTGCAGCCATGATAAATAATAACAATATTTTTTGGCCTGTCCAAAAAGTTGTCAAAAAACTGGCTCAATAAAGTTACGATATCCGCGCGCATGCGCGACCCGCGGACGAATCGGATCCGACTACGAAGGAATTATCGTATCGACAGAATTATCGGATCATTGGAAACAAAAACAAGTGATACACAGTTACAAATACAACATTTACAGAATCAGCGATATAACCGATAATAGTTAAATATACGATGTCCAGAATTACCGAAATGGAACCGAAATCACGAATAGAACCGAAATCATGAATAGAGCGAAAGTAAATTTTCGATTTGACACATTTCAAGTCCATTCGAAAATATTTCGTTTCGGCTCGGAAAACTTTTCGGATCTGTCGGTTTTCGGGTCCGATCCGATTCGGAAAATCGGCCGCATCCGAAAACAAGAAACGGGAAATTTCGTGAAAATTCCGAAGTTCCGAAACCCGAAACGCACATCCCTATTCATCAGTCCACAGAACACTATCCCAAAACTTCTGTGGTTTGTCCACATGACTTTTGGCATACTGCAGTCGACTCTTCTTATTCTTTGGAGACAACAAGGGGGTGTAAGGGTTTGACTGCGGTGGGTGTAGCAGGTTGGGGTTGTGAGCCCAGGATGCAGTGATGAAGGCAGATTCAGAATAGCAATGAGTGTTTATTGCAGGTAAACACAGTGGCATGAAATCAGACAGGGTACAGGCAATGGCGTCGTCAGGGTTCAGCAAGGGGGTTCGGTACACGGCAAGGCTGGCAGAGAATAGTCGGTGGTACAGCAGGGGTTCGGTACACGGCAAGGCTTAGATGGGGGCAGAGGGGGAGCAGGATGGGAGGGTTACCGGTGAGTGAAGCAATGAGAGTCCAGATAAATAGCAGAAGGTCCTTGGGGTCTTAGCAGAGAGTTCAGGAGATGGTCAGGCGGTTTCAGGGAGCTTTAGTAAACAGGTAACGCAGTCAGTAACTTCAATGTGGAAGTCCAGGGTTGAGGGTGGGACTCCCTTATATGCAGGGCTAATCAGGGAGGATGAAGGGCAGGTGTGGATCCAGGGCCAGAACGGTAGAATCAGGAAGGTGAATTGTTTATACAAGGGTTTTGGAATCTGCAGGGGACATGTAGTAAAAGGCACAAAAAGGGGCGCCAGGGGGTGAGGGCCTCCAGGACCTTACAGGGGGTGCGCCTGGGAGTTCTGGCATGGAGGCCTTCATTACGCAGTGTGCGCCGTATTGTCTGAGCTGAAACTTCAGTACCCACATCTGACAAATCTTTTCTCAGTTCCTCAGCAGTCACACGGGGACTTTTCTCCACTCTACGCTTCAGGTAGCGCACAGCAGTCGAAGTCAGCATCTTCTTTCTGCCACGACCAGGTAGCGTTTCAACAGTGCCCTTTGCCTTGAATTTGCGAATGATGCTTCCTATGGTCTCTCTTGGTATGTTTAACATCTTTGCAATCTTCTTATAGCCATTGCCCTTCCTGTGAAGAGTAATCACCTCTTCTCTTGTCTTCCTGGACCATTCTCTTGACTTCACCATGTTTGTAACCACACCAGTAAATGTCTAGAAGGAGCTGAGTATCACAGTCATTTTAAAGCTGCCTAATTGGTGCTTATTATGCTTTATTGCTGCTCCGTGACATCCACAGGTGTTTTCAATACCTGATTGAAAACACTTGAATGAACCTCTGTTCTTCAGAGTGGTAGTCTTTAAGGGGTTGAATAATTGTGTCAATGAAGAATTCACAAAAGAAACATTTACTACTGTATTACAAAACCAATTGATGTCATTTTAGTTGCATATGGTTCTTTAAAAAGTCCTTGTAGGATTTCATTCTGAATACAATTACAAATGTACACTAACAGGGTTATCCAAAGAGATTCGAAAAGTCACCGCACGTTCGGTGACTTTTCGTTCTCTTCAATTCGGTTCCTTTTGCCGATTGCATTTCGGTGACCCTGCGGTCTATTCAGCAAGCACCACAGGGTCCCCGAATTGCAGGGAAAAGCTGCCGCAAACCTGACGAAAACTCACCGAATGCACGCTGAAAACAAGCAAAAACATCTGGATTAACCTTCGAAGAGGAGCCGAACAGGAGCCGAAAAGGAGCCGAATCACACAGAGCCGAAGCAGCTGTGACATAGACGAGGGAGGTGAATAAATTAGAAAAACCATTTGTATGAATCTGGGAAAAAAAACGCTGTTTGCAAAGAAACTACTGAGCGAAAATGTCTGAAATTTTCACAGGAGGTCCAGGGAATGATAATAAAGAGGGCTGTTACAAAAAAAATAAGCAAACTGAAAAAAAAAAAAAAAAAAATCGGACTTTTAATTTTTTTTTAAAAAATTCAGAAAAATGCTTAAAGTATCCTAAAAAATCTATAAATAAAGAGACTTTTTGCTGCAGAATTTTATAATGAACGGTTTATTAGATATTGAATTAATACGGGAATATTTTTAACATTGAAGTCTATGGGATTCTCCTGAATAAATTTGCCGAATTAAACCACCGAATGGCAGGGCATTAGGGGAACCTTTCACTGCTGGTTTGTGTTCTCTGAATAGCCGAAGCAGTGCTTTTTGATGGGGATTTCACTGTCCTCGAACAGGGACCGAACAGGCACCGTATGTTCAGGCAATTCGACAGGATTTGGCGAATTGCCTGCTCTCTGGATAGCCGAATGGCCAGGAAAGGTAACCAAACGCTGATTTTCAGCGTTCGGTTACCTTTCTCAAGCAATTCGAATCTCTTTGGATAACCCTGTATATTCCCTAAAACCCTTTACAGCATTGGGGGTTGAATAATTTTGAACACAATTGTATATAAACAAGATTCCAAAACCCCATAGTAATGTGATGCAATGATGCCTTTTTGTGATACTTAGGCTGGTGTCAGACGAGCGTAGTGTTCACGTCCGTGATTGCGCCTAAAAGTTCGTCCGTGATAGCATGACAGAAAGCCCATTGGAGCCTGACACATTAAGTACGTCTGCACTGAACTGCGGACGCACAACGGCCGCGGCCCACGGACGCAAGGCAGGCAAGAACGTACATCCCCTAGAACGGCCGCACAAAGTGCGCTGCGTCCGCAACGTCCGCATAGCTTTGTGTGTGAGTGATGGAACGTGGTCAGACGGACTGCATTTATACGTCCAGCATTTTTCACGGACAAAATGGTTTTGCTTTTTAATTTATTTTCCCTCCTACATCCATCAAAATATACGTCAGTGAATAAATGGACTGTGTGGCCACTACTGCGTCTTCCGTACTGACGTACGTCCGTGTGCAAGGACATACAGTCCGTAGAAATCACGCTCGTCTGACCCTAGCCTAACCTGATACTTAAATTCAATATTTTATTTGCTGCAATTCGGCGGTTTTCACTGAATGTCTGATTGCTGCTTCAGCGACTCCACTTCTAGAAATATACAGTGACCATTCGCTAAATAGAAAATTCACCTTATTTTCGGCGAAATAAATTCCCCGAAATGTGACGAAAAGCAGAGAATCTAAAAATGATTAGACCCTTTAGATTCTAACTTCCATAATAACCCCTGAAATGCCATAAACCAGGAAATACAATCAAATTAATAAACAATGTGGAAATTAGCTACCCCTTAACCCCTAACATGCAATTGATCAAGGGAAAACATGAAATGAATACACTTTGAGGCATGTAGCCAACCCATTAACCCCTAAAATGCCATTAATCAATGAAAAAATAAAATGTATACTATGAGGGATGAAGCCTGCCATTAACCCTTAATATACAACTAGAACCAAGGCAAAAACTAACGTAATACACAATGTAATGTATACAGGGTTATCCAAAGAGATCCGAATTGCTTGAGAAAGGTAACCGAACGCTGAAAATCAGCGTTCGGTTCCCTTTCCTGGCCATTCGGTTATCCAGAGAGCAGGCAATTCGCCAAATACTGGCGAATTGCCTGCACATACGGTGCCTGTTCGGTGCCTGTTCGAGGGCAGTGAAATCCCCATGAAAAAGCACTGCTTCGGCTATTCAGAGAACACAAACCAGCAGTGAAAGGTTCCCCTAATGTCCTGCCATTCGGTGGTTTAATTCGGCAAATTTATTCAGGAGAATCCCATAGACTTCAATGTTAAAAATATTCCCGTTTTAATTCAATATCTAATAAACCGTTCATTCTAAAATTCTGCAGCAAAAAGTCTCTTTATTTATAGATTTTTTAGGATACTTTAAGCATTTTTCTGATTTTTTTTTTTTATTATTAAAAGTCCGATTTTTTTTTTGATTTTTTTTCAGTTTACTTATTTTTTCTGTAACAGCCCTCTTTATTATCATTCCCTGGACCTCCTGTGAAAATTTCAGACATTTTCGCTCAGTAGTTTCTTTGCAAACAGCGTTTCTTTTTCCCAGATTCATACAAATGGTTTTTCTAATTTATTCACTGCCTCCTCTACGTCACAGCTGCTTCGGCTCTGTGTGATTCGGCTCCTGTTCGGCTCCTGTTCGGCTCCTGTTCCTCTTTTTCAAAGGTTAATCCAGATGTTTTTGCTTGTTTTCAGCGTGCATTCGGTTAGTGTTCGGTGAGTTTACGGCAGCTTTTCCCTGCAATTCGGGGACCCTGTGGTGTTTGCTGAATACACCGCAGGGTCACCGAAATGCAATCGGCAAAAGGAACCGAATTGAAGAGAACGAAAAGTCACCGAACGTGCGGTGACTTTTCGAATCTCTTTGGATAACCCTGATAGTCTGAACATTAACCACTTCACTGCTGAGCCATTTCAACCCTGTGAAAACGTTTACGTTTAAGTGCACGTTTTTATTTAATGTTTTATGACTTTTACTTTACACTGAATATGGTCATGTTGGGTATCATTGGAAAGACCAGAATTTGCCCTTTCCAATGACACCTAGAATGTAGAATATACTTAGAATATACGATGCATAGCAACGGAGATACCGCGGTCCGAAAACGTGTGGGAAGCTGGATGTTGATTTTTGGTGGGGGGGCACATGGGGGGGCAAGGAATAACCTAGGGGGGGCAATTGCCACCCTTGCCCCCCTGTAGAGACGCCTATGCCTAGCCTTAATCGTATCGAATCAAAATGCACCGTATATCACTGCTACTTTGCCTGTATTGGCGAGAATACAGCTTTGCGAATAGACGAATTGCCACGAAATTGCAGATACAGTGAAAATCACCATTCAATGGCAAGTTTGGTGCTTCATGAATAGACCCTCAAGGCAGGTCACCTGGGATTCCTTTTTGATTTCTCTCCTGCAGCGTATGGATTTTATATACTGCGGGTGGCATTTTTCATGCACTGCCCATCAGCATGAATACATTATATGTGTTCAGGAAAACATGGTCAATCTGGCAACTCTAATCCCAGGTGACCTGCCTTAATTTCATTCATGCAGCATTTGAATTATACATGTTGCAGCAGGGCACCATGAAAATGAAATAGTAATATTTGTCTGGGAAACATGGCTGATCTGACAACCCTAACCTCAATCCTACTATCAGGGTTATCCAAAGAGATTCGAAAAGTCACCGCACGTTCGGTGACTTTTCGTTCTCTTCAATTCGGTTCCTTTTGCCGATTGCATTTCGGTGACCCTGCGGTGTATTCAGCAAGCACCACAGGGTCCCCGAATTGCAGGGAAAAGCTGCCGCAAACCTGACGAAAACTAACCGAATGCACGCTGAAAACAAGCAAAAACATCTGGATTAACCTTCGGAAAAGCCGAACAGGAGCCGAATCACACAGAGCCGAATCACACAGAGCCGAACAGGAGCCGAAAAGGAGCCGAATCACACAGAGCCGAAGCAGCTGTGACGTAGAGGAGGCAGTGAATAAATTAGAAAAACCATTTGTATGAATCTGGAAAATGAAATGCTGTTTGCAAAGAAACTACTGAGCGAAAATGTCTGAAATTTTCACAGGAGATCCAGGGAATGATAATAAAGAGGGCTGTTACAAAAAAAAAGTAAACTGAAAAAAAAAAAAAAAATCGGACTTTTAATAAAAAAAAAAATCTGAAAAATGCTTAAAATTCCTAAAAAATATAAAAATAAAGAGACTTTTTTGCTGCAGAATTTTCTAATGAATGGTTTATTAGATATTGAATTAAAACGGGAATATTTTTAACATTGAAGCCTATGGGATTCTCCTGAATAAACTTGCCGAATTAAACCACCGAATGGCAGGGCATTAGGGGAACCTTTCACTGCTGGTTTGTGTTCTCTGAATAGCCGAAGCAGTGCTTTTTCATGGGGATTTCACTGCCCTCGAACAGACACTGAACAGGCACCGTATGTGCAGGCAATTCGCCAGTATTTGGCGAATTGCCTGCTCTCTGGATAGCCGAATGGCCAGGAAAGGTAACCGAACACTGATTTTCAGCATTCGGTTACCTTTCTCAAGCAATTCGGATCTCTTTGGATAACCCTGTATGTGTCATGTTTATTAAAGGGTCACTACCACTTACATAAACTGTAACTAGGTTAATTGTGCATTGCAAACAAAACCACTTTATAACACACGCTGTGGTTTCTTTTTTTTTTTTGTTTTAAAATAATTGCATGGAAAAAAGGAAAAATAAGGTTTCTATCTCGTTTTCTTTTTTTGTTTTTTTCCCCGTGATGCAACATTTACCAAACACTTTGCTTTGTGGCTCTTGTTTATTTAATCTACAATATTTAACAGTTAATAAAGTGGAGGGGGAATATTTAGATAAGAGGGTTTATTGTGTTCTGCGCAGACAAAAGAGCTGGCAGCTGAATGATAGACAGGGAGCTTAAAAGCCTTCTAATCTACCCCCTGGCGATGTCCTTTGAATACATCCCACACAATACAATGATGTGAGTCAGCGATCGATCATAGACTCCATTCTATGGCCAAGCCACACAGTGAGGAGCAAGTGATGGAAAGATACGGGGGGGCAGTTTACAACACTTACAGGGTTATCCAAAGAGATTCGAAAAGTCACCGCACGTTCGGTGACTTTTCGTTCTCTTCAATTCGGTTCCTTTTGCCGATTGCATTTCGGTGACCCTGCGGTGTATTCAGCAAGCACCACAGGGTCCCCGAATTGCAGGGAAAAGCTGCCGCAAACCTGACGAAAACTAACCGAATGCATGCTGAAAACAAGCAAAAACATCTGGATTAACCTTCGAAAAAGCCGAACAGGAGCCGAATCACACAGAGCCGAAGCAGCTGTGACGTAGAGGAGGCAGTGAATAAATTAGAAAAACCATTTGTATGAATCTGGGAAAATGAAATGCTGTTTGCAAAGAAACTACTGAGCGAAAATGTCTGAAATTTTCACAGGAGATCCAGGGAATGATAATAAAGAGGGCTGTTACAAAAAAAAATAAGTAAACTGAAAAAAAAAAAAAAACAAAATCGGACTTTTAATAAAAAAAAAAAATCTGAAAAATGCTTAAAATATCCTAAAAAATCTATAAATAAAGAGACTTTTTGCTGCAGAATTTTCTAATGAATGGTTTATTAGATATTGAATTAAAACGGGAATATTTTTAACATTGAAGCCTATGGGATTCTCCTGAATAAACTTGCCGAATTAAACCACCGAATGGCAGGGCATTAGGGGAACCTTTCACTGCTGGTTTGTGTTCTCTGAATAGCCGAAGCAGTGCTTTTTCATGGGGATTTCACTGCCCTCGAACAGACACTGAACAGGCACTGTATGTGCAGGCAATTCGCCAGTATTTGGCGAATTGCCTGCTCTCTGGATAGCCGAATGGCCAGGAAAGGTAACCGAACACTGATTTTCAGCATTCGGTTACCTTTCTCAAGCAATTCGGATCTCTTTGGATAACCCTGTATGTGTCATGTTTATTAAAGGGTCACTACCACTTACATAAACTGTAACTAGGTTAATTGTGCATTGCAAACAAAACCACTTTATAAAAACACACGCTGTGGTTTCTTTTTTTTTTTTGTTTAAAATAATTGCATGGAAAAAGGAAAAATAAGGTTTCTATCTCGTTTTCTTTTTTTTGTTTTTTTCCCCGTGATGCAACATTTACCAAACACTTTGCTTTGTGGCTCTTGTTTATTTAATCTACAATATTTAACAGTTAATAAAGTGGAGGGGGAATATTTAGATAAGAGGGTTTATTGTGTTCTGCAGACAAAAAGAGCTGGCAGCTGAATGATAGACAGGGAGCTTAAAAGCCTTCTAATCTACCCCCTGGCGATGTCCTTTGAATACATCCCACACAATACAATGATGTGAGTCAGCGATCGATCAATAGACTCCATTCTATGGCCAAAGCCACACAGTGAGGAGCAAGTGATGGAAAGATACGGGGGGGCAGTTTACAACACTTACAGGGTTATCCAAAGAGATTCGAAAAGTCACCGCACGTTCGGTGACTTTTCGTTCTCTTCAATTCGGTTCCTTTTGCCGATTGCATTTCGGTGACCCTGCGGTGTATTCAGCAAGCACCACAGGGTCCCCGAATTGCAGGGAAAAGCTGCCGCAAACCTGACGAAAACTAACCGAATGCATGCTGAAAACAAGCAAAAACATCTGGATTAACCTTCGAAAAAGCCGAACAGGAGCCGAATCACACAGAGCCGAAGCAGCTGTGACGTAGAGGAGGCAGTGAATAAATTAGAAAAACCATTTGTATGAATCTGGGAAAAAGAAACGCTGTTTGCAAAGAAACTACTGAGCGAAAATGTCTGAAATTTTCACAGGAGGTCCAGGGAATGATAATAAAGAGGGCTGTTACAAAAAAAATAAGTAAACTGAAAAAAAAAAAAAAAAAAAAATCGGACTTTTAAATTTTTTTTAAAAAATTCAGAAAAATGCTTAAAGTATCCTAAAAAATCTATAAATAAAGAGACTTTTTGCTGCAGAATTTTATAATGAACGGTTTATTAGATATTGAATTAAAACGGGAATATTTTTAACATTGAAGCCTATGGGATTCTCCTGAATAAATTTGCCGAATTAAACCACCGAATGGCAGGGCATTAGGGGAACCTTTCACTGCTGGTTTGAGTTCTCTGAATAGCCGAAGCAGTGCTTTTTCATGGGGATTTCACTGCCCTCGAACAGGGACCGAACAGGCACCGTATGTTCAGGCAATTCGCCAGGATTTGGCGAATTGCCTGCTTTCTGGATAGCCGAATGGCCAGGAAAGGTAACCGAACGCTGATTTTCAGCGTTCGGTTACCTTTCTCAAGCAATTCGAATCTCTTTGGATAACCCTGAAAGTATCACACAATGGATGCACCCAGTGACACATAGAGGAAAATATCACACAATGGATGCACCCAGTGACAGAGGAAAATATCACACAATGGATGCACCCAGTGACAGAGGAAAATATCACACAATGGATGCACCCAGTGACAGAGGAAAATATCACACAATGGATGCGCCCAGTGACACAGAGGAAAATATCACACAATGGATGCATCCAGTGATACATAGAGGAAAATATCACACAATGGATGCACCCAGTGACACAGAGGAAAATATCACACAATGGATGCATCCAGTGACACAGAGGAAAATATCACACAATGGATGCACCCAGTGACACAGAGGAAAATATCACACAATGGATGCACCCAGTGACACAGAGGAAAATATCACACAATGGATGCATCCAGTGACACAGAGGAAAATATCACACAATGGATGCACCCAGTGACACAGAGGAAAATATCACACAATGGATGCACCCAGTGACAAATATAGAGGAAAATATTTTCTTAACTAAACATACAAGAGAAAAACAAAGCGCATGTAAGATATCAGCAACATCAAATAAACACAATAAGGACATTTCATTTTTTGGCAGTACTGGCCCTTTAAATTATGGATTGTTAAACTGTATCATCCACTTGTCATGTAAAGCGATGCAGGATCTGCTCGTGCTATATAGATAAACTATAATGATAAAAATCAGGACAGCAGGAATGCAAAGTACACACAGCGGGAAGCCTCTCCATAGCATTGATTTGTTCAAGGTGTGTCAACCCGTAGTGACAGCCAGCGAGGCAGCGGAATTCTAATGGCGAATGTGCAGTTTGCGCACTCCCATCTGAGTAGGGAGGGACGACAGATTGACTTACTGTAAGAAAAGTCATTATGAAAACCTCAATGGTAACATTTAAAAAAGGGAAACAATAAAAAACTACACTGATCTTATAAAGCGCTGCGGAATTTGTGGCGCTATATAAATAAAGGATAATAACAGTAATATTGCAACATTTGTTACTTGCAGTGATAGTGAGGTTCCATGATGCAGCGCAGGATTAATCACTGTGCAATAACAAAATAAACGCTATAGACATCATTCGTTGGACCTAGGGTGGCCATGTGTCTAGTCTACTAGGGTTGGCAGATCCTCAAAGTTATGCCGGGCACATATAATCTATTCATGCTGATGGGCAGTGCATGAAGAATGCCACCACGCAGCGTGTAGAATCTACGCTGCAGGTAAGAAATCCCAGGTGACCTGCCTTGATTTCCTTCCTGCAGCATATGAATTATACATGTTGCAGGGCAGCACTTTTACCTGTGCTCCCCTCTGCATGAAATAGTAATATATGTCCTGGAAAACATGGCCGACCTGGCAACGTCATCAACGACTCGGTGCACTTCAGGAGCCATTGGAATGTCACTCAGTGATCATGTGACTTGCTGCACCTTGCAGGGAGCAGCAGCCTGGGCTGGATTTTTTTTTTTTTTTTTTGAGAAAGTATTTTAGCAGGAAGGATACATTGAGATTTCTCTCATTTTTCAAGTATGTCCTGGGTGGCGAGTATGTACCGTTGGGTGTCTTGCTCAAGGACACTTACTGGGGAGGTGCTCTTGCTGGGATCGAACCCATGACTCCACAGGCTCTCTCCATGCAGAGCAGTGATGTTACCTCTACTCCCCCCAGCCGGTGGTTAAAACAGGAGTGGGGAGTGCTGGGGGGGGATTTAACCCCTCCTATTTTTACCATTAACATATCCTTAAACTCGCCCTTTCACCATCATTGGTCAAGAAAAAAAAATGTGTCCAGGAAAACATGGCCGACCTGGCACCCCTAGTCCACCAGTAAGTAAAAAGTGCTGCCCAGCAGCATGCAGACTTCATAGGTAGTAGGAATGTAACCTGTTCACTGTGGAATAACCCGTTAACATGTAGAAATGCAGAATTCATGAGCTGAGAGAGCGAAATCATCTTAACAACAATTATTTATGAAGCGCCTGCATGATCCGCAGCGCTGTACAACGGACAGGACAAAACAATCATAGAACGGGCGAATAGCTTTGATGCACAGAAATCATATGAAAAGCAGACCCTCTTCAGTGTCTCAAACTCCACCCCCAGGTGTTTACTGCCTACAATTCCCAGAATTCTTTGAATGCAATAAATGGCCGGAGAAACACAGGGGTGGGCGCGCGCGCGCATGCACGCAGACTTTGAGATCGCTGCTCTTTGTGAACGCTATGTACTAGATAAATGAAACACAAAGTAAAAAATAGGTATAAATAAGCCACGAAAATGCAGGATTTGGTAACATTTTGAGTTTTTTATTAAATCATTACAGAATATTCCGCTTTATTAAGGTGAGACTCGTTTCTTTTTCTTCGCAGCAATGCATTTATGTTTTTCGGTGGGTGCTGTAAAACCAGAAGTGTCAGCCAGGCGACCTCCTCCTCTGCTGCAGGTAACTCTATAGCCATCCCCGCATTTAAAGGTGAAGGCCCCTAAGGCCACCTTGCCCATAGGAAACTATGCAGTGGGAGGCGCTCCATGCTGTACTTTCCCTTTAAGAAACCAGTACACCTGGAACCTGCATGTACCTGTGCTGGTGACGTAGGGGGCAGGTGAAGACAGGAAGTAGGAAAGAGGAGTGGATGGTCTGGGAATTGAATTACATGAAGGAGGTTGGAAATCTACAGGGAAAAACAAGCAAATATTCTTGTTTCTGCAGCGTAAATCCTGTAAAAAGGGGTCTGAGGTCTACCTGAGAGCGACGGCATTGTATTCGAAGCCGCAAGTGACCGATACGTTGTGTCAGAAAGAGGAAATCGCAGAATCATGTCTGCTTCTGCTGTGTTTGTCCTGGACCTGAAGGGAAAGGTGAGTGACGGCCGCTTCACTGGTGTCTCCGGATGGTCAGGAGGGCAAAGCTTTGGTTAAAGGGGACTTGATAAGTCCAGGGGCTGCAATCTGATACCTGAGGGGTATTGCGACGAAATGCTGCTTGCCGGAAAGCGTAGTGGATACCTGTAACAGACTTCCAGTGGATGCAGGAAAAGGTTAAACGGATGTCCATGGGCTTGCCACATCCACCGTGTCTTGTCGGATGCCTTATCTTTTCCGCACAGGGTTGCCAGATCGGCCATGTTTTCCTGGGCACATAATTTATTCATGCTGATGGGCAGTGCATGAAGAAAAGCAACCCTGCAGTATGTATAACGCATATGCTGCAGGTAAGCGATTTTAAAAAAGGAATCCCAGGTGACATGCCTTGGCTTCCATTCTGAAGCCCGTGAATTATACATGTTGCAGGGCAGCACTTTTCCCTGTGCTCCCCTCTGCATGAAATTCTAATGTGTCCAAGGAAACCTGGCTGATCTGGCAGCCTTATTCACGCATTGAGAAGCCATGACCAACTGGCTATATGCAACGCGTGCATTAATAATTGAAACCCCAGAAGGCTGCCCAGCGGGAACTGATTGACAACCTTTCTGGCACAGGGAAGCCCTCCACTTCGGAAGGCTGTCGTAGTTGTCCGGGGACACTCACCCCCCCCCCCCATGACCATTCAAGCTAATGTGGTCATGGTTGCTTGAGTGTCCCTTGACGGCTTCGTTATAAAGAGCCCAGGGCTCACTTTGCTCGTACCTTCCATCGCATTCTGTGTTCAGAAGTGCGCATCGTGTCTGCACGAAAAGCTTGACCTTTCAGTTTGGATGCCAGAGATTGAGTGTTTATTCGTAAGGAGGACAACTAGCTGGTCACATTGAGTCACTAGTGACATCACTTCCCACCATCCCCTACTTTGGGACCTCCAAGGGAATGGAGCCATGTGCGGTGCTTGCCTCTCTAAACCAGGGTTATCACCCCTCATATTTGACAGCCTACAATTTCCACATCTCTTCCAAGGCAATAGGCGGCCAGACAATCATGGGTGTTGTAGTTTAGTAACATCTGGGGATGCTGCAGAGTTTGTAATTCCTGCCCTGCGTGCAGGATAGTGGGGTGTCTATATCCACGGCCAGATGCCCTCTTCCATGCCAACTGGCAACCCACTCACTCCACATGAGAAGCTACCCACACCACCCAAAACCGTGCAACCACCACTTCAGATCCTGAAAATGTACCCTTTTTTCCATCTGAGAACCCCCTATGTCTCCTGAAAACCTACTCCACGTGGGACCTTACCCTTGCTACCTGAGACTCTGAAAACCTGCTCATTTTAGGCCGGGGTCAGACCAGCGTTTTGCACAGTGGAATGAACATCCGTGAGAGTGGACGTCCTTCTACTCTAACGCCCGTCCGGGCACCTCGCTGAGTGCAGTTAGTGTTCTCAGCGCTGCAAGGCTCGATCCTTCTAATGGAGGATCGCACTTTGCAGCCCCGTGGAACGCGCGTCGTGGCACTTTGACAGAGAGGCTTTCAGAACGTCCGCAGCAGGGCAATTCGTGTGTGTGCTACAGCATGTGGCCGGCCCCGTCGAAGCGCTGTGATGGACGCCGGGAGGCACGTCCGTATGGGCACACGTAGAGCCCTGGCCTTACTCCAGTCCTGTAAATTCCCGGCCTAACGGTGACCCTTCGTGTGTGTGAGGTTGACTTGGGGCTTCTTCACTAACCACCATTCTTTCATACAAAGAATGGCTCGGCAAACATCCGGTGAACTGGTGTTACCCGTGGTGTGTTTTGGCTTGGTTTGTGTAGTCCTCAATGGACTTTCCACCGTAGTTACTGCCCTATCATTGTTTCAGGCCAAGTTGTTCATGTCACCGCAGTTTGTGTCTCTGTAGCACAGCACCTTAAAATTGCCGACAACGGTGAAGCAAGAATAGCCGTCAACATAAAACTACACATTCAAAGCACAATAAATGAACCCCTGACTATATAAAGTGACCGTATAGCTTCTATACATTCTAGTGACTAAACAATACGCTTTATTGTTATATATGTGGTTAGTTTATTGCGCTTTGAATGTGTAGTTTTACGTGTTTTTTTTACTTTCTTTCTGGGGAATATTTTTGCGCAAGCACATTGATTTCGAGCTGCAGGAGCAGAACCCTAAGGCTGGGGTCAGACGAACGCAGTGCGAACGCGCATTTACCCACACTTTATTACGGCCATGGTAGCAGAAAATGACGTCCAACGCAGGCCCACACACGAAGTACGGCCGCATGAAAGTTCGGCCGCACAACGCAAGCGGCAAACGAACGGATTTTCGCAAGAACGCCGAACCGCTAGTACTGACGTACAGAGTGCGCTGCGTCCGCATAGCGGCGTGATTAGGAGACATCAGACGCTGCTCATGTCCGGCCAACATAACGTCCAGACACCCAAAGTTTCCTGGTTTGGATCCTTACAAAATCACGGCCTTAATTGCGCATCGTATGACCGCTATCGCGTCTTCCGTGAAAAGTACGTTCAAACGCACTTTTTTACGGACGATGTGAAAAATGCGTTGGTCTGACCCTAGCCTTAGCTGTTCTCACCCATTTTCTCCGGCACCTAATCTTTTGGCTGTAACAATAGCCGTAGTTAACGCTATTTGTGTGAGAGCAATGGCTGGAACACCGTTGAGCATCGTTTGCCGTTGTTTTCAGGAACGTCACCTACCCATTTTGGTTTTTTTCCCCGGACCTCAACTCGCCATACTTGCAACAACACTGCACATTCACCATGACGCTTAGAGCAGGTCTGTCAAACTCAGACCCCCCCAGAGGTTCCCACGTTTCCCTGCCCATCTATTACATTCAAAGAAATCTGGGGGCCAGAATTCGTCACCCCTGGCTTAGAGGATAAACCCCCAACCCCATTAATCTGGTGCGTCATTGCCAGAATTGTACTTTCCTAATAATATATAATCCCTCTCCTTTCTCTTCTCTTCGCAGCCCCTGATCTGCAGGAATTATAAGGGCGACCTTAATATGAATGAGATTGACCACTTCATGCCGCTACTGGTGCAGCGCGAGGAGGAAGGAATTCTGTCTCCACTGCTGACACATGGGAAGGTGCACTTCTTGTGGATCAAACACAGCAACCTCTACTGTATCCTTCACGCCAGGGATCGAGGCCTAATAAATAATAATAATGAAATGGGGGCGGGCGTGGGTGGGAACTGATTTATGCATATATGTGGATTTCAGCAAAAATATATGATACATCCTATATTTATTGTGCCTTTTTTTTTTAAAAGGGAAACCTATGATTCAACACCTGTATACAAGCTTTATAGTATGTCCAAAGGGAACGTAGTTCCTTCTGCAAAAATAATAGTGGGGGAACGTAGTTCCTACATGTTCCCCCTCGACTTGACCCCCTGCTTCACATGTTTGTCAAGCGTGGTTTCCGAGATCCTTATATACAAGGATATTTATGTTGTGGGGGGGGGGGTCTGTAGTATGGTGAGGATTTTATAAAATCCATAAAAGGTGATTTATATATTATTTCTCCACCCTTTTTTTTTTTTTTTTTTTGTTACCGGAGACGCATTTAAAATGTCCAGGAATAATTCTTTCCCTAGGTTTTGCTTTGACACATTGCGTCAGCCTGGGTAAATACCAGGTGGTGGAAAAATGGTCGTCTATTGTGCTACTCATTGGCTGCATCTGCTGTCTTTTTTTGCTCATGCAAGAAACAAAGGGTGGAGGGTCTCAAGGATGCTCAGGTAGACCCCCCCCCCCCCAGTTTATACCATTAAACATGTACCAGGTATGACGCCACTGACGGCTGTCCACCTGCTGAAAGTTGAAGATGGTGACGCTGGCGAATGAGAAGGTGTGATCGGGCTGTCAATAATGCTTCCTTGCTGAACCCCCCCCCCCCCATTCCCCTTATGACTCACGTGCCTTCCTCCAGTCCTTAGCCGCAGCTTAAAGACGGGTACACATAGAGTGGATGCTAGCAAGACTCAAGAAATAAGCCAAGGCTGTAGATCAGGAGCCCTTTGTTGGAACAGCAAAACGTATATAGCTGCTACCCACACCTTGAGTCGTGACTGCATGTAGGGTCAGAATGGAACTCTCCCTCTTTTTAATTGGGAACACACGCATATTTATACGATCAAACATGGGTTACTTATTTCCATATACAAAACCTCTGCTAGAAACTGTTGGGAGACCTAATTGGACTAAAACTGCTAATTGATTTTAAACATTTGCTCACTATTCCTAGACAGACAGAACAATGAGCATCGTGATTGACAGACAAGATTACAGACAGCAGATTTACAAACGATTCAAATAATAAACAGATATCAACACCTTCCTATCAGAAAGATAACATGATACACATGGACCCTACAACAAACTGACAATAACATTCTTGCATAACACAGATTAAACAAACATTCTGCGCACGAGCGGCCAATGAACTAATATGGATTGAGGCCTGCACCCTACAAATATGTAGTTCAAAAAGCATCTGACGTTGTCCGTTATTTCTTTAACATGAATATCGGGCGTTGGTTAAGGCTAGGGTCAGACGAGCGCAGTGCGAACGCGCGTGCAGGCGCACTTAATCACGGCCGTAGTAGCAGCAAATGACGGCCAATATACGAAGTACGGTCGCACAAAAGTCCGGCTGCGCAACGCAAGTGGAAAACGAACGCATTTTGTCGAACGTAAAACTGCTAGTACGGTTGTACAGAGTGCGCTGCGTCCGCTAGCGGCGTGTGTGCGTGAATTGGAGATGTCAGACACTGCTAATGTCCGGCCAACATAACGTCCAGATGCACAAAGTGTTTTATTGATGATCCGTACAAAATCACGAACGCAAATGCGCATAGTATGACCGCTATCGCGTATTCCGTGAAAAAATGCGTCCATTCGTTCGAACGCACTTTTTCACAGACAACGTGAAAATGCGTTCGTCTGGCCCTAGCCTAAGGGAGTGGGGTAATGGTTAGTGAGGAGACGTCGGGGCAGGTGGGTTGTGGCAGGTCTGGCCAGCACTGCAGAGGGGTGTGTGTGTGGGGGGGGGGGGGGAGAGAAAGAAAAAAAAAATTGTGTTCTGAAAAAGGTTGAATCCTGAACGTTCGGTGTCTCAGTGGTTGCGTTAACCAACAAGAATGCCAATGCGTCTTTGGTCTTTTCCTTCCTGTATAAAGTGGTAGAGGTAAGTGGCTTTTCAGTGGTTGATGACTGTGTGCAGCTAAATAGGATTTTATTTTTTTTCTCTAAGTGCATTGATCGTAATACAGTAATGTGATATTCACAAAAGCGAAGGAGCATTAAGGCGCTCAAGGGACCACACGTTTCAGGTATATTCCCGTTGTGCTTTTGGGTGCTCCTCAGAGCGGCCACCTCCAGTACGTAGACAAAGGAAACGATGGGAATCCAGGGACTCGAGGGGTTTAAATCCACAGCTTTATTTGGATGAGTGAACACAATGTTTTGGCCAAATAAATGGCCTTTGTCACGTACTGTCACGAACATGTGACTGAATCGTCCAAATGCCACGGCCCAAACTGCCGTCCTGTGAATGAATGGCTGTCACCATAAAGTACTTTAACGCCAGGATTTAATAGAAGAACTGGGACAGATTGGGCATAAGCTTTAAAATGTTTCAAAACAGGATTTTATGATGGGATACGAGCAGCCGAGCGCACAAAGCAATCAGCGTCACTGCATTCACTAGACTTGTGCATTCGTTGTCATCTGAAATAGTTTTCAGATGAAATATCGGCATTTCGTTTTTTTTTTTTTTTTTTTTTTTTTATAATTGGCTGAAAAATAATTCTGTCCGAAAAATGTTTAGGTCAATTTGAAATCCTTTTGTGTAACTGGAATAAAGTTGCACTCTATGTGCAATACTAGCTCTAACCCCAACCCTAGCTCTACCCCTAACCCGAATGCAAACATATAAACCGCTAATGTGACCCTAATACAAACCTGAACAGGCAGCTAATGTGACCGTAACAATAACCCGACCCAAGACGTGAGTCTAACCCGAATACAAACCTAAACAGCTAATGTAACCTTAAGCCTAGTTCTAATACAAACAAAAAAACATAATTGTAACCCTAACCATAACCCAACCCTAGAACTAGCCATAGCCCTAGCCCTAGCCCTTACCCCAGGGGTCAAGTCGCAAAAAAAATTAAAAAAAATTATGGGAACTCGCCAACATTTCTGTCTGTTTACGGTCTTAAAGATTACTGGGAGGCGCTGCAGCACTTCTTTATGCATGCGAATGCCATTCCTCCTGCATGCACTGAGAAATTGTCATTCCCATGCCTTCCCAATTAAATCCAGGAAAACCCTTAATTGTAGACGGTTTTATAAAATTGTGTCAATATTGTATTGCAGCTTCCCAGTATATCAGCCAATAGGGAACTCCGTTCCTCCTGCTCGAATTGTGAGGGAATCTGCGTTCCTGTAGGACCCCCCCCCCCCCCTGCCATACCCCCGATACAAACATTAATGTAACCCTAACATTTTTGGTTTAGAAGGGGTACAGGGGCTAGAAATATGTGCGGCTGCAAAACTTCTGGCATTTCTGAAAACTTTCAGATTGATCAGAATCGGCAAACTTGGAAAATGCTGAAATCCCAAAATTTGGGAATTAGAAATTTGCCAGAAACGATCCAAAATGTTGTGCCACGCACAAGTCTACTAACAACAAATAACCGGACACTACGGTGTTTACCATGGATTTCCCATAGGTCTTCACAGAATACTTCAAGGAACTGGAGGAGGAAAGTATCCGGGATAACTTTGTCATCGTGTACGAGTTGTTGGACGAGGTCATGGACTTTGGATTCCCCCAAACGACTGAGAGCAAAATTCTTCAAGAGTGAGTATTGGTTGTCTTATGTTCCACAAGCTCTAGTGACACGTTTTTCTCATAACCATCTTGTTGTGCCATAATCAAGATCACGCGGTGTTATGCGGGTCTAATCTTCTGAGTGACTCGTCCAAAACTAGTGTATGGGAGAGAGGATTCCTACTGAACTACAGATCTGGTATCCTTCATTATTTGATGGAACTCATGTGGCTGGAGTCCAAGCCTGGAGTGACTGGAACTAGATCTCTGGTCAGCTCAGCAACTCCAGTGTAGCTTTGAATCCAGTCCACCGTTAAGTGAACCCACCCCCCCCCCTCCTTTGTACTATACGTCACTGACCCAAGTTAATTCTCTTCTGTTGAATGAAGGTACATTACACAACAAGGTAACAAGCTGGAGACCGCCAAGTCCCGCGTCCCCACAACCGTAACCAATGCGGTGTCCTGGAGATCTGAAGGACTGAAGTACAAGAAGAACGAGGTCTTTATAGATGTAATCGAGTCTGTCAACCTACTGGTGAGTAGAAAATCTGAACGGTTGCACTGCGCCTGATGGACATCTGTTTTTCACGAGGAGCATCTGAGACCAACGAAGACAACGCACAAAATTCACCTACTAGAGCAGGGACCTCAAACTCTGCCCCCCCCCCCAGATGTTTCTAAACTGCAACTCCCATGATTATCTGGTCATCTACTGCATTCAAAGAATTCTGGGAATTGTAGGCCTTTAACACCTGGCGGGCCAGTGTTTGAGACTCCTGCACTAGTACGTCCATAGCCCAATCTTCGTATCTAATACAGTTCATTGAATTTTGGATATATTAAGCCTCCTGTACTCCCATTACTGGTGAATTTGTCCATTTAACCCTTTCGCTACAAAAAAGTGTAAACCATATTTTGCATTGTAATAAAATAGCAAAAATTATATATATATCTCTCCCCTCTTCCATACTGTTCTAATGCAGGATTATTGTACACCCTGTGGAGAAACGAAATTTCCTGAGATTTCATCACTGTAAAAAAGCTACAAGCCGCAGCCCCCACTGTAACAAAAAGCTCAACAAACTTTGCTGCTTTACAGCAGTCATCGAGAGGGCAGAATACAGGGAGAGCTCTGGGGTCACTCACTGCTGTACAAGGATAAGATTCGGGGGTTATGAGTGAAAATGTCTGTACTGTACAGACACAAGGCGTTGCTGTAATTGCCATACACAGGCATTATGCAGCACATACAGATACAAGGTGTTGCTGTAATTGCCATACACAGGCGTTATGCAGCACATACAGATACAAGGTGTTGCTGTAATTGCCATACACAGGCATTATGCAGCACATACAGATACAAGGTGTTGCTGTAATTCCCATACACAGGCGTTATGCAGCACATACAGATACAAGGTGTTGCTGTAATTGCCATACACAGGAATTATGCAGCACATACAGATACAAGGTGTTACTGTAATTGCCATACACAGGCATTATGCAGCACATACAGATACAAGGTGTTGCTGTAATTGCCATACACAGGCATTATGCAGCACATACAGATACAAGGTGTTGCTGTAATTGCCATACACAGGAATTATGCAGCACATACAGATACAAGGTGTTACTGTAATTGCCACACGCAGGCATTATGCAGCACATACAAATATTGGTATTTTGTTTTTGGAAGCTGCATTGCTAATAATCATTATGATCACTACAAATCCGTAGTGAGAATAGGGGGGGGGGGTTGTGAGGGTCCGGCGAGAACGAGCAATGGCACTAGTGGCCTGTTCTGAATGTCAAGGACCTCATTTCTGCACAAGAGCTGCAGCAACCCCCGACGATCATTTTGGCCTTGTTAGCCCTTGACAGGAGGGTATAGCTGACACTCCTCCTCTAGGCACCCCAAGCAAGGCGTCCACGTCTGGATTACCCTGTAAACTTGCAGTGAGAAAAAGGGGGAGGTTTGTGAGGGTCCTGAGAATGAGCAATGGCACTAGTGGCCTGCTCTACAGTGAAACCTGACCAGGCCCCACAAGACCAAAACAATCGTTGGGGGTTGCAGCACTTCTCGTGCAGGGATGACTTCCTTGGCATTCAGTACTGGCCACCCTTTCTGGGTGATTGCGTCTGATTTGCATATGGAGCAGTTGTCTCTGTAATGGCACAATCGAGCTAAAGCTTTGAGACCTGAGCGGGTCCCATCGTAGAGTAGGACATTAGTGCCGTTGCTCGTTCTCGGGACCCTCACAAACCCCTTTTTGCTCACTACAAATCCCCATGAACAGGAGATCTGAGCATTCATAATAAACGTTATCCCGTTTACTGTATCTGACACAAAGGCCATTACTGCCTGTATGCTGACAATGCAGACCCAGTGTAACCTTGTGCAAGATAAGGGATGCCATCTAGAGTTTAGAACCTTTTGGTCCTAGCAATATTTCTGTAAAGCAATAAACCAATACATAACAAAGTGTAGAATTTGCTAACTGAATCCCATGTTTCAAATAAATGTGTGTATATCTATAATCTCCAACAAAAAGCACGTGGTAGTGAACGGGTTAACCAGTCTGCCAATGATATTGTGTATAATGATAGCAACCTAAAAAATTGGGAAACAATATAGAGGGCAGAAAAGGGCTTCACCCAAAATTGTTTGAACGAAAAAAATGAAATCTTTAACACATCTGCATTGTAAACATAATAAAAAAAAAATTAGATATATCTATCTATATCTATATCTCAATTACACATAAAAAGAGTAAAACACAGACCCTACTCACATGTCAGTAAGCTAACAACTGTGACTCCTGGGGTTGGAGCTTGGAAGAACACCGGCCAAAATCCTCACTTCTGTGAACCCCAGGTGGACAAAGGCCCAGTCACATTTGCATATCCTACCCAGAATTCCTTGCTGCATATGGGGAATGTGGCACAGGAGCTCTGGGATGCAATTCATGGAATTGCTGTGATGTGCAGGTGGCTTCTGCAATAATAAGTGTGTTTATTATAGTGTGGTGGCTTTTTGTCCTCCACCACAACCTATGTAGATACTGATTTTTGCCTTACGGGTCCCAAGCATCCACTGCAACTGGTCATCATGCCTAGCTCCTGTTGATGAGGGTCCAACAAACCCGAAACAGCGCTCTCCTAGGAGTGGCTTTGACCAGTTGCATAAACCTTATCTCTGCTACAAAGCCACAGTGTGGCATAGCATTGATTTTAGGGTTCTGTGTAATAACAGATCCAGGATACAGAAAAGCAAGATAGATGTCATTTGCATATCCTACCCAGAATTCCTTGCTGCATATGGGGAATGTGGCACAGGAGCTCTGGGATGTGGCTTCTGCAATAATTTATATAGATCTCATAATAGTGAGAAACAAGGGGGTGTTTGTGAGGGTCCTGAGAACGAGCAACAGCACAATGGCCTGCTCTACGGTGGGTGCCCGCTCAGGTCTCACAAACAAGGTTATTATTATTATTGTATAGAGGGATTGCAGTGAGCATGCGAATGAGACTGCTGCGAACCAATTTCTGAAGTCCAGAAGACCATACGTACGAATTACACACAGAGATGGTGTGGTGTGTTTGTTTAACCACTTGGCTGCTAAGGACGTGCTCAGCACATCCTGCCAAGTGTTCCTCCTGTGCTACGGACGAGCTGAGCGCGTCCTAGCACAGGAGGCAGCAATCAGCCGGCTGAAATTATTCAGGCTGATTGCTGCCCCCCCCCCCCGTGGCGAGATGACATCTATTTCAGGCACCCCCCCCCCCCGCTAGTGCAGAGGAGGTGCCTGGAAGGGAGGGGGGAGGACCTTCGGATCTCTCTCTCCCTCCCGATCGCGGGGCTCTAGCTGCTAAAGGCAGGCACGGTTTGGAAGGGCACAGCCTGCCCTTCCAAATCGTTCCTGCCTTTAACCCCTTGGGTGCCGGATCACGATTCGGCGCCGAATCGTGATCCTCTCCCGGAGCTGGCCGACATCCAAGATGTCGCCCAAGCTTCCGGGAACTCCCCCTGACGACTGGCGTCGTCATGCATAGCGCGATGACATCAGTCCGGGAGTTAACCCCTAGTTGCAACCAATGGGGGGGGTTCATTGGAACCCCTATTTCCTGATCCGTTGCAGCTAGGGGTTAATGTCTGGTATTGTTGGATTGGCCAGAGCATGGCCTTTCCAACAATACCAAACATGACCATTTATAAGTGTTAATTTTTTTTTTTTATTTATTTTTTTTTGTTAATGCAGCAATATTGTTCCCATTTCAATTATGTGAACAATGATGCTGCACTAACGATTTTTGTATGCGGTGCGTTTGTTTAAAAATCGCGTAATTTTCCCCATTAAAAAATGTAACGCGACCCCATTTCTAATTTTTTATTTTTTTTTACCAAGCGCAACCCATAGAAAATATAACCGCAAACGCTCGCATGTTAAAATGTGGGGGGGGGGGGAAACACTTTACACATTGTAAATTATTGAAAATTAAAATCTTATTGCATTTTTTTGTTATGTCCTGTCTGTATATATTATAACGTATACATATAATAATGATGTATTGTGAGTCTGCCGGAAAGAACGATATATATAATATGTCTGGGTCATATAATAAAATAAGGCTTCAAAACGCGCTGATGAGCGAAACCGGTCAGACTAACGTGCGTTTAGCCGCACTAAATCACGACCGCGCTAGCAGCAAATTACGTCCAATGCCGGGCACCATACGAAGAACGTCCGCATAAAAGTGCGCCCGCGAAACGCAAGTGGCAAACGAACGCATTTTTTCGAGAACGTCAAACCGCTAGTACTGACGTACAGAGTGCGCTGTGTCCGCTAGCGTCGTGTGTGCGTGATTAGGAGACGTCAGACGCTGCTAATGTCCGGCCAACATCACGTCCAGACGCAAAAAGTGTTTTATTGGTAACCGTACAAAATCACGGCCGAAAATGCGCATCGTATGACCGCTATCACGTATTCCGTGAAAAAAATATGTCCATTCGTTCGAACACACTTTTTTTCACGGACAACGCGAAAAATGCGTTTAGTCTGACCCTAGCCTAAAAATGAGCTCAGCACAGAGGTGTGAAATGGCTCAGCAGCGACAGGGATAAAAATGATAAATCCTCCCTTTTTTAAGGAGGTAGAAAAGATTTAAACATCACATAAAGCTAATTTGTTGGCATCTATATTAGAGATCCATATCGATATATAATCTGGTATGGTGGACAGTTGGAGAATAGATGCTAATAGGTTCCATCCACTTGCAATACGTTGTCATAGGCTGAATTCCAGCATGATGGCAAACGAGTCGGAGTGCTGCACACTCATTAGGAGATCCAACATTTGGCAAAGTGCTCCACTTTCTTCATGGGGGGGGGGGGATAATTTTTCACTGAATATGCCATTTAGACAATGCAAAAGTCAATGTCTCTAAAGGTCAGACTTTCATACAAGAAGAGATCCCATAATCTGTTAGAGATTTATAAATGTTATATTGCAATAAAAGCAGTATTATTTTTTATTCTTCATTTTGGCATCCTGTGTGAGATTTATTACTTTGTATTTCTGTAACCATTCAATGTTCTTGAACTCAGGACATGCTTGAAAACGAGAGCAATCTCAATGTATCCTTCCTAGTAAAATACATTAACAAACCTTATACTTATTTATACTATGTGTATCTCAGGTGAACGCCAATGGCAGCGTGTTGCTGAGCGAGATTGTTGGGAGCGTGAAGCTGAAGGTATTCCTCTCGGGAATGCCGGAGTTACGGCTGGGCTTGAACGATCGTGTGCTCTTCGAGTTAACAGGACGTGAGTACTTGCTGGGGATGGTGGAATTCGGCGTGATCAGAAACGGAAAGCGGTAAAATTAAAACCGACGATTGGCCGAGTATGTAAAAAGGAAAATACATGAAATCATGAGACCTCCTCCTGGATCTTTTTAGGATGGTGATGGCAAACCTTTAGATGTTTATGAACCACATGTCCCATGATGCTCAGCTAGAATTAAGTGTAACAAAGTATCATGGCACCAGATTCCTTGTTTTCCCCCTATGTTTTTACTTAAAATGAATTGGTCCAGCCCCATTTCCTGCTTTTGCAAGCTGCCAATCCCCCCCCCCCGTCTACCATAGAGGCAGTGCGTAAAAATCCTACTCTGTTTTTACCGTCCTCCCATACCAAGGTACACCTGAGAAGCCCTCTATCTATAAAGCCACCATTTATTTGCTGATCCTTTCTCATTAAAGTGAAGAAAATATAAAGGACTTTGTGTGCTTTCAAAAGGGGATGAGTTAAGCTATCTGACTTCAATCATATCCTGCATGTGACCCTGGGGATCCAGAATACTAAGCAGCACGGGACCTGTCGTACTGAAACATCTGGGATGCCAAGGTTTGCCGCCACTGGTCTAGGCTGTGCAAGTGGCAGATCATGTCAGGGAGGGAAAAAATAGGGTTAAGCCCAACACGAAAATACTAACGCAACTATTAACCAACAGTGTCTGCTCGACCACGAGCGTAGTGAGCATCAAAAGGAGCAGCATCTGTTGCCTAAGATTGAAGACTGTATCCTTCCTGCTAAAATACTTTATAAATAAGTAAAATGGAGCAGCATCCGATGGTTAGGTTTAACCCAAAAACTAAAATGAGGTTCGGTTCTGCACTCGACAAATGTCATAAAACAGTATACGGTGCCACGTTGCATGGAGAAAATGATACAGTGCATAGTGTGGGTTTTTTTTTTTTTTTTTTCTTCTGTCAACTATTTTTACAGAGTCGAAATTTTAGGCTACTTTATAAAAATGCAGTATTTCTACCAGAGGCCACAAGGTGGTGACTTCCAGATAGTTTATATAGTGGCGCAGAATTACTATTTGATTTTTAGTCGTGTACATCTGTATACCACAATGGCTTGACTCCCCTTGTAACTCCTTTTTTTTTTTTTTTTTTTTTTGGAGATTATTTTACCAGGAAGGATACATTGAGATTTCTCATTTTCAAGTATGTCCTGGGTGGCGAGTATGTACCGTTAGGTGTCTTGCCCATGGACACGGTACTGGAGAGGTGCTCTTGCCGGGATCGAACCTGTGTCTCCATTGTTATAGAGCAGTGATGTTACCTCTACTCCACCCAGCTGTCGTTCTTGAATAAACCTAATTTTTCTATTTATTTTTATTGAAGCCGGTTGAGATTTGGAAGAGAGGGAATTTTTTAAAATCCTAGTGTTCATTGAAAACAAAACAAACCCCTTTCTTGTTGTTGCTCCCATTTGGACCAGAGATTGTTCAAACATTCCTCCAAGGCAAAGCCCAACAATGATCAATATTGCAGACTGAGAAAAGACAGAGGAGCAGCAGAAAGGAAGGAAGGAAGGAGTAGAAAAGTGAGAAGCCACGAGCTGAGTTTTGCAGAGACAGAATGGAGGAGCCAGGCATGTACTGGCCATAGGGACCACAGGGAGATTCTCAGTGGGCTGGTGTGAAGGCTGGATCACCGCGCCGGGTCACTATGCCCTTAATAGGTGAAGTGAGAACTTCCTCACCATCTGTAAAACAGAACAGTCTACTACAGTCTCATATTGGGGCCACTGTGCCGGTGAGACCCTCTGTATATCTGCCTCACCTTAAGACATGGTGCGTGCTCAACCTCGGTGCCGTTGTGTTTTTTACCCAGTTGCTCTGCAGCAACTCTGCTATCTGTATAGCAATTGGTTGAGCGATCCAGTTGGTTTATATACCATTTTTGTGTGTGTTTGCATAATTAAAGTGGTCTGGATGAAGTCCAGGGCAGATTTTATTTGTCCCAGTCCAGCCCTGGAAGGAGCGGAGTTTGCAGAGAGAAGTCAAAGGCAGAAACCGAGGGGAAAAATGTTAAATCCAGGACAGACAAATGTTGTAAACAAATTCCAGGCAGTCAAAGGGTGGGGTGGGGATCTGGGACCGTCAAACTGATTGGCCACAGGTATTTCGGTAATGCGGCTTTCCTCTTGACAGATCTCTTGCTGTTGTAGCTCCCGATCAAAAAACCGTCAGGTTGGATGTGATTCTCCTTATGCGAGGCAGCCTGGAACACCGAACTGCATTTATCGTTTAGTTGAGGGTTTATAAAATAATTTAAAAAGATCTTCCGCTTTCTAAATGACCGTCAGAAAGAAAAACCTTCTGTATGATCTACTACAAACACTGAGGAGTGGAGGACTTCTTCTAGCTTGAGCCCAAGTTAACGTTCCGTGATGAAGGGGTTAATGTTTCTCCATGGCGGGAACTAGAAGTTTCTATTCACTTATTAGTGAGGGGAAGATAACCCATCATGTATATCTCGCGGCTAAGCGGTAGGAAGTCTTTGGAATCCTACGGAACTAGGAGCAACTAAGCGCCAAGGACATCCGTTTATTCCAAGGTCAGATGGTCAGTTTGCTCTGTGAGGAATGTTCTGCCAAAGTGCGGAAGGAAACGGTTACAAATGTATCTATACGGGGCAGCAGCTCCTGAGGATCATGAATGGGGGGGTCACACACCCCTGTTACAACTGATGTACACAAAGTGTACTACTGGGGGTGCAGGGTCTGTGTGACCAGTATGAATACATAGATAAGAGAGCGACACATTGATTATTCACTGTAGGGTCCTATTCCAAGGCTGGTGTTAAGTTAACCAGAGCTGTTATCTTCCCAGCGCCGTTATAGTCTATGGTCGTTTAATGTAAACCAGAGCTGTTGCAAAGTTTACAGCAACCTTGTAATAACCCGGGCCTGTAGCCTCTTCTCTCTAATCCATTCTTTCCCAACCCTGGTGCTCAGGACCCCCCCCCAAACAGGCCAGGATTTAAAGGAATACCCCGCTTAGAAAATAGAGTTCCCTTTTTTTTCCTCCTTAAATAATTGGGCAGATGCTCTGTCCCAGTTATTTCTTTTTGGAGGGTCCCCTTTTCGAGTGGGGTGTTTTCTTCCTTCCCCCTTTGCCGCGCGTCACACCTCCTGTGTCTCCAGCTCAAATGTAATAATACAACCAACCAGAAAGCGAGCACTCCCGCTAATACAAAGACTTCAACAGCAGCTTATACATTTAACCCTTTCACTGCGGAAGACGTGTGGGGAACGTCCTCATTGGCTCCCGCCGTATGCGCAGGACATTCCCCACACGTCTTCCGCTCGGTGGCGGGGGGGGGGGCCTGAGAGACACTCGCCTCTCTGATTTGGGGTCCCGCGTAGTTCTGACTTCCTCAAAGTCAGACGCCACTTTTATAGACCCCCCCCCTCGCCGTAATGACGTCATTGCGTAGGACGTGATGACGTCATTTTCAGGTGACACCCCCCCCCCCCTGGGCAAAGCCAGGGATCTCGATCGGGTCTACAAGAAAAAGACAGACACCGCTTTGAAGGGCAGTGTCTGCCCTTCAAAGCGATGCCTGTCTTTTAACCCCTCAAGTGCCGGATCGCGATCTAGCTCTGGTGGGGGCCATCTTGGATGGCAGCTCCACCTCCGGGTTCCCCCCCTCGGCACTGGACGTCATCGCACATGGCATGATGACGTCCATTAGCCAGGAAACCCCTAGCTGCCTGGGGATTTCCCAAGGAAATCCCCCTGGTGGAGATAAGGGGGGGGGGGTTCAAAGGAACCCCCCCTTATCTCCAGACCCGTAGCAGCACGAGAGTCATGCATGGTGTCATTTGAAAGGCCAGAGCATGGCCTTTCAAATGATACCAAACATGACCATGTTACAAGTAAATCAAAATGAATAATAAACAAAATACGTGGGGTTTTCTTGTTTTTTATTAATGCAGCAATATTGTTCCCATTTCACTAATAATTTGAACAATGATCGCTTTTTTTTTTAATTTTTTTTTTTTCTATGGGGTGCGTTTCCTAAAAATCATGTAATTCCCCCAACAAAAACATTTAACGTGATATATATATTTACACCCCATAGAAAATATAACCACAAAGGCTCGTGTGAAGAAAGAAAAAAACACTTTACACGCTGCAGATGATTAAAAATTCTAATTTTATTTGCGTTTTTGTTATAGTATACAGGCAGGACATGACAATAATAATAATAATAATAATGATATATTCTGAATCTGCCGGAAAGAACGATATATAATATGTCTGGGTCGTATAATAAAACGTGGCTTTAAATCGTGTTTAAAAGTGATGAGCGAACCCGGTAAAAATTAGCTCCACACACAGACGTGAAATGGCTCAGCAGCGGAGGGGTTAAACATATTCAAATGTTAACCCTTCAAAGCTTCCAACAGTTTACTCAAACATTTTTCAACAGAGCTTAGGGTTATTATAACCCTATGAAGTGTCTGTGGTTTAAAATGTTATACCAATCGCTATGGAGACCAAACAAATGTACGTGCCAGTGCACCCCCATCCTTTTTTTTTTTTTTTTTTGTGAAAAATCCTTTTGTAAAGTATAATAAAGTTACTTTTTTATTGGTTAAAAAAAAAATAATTTAAAGCCAAATTATGATCGTACAAAGTTTACGTTTTATTAATGTATAAAAACTATGAAAAGCGAGACTTTGATAGATGGAGTGGTCAGGGTCCAAGTTCCCAGGTAATTATTATTTATCCCCCCCCCCCCTTCATTACATTCGTACAAATAGGAAACAAGAATAAAACCGTGGAACTTGAGGATGTGAAATTTCACCAGTGTGTACGGCTTTCCCGTTTTGAAAACGATCGTACGATCTCCTTCATTCCTCCTGACGGAGACTTTGAATTGATGTCATATCGCCTGAACACACAGGTATCACAATCTTATTATCCCTTTATCCATGAAATGTTAAGCTTTGCTAGGATCACTGATACCATTGCCACCATTGAGGGGATGCTACAGCCAACATGGCAAGAAATCGAGTACCGACTTGATGTGCTTCGTGCAACCAATGGTGCCCATATAGAGGTGTATTGCCTTTGCAATACATTTTTGATATTGTAAAGAGACTTTATGGACACCCTGAGTATATTTTGGATCTGTTTAATGTGATCTTGTCATGCCTGGTATGTTCTAGCGTAAATGAAAAGGTTTTTCAAAATCCATACATTTTGCTAGTAAATGCTTATATTCAGGGTCTCCACTGGGGATGACAGCTCCTGATATGTTCAGGGACCATGACCCTTGCTAAACCTTGTTCAGCTTGTCGCATAGTCCCAACTAAGGACCCCTCCATGCCACTTGTTAAAAAGTAGACGCCTATTCATATTTACCAAGACATACAACTTGGTAGATTTCTGTATTCGCTTTGTTTCCCATCATGTAAGGTGTGGTGTGGCACAGCGCAATGCTAGCTAGCGGAGATAAATAAAGACAGCAGGCAGAGATCTTTCTTCAAATATCTGGTATTTTTGTTAGGTCAGCTTTTATAGAAGATAGGACATACAAATAATCTCAGATTACAAGCGAATAGAATATTCTCATGATCACAGATCATTAGCATGGTCAACACTGTTACCATATATGGTTTAGACAAAGACCTTCTTATGCCCAGAGTCACGTGTCATAGTATGGTCATAGAAAGGGAAGGGGGGACTTTCTACAGTTATATTTATTTAAGAAAAGGGCTTATTAACTAAATTGTATGTTTTGATTTATATAATCTCCCAAGACTGGCCCACCAAGTTACCTACATAATCCAAGGCAGCATCTGAGAAATAAGGGGAGAGTCAGTTAAGGGGCACCAAGAATTCTTACTCCAGTCCTGCTTATAATAGTATTTATGAGGGATCCTATAGCGAGGGCATGCTGGTGTGTTGACAATGAAAAGGCTTGTGTCCTGCATGGGTTGTGTCTCTAAAACAGGACCAGAAAGTTAGAACGGTATTTTGTGATAAAACATAAATATAATCTATTTAAGTGGAGATGCTGATCCGTTCGTGATGCATTTTTATGGTGGGCGCTCAATGTACACTTCACGCCTCCCTAAAAGCAATGTATGTTTGCCTACAGGTGAAACCACTGATCTGGATAGAGTCTGTGATTGAGAAATTCACCCACAGCCGACTGGAAATCATGGTGAAGGTATGAAATCTAAAGTGTTTGTATCAATCAATGTAATAAGACATTCCAAGACCTAAATTGTCGCTGGCTGGGCCAAAAGGTTACATGCTACTTCGGCTCCGCATCATACCTGCCCCTCAAATCCCACAACTATTTCCTTTCATTTTATATTGCTCACACTCGAGGTGCCAAAAAAACTAGGTGTGGGAACCCGTCAGTATTGCTTTCCACTATTTAGCCTTGTCAATGAGCATGTAACCCACCATGCCCCACCCTAAACTATATATATTTATAAATCCGATGGGTTTATGGAACCATTCCGATTAAGCATTCTAAAATATCATATAGAACCACGTATGATTGGTCAACTAAATAAAAGCCTCAGTGAGAAATGGAATTCCGATCCTCCTGCAAAAATAGTGGATGAACTGCTTTCCCACTGGCTTCTACTCCATCATATACCCCATTCTGCATTGCACCTATTCCTCCTAAATCTCCTTTTGTATTATTAACCCCTCCCCCATATGCTTCATTTTTAGATTGCCCCACTCCTCAAATCCTTGGCTTGTATTGCTTATTGCCCCCCCCCCCAATGTTTCTGAACTACAACTCTCACGAGTCCATGGTCATGTGTTACATTGGACGAATTCTGCGAAATGAAGCCATCAACATCTGGTGGGCCATGAATTTGACATCCTTGGTCTAGACCAGTGGTTCCCAACCACGGTCCTCAAGTGCCCCTAAACAGGTCAGGTTTGCAGGATATCTAAAGCACAGCACAAGTGATATGATTTGCTGCTCAGTGATTGCTGGATTCAGTCTGCATTTCCCCAAGGAAATCCTTAAAACCTGGCCTGTTAGGGGTACTTGAGGACCACGGTTGGGAACCACTGGTCTAGACAGATTATAATGATGATGGAATTGTTCCTTGGTAGCACAGACGGTTACCGGTGTACTCATGCTCTCCCTCCCACACCGCTGTCACCCTTTCCGTTTTAGGCTAAAGGTCAGTTTAAGAAACAGTCTGTGGCGAATAACGTGGAGATTTCAGTTCCTGTTCCCAGCGATGCAGATTCTCCAAAGTTTAAGACCAGCGTTGGCAGTGCCAAATATGTACCAGAAAAAAATGTAGTGGTCTGGACTATCAAATCCTTCCCGGTAAGAATGAGGTGTACAGGGGCTCAACTGCTAAACCCATCATCTATAAGGAAGTAAAATTCTAGGGTCTGTTTTCATGTGTTTGTGTTACAGGGAGGAAAGGAATATCTGATGCGTGCGCACTTTGGCTTGCCTAGTGTGGAGACCGAGGAGCTGGAAGGAAAACCCCCAATCAGTGTGAAGTTTGAAATCCCCTATTTCACAGTTTCTGGGATCCAGGTACGTACAATGTAATGACCCTAAAGCATTGTATATGGTTATTCCATCTAAAAAACCTTGTACGTGGCCGTACCTTTCTTAATCCGAACTCTGCTAAAATGCTCATCCAAGCTCTTATCATCTCCCAACTTGACTACTGTAACCTCCTTCTCTCTGGCCTTAAGAGATCCCAGATTCTCCCTCTGCAGCCTGTTACGAATGCCCGTCCCGGGCTCAACCACCTCACCTCCCGCACCTCACCCCTTTTGTCATTCTCTACACTGGCTCCCTGTCTCCTTTAGAATCCAATTCAAAATACTGGCGCTCTCCATACCCACGCCCCTGACTACATCTCCTCCCTCATTAGCAGACACATCCCATCCCGGCCACTTTGCTCGGCCAATGATCTGATATTATTGTCTCAAAGTACCTGCACCCCAAATTCCCGCCTTCAATACTTCTCTCGAGCTGTCCCCTTTATGCAACTCCCTCCCCGACAGCATTAAACTCTCCAGTCCTTAAAGAAGTCTCTGAAAACACATTACTTTAGAGAAGCCTATCGGTTCACTCCATGATTTCCCCCCCCCACTGTACATTTCTTGCACCATCTTCCCATTCAGCCCACACGCATGCCCACTACTTCATGTTCTCTATTTTCCCCTACTTAGTGTGTCACCCCTCTCCTCTTAGATTGTAAACTCTCAAGCAGGGACCTCTCTCCTACTGTTCTGTGTGTGTATATTTGTTATTCTGTCTCATCCATTGTACAGCACTACGGAACTTGTTAGCGCCTTTTTAGAAATAATTGTAACATCTGACAGCATGGATATCGCTGGTGGCTGGTGAAAAGTTTCAAGATTATGTCGCTGTGATTTGTCTCCATGCGTATCTGTGAAAAGACAATATTTTGTTCTAGACCAGCATATTATGTTATAGGAAGAAAATGTATTGTACCTACCTCCTTTTTTTTTTTTTACTTGCTTATTGTGGGACCGCTCTCCTATCTGTCCCGATACATAGTGAGTGTGTGACATCATAAATCCCTTCTAGGAGAAAACTGAGCATGTCTAAAATGATCAGATTTTATAAAAGCCCCAAGATCATGACCTACTTAATTTCTCAGATGGCTATCTATCATTATATTTATTTATTTTTCTCCAGAGAGCGGTCAGTCTGGGAAGAGGAAGCATTTACGTGTTTAAAAATGCTGCTTCAATACCGCTTTTTAACACTGTTTAAGTTTTATTTAAATTTATTTTATTAAAAGTTCTCTTGACAAAAATAATTTTCATAGCCTTAACCAATGCCAAGTGATAAACATGTCTGTCTATTTTTATTTTCAACTTACATGGTCGGGCACTATCCCTCTGACCCTTATGGTTGAGCCTCCGCTGATGCAGATGTAATAACCGTGACAATTATGGGTTAAAGGGTCAGGATCCACTGGACCCAGGGAGTGATTTTATGATCATTTAGGATCCCAGTCTGGCCCTTGTAGTACCGTAGATACTCGAGTATGGCACGACCTGAATATAACGCGATGGATAGAGATTTATTATGGAAATGAGAGAATTATCAATACTCGCGTATAACGCGAGGAATAAAATTTTACTGTACCGGTAAACCATTAAATATCTTCCAGGTTCTCTTAACCCAGTCAGGCTCCCCCTCAGGCCAGGGTGTTCTGCTCTAGAATGATTGCAGTTGACTAAGTATGAAGCCGCCGGCCACCCGTCTTCTTTACTAGTGATTAGATGGCCGGCGGAGGCGAGCGAGGTGAATGATTGGCTTAAACTGAGTGTGCCCTCTGGCTGTGATGGATCCCACCTTTCCCAGGAGTTCGGGAAGTGTTTGCAAGCATCAGGGAGCCCGCATTCACTTCAGCGAGACTACCGGAACTTCTGGTACTTGGGATCCAGAGCAAGGCAAGTTGTTTTGTTTTTTTTTGTTTTTTTTTTTACACGGGATGCAGATGTCTTGAATATAACGCGACCCCCTCCAATTTTAAGGTAATTTTTTGTCACCCAAATCTAGCGGTATACTCGAGTATCTACAGTAGTAGTTCTTGGTGTAAAAGTAACATTTGCTTCTTTTTTGTGTATGTCATTTTTGTTGGGTGTGAAATTTGATTTTATTTCTTCAAGGTTCGGTACATGAAAATTATAGAGAAAAGCGGCTACCAAGCACTCCCGTGGGTTCGGTACATAACACAGAGCGGAGGTAAGCCGGCTTCTGACCTCTGGACACATTAATGATAAACGTGCAGCCAAACTGGAATTAATCCGTAACCCTAGCAGAAATAATTCCTAAAGAAGAGCTGTGACTTGATTTTAACTCCTTAAGGCTTTACTTGCACAAGATTCTGTTATGTGCGGTAATAGCTAAATGCAACAATCCAGTAATCCAACAACTCAAGGTGTGAGCTAACAAAGCGAGATTCCTTCCTTCAGGTGAATGGTGCCACCATTACTTCTACCTCACAGGCCGTTGCCTCGGGTCCTCTGACCCTGATCTCTCCTCACATTCAGTAGCTAACCAAATCTTGCTACTTCCACCTTTTTTATAAAACATTGCCCCTGTCCGTCCCTTTCTGTAGCACATCGTTGGGTCATTTGATGAGTAAATGTTAGTAACTGTTGTCTATGTATCTGCAGATTACCAACTTCGGACGAACTAAGAATAAAAAAGACAGGCACCGAAGAATAGATTCCTCCAGTGGATTGAAAGATTCCTCCTATCGGAGATGCTCCATTTCCAGACCTAAAATTAATCTGTTTAAAATCCTATAAATTTTATTTTTCGAACAAGTGTTGAGTGAAATATATATATATGTAAAACCTTGGAAAATGTATCATACTTTCTATTTTAACGCTGAGGCCTCTGGCAGTAATGCTTTGCTGCGTGGCGTGGGTATAAGAATGGTCACATTGTAACGAAGCTCCCAGTAATATGAATTGTGCAGTAGTAAACGGCTATTGCCTAGTTTTATTGTGTTTTTTGTTTTTTTCTTTCTGAACAAAATGCCCTAACTCACTGTCTTGCTTTTTTGTACTTTTTTTTTTCCTATTCTGCTGAAATACATCTTGAAAAGTGATATATTAAAACATTGCTGGCTTATCATAATGGAAGGAGACTTCAACTCGGCGTCATGTTTGCCTTTTGGTGGGGGGAATCGGTGAAACCCAGATACTAAATCTCGTGCTCAGGTAGGACCAATGATTCGCTAGCTATTCTCACGATACCAAACTCATAGACATTTTTGGAGGTTCCGCCACCCTGATGTGGAAAATCTTCACCAGGAGTCAGCAACCTTCGCCCTCCAGATGTTTTGGAACGAGTGACCAAGCATCATGGGAGATGTGGTTCCAAAACAACTGGAGGGTCAAGGTTACTGAGCCTTGATCTTCACCTTCTACTCGTCCCAGCACGGTGCTTACTCCAGGATCAATTTTTGTTTCTGATCGCTTGAGTATGCGCCCTGCTTGCCAAAACCAAACCATTAATTTGATTTCATGGTATGGAATCTGGTTCCATGATACTAGTTTGTTCCCCCCCCCCCCATGCTTTTACTTAATATGGATTGGTCCACTCTCCCTGTCTATTTCCTGCTTCTGCAAGCTGCCAATCCCCCAGACTACCATAAAAGCATGTTGGCAAACATCCTGTTCTGTACTGGATGATTGCATCCTATTTTACCTTCTCCCCATAACAAAGCACACCAAGAGAAGCCCTCTCTTCCCGCAAGAAACCTTTTTATTTGCTGTTACTTTCTCAATAAAGTGAAGAAAATTAATGAAGGACCTTGTGTGCTTTCAAAAGGGGACGAGTTAAGCCATCTGACTGCACTCATCCATTCACATCCATGACATTCACTTCTTGCGTATGACCCTGGGGTTCCAGAATAGTTAAACCGTGCTAACACAGAGATCCTAAACAATGCAATATTATACCAGGGCCAGGAATTGGCAATTAAACCAAGCCACGCCTCATGATCGGAAAGTTGTAGAGTGGGAATTGTAACAGATCTCCATACCCTGACTGGGTCACATCTGTTAATGCAAATTCCTCGCTGGACCCCCATTCTCCCACCAGCAGGCTTTCATGCCTAATAATGTGTACACGCAAAGAGCTTTGATAGCATCTCCCAGAAATGAGACGGCTCGCAGATCTTGAGGTTGGAACAGACAGCAACAACAGGGGCTGAGCCTTTAATGAGATCTATACCATTCCATGCCTGGCAGCCAATGGGGAATGACACTTTGGCTTCTACTGCACTATATCATAATCCCTCCGCTAGAATATTACGGTTAAGGCTCTGAGGTTTCTGTTCTGCATCTCTGAGTCTGGGACATCATTAGACCAGGGACAAATAATGAGATTAGTATTGCTTAACATTTGACAAATAAGACTGAACAATATCCCTTCAAACCTCTAACACAGTGTTTCCCAAACCTGTCCTCAGAACCCTCCGCCTCGCCAGGTTTTCCAGATATCTGAAGCAAAGCACAGGTGATATGATTTGCTGCTCAGTGATTGCAGGATTCAATCTGCATTTCCTCAAGGTGATCTGCAAAATCTGGCCTGATTGAGGGTCCCGAGGATTGGAGTTGGAAAGAACTAAGGTGACCCACACAGTAATGTTCTCATCAGATAGTAACAGATACACATAGACAATAATCGTATTCATACATAACAGATTACACAAACACCCTGCACATCGCGACCTCATACTCCCTGGATTCCTTCTCGCGAGGAAGGAACCAGAAAGTAATGAGGTCGCGATCGCCGGAGGAGACAGCTGGGGACCTCGAGGAAGTGATGTATTCAGCGGCATCCCGAGTGTGGCTCGGGGCTACCGCTTCCAACATAGGAATTTAACCCCGAGCCACACTCGGGATGCCGCTAGGAGGGGGCAAAAAAAAACAAAACTGACCGCTTTTCAGACAATAAATTTCAAGATAAATAGACCGCCAGGGAGGTTAATAATGCCTAATGTGACCCCCAGGCCCTCATGGGTTTGGAAATGGGTATTCATGTGCCTCTTACCTTCCATTAGGTGACACCCTTTAAAAGTACACTACCACTTGCATAAGTAAACCAGTTACAGATTATGTATTACATACAAAACCACTTTATAAAACACATGCTGCTGTTTTTTTTATTTTTGTTTGAAGTAATTGCATGTAAAAAGGAAAAATAAAGTTAGGTTTTTATCTCCTATTTTCATTTTGTGAATTCTTCCCTTGAAGCAACATTTGGCAAGATCTGTGCAAAAGTTTTACATTACTGCTGTGGTTTAGCTTCTACAGTATTTAACAGTTAATGAGGTGGTGGAGGAGAGAATGTTTAGATAACACAGCAGGGGTGTATTTTAGGGATGCACTGATACCATTTTGTTAAAGACCGAGTACCGATACTTTTTCCAAGTACTCATCGGTACAGCGTACTGATACTTTAAATAAAAGTCATGTGACCGCTAAATAAATAATTTAGAATTTTGCTGAAAGCCTGTCCTGTTTGTTAATATTGGGACACACAACACACACCCCCCCCCTACCCCTGTTGGGTATAAATGTATCTGATGCCTGTGGGATATATTATATATAAATAATATACCCACCAGACCACAGTGTACATACACTTCGGACAGGCCCCTGCAGCTTACCGCGTGCGTTCCAAATCCAACGAGCGCCGCCGGCAAAGTCTTCGAATGGGGGGGCTTCCCAACAAGCAGCCGCTCGTTGGCTTTGGAAGACTGCAGGGGCCTGTCCGAATGCAGTTAGTGCATTCAGACAGCCGCCCCAGCCCCTCAGATGCCGGCAAGCCAGCTCAATTCTGGCTTCTGGTATCGGGCATCTGCACAAGTACTCGTGCAGAACCCGGTATCCGTGCATCCCTAGTGTATTGTGATACAGGCTACCTGTGATTAGAGCTGGCAGCTGAATGAAAGTAGATGGGGAGCTTAAAAGAATTCTAATCTACTCTTGATGATGTCCTTAGACTATATCCGTCACAGGATGTATTCAATGTTCTGGTAATATATGGCCATGACATTAATATTTTTATGTAATTACTGCCCAGAACTACAATGTATGCAAGCATAATTTGTTCGGAGGGTTCCTTAAAAGATTTGAATGGTCTTCTTTTTGTTTCTCTCTCCCCCCCCCCTTCCCCCTCGGGTGAGAAACAAAAGCAAGTGGGCAGTTTGATCAGGGATAGGTGTGAAGCTGACCTATTATCTGCTAAAGTGTGAGAAACACTCAGGAATGATTTATGCAATGCATATGAAAAGAGCAGAGGTGTTCTCTTTTGACTAGGAATTACCCTTTGACTGTTTAATCCAAGTTATCATAAAAATCGAGGTGAACTGAGCATGCCTGAGAATTAACAGGAAAGTGGATTCTGGGAAGCCAAGTGGGCGTGCTTCATAATCCCTTGGCCATGAAATCTGAGCAGCACAAGAAATGTGTTTATTTTGTTATTTGCAAAGTATTTTACCAGGAAGGATACGTTGAGATTTCTCTTGTTTTCAAGTATGTCCTGGGTTCAAGAACCATTGAAATTTTACAGTCGTTACAGAAATGTATAAATTTGATCTTCAGTCTCTCCGAAGGTGATTATTTTTTGGAGGTCAATCGAATTGAAAATAACTGCCGTCTTTCCCAACCAGAGCCTCCCTGGCAACAGAGTCCTTCCGTGTGTAAGTAGATAGGATCTGTTAATTCAGTTTATTTTTCTGCTTGAGTGTAAATATTAATTGTAATATCATTTTTCTATTTCTGTATGTGCACTGTGATTCAATCTTTTGTTTTCATCATAACTATATTTATTAAGCTCTGCCTTTGTCTGATACAAGAACCACATTAACTGAAGAGACCAGATTATAATCGCTTTGAGCTCAGGACGATATACTAAAAGTGGGTTTTGGTTAGGTCAGTCTACTGAACGGTTTTCCTTTTTGGGGTGTGTGTGTATAATTCAAGAGTCTCAGGTCAGCTGTTTCAGATATTAGGCATCCTGGATATATACAGTATGTGTTTATTATTTCAGAAGCCACTTGCACATCACAGCAATTCGATGAATTGCATCCCAGACCTCCTGTGCCACATTACCCATATGCAGCAAGGAATTCTGGGTAGGATGTGCAAATGACACCTGTCTCTCTTTTGTGCATCCTGGATGTTCCTTCCCTTCCCTCTTCTGGAGTGAAGCAAGTACGTGCCACATCCCACACAATACAATGATGTGAGTCAATGATCGACCCAAGTCCAACCCATAGACTCCATTCTATGACCAAAACCACACAGTGAGGAACATAGGCGACTCTACAGGGGGGCAAGGGGGGGCAATTGCCCCCCCTAGGTTATTGCTTGCCCCCCCCCACCAAAAATCAGCATCCAGCTTCCCATACTTCTCCGGACCATGATATCTCCGTCCCTGTGCATCGTATATGGACGTTCTATGTGTCATTAGAAAGGGAAGATTCTTGCCTTTCCAATGATACCCAACATGACCATATTTAGTGTGAAGTAAAAGTCAGAAACATTAAATAAAAACGTGCACTTAAACATTTTCACAGGGTTGAAATGGCTCAGTAGTGAAATGGTTAATGTTCAGACTATACATTACATTGTGTATTACATTAGTTTTTGCCTTGGTTTAGTTGTATATTAAGGGTTAATGGGCAGGCTTCATCCCTTACAGTATACATTTGTTTTTCATTGATTAATGGCATTTTAGGGGTTAATGAGTAGGCTAAATGCAACAATGTTTACTATTTTTATTGTATTTCCCTGGGTTTATGGCATTTTAGGGGTTATTATGGAAGTTAGAATCTAAAGGGTCTAATCATCTTTAGATCCTCTGCTTTTCGTCACATTTCGGGGAATTCATTTCACCAAAATATGTTGAATTCCCTATTAGTGAATGGTCACCGTAATTTGCTAAAATTGGAGTCACTGAAACCGCTAAAGGACATTCAGCGAAAACTGCCGAATTGCAAATAAAATATCGAATTTAAGTATTAGGTTAGTACAACAAAAAGGCATCATTGCATCACATTACTCTGGGGTTTTGGAATCTTATTTATATATATACTTATTTAGGGCACTATTACCTGGTGTGGGTTAACCCTAGCATCAGCATGTTTTTGCGTTAGTGCCAGGTTGAGTCTAGCGCCGGACCAACAGATTGTTTGCCTCCCGCTTGAAATGGGAAAAATCACTTGTACCGCGGGTTTACTGTACTTTCCGCATCCTTTAATTAACATGGGGAGCGCTAGAGATCTCTAGCGCTTTTGCAGCTAACAGATCACTTGGTGCCAAAGATAGTTTTTTGAGGGGCGCTAATTGCAACATTTTACCTACTGCTCAACCCTGGTGCTAACTCCAAAAAAACAGAAAAAACAGATCCTCGCCCAAAATTAACAGGCAATTGAAAGGAATGCAGCACAGGTGTTCTCTTGGCCCCATTCACCATAGTAATGGATCTGGTCAGCAATGTCGCTGCTGTTGCAGTCAGCTGTATTAAGATATATATGTATCCTTTATTCACATATACCCTAATTCTAATATATTGCCTAATTTTAAACATTTTATGCTGGGGGATATTCATAGTATGTAAACGTATGATTATTAGGGTGACCGTGTGGATCATGTTTAAAGGGACACGTGAATAAGTCTTGCCCTGAAACATGTATTATTTATATGCTGCAGCAGGGAAATTTGTGTCGCTCACCTGACCTTCCTTTTGGATCTATTAAATGCAGTGTAAGGATTCTACATGCTCTTGGGTGGCATTTATCATGCAATGCCCATCAGCCTTAATATATGTGTGCATTAAAACATGGATGATACGACCACCTTGGAGGAATTTAATAATTCAGGGGTGTGAGGTTATTCACTGGATGTGTTCATATTCAAGTTTGTGAGGGTGGGGAATAGGTATGGCCCGGCACAACCGCATTAGCGCTGGGTTTCAGCCCGGGTCTTAGAGTTTCCCTAGCGTGCGCCAAATGACCTTGTTCATGGACTACCGCGGACAAGGTGATCTGTTAGTAGGTCGTCAGGCACTAACAGGGTTATTCAGAGTGCAGTGAAAAGCAGGAGAATGACTGGAGAATGGAAAATTCTAGGTCAAAATAGCCGATTTGGAAAGTGAGATGTATGGGATAATTTTTCTGGTTTGGCTATTTTGACCAAGAATTTTCCATTCTCCAGTCATTCTCCTGCTTTTCACCTCTCTGTGAATAACCCTGTACGTTTTTTAGCGGCTCACGCTATATTTTTCCTTTTAGTGATGGTCTTTTAGTTCACACCAGGTGATAGGGCCCTTAGTTTTATTCAGTGGTATGATTTGGTGGTGAAAATTATTAGTGCCCCCCCAGTTTTGGCTGCTGTATCTTATGTGCCCCCCCTAAAATATTGTTCCTAGAGTCGCCACTGGTGAGGAACAAGTGATGTAAAGCTACAACACCCAATGGATCCACCCAGTTACACATAAAGCTTAAAATATTTTCTTAGCTTACATATGCTTTGTTTTTCTCTTATGTTTAGTTATCAGCAACATAAAATAAACCCAATAATGACATTTCATTAAATGTGGTAGTGTCCCTTTAACTGCAGTCTGGAGGGATTCCTCCCAGCTCAAACCTACTCAAGCAGATATACAGGGTTATTCAGAGAGGTGAAAAGCAGGAGAATGACTGGATAATGGAAAATTCTAGTTCAAAATAGCCGATTTGGAAAGTGAGATGGAGAATTTTTCTGGTTTGGCTATTTTGACCTAGAATTTTCCCTTCTGCTTTTCACCGCTCTCTGAATAACCCTGATAGTCTTAATTGCCATGGAGGGTAAAGACCATACCCGACTTGGCGATTTCGTGCTATTTCCCTGCTGAATTTAGAAGTTCAAGTTTTTTTTTCTAAAATTTTTAAGATCTGCTAACACCACATGATCCATCTGGATCTGGTGAACTTCATAATGCACGGCAGGCTGCTGACCTGTAGTGGTGGATCCATCAACTTAAAACAGCTCTAATGCTAGGGTCAGACTAACGCAGTATTAACGTGCGTTTAGCAGCACTAAATCACGGCCGTGCTAGCAGCAAATGACGTCCAATACCAGGCAGCATACGAAGAACGGCTGCACAAAAGTGCGGCTGCGCAACGCAAGTGGCAAACGAACGCATTTTTGCAAGAACGTGATACCGCTAGTACGGATGTACAGAGTGCGCTGCGTCCGCTAGCGGCATGTGTGCGTGATTAGGAGACGTCAGACGCTGCTAATGTCCGGCCAACATAACGTCCAGACACAAAAAGGGTTTTATTGATGATCCGTACAAAATCACGGACAAAAATGCGCATCGTATGACCGCTATCGCGTATTCCGTGAAAAAATACGTCCATTCGTTCGAACGCACTTTTTCACGGACAACGTTAGTCTGACCCTAGCCATAAATGGGAATGATTTTTAGGTGGTTTTGTTCAACATGTCTAAACAGGCGAATTCCTTATGTTTCAATTAAAAAAAAAAAAAAAATACCTGTTATAAAATTTGTATTCTATTGTTTTCATTTGCAGCAAAAAGAAGCCTAACCGGCGAAACGCGTCCTGGTAGCTATGTCTGATTTGTTATAAAAAAAATATGTTTTTAAATGATTGCTGATTGCCTGAATCCTGTCCAAGATGGTTTATGGGGATTCCTTATAAATCCCCTATGCGCATTTGATGGAGCCATTTGGGGCTCAAGGACATGCGAGTTTTAAATTGACCTGCCGTTCTAACAAACTGTTTTTTTTTACAATATCACACTAGAGGGTATCCCTGGTATATTTATTCTTACTGCATGGGAACCCTATTAATGGGCGCCTGAAGAAGTTAAAAGACCCATAAAGTTATCCACCCTAGAGCCAGGTGTGGGCTCATGTAAATGTGAGTCGGATACTTGTGTTTTTATATTTTCTAATTTGGAGACTGCGCAATCCTGGTCTCTTCTCCTTTTCCCTGCAGTTCTTCAAATAATTCTTCAAAGGAGATGAACCCTTGAAAAAAAAGAACATCTTATTCATGGACATGTAGGCCCCTATTACACGCTTCGCGCAGTTTTTTTGCGCACGGAAAAAAACGTTAGCGCGCACAAATTAACGCGGTATTACGATCCGAGTGCACTTTTTCAGCCTTCAACTTTTTTCGAGCGCAAATCTGAAACGCAAAGCCGGGCGCAAATGACCGTTGCGTGCAGGAATCAGTGGGCAATCAGAATTAAGAACCACCATTTGCTAGGTTTTGGTTGTTGCGCCTGTCAAAGTCAATCTGTGTATATGTGCTGCAACAAAAATAAAAAATTAAACAATTTACTAATTTTACTGTTTGGGAATGTGTACTTTTGTTTTGTTTTTTGTGCAGGTTTATTTCAGATTGTAAAATTTAACACCAGGTTTTCAAAGATGTTAAAATGATGCGCGCAAATGTCGTGTGTTAGTGCAAAATGTAAGATTAAGTATAGGATGTGCGCAGGAACTTGCGCTGGGTTTGCGCAGGGTCACTCTCATTGGACGGTAACACGCATTCTTTGCACGAACATTGTAATAGGACGTTATGCGCTATTGTTTTTTTCGTCACGCAAATGTGCTGAGCGAAGAGTGTAATAGGGGACGTAGTGTATACAATTTTGCTTACTGGTGGACTTTGCTCGCTGGCGCTACGTTGGTTTCTTTTGTGGTGGTGGTTGTTGTTTTAGAGGATCCCCCATACGCAACGTTTAGCGAGAGGATAGTGTGCACAATTTCTGGTGGGCGCTTCACTCCCTTACACAAGATCATCGGCTGCATTTTGGTTTTTCAGATGCATTCGATGGTTTTTTGGCAGTTTATTGGGTGAAAAACAAGGGGGGTGTTTGTGAGGGTCCTGAGAACGAGCAACAGCACAATGGCCTGCTCTACGGTGGGTGCCCGCTCAGGTCTCACAAACAAGGTTTTAGCTTGCTTGTGCCATTACAGGGATGAATTTTCCATATGCAAATCAGCCTGCTCTCACCCAGAAAGAGTGGCCAGTACTGACTGCCAAGGACGTCATCCCTGCACGAGAGGTGCAGCAACCCCCGACGATCGTTTCGGCCTTCTTGGGCCTCGTCAGGAGGGTATGGCTGACACCCCTCTAGGCACATCAAGCAAGGGGTCCACGTCTGGATGACCCTTTACAATTATAGTGAATTGGGTTTATTGGGTGCGTTTAGGCGTTGTGCGGCTGCGTTTGGCAGGATTAGCAGCAGATTTTTTTTTGGCACTTTGGGAACCCTGCGGTAAATGCTGAATTTGCCACAGGGTCGATGAAATAAGCTAGCCGACATGTGCCAAATGAATAACTCCTCCTGTCTTAGACCTCTCCAGGTCTCCGTCTCACCAATAGACAAGCAGGGGATGATTTGGTGGTGCTTGGGCAAGGGAGGAATTGGGTAGATTCATTTTTGCAAAGGACAATCAAGCCACGTGTAACTAAAATTAGCGTAGTATGAGACTTTATTATTTTTATAGCACCAGCATATTCTGCAGGGCTGAACAATGGGCGCACAAGTTCCATAACGCCTGCGCAGAACAGTGGATTGGAGCTCCAAGCGCAGATCCGATCCATGGGCTACCTCTCTGAATGCTCCCGTGAAGTGATTGGTCTCATTAGCGATGTCAGCATGCATCATCACTATAACTAATCTGGCGGTAAGGGAAAAGATGGGAAATTCAAAGCCCTGCTTGCTGGTGATGCTTGGTGGGGTGGAGGAAACTCCTCCGCATCATCCTGTGCTTTCTCCAGGTTGTGGAGGGGGGGCACTCGTCACATCCAGATCACTTTATAAAAGTAAAGCGGTCAGGATGAGACGTGATAAATGGGGAGCTTTATTTTTAATAGCGTATCCCTCTGGCTCCCGCCCATTTTTCTCTAGATTGTAAGCTCCTATGATCAGGACGCTCCACACCTCTTGTTTCCATCCTTTGTCCAATTATCTGTATCATTGGTTATTGTAAAGCGCTGCGGAAACTGTTGGTGCTATATAAATGATAGTTTTTGTTTTAGGCATTATTTTTATTGATGTTTTGACGTGAAGCCTGGTTCCAAACGGTGGGGGGGGGGGGGGTGTAGGTAGGTAAATAACGCTTTGTATACAGTACGCTTATAGGATGGCTGAGGACACGTGACAGTGATATGTTAAATGCCCGCAGCAGGTTATCTAAGGAAACCTTTAAATGTAAACATGCACACAGGGGGAGGGGGGTAGCGGGTGAACTGGAGGTGAGGCTGCCAGTAACACCAACTTGAACCCCTCTCACCTCAGAGACGCTGAGGTAAATTCGGCCACGCCCACCCTCTGGTTAAACCGCCGTCCAAAGCCACGCCCAAGGACGCAGCCTATTGGACAATTGCAAAGCAGCGTAACCCTTTCCGTCCGTTCCCTCTGCCTGGAGTTACCACCTGGCAACGACGAGCCCTCACTCACGGCGCCTCGCCATTGGTCCGAGTAGCATGCCGGTGGGCGGGGTCGCCGCCGCAAAAGGGTGCTGCAGCTATAGGTGGGCGTGGCTTTTCCCTTTTTAAAAAAACACACACAAATAAGCGCTCCCACGTTAGGGAGGGAGGGGGTAGGTGGGGCCGTGACGTCACGGGCCGAGGAAAGGAGCCGCGGACAGCCCTGTAGGGTCGCAGAGCGCGAGCTGGTCGGAGCACAGAGCGCGGCGGCCGTTGGCTGATTGGCATCGCCCCGGGTCTGGTGGCACGCGGCAAGCGCGGGAAAGCCGAGCGTATATAAAGAGGTGAGCGGCGGGGATGAGGGCTAGTTCAGTCAGCCTAAGCGGCGGCGAGCACAGCATCCATCCGCTGTCTGTAGGATGCACCTGTCACCTCACAACAGACCCTGCCTCGCCCGTCATTCAGAGCAGCCTGAGGTCTTCACGCATGCCCTGTTTACCTCCCCTATAGCTTTGTGTGTGTCTCTCCGGTCCCTCTGCACCCTATCAGGCTGCGATGCTGGAATCGGCCCCTCACCTGCCTCTGTCCTCCATTGCCCGTTGTTGAACGGCTCTGCATGAAAAGTGTAGTCCAGGGCCTTGAAAGGTGTCACCCTAACTCTGGTCCCTCCAGATGGCTTGGGACTACATATCCCGTGATGCTCAGTCATTAGGTTGGCAGAGCATCATGGGAGATGTAGTTCCTAAACCTCTGGAGGGCCGAGGCCGCTGAGCCCTGTCCTTTAGGAATTAAAGCCCAGGCTGAAAACCTCACTCGTTACATGGATTGACAGGTGACATCGAATTGTGTATTAAAAAATGCCATGGTGAGGGACTTGGCCCAGTTTAAGCAAACCGTTTTATTATGACCCATAAATCTGATTCCTCTTCCATCCATCCGCATTTATTGAGGGTGTATCCCTGATTTCTGTGACTATCTGTAAGCCAGGGGATCTGCAAGCTTGGCTCTCCTCCAGATGTTTTGGAACTACATTTCCCATGAAACTCTGGTCAGCCTGGTGAATGACTGAGCATCATGGGCGATGTAGTTCCAAGTCATTCAAGGTGAAAACCTTGAATTGCCAGGAGAATGAACAAATAGCCAATTTGGAAAGTGAGATAAACGGGAGAATTTTTCTGGTTTGACCATTTTTTTTTTTTTTATTTTTTTTTGAGCTAGAATTCTCACTTCTCCAGTCATTCTCCTGGTTTTCACCTCTTTCTGAATAGCCGTGATGGTCTAAGGAAATCAGTGGCTGAATGCTGTCCATGTGTGAGGTACTGGGCTACGACCTGTCAATCTGTCCTAGTTAATACATACATGGATTGTGGGGAGTTTAGCTCCGGTTCAAGTAAAAAATCTTACTTTGACCTACAATTTCTGTGATTTCCTGCCATTCCCATCCTCCTAGGTGTGGTACTGGCTGCTGTGAATCTGATGACAACCACAACGCTCTTTCACCTGTTTTTGTTATTTACATTTCCAATGATGCTGTCAACCTAATGAGTAGCTGAGCCTCATGGGAGCTGTAGTTCCGAAGCATCTGGAGGGCCATAGTTTTTGACATCCCCTGCTAGGAGCCTGATAGATTTTTAGTCTGGTAAAGGAAGCATTTTGCCTGAGATGAGATAATCCTATTGACTCTGTGACCTTCAGGATGCCACTGGCTCCAGTCTTGCAGGAGAAGATGCGGTTCCTCAAAAAATACTTTGACGTGCCTCATCATCCAGCCAGAGCGCGCGGTTTCTTGCTGACCTGTCTCTTTTGGATATTCAGGGTTATTCAAAGAGAATCAAAGTCACCGCACGTTCGATGACTTTTCGTTCTCTTCAATTCGGTGCAATTCGGCGACCCTGCGGTGTATTCAGCAAGCACCACAGGGCCGTCGTAGTGCAGGGAAAAGCTGCTGGAATCCTGGCGCAAACCCGCAAAAACATCTGGATTAACCTGCCAGACGCTGGAAAAACCCGAGCAGGAGGATCACACACAGCGAAGCTGACACCACCGAAGAGGCAGTGAATAAATTGGAAAAACAGTTTGCATGAATGATTGAAATGTGAAACGCTGTTTGCAAAGAAACTACTGAGCGAAAATGTCTGAAATTTACAAATGAGGTCCAGGGAATGATAATAAAAAGGGCTGTTACAGAAAAAAAGAAGTAAAGTTAAAAAAAAAAAAAAAATTGGACTTTTAAAAAAAAAACAGAAAAATGCTTAAAATATTCTAAAAAATCTATGAATAAAGCGACTCTTTACTGCAGAATTTTATAATGAACGGTTTATTACATATTGAATTAAAACCGGAATATTTTTAACATTGAAGCCTATGGGATTCGCCTGATAAGACCTGCCGAATTAAACCACCGAATGGCAGGGCATTAGGGGAACCTTTCACTGCTGGTTTGTGTTCTCTGAATAGACGAAGCATTGCTTTTTCATGGGGATTTCACTGCCCTCGAACAGGCACCGAACAGGCACCGTATGTGCAGGCAATTCACCAGGATTTGGCGAATTGCCTGCTCTCTGGATAGCCGAATGGCCAAGAAAGGTAACCGAATGCTGATTTTCACCGTTTGGTTACCTTTCTTCAGCCATTCGGATCTCTTTGAATAACCCTGATTGTATGGCCCTACATGACCTCTGATCACCACCTTGGTTTGCCCCTCGTTTCAAGGGAGTATCCCTGCTATTTGACGTATATTTCAAGGTTTGTAAGGCAGAGCTATGTGCCTCCTCTTATGACAGAGGTCAGCATCCTCGGGTCTACAGATGTTTTGAACTACAACTCCCAAAATGCTCAACCACTTGGCAGATGTAGTTGCAAAACATCTGGAGGCCCGAGGTTGCTGACCCATGCCCTACCTGTCTGTTTAACATTATATTTCCATATAGGCTTCAAAACCTCATGTATTATGACGAACAGATTTTCCCTGAACAGCCAGGTTTTTTGTTCTCGGAGCATCTCTTGGGACCAAGGTCTTGTCCTGATGTCAGCAGGAGGGTTCGGAGCTTTGCTGGGCGCAGGGACCTCTGCTTGTCATGGAAACAAGTTGTCTAGAAGGAAACAGAATTAGGTCTGTCCGCCGCGGTGGTCTGACCGAAATGCAACGGTTTCACAGCATGGAGCACCCTCCTTGATCGTTCTGCCCGGTGAAATGTGGACATTGGGTCAAGTCGTGAGATGAGTATCTCAAACGGGTGCTCTACGGCATCTGATTTGGTGATATTTTTTTTTTTTCTAAGGTTAAGGTATGGGAATGTCTCCAGTGGGTCCAACCAAAAGATGGACTGATTGCTGCTGCACCAAGCTCTCCAGGTTCTTCGTCTCATCGGAGACCCTTACATAAAGGTTACGCAGGAAGCTCCGATGTTTGCTGTAGTTGTAAACATCAGCAAGAATTTCCATCACTGCAACCATGACAAACTTCGGCGTTTCAAAAAGAGAAATTCAAACCATGGCCAGATCCGGTTCATCGATCAATCTTACTGTCATTAGAATTTCCCTCCGGTGAAACAATGAGGTTTTTCACGGCTGCAACACCGGAGATTCCCCATAACCCCCCCCCCCTCCTGCTATGTATTGGTTTGTCTGATGTCATAAAGTCATGGCAGATCTCCAGACTTTAAATCCACAACTGCAAAGGTTTCCTAATAAATCCACGTTACATTTGGTGTTCACTTAACCAGTAATATGTGTATCTGGCAGAGGATTTCCATGGTACAGCATTTCTCAGCCCTGGTCCTCAGGTCCAACCAACAGGCCAGGTTTGCAGAATATGTGAAGTACAGCACAGGTTATATGGTTTGCTGCAGTGATTGCAGGATTCATTTCCCCAAGGGAATCCTTAAAACCTGGCCTGTTGGGATACCATGCCATAGTAGACTCAAGTTGGATGACTCTAAACCCAAGGATGCTTTGGGAGGAAGGTGGGGATGGACCATACTCGGCAGAGCATCATGGGAGAATCCTCCCTGCACTCAATACCTACCAGCCGCTCACATCTTTTACTTCATCCTACAAGCGCTGGATGAAGGCCTTGAAAAAAGATGATTGCCTGGGGTTGCCAGGTCAGCTGACAAAATACAACCCTGCAGTATGTATAATTCAGACGCTGCAGGGAAAGTAATCCCTGATGACAGCTTTGATTCAGTAACTGAATTCCCTCCTGCACATTATGCATTATACATGCTGCAGGGTGGCATATTCCCTGTGATTTCCCTCTGCCTGAAATGGTAATTTGCGTACAGGAAAACATGGCTGATCTGGCAACCCTAGGATCTTTACCATGCAACGCAGAGAGGTGTGTAAAACCGATTTATCCGAGAGTCTCCAGGCTGGATTGAAAAGTGATTTACTGATATCCCTGCACTGATCAATAATGCAGGGAATCCTTTCATCGCACGGGTCAGCATCCTTGGCCATCAGATGTTTTGCAACTACATCTCCCACGAGGCTCGGGTGACCTAATGAGTGGCCAAGCATCATGGGAGATATAGTTCCTAAACAATGCTGAGGGCCAAGGTTGCCGACCCCCGCCCCCCCCTGTTCTATTGTATGTATATAGAATGACATTATTCCTCTACGTACGGCTTTGCTGCCACGTCTCGTTGGACCAGCAGACAAGCTAGCCCTTTCCTGTTTTGATCGGGCGATGAGAGCTTCACGACGTGCCTAGAAATGAAAGCGGTTGGTGTTTTCTAGAGGTGTCGAGGCAGCCATGTGTGACCCTTTCACAGCTGTGCCGAGTCACTGCGTAAAAATAACTGCAGTAATAACCACGCTCGCCGCCCCACGCGGATTCGCCAGCTTTATGTGAAGCGCACCTGTCACGCGAGCGGCACGGGCGAAATCTTCAAAAGAACTCGAGACGGTTCACTCTCCATCATGCTCCAAGAACGAAACTGATCAAAAGGCGCCTGTCTTGGTTTCTCCGCCACTTCAGAACAATGTGGTTGTTTTTTTTGTCGTTGTCCCCCCCCCCCCCGACCTTTTTCACGTCGTGTGTGTATGTGTATATATATATATATATATATATATATATATATATATATATATATTCTATATATTCTGTAAATTTTGATTACATAGGTCAGGGATATCAAACTATGCCGCTCCCCCGATGTTTATTGCCTACAATTCCCAGAATTCTTTTGGATGCAATTAATGGTCAGAGAATCATGGGAGGTGTAGTTCTGAAACATCTGGGGGGGGGGGCAGAGTTTGAGATGATGTAGGTGTTCACTCGTATCTGCCTGTGATGTTTGAAATGCATATTGCATGAAAAGGTATGTGTGATGGATAATATCTCTCCGAGAACTAGGTTATATTAAAATTCTTAAAATATTTGTACATATGGCAATTTTTTTTTTTTTCCCCTTCACTTTTTTGAGGCTCCAGTATGTTTGATAGTATATGCAGTAAATCCGGGGTCAGCAGCTTACTAGATCTCCCATGATGCTCAGTCAACAGAGTGAGTGGCTGAGCATCATGGGAGATCTAGTACCAAAATATGTGGAGGGCCCAGGTTGCTGACCCCCGCAGTAAATCTTCTAAATATTGTGCTGGATGAAAACCCCATTCTAGTAACAGTAACAATATTGTTACAAAGTTTCTAATGTGTCACTGTGTGCGAGTTTGCGTCTCTGATCTTTGGGTGTCCATTATTTTCTTATGCAATGAATGCTCGGTTTTCTGCTTTTCTTCCAGGCTGCCTCTTCCACGATTCCCCCATGTTGCTCCAGGAGACCGGTGCCGGGGACCGCCTGTCACAGGCAGCAGCTCAAGGAGACCTCTCTGAAGTCAAGAGACTTCTCCATCAGGAAAGGATCCATCCGGACTGCCTCAACCGCTTTGGAAAAACCGCCCTGCAGGTGGGCTGTCATTCGCTTTTTAAAAATGCAATTTTAAGCGTTTAGTCTAAATAATTGATATGAGGAGGATCTACGCCTGCGCTGCTGGTCCTAATCTGATCCTCTTCAGAGCATTCTCTTTGGTTATGCTGTATGTGTGTTTTTATGTTGAATAATCCTTTACTTAAAATAGTGTCCAGAAAGCAGATCCTCTATGTCCATGACGGTGAACCTTGGCACACCACATGTTTCTGAACTACATGTCCCATGATGCTCAGCTAGCCCTAAGAATGACTAAGCATCGTGGGATATGTAGCTTCAAAACATCTGGGGTGCCAAGGATCTCCATAACTGCTCGAAGTATCTCCCCTCATGCCTGTGGTCTAGACAGAGCCTTTTGACTCCTCCGATTTCCAAGGTCATCTTGCATGTGCACATGTTGCGCGCTCATACAAAGGATCCACCGGTCACATGCCAGAATAGTAAGCAGGTCTGCAGAGCTGCGGGCTTTATTAACCCAAACTCCAAGTGGTACTTTATTCTTCATGCCCAGACAGAAGGGGGCACGTTCCCTAAGGCTGGGGTGGGGCAGCGCTATTGTTTGTGACATTTTCATATGATGCCCGAATCCATTGTCTCGGCACTCCCTGAAAATTGGGTGTGTGTGTAATTACTTGACAAACATATCCACACCCAGCAAGCAGGGGTTAATTAGAATAAGCTGCCAAAGGAGCAATTTAATGCTGCGCAATTTCTTTTTGTGTATCGTGGCCGTGTCCATTTTCCTGGCTCTTTTAGGCTCCGCTCAGTCACAAACCCTGTTGGGTTTACAAAACTTTTTAAAAGCATTGCTCGCGTCCACCTTCCTGACGCAAGATGTGGCTACGGTGCACGTCCATGCGCTTGTATCAGCTTGATCACCTTAGGCTGGGGTCAGACGAGCGTAGTGTTCACGTCCGTGATTGCGCCTAAAAGTACGTCCGTGATAGCATGAAAGAAAGTCCATTGGAGCCTGACACATGAAGTACGTCCGCACTGAACTGCGGACGCATGACGGATGCTGCAAACGGACGCAGGTTAGGCAAGAACGTAATACTGCTAGAACGGACGTGCGGAAGTCGCCACGTCTGCATAGCTTTGTGTGTTGAGTGATGGAGCATGGTCAGACGGACTGCATTTATACGTCCAGCATTTTTGACGGACAGAATGTTTTTTCATTGTAATTTATTTTTCCCTCCTACATCCGTCAAAAATAACTTCAGTGAAAAACGGACTGTGTGACCACTACTGCGTCATCCGTACTGACGATGTCCGTACTGCACGGACGTACAGTCCGTAGAAATCACGCTCGTCTGACCCCAGCCTTAAGTCGCTCCTTTTTTTTTTTTTTTTTTGATTGGCCTCCACAATGCCCGCATTGCCCCTGTGCAATATAATGAATGCTGGTTTATTTCTCACCCAACAGTCCTCTATCTCTAATAGAGCTCCAACATACTCTGCAGCCCTGTACAATGGGTAGGAAAAGACAAATACATTTGACATGTGGAGAATGACCTGGAAAACGGGATCTTGCCCATGAGCTTACAATCGCATACCTCGCCCCCATGCCAGCCCCTCCATTGGCTTCTTGTAGTTTCTTTTTTTTTTTTTTTCCTCTCCTCCCAGGATAAAATTTTATATACGGACAACTCCTCCTTACTCCACAAGCACATCACTTCTAGATCCCTCCGATCAGCGGTGACCTCTGCTTACACCTGGACAGCCAGCTAACGTCTCAAAGACTTCTCAGGGCAGCTGTGGTCCTGTGGAATGACCTACTTCACCCTATCAGACTCTCCCCTAATCTTCGGGCTTTAATAATATCCCTCAAAATTCAGACTAGGGTATCACATTCCTGACTAATCCCACTCCTCCCCTTCACACATCATTTACAGCTTCCTTTACTACCATGCCTGTAACAACCTGATGCAAACGCTAGCATTTATGATTCTGATGCCTTAAAAATAAAACGGCAACTTGTATCTACCCTTCTTCCCCTCCACCACAAACTCCTCTGTTAGCCAGACCCTCTCACCTCTGGTTCCTACGTTTGTTTCCTGGCACTCCATAAATATTATACATATTTTCACCACCAGTCTGCAGATAACCTGGTGTTTATCTAGGCATGTGGTTAGTTAGACCCAAATCTATTCTTTGGCCCTCGCATCGAAAACTCATCTGAACTTTACCCCAAACTAGGTGCCCTGTACAGAAACAAATCCTGCCTGAGCCCCGCGGTAAGAAAGCAGATTGTACAACAAATGCTAATGCCGGGTATTGAATACGGAGATGTAGTGTATGCAGCCGCCCCGCAAACGCACCTCCAGAAACTTACTACATTGTATAACTCATTCTGCCGCTTTGTGCTACAATGTAACTACATGACCCACCATTGTGACATGTTAAGAGAGATAAACTGGCAGCCGCTGGAATCTAGACGCTCCCTTCACCATTCCAACCCGGGGCAGTATTACAAAGCTGGTGCTAACTTAAGCAGAGCTGTTGTAAACTTCCCAGAGCCATTCTAGTCTATGGCACTGTTTACAACAGCTCTGGTTAAGTTTTCACCAGCTTTGCAATACTGCCTCTGGTGTTTAAGAGCTTTTCTGGGAAGCTACCACCCTACCTGAATAGACTGTTTCCTCTAGCAGCTCCCCCCTCCTATAACCTCAGATCCAGGACCAGCACCTTCCTTACAATACCACAATACAAAAAGAAAGCGTCTCGAACCTCATTTTCCTACAGAGCACCACAATTATGGAATAACCTCCCAGACTCCATCAAATCTTCCCCCAGTCTAAAGTCACTTAAGAGATCTCTATTAACATACCTCAATACAGAATGCACCTGTAAACCTGTAACATAGTGACTATACACATTACACAGAATGCACATGTAAACATGTAACACAGTGACTATATACAGAATGCACCTGTAAACCTGTAACATAGTGACTATACACAGAATGCACATGTAAACATGTAACACAGTGACTATATACAGAATGCACCTGTAAACATGTAACATAGTCACTATATATAGAATGCACCTGTAAACATGTAACATAGTCACTATATACAGAATGCACCTGTAAATATGTAACATAGTCACTATATATAGAATGCACCTGTAAACATGTAACAGTGACTATATTTCCTACATATTTATTATCTGTATATTTCTGTTTTGTTTTTAATATCTTGCATTTATTACTTTGAAATTTTTACAGTTGTTACAGAAATTCAATGTTCTCGAACCCAGGACATACTTGAAAACGAGAGAAATCTCAATGTATCCTTCCTGGTAAAATACTTTGTAAATAATTTCAACACCGGTGTGAACTGGGGTCTGGTCCAAAAAGTGTTTGAACTCACCAAGGTTTCTGTCCAGCCGCGAGTCCTGCTAGATATGTACTTGCCTTTTTAAATCCTGCGTTGAGCTGTCTCCACTCTGGGCCACACGCGACATGCTGCCGCTTCCTGTCACATGATCATGGGGAGGCAGCTAATACGGGGCTCTTGGCGATTTTTTTTGAGCATATTTTGGAGGCATTTATAGGAGCTGGTTCCCAGACCTCAGTGGTTTTGAGCGAGGCTAAGCACTGCCCTTGGAGGGCTTAATCAGCACTCAGAACACACCCGACAATTTGAGTGGGTCACATTGCATAGTGTCCTTTGTTTGGGGTCCCCCCCCAAAAAAGCAAACAGGGCTACCGCAGGCTTTATATTGATTTAGTATGAAGTGGAAGGGACAAAACACTTTAGGCACGTGTAACTGAAATGCACAGAAGACCGAAAAAACGTGAGAATTAAAAAAGGCAAGGAGGGATATTATAGGAAAACATGAACAGTTTTTTATGTACCGTTTTAGTATTTGATGCTTTATCTCTGCAGGATATTCCTATTTTAGAGGCACTACCACTTACATAAGCTTTAACTACAGTATATGTCTCAATAAACCACTTGGCAGCTCAAAAAAGAACCGGCAAATGGCACTGGAGGAGTGGCTACAGAAAAATTAATCTTTATTAGAACGAATATAGACACTCTCAGATACAAGGAAAAATCTATAAAAAACATAAATATGACAGCAGACAAAGCAGGGTGTACTGGAATTGACGCCAGTGTAAAATGGCTGTGCATAAAAGAGGTGTGGAAAGAGGATTGCAATCAATGTATTAGGCACCATAATAGAATTCCATAATTGCACAAAGGGATTAGCATCAAAAAGCAAACCATAAATCACCTTCACAATCAGCACGCCAACACTGACCCTTAGCTAGTCGAGCTCATGCTCAAAATTTCTGTCCTCACCCTGCAAATGCTGCACACACAACAATCACGGCTTAAAATCAAGGTTGAGCTGATGTATCAACCTTGATTTTAAGCCGTGATTTGTTGTGTGTGCAGCATTTGCAGGGTGAGGACAGAAATTTTGAGCATGAGCTCGACTAGCTAAGGGTCAGTGTTGGCGTGCTGATTGTGAAGGTGATTTATGGTTTGCTTTTTGATGCTAATCCCTTTGTGCAATTATGGAATTCTATTATGGTGCCTAATACATTGATTGCAATCCTCTTTCCACACCTCTTTTATGCACACCATTTTACACTGGCGTCAATTCCAGTACACCCTGCTTTGTCTGCTGTCATATTTATGTTTTTTAATAGATTTTTCCTTGTATCTGAGAGGTCTATATTCGTTCTAATAAAGATTAATTTTTCTGTAGCCACTCCTCCAGTGCCATTTGCCGGTTCTTTTTTGAGCTGCCAAGTGGTTTATTGAGACATATATCTATTTAGGTCAGGTTTAATCCTGAGTAAGAGGTTGTGCTGCTCTCACTCATTTGGATGAGAGTCAGGTGATTGTCTAAATTTGAGGGTTCCTGCTGTGGGTCCCCCATCTCTCTCTTTTCTGGTAAAATATTCTCTTTAACTACAGTAGATTACTTGTGTATTACAAATAAAACCACTTTCTTAAACACATTCTGCTGTTCAATTGCTTTTTTTATTTCTTTTTTTTAAGGAATTGTATGTAAAAGGGGAAAAAAGGAAAAGGTTTATTTTTATTTTTTCTCTTGTTTCCATATTCTGGATATTTAGCAAAATTTGTGCAAAAGTTTGTTTCAGCTGTAGTTTTAACAGTCAATGGAGTGGAGGAATGGACGTTTAGATAAGGCAGCAGGGGGTGTATTGTGCTGTCCAGACTACCAGAGCGAAGACAGGGAGCTTAAAAGACTTCTACCGCAGATACTCGAGTATAGCGCGACCCGAATATAACTCGACAGAGAATTATTGTGGAAATGAGGGAATACGCAAGACTCGAATAGAACGCAAGGAGCAAAATTCTAGAAGTATACTGTACCGGTAAACCAGTAAAATCCTTTGAGGTTTTCTTAACGGTCAGGCTCCCCCTCAGGCCAGGGCGCTCTGCGCTAGAATGATTGTAGTTGTTACGAAGTATGAAGCCGCCAGCCACCCGTCTTTACTTGCGATAAGAGGCCGGCACAGCGAGGTGACCAAGCAGTGAATCATTCACCGATGGCCAGTACGCCGGGAGGTGTCATTTTCTCACCTCCAGTTCCAGCAGGCTGGCTCAACCACCGCATCGTGGAGCCAGGGTGCATGCTCGGTTTTAAGCCAATCTTGAATATTTGGCTTAATCCGAGCGTGCCCTCCGACCGTGATGGATCCCATCTCTCCCGAATCCGGGAGTTCCTGAAGTGTTTGCGGGCGTCAGAATACCGGAACTTCCGCAAGACTTGGGATCCAGAGCAAGTCGAGGGTTTTTTTATTTATTGTTTTACACGCAGTGCAGATGTCTCGCATATAACGTGACCCCTATAAGTTTGTCACCAAAATCTAGCGGTATACTCGAGTACAGTAATCTACCCCCTGGTGATGTCCTTTTTGAATACATCCCACACAATACAATGATGTGATCGGCCCATCGCTCCATTCTATGGCCACAGCCACACAGAGAGGAGCAAGAGGAAAAACAAAGCACTTTTGGTAGTGTCCATTGAAAAAATAAATAACTTTTGTGACCCACTAATGTTCTATTTTTATTTTCCTGTTTGTCCAGGTTATGATGTTCGGCAGCTCGCCGGTGGCCGCAGAGCTCTTGAAGCAAGGCTCCTCACCCAATATCCAGGATGCTTACGGCATAACTCCTGCTCATGATGCTGCCCGTTGTGGTTTCCTGGACACCCTTCAAGTCTTGGTACAGTATGGAGCTGACCTCAATACTCCCGATGCTTCTGGGTCGCTCCCGATCCACCTGGCGCTCCGTGAGGGTCACGTTCCGGTCGTTGCTTACCTTGCTTCTCGCTCTGACTTGGAGCACTCGGATTGTGAGGGTTACACGGCACCGCAGCTGGCTGCCCTCTTGGATCCACGGCTGGCAGCTCTCTTGGACCTCAGCACGTAGAGGCCCATGCATCCAAGTGGTCTAACTTGCCACAGGAACAACAACTGGTGCGGGACTCTGCATCACAGCCCAATGCCGTACTACAACTGCCTTTTTATTTGTCTGGTGCAATGTGCTCATTGTCCATCCCTGAGAATACTGTGTCTTTACTCATCGTAGAAGACTATTGAGGCCCCCACCTCTGCCCGCAATCTTCATATTGTAGGAATGGACTGGTCAGTTGACTCCTGAAGCTTACCACCAGACTGGATCTCCTGCCCAGGACGTGAGATGGGCATCACACTGACCGCCTGAGCAGTGCTTTCCTGCCTCGAATGAGTGATGCTGGAGCAGAGCTAATGGGTTTTCTTGGCACTTCTGGGTGTTTTTTTGTGTGTGTGTGTATGTGTAACTTGTGCTTGGTTATGTTTTTATTGTAATACTCAGGTCATGTTTAACCCCTTCACTACCACGCTTGAATTAACCCAATCTTCAACCCTGCAAGAGCCAGAGCTTGATTTAACCGTTTCCAGTCTGATTCTGGTGCAAATGCGTCAGAATGCACCCCTAAAGTTTCATCACATCGGACGTTTCAGCCAAGGTGCTGGAACCATTTCAGCAGCTTGGAGTCCCATGTTTCTTTTGTAGAAACACCCAGCTGTAACATTATACATGTAGTAGCGTGTCCTGGCCAGCAGGGGTGAACCCTGTGCCTGTCAAGCTTACTGACTGTAGACGTGTATGGGATGGATGGTACATACATTTTTACTGTGAGGTTATGGGAAGTGGGCTTCCGTAGAACCACTGGCTCGTTTTATGGAAAACCACTTGGTAGTGAAGGGGTTAAGTTTATATTTGCACTCTGCCATATGTACTTGGACTTGGTACCCCTATCCTTATGCATTAGTGATGATACATTGGGATCTATTCACTAAATGGCGCGTGAATCTCAATGCATATTGTAGGTTAAAGCAGCCGGGCCGTTTGCCGTTCTTGTGATTGTCGCTCGGTTCCGAGTCTTTGTGAACGATCCCAATGTATCACTGTACGTTATTTATTTGTAGCAGAAATCCGTGTAACCTAATGAAATATTAAATGGCTCTCGTAGCTGGATACATTTTTTTTTTTTTTACTTCGATACACCTTGCTCAGATTATTATTTTTCATGTGATCAGGGGGTGACGGCCCCATAATATGTTCAGTGGCCCCAGGCCACACTATGTGTGGCTTGTCCTCTTGTACGGATACTCCCATGCCAATCAGGACTGGCCCACCAAGATGTCTACAAATTTCCTGGTGGGCTGAGGAATCACGGGTCCGTAACCGTGCACTGATTCCTCTCTGAGGGAGCGATTATTACATTCACGTAGAGGTGCAGACCAAAGCTCTTCCACAAGAACACCTTTTACCCCTGAGGCCGAGGTCAGACGAGTGTTTTGCAGAGCGGAAGGGATGTCTGTGAGCGTGGACGTTCCTGTCGCTCGTCTGGTCATCTCGCGGAGTGCAGTTAGTGCGCTCAGCGCTGCAAGGCTTGACCCTCTGCAGCCGCGTCGTAGCGCTTCGAGGAGGCTTTCAGAATATCCGCTGTAGTACGTGCAATTCGTGTGCATGCTACAGCGTGTGGCCAGCCCTGTCGAAGCGTCACAACGGATGCTGGGAGGCACGGGCGCACGTAGTGTGCTCGTCTGACCCCGGCCTTACTGGAGGGGGAAGAGGTTTTTATTGAGATGGGCAGCTGATGGAAGGAGGGCCCCGCGCAATGGTTTAATATGGACATCACCGTATTCTGATGGCAGGCCTGCACGTGGTTATTTCCAGGCCCAGGAACCTGGTTATTCCAGAAACTCTCCTCGCTGAGATGACAGATGTTCATTGTCCTCGTTGAGGCGCAGCATTGCCTCTGACTAACGCGAGGAGTGGGCTGATCTCCAAACAATGACTTTCTGATGTTTGCCTCCCACTTAATGAATTGTCAATCCTCTGTGTCATAGTCATCATATTTCCCAGCAGTCTGTGGGAGGGCTGAAATATTTCAAGGCCTCATACGCTGTAAATCTGATGGTAACATGGGTCCAGAGAGAAGCCGAAGATCATTAACCAGGAATCCTGTCTGGTGTGTTTCTTTCCTTCTCCAACAAGTAGTCACAGGTTTTTGTTGATTTCTAGATGTTTTTGGCTACCTGGACTCTATGAAAGGCTCATGGGACAACTACAGGCTGAAGGGGGGGGTCCTTTATATAACTTCTATGGATGATGCGCAGCCAATCCCATCGCACGAAACTGCGCCGTGATTATCAATATCCTCTGTATCCTCATTGCTAAATAGCAGCTGTCATGGGATGTAATCGTTTGGTAGGAGCAACGCATGAAAACCATGATGTACAAGTTGAGCATTCCTCGCACGGAATTCCAAATGCTTATTCTCGGATTTTATTAAATCGACATCAAAAGGTGTAATTACCCCCCCCCCCAGCAACTCCTAATCAAAACACGTCAGGTCATGAACACATTGTTTAAGGCAGGGTTTCTCAAACCTGTCCCAGGTCCCTCTAACAGGACAGGTTTTAAGGATTCCCTTGGGGAAATGCAGTCTGAATCCTGCAATCACTGAGCAGCAAATCCTATCACCTGTGCTGCAAACCTGGCCTGTTAGTGGGACCTGAGGACAGGTTTGGGATACACTGGTATAAGGGATGCTCCACTAGTATTCATCCAGCCTGCTCAGCGAGGGAGATCTGCAGGAGCTGACCTGACATTTTTAAATACACAGGATCACCAAAAACCCGGGGAAAAGTGTTTTTTTTTTTTTTTAAGTCTCGTTACTAACATGATGAGCTAAGGGTGCGAGCCGTACCCCATAAAATGTTTGTTTTTAACCCAGAGACATGTTTACAGGTAGACCTAGAGAGGCGAGGCCGTACCCATCTCACACATTAGAGATTTTGGGAATAGAAAACCCATATCTAAGCTTTATTATCCTGAATACGATTTTCCTAGAGAGAAACGCCCTGAGCTTTTAAAGTTCTGTAGAAATTGTCACGTGGGAAACGTTTCATGACTTGTCTGTGGTTTAAGATTCATCAGAAATTTGCCTTTACAGTTCTCCATGTAGTAAATAAACCCCTTCTTCTTGCGTGAGGTTAGAGCAGAGATCCCAAACTTTGACCCCCACCCCCACAGATGTCGAAGGCCTACAACTCCCACAATTCTTTTGAATGCAATAAACGGACAGAGAATCATGGGAGCTGTAGTTCAGAGACATCCAGGGGCAGAGATTGACAGCCCTGGGTTAGAGGATCCGCACCCTACAGCTGTGAATTCTTGGCACCTTTGATTGCCCAAATTGTAAGGGAACTTTGGGCTGTTGAGGGACCCTGTAAGTGCCCAACACTGACTTGGAGGAACTCGTGCATACCATGCGATGAACTTTTTTGAATTTCTATTGGAAAATCCATTTTTTTTCTTTATTTTTTTTTTTTAATCCATGTGAATACTCGTCACTTTAAGCCGTTTCCATCAGTTCGAGGGTTAATAAATAACTATATTTAACAGACATATGGAGGAGTTAACACGGATCCAACAAACTGCACAATTATTACAAACTGTAAAGTGTTATTATAAATACAAAATTTCCAAATCCTTACTATAGATTTTTTTAATATATAATATTTATTAAGTGTTTGTTTGAAGGAAACGTTTGGATTTTAATGTTTTTAACTATTAATATTCACTGCCTTGAATTATTTTAACTTTTTATTTGCTGTATAAATTATAGAGTTCTGTTCCTGGTAAATTGTAAGAGTCGACTTTCTATTTGATGGTTTTTAAATATGAATAAACAATGTGAATTGACAAACCGCACGGCATTCCTGAGCGTGAATGTGTTCTTTGTTTCAATCGTCTGATTGGGTGGGACGTTGTGTGCGATAACCTATAAACATCGTGCTGGGGGACAAAGGGCATCGAACAGTTAATTTCACCGTACAGCGCAATTTCGTGACAGTTCGTCTATTCAGAGCGCTGTCGATTTGCCAAACACGGGCGAAACGCAGTGCAGTTTACTGTAATCCGGAGATCATCTACTAGAGAAGTATTGGTGCTGTTCGGTGCTCTCCGAATAGACCAGTGGTTCCCAACCGCAGTCCTCAAGTCCCCCTGGCCAGGTTTAAAGGATATCTGAAGCACAGATGATATGATTTGCTGCTCAGTGATTGCAGGATTCAGTCTGCATTTCCCCAAGGTGATCCTTAAACTCTGTCCTGTTAGGGGGGACTTGAGGACTGCGGTTGGGAACCACTGGAATAGACGAACAAAGTGTCGATCAAATGCCCTGATTTTCAGTTTCTCAGTTCGACAGGTTCAAACAGGTGAGTCCCATAGGATTCCATATTAAAAGATCTTCTGACATGTCCCGAAGAGTATCTGGGTCTCCCTTGCCCTCGAGGAACTTCTGGTCTCTGTGGGACACATCTTCTCGCCACCTTAGGCTAGGGTCAGATGAGAGCATTTTGTACGGATTGTGCGTCCGTGCTGTACGGGACGTACTTTCTGACTGACGACAAGGTAGTGGCCACACAGTCCGTTTTTTTCACTGACGTATTTTTTGACTGATGTAGCAGGGAAAATAAATTAAAATGAAAAAACATTCTGTCCGTCAAAAAAATGGTGGACATATAAATGCAGTCCATCTGACCACGTTCCATCACTCACACACAAAGCTATGCGGACGTTGTGGATGTGGCGCACTCCGCACGTCCGTTCTAGCAGTATTACGTTCTTGCCTAACCTGCGTCCGTTTGCAGCGTCCATCAGTCCCCGCACTTCTGCGCGGACGCACTTCGTGTGTGGGGCTCCATTTAACACAATTGTATGCTATCACGGACGTACTTATGTGCGGCAACACGGACGTTAACACTGCGCTCGTCTGACCCCACTGTGAGGAGTGGTCCGTGAACGGTTTTATTTCTGAGTAGCGATGTTATGTCCGTTAGAGCTTAAGCGATTCGGGCATTTTGTTTGTGTAGGTCTCTTTCCCCCCCATCACCCCCCCCTTTACTTTTTTTTACCCCCCTCCCTTTTTGTTTGTTCTTGTTTTAGAATACATACTTTATTCCCTGCATATATATATATATTTGTTGTTCAACTGACTTGAAAATTTTAATATTCAACTGTTTAGGCTTTTTGCTGAAAAATGAAAAGAATACTTTTTTTGGAATCTCTAGGTGAAATTTGATACTTTAAAAGAAAAAAATATTCTGGAACACCATTTTATAGGACTTTTATTTGTTTCAACACATTTTTTTTTTTTTTTTTAGGCTAGTGTCAGACGAGCGTCTTTGGAGAGCGGAAGGAACGTCTGTGAGAGTGGACGTTCCTTCCACTCGACGCCTGTATGGCCACCTCGCTGAGTGCAGTCAGTGTGCTCAGCGCTGCAAAGCGTGATCCCCGCTTTGACGGAGATGCTTGGATATCGGATGCTTGTTGCGTGCATTTTACAAGCGTACACAATCGTGTGACCAGCCCCGTTGCAGCATCACAACGCTGCGACAGACGTCAGTACAGGCGCACATAGCGTGCTCGTCTGACGCCAGCCTTAAACGCCTCTTTAACCCTTTCACTGCTGAGGACATGTGGGGAACGTCCTCATTTACTCCTAAGGAAAGATAGGGGGTTCCTTTTAAACCCCGATATCTCCCGACTGTTTTCAGCTAGCAGTGTCATGTTTGGTATTATTATTCTTTATTTATAAAGCGCCAGCATATTCCGCAGCGCTGTACAATAAGCACAGTATAGACAGGGTTACAATACATTGAACAACATTTGACAAACAGTACAGGAGGAGATGAGGGCCCTATTCCCGTAGGAACTCACAATCGGGGAGGGTTGGGGTTGGAAACAGGAGGAGAGGACTGTAAGGTGAGAGTGATTGATGGTTGTGTCAGTGAGTTGGGTGGTAGGCTTCCCTAAGGCTGGAGTCAGACCAGCGCACTTTTAACGTGCGTTCTGGCGCACATAATTACGGCCGCACTAGCAGCAGATGACGGGCAATGACGGCCAATATACGATGTACGGCCGCACAAAAGTCCGGCCGTGCAACGCAAGTGGAATTTGAACACATTTTTCTGAGAACGCTGAACCGCTAGTACTGACGTACTGAGTGCGCAGCTGCGGCATAGCGGCGTGTGTGCGTGATTAGGAGACGTCAGACGCTGCTAATGTCCAGCCTACATAACGTCCAGACGCAAAAAGAGTTTTATTGACGATCCGTACAAAATCACGCCCGAAAATGCGCGTCGTCTGACCGTTTTTGCGCATTCCGTGAAAAAATACGTCAATGCGTTCGGACGCACTTTTTCACGTTCGCAGGGAAAAATGCTTTCGTCTGACCCTAGCCTAAATAGGAATGTTTTCGGGGAGCGTTTGAAGGAAGAGAAGTTAGGGGAAAGTCTGACAGTACGAGGGAGATATGGTATCATTAGAAAGGCCAGAGCATGTTTAAAGTAAAGAAAAAAAAAAATACTAACAATAATAATAAAAAGTGTTTTTTTTTTAAGACTTGAAACGGCTCCGCAGTGAAGGGGTTAAAGAAGTTACATGTGTGTCATCTCTCCCCCCCCCCCCCTGAATGAATCTAGGAACATGAGATTGACAGCCCTGCTTTAGGTTGGGGTCAGATGAACACAGTGCGAACGTGCATTGAGCCGCATTTTATTATGGCCGTAGTAGCAGCAAATGACGGGCAATATACGAAGTACGGCCACACGACAGTTCGGCCGCGCAACACAAGCGGCAAACGAACGCATTTTTTCGAGAATGTGGAACCGCTAGTACTGACGTACAGAGTGCGCTGCGTCCGCATAGCGGCGCGTGTGCGTGATTAGGAGACGTCAGACGCTGCTCATGTCCGGCCAACATAATGTCCATTTGTTTTTAATAGCCCTGTCAAAAATCACGCACGAAAATGCGCATCGTATGACCGCTTTTGCATTATCTGTGAAAAAATACGTTCATACGTTCGGACGCACTTTTTTTACGGACGATGCAAAAAATGCGTTTGACCCTAGCCTGAAAGTGTTCCTGTTTGGCCCAGGTGCATTTAGTCTATGGTGTCCTGTCATGGGCTTATCCTCTTCTCTATCAAGCAATTTTCTTCATTATTTTTTTTTTTCTTTCTTTCGACCTTGCATCTTGTGATTCAAATAAAATCTAGGATAAAAATAGAAATTTTATGTAAATTTGCTAATTTTTAATCACGTATTGGTTTATCCATAAATATTGCGACGGGTGTCGAGTGGAAGGAACGTCCACTATCAGAGACGTTCCTTCCGTTCTCCAAAGATGCTGATGTGACCACGGACTAAGGCTAGGGTCAGACGAGCGCAGTGCGAACGCGCGTGCAGGCGCACTTAATCACGGCCGTAGTAGCAGCAAGTGCCAGGCAATGACGGCCAATATACGAAGTACGGTCGCACAAAAGTCCGGCTGCGCAACGCAAGTGGAAAACGAACGCATTTTGTCGAACGTAAAACCTCTAGTACGGTTGTACAGAGTGCGCTGCGTCCGCTAGAGGCGTGTGTGCGTGAATTGGAGATGTCAGACACTGCTAATGTCCGGCCAACATAACGTCCAGATGCAAAAAGAGTTTTATTGATGATCCGTACAAAATCACGGATGCAAATGCGCATAGTATGACCGCTATCGCGTACTCCGTGAAAAAAATGCGTCCATTCGTTCGAACGCACTTTTTCACAGACAACGCGAAAATGCGTTCGTCTGACCCTAGCCTAAAAGGAGTTATTCAGAGAAGTGAATTTCCCCGTACGGTGCAATTTCGTGGCTATTCAAAATGCTGCCAGTTTGGCAAATATTGGCAAAGTGCCAGTGAAATACGGTGCAATTTAGCAGCAGTGAATCTTATTACAAAAACTTAACTCTGGTATTGGTGATCGCACGCTAACAATCATGCTCGTCTGATCGGTCGCAATATGTGTCCATTTCTGACAGCACTTCCCTCCCAGTCACGTGCGGTGTACCCCAAGGCTCGATACTCGGCCCCCTGCTATTCACAATATTCATAAATGATCTGCCCAACGTCTGCAAAGCCTCAACTGTACACATGTACGCAGACGACACTGTAATCTATACCAGCAAACCAAATCTCCCGCAGCTGGAGGCCGTGCTGCAAGAACAATTCACAGAGGTAGAAAAGTGGATCAAAGAAACTTTTTTTTTTAATACTGACAAAACTGTTACGATGCTCTTTGGAACAGCACCTAAACTACATAAATTACAAACACCCCCATCTATGTGTTGGGACAAAATCAAATGGCACGCTGACCAGTCACTTCTCTCAAATATCTAGGTATGTGGTTAGACCCAAATCTATCCTTTGGCCCTCACATCGAAAAACTCTCATGTAAACTCTACCCCAAACTAGGTGCCCTGTACAGAAACAAATCCTGCCTGAGCCCCGCGGTAAGAAAGCAGATTGTACAACAAATGCTTATGCCAGCTATTGAATACGGAGATGTAGTGTATGCAGCCGCCCCGCAAACACACCTCCATAAACTTACTACATTGTATAACTCATTCTGCCGCTTTGTGCTACAATGTAACTACATGACACACCATTGTGACATGTTAAAACAGCTAAACTGGCCGTCGCTGGAATCTAGACGCACCCTTCACCTTTCCAACCTTGTGTTTAAGAGATTTTTTTGGGAAGCTACCACCCTACCTGAATAGGCTGCTTTCCCCCAGTAGTTCCCTCATCCTATAACCTCCGATCCAGGACCTGCACCTTACTTACAATACCACCATACAAAACGAAAGTGGCTAGATCCTTATTTTCCTACAAATATGGAATAACCTCCCAGACGCCATCAAATCTTCCCCCAATCTAAAGTCACTCGAGCTCCCTATTAACATACCTCAATAAGGAATGCACCTGTAAACATGTAACATAGTGACTATATACAGAATGCACCTGTAAACATGTAACATAGTGACTATATACAGAATGCACCTGTAAAACATGTAACACAGTGACTATATACAGAATGCACCTGTAAACATGTAACACAGTGACTATATACAGAATGCACCTGTAAACATGTAACAGTGACTATATACAGAATGCACCTGTAAAACATGTAACACAGTGACTATATACAGAATGCACCTGTAAACATGTAACACAGTGACTACATACAGAATGCACCTGTAAACATGTAACAGTGACTATATACAGAATGCACCTGTAAAACATGTAACAGTGACTATATACAGAATGCACCTGTAAACATGTAACACAGTGACTACATACAGAATGCACCTGTAAACATGTAACAGTGACTATATACAGAATGCACCTGTAAAACATGTAACACAGTGACTATATACAGAATGCACCTGTAAACATGTAACACAGTGACTATATACAGAATGCACCTGTAAAACATGTAACACAGTGACTATATACAGAATGCACCTGTAAACATGTAACACAGTGACTATATACAGAATGCACCTGTAAACATGTAACAGTGACTATATACAGAATGCACCTGTAAAACATGTAACACAGTGACTATATACAGAATGCACCTGTAAACATGTAACAGTGACTACACACAGAATGCACCTGTAAACATGTAACCGTGACTACACACAGAATGCACCTGTAAACTGTAACAGTGACTAATACAGAATGCACCTGTAAACATGTACACAGTGACTATATACAGAATGCACCTGTAAACATGTAACAGTGACTATATACAGAATGCACCTGTAAACATGTAACACAGTGACTATATACAGAATGCACCTGTAAACATGTACAGTGACTAACACACAGAATGCACCTGTAAACATGTAACCTGACTACACACAGAATGCGTAAACATGTAACTGACTACATACAGAATGCACCTGTAAACATGTAACACAGTGACTATATACAGAATGCACCTGTAAACATGTAACCTGACTACACACAGAATGCACCTGTAAACATGTAACACAGTGACTACATACAGAATGCACCTGTAAACATGTAACCGTGACTACACACAGAATGCACCTGTAAACATGTAACCGTGACTACACACAGAATGCACCTGTAAACATGTAACACAGTGACTACATACAGAATGCACCTGTAAACATGTAACACAGTGACTATATACAGAATGCACATGTAACATAGTGACTATATACAGAATACACCTGTAAACATGTAACACAGTGACTATATACAGAATGCACCTGTAAACATGTAACACAGTGACTATATACAGAATGCACCTGTAAACATGTAACATAGTGACTATTTCCTACATATTTATTTTCTGTTAATCTGTATATTTGTGTTTTGTTTTTAATATCTTGCATTTATTGAACCCAGGACATACTTGAAAACGAGAGAAATCTCAGTGTATCCTTCCTGGTAAAATACTTTTATAAATAAATAAATCTATTCAGAGAACGCCGAACAGCAGCAAAAACTTGGTAAAATGCCCTGATTTTCAGTGGTTTAATCAGGCAAATCCTACAGGGTTATTCAAAGAGATCCAAATTGCTGGCGAAATGTAACCGAACAGTGAAATTCAGCGTACGGTTACCTTTCCTGGACATTCGGCTATTCAGAGAGCAGGCAGTTCGCCAAATGTTGGCGAATTGCCTGCACATACGGTGCCTGTTCGAGGGCAGTGAAATCCCCATAGAGAAGCAATGCTTCATCTATTCAGAGAACAAAAACCAGCAGTGAAAAGTTGCCGAAATGCCCTGCCATTCGGTGGTTTAATTCGGCAGGTTTATTCAGGCGAATCCTATAGGCTTCAATGTTAAAAATATTCCCGTTTTAATTTAATATCTAATAAACCGTTCATTATATTCTGCAGTAAAGAGTCTCTTTATAGATTTTTTTTAGGCATATTTTTTTTAAAAATCGTTTTTTCTGTAACAGCCCTTTTTATTATCATTCATTGGATCTTATATGTAAATTTCAGACATTTTCGTTCAGTAGTTTCTTTGCAAACAGCATTTCACATTTCAAACATTCAAGCGTACTTTTTTTTTTTTCTTCACTCCATTCGTCTGCGGTGTCGGGTTTTCCGGCGGCTGCTCTGCGCTGTGATCAGCACCTGCTCGGGTTTCTCCGGCGTGTTCGGCGGGGTTAATCCAGATGTTTTTGCAGGTTTCGGTGTGCGTTCACCGGGTTTTGCGGTGAGTGTGTCGGGTTTGCGGCGGTTTTTCCCTGCACTACGACGACCCTGTGGTGCTTGCTGAATACACCGCATGGTCACCGAAATAGGATTGCCAAATCGCACCGAATTGAAGAGAACAAAAAGTCACCGAACGTGCAGTGACTTTGATTCTCTTTAAATATAATATGTTTAATTTTATTTGGTTTATTCTTATTTGCAGCAAAAGTCTCATTCTGTTTAGGCATTTTTTTTTTACGAAATATATTTGATTTCCGATCCCCCGTAACAGACCTCTTTGTTATTCATAGGATCTTCTTTATTTCCAGACATTTTAATTTATTGAAGTTGCAGGGTTATTTTTTGGGACCCTGCGCTGAATAAAGACACCCGCACACCCTGAATATATGGAGGAACCCCTAAAAAGACACCCACACACCCTGAATATATGGAGGAGCCCCTAAAAAGACACCCGCACACCCTGAATATATGGAGGAACCCCTAAAAAGACACCCGCACACCCTGAATATATGGAGGAACCCCTAAAAACACACCCGCACACCCTGAATATATTGAGGAGACCCTAACAAGACACCCGCACACCCTGAATATATGAAGGAGCCCCTAAAAAGACACCCGCACACCCTGAATATATGGAGGAGCCCCTAAAAAGACACCCGCACACCCTGAATATATGGAGGAGCCCCTAAAAAGACACCCGCACACCCTGAATATATGGAGGAGCCCCTAAAAAGACACCCGCACGCCCTGAATATATTGAGGAGCCCCTAAAAAGACACCCGCACACCCTGAATATATGGAGGAGCCCCTAAAAAGACACCCGCACACCCTGAATATATGGAGGAGCCCCTAAAAAAAGTCACCCGCACACCCTGAATATATGGAGGAACCCCTATAAAGACACTGACACAACCTGAATACAGTTGTGTTCAAAATTATTCAACCCCCAATGCTGTAAAGGGTTTTAGGGAATTTAGTGTACATTTGTAATTGTATTCAGAATGAAATCCTACAAGGACTTTTTAAAGAACCATATGCAACTAAAATGACATCAATTGGTTTTGTAATACAGTAGTAAATGTTTCTTTTGTGAATTCTTCATTGACACAATTATTCAACCCCTTAAAGACTACCACTCTGAAGAACAGAGGTTCATTCAAGTGTTTTCAATCAGGTATTGAAAACACCTGTGGATGTCACGGAGCAGCAATAAAGCATAATAAGCACCAATTAGGCAGCTTTAAAATGACTGATACTCAGCTCCTTCTAGACATTTACTGGTGTGGTTACAAACATGGTGAAGTCAAGAGAATGGTCCAGGAAGACAAGAGAAGAGGTGATTACTCTTCACGGGAAGGGCAATGGCTATAAAAAGATTGCAAAGATGTTAAACATACCAAGAGAGACCATAGGAAGCATCATTCGCAAATTCAAGGCAAAGGGCACTGTTGAAACGCTACCTGGTCGTGGCAGAAAGAAGATGCTGACTTTGACTGCTGTGCGCTACCTGAAGCGTAGAGTGGAGAAAAGTCCCCGTGTGACTGCTGAGGAACTGAGAAAAGATTTGTCAGATGTGGGTACTGAAGTTTCAGCTCAGACAATACGGCGCACACTGCGTAATGAAGGCCTCCATGCCAGAACTCCCAGGCGCACCCCCTTGCTGTCTCCAAAGAATAAGAAGAGTCGACTGCAGTATGCCAAAAGTCATGTGGACAAACCACAGAAGTTTTGGGATAGTGTTCTGTGGACTGATGAAACAAAATTAGAACGGTTTGGGCCCATGGATCAATGCTATGTTTGGAGGAGGAAGAACAAGGCCTATGAAGAAAAGAACACCTTGCCTACTGTGAAGCATGGCGGGGGGTCAATCATGCTTTGGGGCTGTTTTGCTTCTGCAGGTACTGGGAAGCTTCAGCGTGTGCAAGGTACCATGAATTCTCTTCAGTACCAGGAGATATTGGATGACAATGTGATGCAGTCCATCACAAACCTGAGGCTTGGGAGACGTTGGACCTTTCAACAGGACAATGATCCCAAGCATACCTCCAAGTCCACTAGAGCATGGTTGCAGATTAAAGGCTGGAACATTTTGGAGTGGCCATCGCAGTCACCTGACTTAAATCCGATTGAGAACCTCTGGTGGGACTTAAAGAAAGCAGTTGCAGTGCGCAAGCCTAAGAATGTGACTGAACTGGAGGCTTTTGCCCATGACGAATGGGCGAAGATACCCGTAGATCGCTGCAAGACACTTGTGTCAAGCTATGCTTCACGTTTAAAAGCTGTTCTAACTGTAAAAGGATGTTGTACTAAGTACTAAGATTGAATGTCACTTGGGGGTTGAATAAAACTGATAATGATGTGAGCACAGAAAAGACATTTGTGGTTATTTCATTATAAATGTTATGTTATATTTGTCTGACCTACACGTGCCTCTTTGATTTAATTGTAAGCAAGATGACTGAATGATCAAAATCAATGTCAAACTGGCCAAAACACTCAATTTCAGTGGGGGTTGAATAATTTTGAACACAACTGTATATGGAGACACCCACACCCTAAAAAGACACCCACACACCCTGAATATATGGAGGAGGCCCCTAAAAGAATGATATTGGGAAAGAAAAACCAGAGGGATCTATGCGTAAATAGGACCTGTCTCTCCTGACCAAGGACTCCCTGAGGTGTGTTCTACAGCTAGAACACTACAGCCTCTAACGTCCTTTTAAACAAGTGTGCATTGATGCCCACCAATAGGCGCTAGCCTGCCTTCTGATCGCTGATTGGCTGCCCGCGGAACGCACGTGGAACGGCAGCTAGGCTCAGATTCGTCGGAGCTGAAACGCAGACGCAGCTGGTGGGCGTGGCTGCTGCTGGAAAGTGGTTCCGGTGTCCTCAAACAGCATGGCGGAGCTGAAGATAAACCGCAAGTTTGCCGAGCGATACGACCGTTACCGGGAGAAGGAGGAGCTGCAGCGACGTGAGTCACCTCCGCTGGGCCATGCTATCCCACCGGGCTTTCCGGTGTTGTCTCGCCGGAGTCTGACACTCTCTGCTGGGTCTCAGCCACCACTCCAGCCCCAGGCTTCACTCCAGGCCCTGCACTTATCCTTTAGCTGTACAAGAGCAAACACTGATTGGAATTAAAATGCCAGAAAGAGCAGAGCCCTGAGGGCCAGAGCTCCATAGATTATCAGAGGGGGGAGCGTGGTACCTCGTTACCATATATGTTGCCGCAGCTGTTGCACCATGCTCCCTTGTGGTTTGCACACAGGTAACTGATCTCAGTGTGAATGCTCTGCAGAGACCTGACAGGAAATCTAAGAAATCCTATGGGAACACTGATCTCACCATATTTAGCCAAATAGTGAGGCTGCATATACCGTGGAGAGGTTACAGTACTTGTACAGCGCCAACATCTGCCGCAGCGCTTTACAATGGGCGCATAAGTCTTTTATTTACATAGGGCTCAGGCGTGACACCATTTTTCCATATCAGGGCGGATGCCTATACCAGCCCTGTAACATGTATAAAAACATAACAAGAAAAAAGCGTCATCTGCGCTTCTCCCTATAACCCGATGTGAAACAGAACACAATTAGAGGTTTTGGTTTACTTGAACGGCCATTGAAGCGTAAGCTCACCTGCCCCGTCGAGGCACCTCTAGTAAGGTGAGTCCTACCTAATGAAGCCAAAAGCTGCTGTCTAAGCAAGCCCCATACACTCACGCTGGACCTCAGTCATGAGACAAACTGGTGGGCTTTCTTTTGTACCCTCCCCAGAAAAATTCCACTCTGGGATTAAAAACAAAACCACGGAACAAGACAGCAGCAAGGATGACCTGGCTGGAAATTCGACAAAATATATATACATACAGAAAAAAATGTTGCGCCCGAGCCCTACCGTGGTGGCTGCAACTACCGGACGTATCCAACCCAGCAACATGTATAAAACCTAACAAGGAAAAAAGTATGATCTGCGCTTATCCCTATAACACCATGTGAAACAAACACAATTAGAGGTTTTGGTTTACTTGAAAGGCCAATGACGTGAAAGCTCACCAGACTGGCAGGGAGGGTGTAAATGAAAACCCACCAGTTTTTCTCCTGAGAAGCAGCGTATGTGGTGGCTTAGAAAGTCACTTTTGGCTTCGTTAGGTAGGAGCGCCATAGTAGAGTGCCTTGACGGGGCAGGTGGGCTTACACTTCACTGGTTCAAGGAATGGCTTTGGTAATGTCCACGGGTTCCAGACTTCAGGCAGATCTTGTCAGTAAAGGATTCAAAATATCAAAAATGAACATTTTATTTATAATTATTCATTTGTCCAATTACATTTAAGCCCCTGAAAAAAATGGGGGGGGGTGTATATAAATGGTTACATTTCCTAAAATTTGTATTGATATTTATGTTAAACCCTTAGTATGAAAATTGTGCCCGTGTCCAAATACATATGGACCTGTGTATTGTTCCCCATCTTGTAGTGAAAGATCGATATGGAGACACTCAGGACAACAGTGACATGTCCAGCTCAGAGTCTGAGGAGGAGGAAGAATTGGTGAGTAGCACATATCAACTCCCTGTGCCGGGAGGGACAGACTCCATATCCCAGAGCTCCCTCCTGTCTGTGTCACCCTGTCCTGGGAGGGACAGACTCTATATCCCAGAGCTCCCTCCTGTCTGTGTTACCCTGTGCTGGGAGGGACAGACTCCATATCCCAGAGCTCCCTGCTGTCTGTGTCACCCTGTGCTGGGAGGGACAGACTATATATCCCAGAGCTCCCTCCTGTCTGTGTTACCCTGTGCTGGGAGGGACAGACTCCATATCCCAGAGCTCCCTCCTGTCTGTTACCCTGTGCTGGGAAGGACAGACTCCATATCCCAGAGCTCCCTGCTGTCTGTGTCACCCTGTGCTGGGAGGGACAGACTCCATATCCCAGAGCTCCCTCCTGTCTGTGTCACCCTGTGCTGGGAGGGACAGACTCTATATCCCAGAGCTCCCTCCTGTCTGTGTTACCCTGTGCTGGGAGGGACAGACTCCATATCCCAGAGCTCCCTGCTGTCTGTGTTACCCTGTGCTGGGAGGGACAGACTCCATATCCCAGAGCTCCCTGCTGTCTGTGTTACCCTGTGCTGGGAGGGACAGACTCCATATCCCAGAGCTCCCTGCTGTCTGTGTCACCCTGTGCTGGGAGGGACAGACTCCATATCCCAGAGCTCCCTCCTGTCTGTGTCACCCTGTGCTGGGAGGGACAGACTCTATATCCCAGAGCTCCCTCCTGTCTGTGTTACCCTGTGCTGGGAGGGACAGACTCCATATCCCAGAGCTCCCTGCTGTCTGTGTCACCCTGTGATATATTGAGCAGATCCTGCATTTGCTGATTCTCACTCTGATTCTTCATGCCAGCAGGTAAAAACACACAACATTCTGTTTTTATTAATGATCACATTTTTCCCTCCTTAGGTGATTAATCCTAAACTGGACAAAGAATTTTACCGTACTCTGTCTCTGCTGAAAAAGAAAGATCCAAAGATCTACCAGGAGGATGCTACTTTTTACACCAATGAAGGTAATAATCAGTGTTCATTTTATAAAGCTTTTTAATTCAAACGGACACATCAATAAATGGTCTCGGTTGTTGCATCGCTCAGCTCAGGAGTGGGACTGATCCTTTAACCCATTAATGTCACTGTGCTCCTGGTGGGACTGATCCTTTAACCCATAAATGTCGCTGTGGGACTGGTACAGTGTTTAACCCAGTAATGTCACTATGCTCGTGGTGGGACTGATCCTTTAACCGTTAATGTCACTGTGCTCCTCATCGTGACTGATGCATTGCTCTTTGTGTGTGTGTGTAGATCAGCCTGATGTAAAGCAGACTAAGCCGTCCAAAGAGAAACCTATGTACCTGAAGGATTATGAACGAAAAGTTATTCTTGAGAAAGCAGGGTAAGCGATGCATCTGATAATATCTCATACCTTTTTGTCTTTTGTTTCTATTTTACCTTCAAAACCCCTTTTGAGGCCGGTTACATGGTATTCCTTACCGCTGCTCTGTCTAGATAACGTTGCTGTGGATGCTCGCTTGTTTGCATGTGGTACCCAAGACTGACGGCATGCTTGCTGAACGCACGTCTTCTCACTGGATGTTGCGCCTTCCTCGACACGTTTCTCCGTATCCGTGTTTGGCATTGAATAACGCACCGTGTTGTATGTAAGGGTTTTGTGTGAGTTTTTAACACAGCGAACTTCTTTCTTCACAGAAAGTACGAGGACGAAGAAGATTCAGAGGACGAGGAAGATGGAGAAGACGAGGTGTGTAAATTGGAGAACGGCCTCCGAAATGAGGCATTTTAATAGTTCTGTGTCAAAGTGCAATTAAGTTATCTCTGAACCAATTAAACTAGAGGTTAATTGCCTGGTATAACCTCCAGAAGAGGATGAAAATCGCTCACATATCGGGCTGCTGCAGGAACATAGAATAAGCGTGGGTGAAGCGGAGGGCAGGGATCATGCATAGTGTGGGGATCGAATGCTTGCGGGATGTTGTGATGAAGAAATTAAAGGGGTGTGTGTCAAAAGAGAATACTAATGGGGTAAAACCGTATGGCTTAAAAAAAAAAAAAAAACCTGCAGGCTGCTGGCCCTTTAATGAATTGCAACATCTAAAAAATTGCACATCCGTACAAGGTGTCACCCCTTACTAATGGCAGTGGCGCTTGCATCAGTGGCAGGGAACTGCGGGCATCCGACCAGTGGTTCAATGGGGGAATTGTTGCAGAACACAAAGCGTATGGGGGGGGGGGAGAGATACACTTGGATTTAACAAAATAGAGAAAATTAAGTACTTGTTTGTTTTGTAAATTACGCTTGCTTTATCTTTTGGTTTGGTTAATCCTGAATGACGACAGATTTTGGTGTCATGTCAAAAGAAGGCGCGGTTTTTGTTGCCAAAAAATGATACCAGCATGATAAAATGATCGTGAAGATTGCAAAGGAATAATGAGCGGAATCTGTTGGTTAACTTTATATCCTAACCATAAAACAGAGTTATCCAGAGAGAGGCGAAAAGCAGGAGAATTGCCAGGAGAATGAACAATCTTGACCATATAGACGATTTGGAAAGTGAGATAAATGGGAGAGTTTTTCTGGTTTGGCTATTTTGACCTAGAATTTTCACTTCTCCAGTCATTCTCCTGGTTTTCACCTCTCTCTGATTTAACCCTGAAATACTGATCCTAACTCTAAAACTTATACTAGTGTTCTCTTTGCACCGATCCCGGTCAGATGCGTTGTGCATGGTAGATCAGTGATCCCCAACAGGCCAGGTTTGCAGGATATGTGAAGCACAGCACAGGTGATATGATTTGCTGCTCATTGATTGCAGGATTCAGTCTGCATTTCCCCAAGTTGATCCTTATAACCTGACCTGTTAGTGGGCCCGGAGGACCAGGGATGAGAACCACTGGTGTATGGTGCTACTCGACTCTCAAGAACATACATGATTGTGCTGCTTTTTCACTCTAAAAACAACTTTTTGCTTTCTCAAGATGTCTAAATACCCAGGACATACTTAAAGGAACACTCTAACCAAAAAATCACCCCCCCCCGTTTTTTCCCTTAATAAAACTTTTTTTTTTTAACTGCAATACTTACCTTAAAATCCTCTTGTTTCCAGCGGCGTTTTTTTTTTTTATACTCCCCTCCCTCTTCCGCTCCCGTCCTTCTTCTTGCTGCGTCTTGGCTTCTGGTTTACGTGAGAAGCGCGCATGCGCGCCTCTCACATAAGCCAGCCAATCGGCAGGCTTCCTCCCGGCTCCCTCTGAGGACTAGTGTTGCGCGCAAGAGGATGCGCGCAACACTAACCCTCAGAGGGAGCCGCCAGCTTCTGCGGGGAGTAGGAGACGTCATCGCGCTGAAAGCGCGATGACGTCTCCTACTCGGCAAAAGTCGGCAGAAGCGGGAAATATGATTCCCGCTCTGCTGACTGACAGCTGGGAGGGCGGAGTAAACTTCTCCGCCTCTCTCAGCTGTTTTCAGCATTTTCAGCTGAACCGCTGAGCGGAGGGAGGGGGACAGAGGGCAGGATACTCCGGGCATCATGACCACCTAAAATAGCTTAGGTGGTCATGTTGCCTAGAGTATCCCTTTAAAACGAGAGAAATCTCATTGTATCCTTCCTGGTAAAATCCTTTACAAATAAATAAAATACAGACTTTATTTTATAACCTGGTATTTTGACGCTGCGTTACTATCGGCAGCCACAAGGTGGCGATGTTCTTATAGGATACGGTGTCACTCTGCTCCTTCTGCGATTTCTTTCTGCCTTTACAGAGGGCTCGCTCACCAACCTATCTCGAGGAACAAAATCACATCAGAGCGAGGTGAGTCTACACGGGAACATAACGGGGCCATGGCTTTCAGAATATCAAGATATAGTGACACGTCCAGCCCAGTAATTACTGGAACCTCCTAACTTAACATATTTAATATCTTATCCCCCCACCTTGCCTCTTTTTTCCCCTACCCCTTTGTTTCCAATCTTTCAATAAAAGTGACATTATATAAAATCCCACGCCGTTTTTGTTACAGCTTCCGTCAGTTTGTTGAGGACAGCGACAATGAGGGGGACGATGGCAACATGGCAAATCTGCTAACAAAGCGCATCAAGAGCAAGAAGGAACAGGTGAGTGTTGATAGTGACTTAAGGGGTTATTCAGAGAGCGCCGATCTGGCCCTGAAATGTCACCAAACGGAATTTCCCCGTACGGTGACATTTCGGGGCCATTCAGCTATTCAGAGAGCAGGCAGGCAAATTTTTGCGAACTGCCAGCAAGTACGGTGCCTGTTCGAGGGCAGTGAAATCCCCCATAGAGAAGCAATGGTTAATCTATTCAGAGTCACAGAACAGCAGTGAAAAGCTGCCGACATGCCCTGCTGTTCGGTGTTTTCATTCAGCAGGTTTATTCAGGCAAATCCCATAGGCTTCAATGTTAAAATATTAATTTAATCCAATATCTGAAACTGTTCATTATTTTAATCTGCTTTAAAAAGTCTATTTTTGTTACGTGGTTTCTCTTTTTTCTGTAACAGAACTTTTTATTATTATTCATTGGATCTTATATGTAAATTTCAGACATTTTTGTTCAGTAGTTTTTTTTTTGCAAACAGTGTTTCATTTTTGACACTTTAAATTTTTTATTTATTTTTTTTAACCGTCCGGCGGCTCCTCAGCTGCGTTTGGCAGCCGTCTGGCAGGTTGGCGGCAGCATTCGTCGGACGATTCCCTGCACTCTGGGGACCCTGGGGTGAATGCGGAATCCACCGCAGGGTGGGGAAATTTGATTCCCCGAAGTGCAGTGAATCAGGGGGAACAAGAACGCACCGAAATGTCGGCGACACTTCAGTGCTCTCTGAATAACCCCCTTTATGTTAGACTTACGTGTTCTCTAGAGCATTTCACAACCAGTGACTTGAATCATCCAATCAAAACACCTGATTTATTATGTTCGCGCCGTCAGCCTTCCAGCATTCGTGTTTTTTTTTCTTTTCCATGGAATACTAATTTTCTAGGTCAGTGACGGCCAAGTTGTTCACATTCTCTCTTCATGTGTGTTTACATAAGGCATGTGAAACGCCCCCCCCCCCACCAGGTGTGTCTGAACTACAACTCCCATAATTATCTGGCTTTCTGTTGCAAACAGAGAACTGTGTGGGAATTGTAGGTCATCAACATCAGAGGGGCCGGAGTTTGACATCCCTGAATTACGTTCAAGCCGTCTGAGCATCCTGGGATACGTAGTTCCAAAATGTGTGCGTGGTTTGCCATCGCTGGCGTTCTGCAGTGATAAGTGTGGCGGTAAAAGTAACCGTAAAGGTGCATTTTCTCTCAACAGGAAAAGGAAGAGGAGGAATATGTGGCATGGCTGAAAGGTCAGAAAGACATAGAGGACGGAGAAGAAGTTAAGGAGTTGGTGAGTACCAGGATGTTACGTTTGGTGGCGGTAAAGGAGTATCCTCAGACACGGGAGAGATCTCCCTTTATCGTTTAAACATGTCTGCTGGAATCCTCCCACATCCTCTACACATACGGAATATAAAGGTCTCATTGCACTCTTATTTGCAGGACCCCCCCCCCCACAACATCTGTCCGTAAGGAAGGGTTCAGGGTTACGACCTGTCCGTGCTGTTTCCTCTCTAAGCAGGTGCAATCATGGTGTATTACTGTGTACACCAAGGGGTGGCAGCCTTGGCCCTCCAGATGTTTTGGAACTACATTTCCCATGAATGATGCTCAGCTACAGATCGGCTGATCCTCCATTTGATCTGTAGTTTGGCATCCATGGAAATGTAGTTCCAAAACATCTGGAGGGCCAAGGCTGCCAACCCCTCATTGTACACCGAACGCATAGACCACTTCAATTTACCATCAATTAAATGATCGTGGTCAATTGCACGCCTCAGTATGGGACATTAATCCTTTCAGAGGGATCCAGTCCTGATGCAGACACTGATATACAGGAGATTTCTCATTGACACACACTGTATACTTCCAGGGCTACCTCAAAGACTACTGGTCCAATCCCACCCTGGATGAAGGGGAGAAATTCCTCCGGGATTACATTCTGAACAAGGCGTATGTAGAGGAGGATTCAGACGATGAAGAGGAGTGGTAAGTTACGCACTGCACCCAGTATCCGAGACGTGCAAAGACTGCACTCACTGTGCTCTTACTTTATATTGTCTCCTGCTCATATTTTCTTTATGGATTTATTAATATTTAGGCTTATAGTGGGTCAACACTCTTTCCAATAGGCCAGGGGTCAGCAACCTTTGCCCTCCAGATGCTACAGAATTCCATCTCCCATGATTCTCTGCTGCTAATTAGCCAGAATGGATTTCATGGGAAATGTAGTTTCAAAACATCTGGAGGGCAAAGCTTGTTGACCGCTGCTCCAATCCAATGCAAGGCCCGGCACCCATCAAGGTCTATTCTTCGCCTCCGTCCTCTCCCATTCCATAAGTACCTTGGATGAATTGGAATAGGTTTTTCTAACACGTTGTGGGTTTTTTTCCACAGCCCTGATCAGCCTTTCCACAGCCCTTTCACAAGCCCTGATCTCCTCGCCTCTGCACTCTGGGGTGTTGATCTCCTTCTCTCTTGTTTCTCAGCCCGCCTGCCCTGGAAGAGGCTCCTCATGTCTCTGACTCTGAAGACGAGGGAGAACTATTCTTAAAGAAACAGGCAGATTTCGAGAGGAAATACAATTTTCGCTTCGAGGAACCAGATTCGGATTTGGTTAGTACGCTCCTAGCTGGCGGGGTCCCCTTTACGGGTGATGATCACCTGAAAGCCCATGGCCCTCTCTTGTGCACTCTCTGTTCAGACGGGGTGACGTTTTGAGGAAGTATGTTTGTACCTTCATCATTGTCTACTGCCAACTAGTAGCACAGAGGGTGAAGTGGTGGTGTTGGTTATGGTCTGTTGTCTACATGGGGTTTACCAAGCTCACATGGTCATACAAACGGCCGAAGAATTTGCGGTGGTTTTCTGTACTACGTAGGCCTTTTCTTCATAAGGGCAGTTTATTCTTGGATGCACAAGCTAAGTGAATTATCGCCTCTCCATCAGAAGGCTTGGGGCAAAGAATGCAGAATGATTTCCACTTCCTTCATGACCCTAACCCAGTGGTTCCCAACCCTGTCCTCAGGACCCTCTAAGGATCATCTTGGGTAAATGTGGACTGAATCCTGCAATCACTGAGCAGCAAATCCCATCACCTGTGCTGTGCTTCACATATCCTGCTAACCTGGCCTGTTAGGGGGATTTTAGGACCGGAGTTGGGCACCACAGCCCTAACCGTATTGGAGACATTATCACATTGAAAGCTTGGACATTAATGTAAAGATTTTGGCATAGTATGGGTGCCAGAGGCCTTCTTTTATTTATACTTTCAGTTTTATACATTGTGGATATCGTGCATGATCTAAATGGTCTTCATGCTGTCCTCCTCCAGGTCAAGACGTTCCCAAGGACCATCGCTCAGTCTGTGAGACGGAAGGATGATCGGAGGAAGAAGAAAAGAGATGAAATAAAGGAGCGAAAAAAGAAGGTGGGAAATGGCGGCAGGTACAATAGGGAAGGAATTCACATGGGAAGGATAGAGCCCGGGACCTCTAGTCAATTGGAGTTTCCCTCATCGGCTCGGACGATCGCAGAAAGAAACTGCGGCTAATTCTGAAATCGAAGTTTTGTTATGAGGTTACCCATGCCGACAGGTGACACGTGGCCAACAGAGTTGTGTTGCACAAGTTCGTGGAACTTGCAGCTTGAATGGTGAGTTCCGTGTAGGTGGCTGGAAACACACGGCTCGTACGGAGATGTTGAGCCGGCAGTGATGGAGCAGACGGTGAATGATCCACTAGGCCTAAACAGACAAGGATCTAAAATGATAACAAGTCAGGCTCTCTGTTATTAAGACATCTCTCTCTCCGAGTGCAGGAAAAAGAGAAGAAAAGGGAAGAACTGAAGCAGTTGAAAAACCTGAAGAGGAAGGACGTTCTGGAGAGGCTGGAGAAGCTCCGTGAACTGACTGGCGAGAGAGCACTTGGCCTGCGCGAGGAGGACCTGCTGGAGGACTTTGACCCTGAGAAACACGACCAGATCATGGAGGTGAGATTGAATAGGAGTGTGGTGACCCCCTCCTGATGGAGTGAGCAAAAAGGAGGCAAATGTGGCTCCATATGTTCCATCAGTGGTTTTCTTCTGGTGTCGATAACAATACCCTGGTTCTTCTCCACAGAAATTCTTTGGTGATGACTACTATGGGATAGAAGAGTCAGAGAAGCCACAGTTTGAAGAAGAGGAGGAGGAAGGCTTAGAGGGTGAGGTTATATATATTGTTTTTATTTTATTATGCTCATCGTATTCATTGGTTTGTTCTTAAACCAAAGTAACTTGTCGCCCCCCCCCCCCCCCCATTGTGCAGAAAATTGGAACTGGGATTCCTGGACCGGTGCAGAAGAAGATGCACGTGACCCAGAGAGGGAGGAAGGAGAAGAATGTGACCCTCACTGCGAAGACCCTGACTTTGTGGTACAGTTCTGTCTTTTTCCCTTTGACTCTATCAGGGTTATTCAGAGAGCGTGAAAGGCTGGAGAATGACTGGAGAATTAAAAATTCTAGGTCAAAATAGCCAAACCAGAAAAATTGTCCCTTTCATCTCACTTTCCAAATCGTCTATTTTGACCTAGAATTTTTCATTCTCCAGTCATTCTCCTGCTTTTCACCGCTCTCTGAATAACCCTGTGTAATTCTTGGGCTTTTCCTCCAGGTCTCTCCTCCTATTCAGAGACGGAGCTAAATGGTAAACGCCTGGGTGGGGTCATCTTACCTGTAGCACCAGATAAGAGACCACCATAATGTATCCAAGTCATGCGTACACGTGAAGTTACCCCACTAAAAAGAGACTTGTACTAAAATGTCCGAGATGTAGTAAATCATCCAAACACTGCGGATTCTAAACTCCTCCGTACCTCTGCAGAGAAAGAAACACATAGAGCAGTACAGGAAACCCGAAGGGGCGTAATAAAGAATAAGGTCTATTGCACTCGCGTGTCCACGAGCCTAAGGCTCCTCTATATGTGCGTTATGGGTAATTCAAGTCTTACCCATCTGTCACTACTCTGTTAATCTGTATATTTGTGTTTTTTAATATCTTGCATTTTATTACTTTGTATTTCTGTAACAATTCAATGTTCTTGAACCCAGGACATACTTGAAAACGAGAGAAATCTCAATGTATCCTTCCTGGTAAAATACTTTATAAATAAATAAAAAATACTTGACACGTATTTCTTGATGTAGAAAAGAGCAGGATCTCATAGCGCAGTATGTTCCTTAAAAAATACGGTGTGCAGTACAAAGAACTACTCCCCCCCCCCCCCCCCAAGCCCTTCAAAGGCTCCATGGTTTCTGCCTGTGGGTTGTAAAGTGGAGGGCACAACCCACGGAAAAGCCCTCGCTCGATATTTCAGGCAGAGGTTGTACAGTATATACATGTGGTTGCACAAATCATTGTGCAAACCATACGTTTATGGAACATACTGCGCTATGAGGTCCTGCTCTTTTCAAGTATCTGGAGGTGGTGACAGATGGGCAAGCCCTGAATTACCCGATCTTCGGCTTCTCCACGGGAGCAGAGTGAGACTTGGGACAAATAGTTCCCAGTCTCCCTCCGGCGGTGCACAATCCTCCATAGAGTCCTATGGACTCTAGGAGCTGATTCTCACAGTGCCGCAGAAGTGCTACTACGGGTACACTATCAGGGAGGTTAGTGCTGCTTGAGGTAGATAACCCCTTCCACGCAATACGACGTTAACATGGAGACGGTAAGGGAAAATCTGCAAGTCCACATTATCTTGCTTACCGTCACCATGTAGCATCACTTAGGGAATATAGCCCATGCTGTATTGGTTATTAGGAGATATCATGCTATCCATACGGTTTCATCTCTGTATAGCAGGATCTCACACTCCGGCCCCCCAGAACTTTCTAAACTACAACTCCCATGATTCTCTGCCTATTGTGTGACAGACTCAGCCATCACTGGGGCAGTTGGAGGAGCCTGGGGACGAGCCTCCTTCCTACTGACTATGGGCCAAGGTGCTACCTGGGGTTTGCCTAGGGAACCCAGGATTTGTTGAACTGTGTATGTTATGTATTTATTGCAGAGTCTCCTGTTGTGTATACTGTGTACATTCCCTCTGTATTACTATCCTCTCTCTGTATAGCGCCCATCTCTGTATACCTATCCTCTCTCTGTATAGCGCAAATCTCTGTTACTATCCTCTCTGTATAGCGCACATCTCTGTATTACTATCCTCTCTGTATAGCGCACATCTCTGTATTACTATCCTCTCTGTATAGCGCACATCTCTGTATTCCTATCCTCTCTGTATAGTGCACATCTCTGTATTACTATCCTCTCTCTGTATAGCGCACATCTCTGTATTACTATCCTCTCTGTATTCCTATCCTCTGTATAGTGTAAATCTCTGTATTATCTATCCTCTGTATTCCTATCCTCTGTATAGTGTACATCTCTGTATTACTATCCACTCTGTATAGCGCACATCTCTGTATTACTATCCTCTGTATAGCGCACATCTCTGTATTCCTATCCTCTCTGTATAGTGTACATCTCTGTATTCCTATCCTCTCTGTATAGCGCACATCTCTGTATTACTATCCTCTCTCTGTATAGTGTACATATCTGTATTACTATCCTCTCTGTATAGCGCACATCTCTGTATTACTATCCTCTCTGTATAGTGTACATCTCTGTATTACTATCCACTCTGTATAGTGTACATCTCTGTATTACTATCCACTCTGTATAGCGCACATCTCTGTATTACTATCCTCTCTCTGTATAGCGCACATCTCTGTATTCCTATCCTCTCTGTATAGTGTACATCTCTGTATTCCTATCCTCTCTGTATAGTGCACATCTCTGTATTACCTATCCTCTCTGTATAGCGCACATCTCTGTATTACTATCCTCTCTGTATTCCTATCCTCTCTGTATAGCGCACATCTCTGTATTACTATCCTCTCTGTATTCCTATCCTCTGTATAGTGTAAATCTCTGTATTATCTATCCTCTGTATTCCTATCCTCTCTGTATAGTGTACATCTCTGTATTACTATCCACTCTCTGTATAGTGTACATATCTGTATTACTATCCTCTCTGTATAGTGTACATATCTGTATTACTATCCTCTCTGTATAGCGCACATCTCTGTATTACTATCCTCTCTGTATAGCGCACATCTCTGTATTACTATCCTCTCTCTGTATAGCGCACATCTCTGTATTCCTATCCTCTATGTATAGTGCACATCTCTGTATTCCTATCCTCTCTGTATAGCGCACATCTCTGTATTACTATCCTCTCTGTATTCCTATCCTCTGTATAGTGTAAATCTCTGTATTATCTATCCTCTGTATTCCTATCCTCTCTGTATAGTGTACATCTCTGTATTACTATCCACTCTCTGTATAGTGTACATATCTGTATTACTATCCTCTCTGTATAGCGCACATCTCTGTATTCCTATCCTCTGTATAGTGTACATCTCTGTATTCCTATCCTCTCTGTATTCCTATCCTCTCTGTAGAGCGTGCATCTCTGTATTACTATCCTCTCTCTGTATTACTATCCTCTCTCTGTATAGCGTACATTCCCTTTGTAGGAAATATTCCTTTGTTTTCACATGCTCTGCTCCCCCCCCCTTTCTCCAGGAGCTAGCAGGCCTGTTTAAGATAAAGGTTGCCTGTGTGGACTGTCCATTGTTTCGAATGTACGGTCTCATTGTCCTGTTACTGGATCTGCTGATGTTATCTGTGGTTTATTCATGAATAGGGTTGTCCCTTAATGCACATAGCTGTACGTCTGTTTGAATAAAGCATTAGACTATCGCCGTGTCTCTAAAACACTGGTCGTGCCAGGTGATTTTAGGGAAGTTTGGAGGCTGCGGATGCTGGATTTCGGGTTCGGGCTTGGAGAAAGCTAGCGTTTGACGGAGGCACACAGTCGGTGTGTCAGGCGGTCTGTCACATACTGTTTTCAGGGACTTCTGGGAATTTTAAGCAATAAACAGGGTGGTGGGGGGGCAGATTTTGACTTGCCCGATGTACAAGCTGGAAAGATCACTAGTGTGTATGTGTGTGTGTGTATTTATATGTATGCTCTTGGATTGTAAGCTCTTGAGCAACTTCCTCTCTCCTCCTGGTCTGTGTGTTTACCTTTATGTGTATATTTGTTATTCTGTCTCGCCCATTGTACAGCGCTACGGAATGTTTTTGGAGCGTAATTAATACTTGTAACTGTGTGTATTTTATATTGGTAGAAGGAATGGAGGTGCTGCGCTCTCTTCCTGTTTCAATCTACGATGTAGCATTTATACCAAGGTTTTCACTCCTTTCCCCCCTCTCAGATGGATGCAGATTATGATCCTAGTTCTGCCCCGGGCCCGTCTCGCAAGGAGAGGAAAATAATGCGCTTGGAGGCCGAGAGAAGCGGGAAAAGGAAGAAAAAGTCCAAATTTGCCGAGGTTGTGAGCAAAAAGAAACCGGTGTTTAACCCAGGTGAGGAATGGGGTAAATGCACATGTTTGAGCCGGTTTAATAGCCAGAAATCCTGCTTTTGTTTGTAGTAGGGTTGCACCGATACGATACTAGTATCGATATCGGTGCCGATACCAGGTACTGCAGGAGTACTTGGTACTCGTGCAGTACCCCCCGATATATTTTTTTCCGATACCGGAAGCCGGCATAGAGCCGGCTTGCCGGCATCCGAGGGGCTGGGGCGGCTGTCCGAATGCTCTATCGGCATTCGGACAGGCCCTGCAGCTGCTCTCCGCATTGTTTAATACTTACCTTCCTGGGCGCCGCCGGGAAAGTCTTCGCGCGCGCGCGCGCGCGCTCCTTGGAAGGTCCCCAGCCGCGACCACGTGGGACCATGTGATCGCGGCTGGGGTCCTTCCAACGAGCGCACGCGCGGGAACTTTCCCGGCGTCGCTAAGGAAGGTAAGTATAAACAAAGTGAGGAGAGCAGCTGCAGGGCCTGTCCGAATGCCGATAGAGCATTCAGACAGGCCCTGCAGCTGCTCTCCGCTCATACTTGCCTTCCTGAGCGACACCGGGAAAGTTTCCGCGCGTGCGCTCGTTGGAAGGACCCCAGCCGCGATCACATGGTCCCACGTGGTCACGGCTGGGGACCTTCCAAGGAGCGCGAGCGAAGACTTTACCGGCGTCGCTAAAGGAAGGTAAGTATGAGGGGGAGGGGGGCAGTATCCACGAGCTGGGGGGCATTATCCACGAGCTGGGGGGCATTATCCACGAGCTGGGGGGCATTATCCACGAGCTGGGGGGCATTATCCACGAGCTGAGGGGCATTATCCACGAGCTGGGGGGCATTATCCACGAGTTGGGGCAGATCCATGAGCTGGGGGGCAATATCCATGAGCTGGGGGCAATATCCATGAGCTGGGGGGCAAATCCATGAGCTGGGGGGCAATATCCATGAGCTGGGGGGCAATATCCATGAGCTGGGGGGCAATATCCATGAGCTGGGGGCATTATCCATGAGCTGGGGGCATTATCCATGAGCTGGGGGGCAAATCCATGAGCTGGGGCCAATATCCATGAGCGGGGGGCAAATCCATGAGCTGGGGCAATATCCATGAGCTGGGGCAATATCCATGAGCTGGGGGCTTTATATGAGGTCTGTTCTTATTGGAAAGCGTCACGTGACATAAAATAAAAGTATCGGTACTTGGTATCGGTGAGTACTTGACAAAAGTATCGGTACTCGTACTCGGTCTTAAAAAAGTGGTATCGGTGCATCCCTAATTTGTAGCTTCATTCTGCCTGGAGGAATACGGTGAGACACGAATAAAGAATAAAACGGGTTCTCGCTGTAGATGTTACTACACCTGCCACCGGGTCACCAGGCAACGTCTGTGCGCTTCACCAGGTCCAGGAGAAGAAATAAAGGGTTTCCTCCAGAGGAGCCGTGACGATGCTGGAAAGATGGCCGCGGTATCTCATGCGTTTTAGGCTAGGGTCAGACGAACGCATTTTTCGCATCGTCCGTAAAAAAGTGCTTCCGAACGCATTGACGTATTTTTTTTTTCACGGAAGGCGCAATAGCGGTCATACGATGCGCATTTTTGTGCGTGATTTTTGACGCAGTTATTAAAAACAAATGGACGTTATGTTGGCCGGACATGAGCAGCGTCTGACGTCTCCTAATCACGCATACACGCCGCTATGCCGACGCAGCGCACCCTGTGCGTCAGTACTAGCGGTATCACGTTCTCGAAAAAATGCGTTCGTCTGCCACTTGCGTTGTGCTGCCGAACGTTCGTGCGGCCGTACTTCGTATATTGGCCGTAATAACGTGCGGCTGCACGCACGTTCGCACTGCGTTCGTCTGACCCCAGCCTAATATGTACAACAAACTCCGGTCTCTAATTAATAACCCTTCGAGAGTGTTTTATTTAATAGAGAGCCGACACTGCACCCAAAAGTGAATTTCCCCGTACGGGGCAATTTCGTGGCCATTCGACTATTTAAAAGGGTGGTAGTTCAATTTACAGCATAATACGGTGCCTGTTCGGCGGTGAATCTATTTAGAGACACCGACCAGCAGAGAAATGTCAGTGAAATGCCCTGCTTTTCGGTGGTTTCATTCGGCAGGTTTATTCAGGCGAATGCCATAGGCTTCAATGTTAAAAATATTCCCGTTTTTATCCAATATCTAATAAACCGTTCATTATTTTAATCTGCAGCAAAAGTCAATTTAAAATTTTTTTTTATAATTTTTTTTTTTAGGATATTTTTCATCAAATTTTTTTTTTTTTTTTGTAAAAAGCTTTTTTTTTTTTTTTTTTTTCCTCTGTAACAGACCTTTTATTATTCATAGGACCCTATATGTTCCAGGCATTTTTGTGTAGTAGTTTTTTTGCAAACAGCTTTTCAAAGAGTGGTGTGGTTTGTTTTTACCCGTTTGTCAACTTTTTTTGGATGCAGTTTTGCAGCGGATCGTTGAGTGCATTTGGCATTTTTTGATCACTCAGATTTATTTATTTTGCGTTCGACGTGGCGGTTTTTGGATGCGGTCAGCGGCTTTTCCCTGCAATTCAGAGACCCTGCATTGAATGCTGAATTCACCGCAGAGTCAGGGAATTTGATTCCCCAAAGTGCAGGGAACAGAAGAGCTTTGAATAACCCTGTTAGATTGTAAGCTCTCGATCAGGGTCCTCTCTCCTGTTCCGTGTATGTTTTGTTATTCTGTCTCACCCATTGTACAGCGCTGTGGAACTTGTTAGCGCTTTAGAAGTACTTGTAACTGTAACTATGCTTAGCCTGTCGTGACTCTATCAGTGCAGAGCATGTTCCACAGCCGTTTACTTGTGTGTGGCTTCAAAATAAGATTATTAGTCTTTTTTTGTATTGCGCCAACATATTCTGCAGTGAGGTACAGCAGCTATAAAAGACCTCGATAGACTCAGGCATGAGGTAGAGAGGGCCCTACTCCGAAAGTAGATGTACTCATAAAGTTTGTGTCCCGCTACTGAGGGAAGTGACGGAGGCGATAGCGCGAGTGTCACGCGACGAGCCAGTCAAAATGGCAGCGTCTGCAGTGGAGAAGGCGTTTTGTGTTCTTGAATTGAGCACAATGGAATCTGTAACTGTTGTGCAGCGGCATTTTCGATCACGATTCCGAAAAGAACCTTCTACCATAAAATCTATGTCTCTTACAGAAGATAAAACGTTCCAGCAGTACCTGGACGAATATTACCAGCTGGATTATGAGGATATCATCGATGACCTGCCATGCCGCTTCAGGTATCGTCAGGTCCTGCCCTGTGACTTTGGACTCTCCGCGGAGGAGGTAATACCGCTGCCTGACGCTACTCATAATGTGTTTTTTCACATCCTTAAGGACAAATATACAGTATATAGTAATATATTTGTAAATTGCCAGGTGTCCGGTGACTTTATTAGTTGGGCAGGAAGCGGCGACTTCACATGTAGCCATGTCCCTTCTTGCTCTTGATAATTTTTTATTTTTTGGAAAGTGGGGGGGGGGGTAGTAAATAACCTGTGTAAGATAATGCGACGATACTAAAGCAGGGGGTCGGCAAACCTGGCCCTCCAGATGTTTTGGAACTACATCTCCCATGATGCTCTCTGCTACTAAATGACTTGTCTGACCTTCCAGGGAAATGTAGTTCCGAAACACCTGGCGCCAGGGTTTCTGATCCCTTTACTGAAGCCTTAGACCTGAGGTCAGCAACCATGGCTCCCTGATGTTTTGGGAACTACATATCCCATGGTGCTCAGTCACCCATTAAGTTGACTGAGCTACATGGGAAGTGTAGTTCCGAAAACATCAGGGAGCCAAGGTTGCTGACCCCTGCGGCTTAGACTTTATCTCTTCTCTGCAGATTCTGGCAGCTGACGACAAGGAGCTGAACAAGTGGTGCTCCCTACGGAAAACTTGCATGTACAGGTAAGCGGCTTTTACGGCAGGGGAGTTGATTGAAAAAACTGGGAATGGTGATAGTATTTGGGGTTTATTAAAGGGTAGGAAAAGATATATAAAAAATTTTTTTTTGTTATTTCTGAAGACCTAGCTACGGACGGAAGTGGAGGTGACCAAGCAAACAATTAGCAGCACCGACTCAAAAAAAAAAAGAAGAAAAAGATAATAATCTTTGATCAAAGAAGTTTGCCTTTTCACTGGAGCCATCATAAAATGCCACATTTAAGGCCGGGGTCAGACAAGCGTTTTGAGAGCGGAAGGAACGTCCTTGAGAGTGGACGTTCCTTCCGCTCGGACGCCCGTCTGGCCACCTCGCTGAGCGCAGTTAGTGCGCTCAGTGCTGCAAGGCTCAATCCTCAGGATCGCGCTTTGCAGCCCTGTTGAACGAGCATCGTAGCGCTTCGACGGGGAGGCTTTCAGAACACCCGCAGCACGACTGCTGTAGCGCGTGCGTGCGGCTGGCCCTGCCGAAGCGTCACTGACTCCGGGAGGCATGTCAGTAAAGGCGCACATAGTGTGCTCGTCTGACCCCCCAACCTAAAAAGTAGAGTGGAAAGGGCAAGGACGTGTAGCGGCCGGAAAGCTTGTGTTACGGAGTTAACTACTGTACTGTCAACTATGAACATATGTGCCGAATTTCCGATCCTTTTACAGCAAATGTCAGCAACGGTGGACTTCCCGATGTTTTGGAACTACATTTCCCTTGATGCTCAGCCACGCATTAAGTTGGATTAGCCTCATGGGAGTTGTAGTTCCAAAACTTATGAAGCCGTTCAATATGGCTGCTGATGGATCGGTTCTGTGCCCACACAGCTCAGATCCATCGCTCTGCACGGGAGCTTTGGAATTTTGTGTATGTAAAGTGGATCCTATCAGATCTCATTCAGCTGCCATCTCTCAACTCGGGTAGCACAGACCGCACAATAGACCACCCCCCTGCAGCCTTGTCTAAACATTCCCTTCACACCATTATCCTATACCACAGCTGTAAGTGAGACTTGTGCTAAGATTTTGATAAATGTTGCATCATGGGTAAAATCCACAAAATGGAAACAGGAGCTCAAAACAATGTTAGCTTTTTTAAGTAACTTCATGTAAAGGAAAAATAAACCGCAGCATGTGTTTCACAAGATGGTTTTATGTTGGTGGGCGTGTGCCTTTAAACCTGGTTTCTTTGTGATGGTCGGTACATGAGGAATCTTTTGTCTTGCAGGTCAGAGAAGGAGGAGGCTCACGATAAGAAAATTTACAGTCAGAAGGGTCAGAATATCAAGAAAAAGCAGCAAATACTGAGGTCTTTGGCACAGAGGTGAGCGCTAAGACTAGGCCAAAATTAAGTAGAAAAAAAAAAGGTTACCTGGCATAGCTACAGGTGAGGAGCTCTTATCCAAAATATTGAGTGGGAAAATTCCCCACCTGACAGCTATGGTTACAAGGACTTGTAAAGCGCTACCGGCATCTGTTGGTTCTGTATAATGGGGAAGCACAAGCAGGAGACGTACATGATACAAGAGGAAAGAGAACTCTGCCCGTAAGATAACTGACCAGGTAATACAGCACTTTAAACCAAGTGCTCAGGCAGACAGCCAAACAAATAGGAGCAGAAGGAAGGTGAAGCAATGACCAGAAGAGTATCGTAGGGATTGCATGAAAAGGACCAGAAGTTTGGGCTTAATAAGAGTAATTACAGAGAGAAGTGGAGACAGCTGGAAAGGAGAGCTGAGATTAGGGACAGGGCCTGGGTGGGCTGGGAGAGAGATGCAGGTCAGCGTGTGTGAGTATGCTGTGGAAAGACAGGGGCAAAGTGTTAAATATATCTTTTATACACACAGCTCATAGGGCACTATGAACACACAATTCATTTGTTGTATAGACTTGGGTCCCACCCCAAGATCTCATTATTAAAGTCCAGTACACTTCTGGTCCCGGGCATTTCAGTTAAGGGATACTATAAACGGTCACCTGTAGAGCGATAAAAACACGGAGTCCATACCTTCCAGGTTTTGGCTTGGTCATTCTCTGGAGAGCAGCCTGCATTGCTGGTACAACGTGGGCTTTCCTATAGCGGCCCCTTGGGGTCACCTGTCCAGCACACTAAATCCTCTCTTTACGTTCGTAGTGATGATGACCCGGATTCTGGACCCATCTCCAAAACAAAAGCAGGAAAGAAACGGAGAGACAAACTAAAGAATCCGGAAGAGAAGCCACCGGCTGGGAACGCAAACCAAAGCGACGCAGAGGATCAAGAGGCACCTTTGGCCGAAGCTCCAACGACACTCCTTGCGGTGGAGACTGAACTTACCCACCCGAGCCACCACAAGACACCTAGCAAGGGCCAGGATGTATTAACAGAGACTCCATTAAAACGGCACCATGATGGCACCCGCGTGGGGGAGATGGGGGTAAAGAGAGAATTGTCTGAGGACGATGACCAACTGGACTCAAACGCTACCACTGCCCCATCAGGGAAGAAGCGGAAGTTGGCAAGAAAAGGCGGGCGGCTGAAGAACAAAGTGAGGCTGGGAGGGCGAGAATTCAGCGGGCAGAGGCTGAAGGCGTTTGGCCTGAACCCCAAGCGGCTGCATTACAGACAGCTCGGCAGGGAGAGGCGGAAGATGAGAGAGAAGCAGGCCAAGAACAAGGGCAAAAAGGACTAAAATGTGCAAAAAGAGACTAAAGTGTGCCGAGTGTCAATGTTTAACTGCAAACCACCAGACACGCCATGCAGGATTACATTTATTAAATGAATTTTAGCCAAATGTCTGTTTTAAAAGGTTTATTTCTCTACATAAATAAAAATCTGTCCAGAATATTCATATTTTTTTCCCATTTTAGTCATGTATTCCAGTGAGTTACTGCCAATATTAGCTTTTTGTACAGTGACAGACTAAAACATTCAAGAGGACTCCCTCACGGGATCATAGCTGCTCCATCTGCAACAGTATTTCTATTTATAGACCTAAACGTTAATAAGGAGAAACAAACACACACCGGCATTCATTATAAACAACGTAAAGAGATGTTGATTTAGGTGTTTACCTTGACACTGTGTCAATCACCCAGGGACACACACTAATCTGCTAGGGCTTCCTTAAAAAATAAAGACTCATGGGTTGGTTTAAAGTGAGGGCACCTGTACAGATCAGGTGGACCCTACCTGCGATATCTCATCCCGTGATGGATTGACCTTTAAAGAGCAATGCGATATCTCATCCCTAGATTTTATTGCAGTTCTCACCTCAATCTAGTGATTTAACCCTTTTCCGCCGCAGGGCGTACCATGCCGTTCCTGCAGTGGGTGGGCTTAAGTGACTCAGTGCGTACTAGACCACCCCATTGACTTCTATAGGCCGGAGCGCGCTGCTGACTGCTACGGGACAGCCTTAACTCAGGACGTCCCACTGCAGCCAATGACAAGGCCAGCAAGCAGGGTGTAGGCGTAAGGAGTTAACGCTATGTTTTGACCTTTTGTGGGTGGATCTAACCAGAGGCTGCAGCACAGTGATGTATGCTTGGCCCATAGTGATGTCAGCATGCTGACAGCCAATGGAGGACTGAATGAGCTGGAGGACTGTCCTGTACGATAGCGCTGTCACTCCTCCTTGCGGCATGCCACAGCAAATTTATGAGTGGGAATAAATCCCTTTTTCAAATTATGTGATGGGGAAAAAAAAAAGATTCCACCGCTGAAATGAGCCTGACATGTTCTGGACCCGACAGTGGAATCTGCATAAGCGCTTTGATCTAGTTAAAACTGACGAAGCAGTATTTTAAAACAAACAGAACATTTATATTATGGATTAGTCTAGGTCAGTGTTTCCCCAAACCTGGTCCCCCTAACAGGCCAGGTTTGCAGGATATCTGAAGCACAGCACAGGTGATATGATTTGCTGCTCAGTGATTGCAGGATTCAGTCTGCATTTCCCCAAGGAGATCCTTAAAACCTGTCCTGTTAGAGGAACCTGACTCCATTTGAGGGCTTGGACCAAAAGGTATAATCACATTTGGGCAGGTGGAAGTGAGAGTGGCTTGTAGGGTCAGGGATTATTTTTTTTCCTAGAGGAATGTTGGACATAAAAATTGCAAACCTAACCCCATCCAGCAACATAAACTGAACAAATCAGTGCAAACAGTACATATTACAGTGATCACAACAGAAATCTAGATTTACAAAAAAATATATATAATTTCTACCCGCACTACGTAGTATCTATTAATCACAGCCTTGAGGGAGAGGGGGGGGGAGAAAGTTTAACTTTTAAAAAAACAATCAGCATTTTTAACCTATCACTTTAACAATAGTGTTAAAAGTCTATGATGTAAAAGCACCAAATGCCGCGTCAACAGAAACCGGTCAGATAAACCAAGTCATTTCCTCTTTTTTTTCTTCGTTGTTGCGTCGGTAAAAATCCTCTTCCTCCTTTTCCAGTGTGACCGGCGTCTGCTCGGTACCACACAGTAAAAGCTTGGTAAAAATCAGATAAGAGGGATAACACAGTGTATTCCGTGTCTTGAAGTACCGTTCCCACAGGATTTTAAATAAGACAAATTTAAGAGCGACAGTAATGTAAAGCAGCGCTCTCTCACGATGTAAGGGTGACAGAGGATCCTGGCGATTCTTATTGTCGATATTTATGTTCTCATTCGGACCAATGTTACCCGCACTCTGCTTCAAGTAAAAATGGCGCCTGTGACGCATTGTAACTGGACTCCACCCTAAGTTAAGTAACATGAACAAGGAAACGCTGGTCTCCTTTATAGGAACTCAAACTCATCCGAGTTGGGCCTCATCATCTTCCTCCGCGCTGTCCTGCTTTGTGGTGGGTGTGGGGCATAGTGCATGCCCTCCGCCCCGCTATATTCCTGAGCTTTCCCCGCCGAAATGCTGAACACTGGATATTTCTCCTCGGCTGATGTAGAATTCAGCGCCTAAAAAAAGGAAAAAGCATGAAAGTGGTATTGAAGGGGTTAACCTTACCAAGTAACTTTCCCCAAAAAACAATAACAACCATTGGCATGAACAAGTGTTTGCTTTTTGAAAAAACATTAAGAAATATTTGGGAATATCCCCAATGTATTTCTCACTGTAATAACCTATTTGGCAGGCAGATGTCAGTGGCCAAAATGTGTTATTGCGACTCAGGTCTCCGTGCAGGATCAGCTGGCGTGATGTCAGACACATTCCCAGCTGGTTTTAGAAAGGGTTAGCGGCTGGGGCATCATGCCACACTGCCAATACTTTAGGGGCCTGATCTGAAGCCCAAAAGCATCTGAAATTTGTTTGCAACAAATATCCTTTATCCCCCTTTCTAGTTTCTGCACCCCACGTCTCGCACTTTTGAATATAAAAGCCATAAGTGGATGCACCAGGCCTCACCGAATACATTGATGTATTTATATACGCAAGGACTCGTGCGTGCATGCAAACCCTCAGCTTCACACTCCCTCCTCCTCCACGGAGGGGTGTGTTTGGTTCGAGCAAGATAGTGTCATGGCTAAATGAGAGATTGCTGCCTTTCTGACAGGTTTACAGCTAGAAAACCTGATATGATATATTGTATCAAAGCGTTTCCTAAGTTAATGAGTGTATAAAGAAAAGATAGAATGAAAATCACTCGCCTTTGCTAGGTGGTTACAGAGCAAGTCAAACTCCTTCCTGTGTCTAGCATAGAAAGCGAACGTACAGCTGGGATCCATCCTGGTGATGGGCATCTTCCGCGGATGATTACAGTGAAATGACTAGATATAACAAAATGGGAAAAAGGTACAAGAATCAGCCATTGATGATCCAGCAGCTGCCACCAACACTGCAAGCTAGCAACCCCTCACATCATCTTACCTCTAGAGGGAAGTCCTCCTTGCTGGTATCGACGTACGGCTGGCAGTAGTGTGGGTCGAGGTATAAGAGATAACTATCTGTGAGAGACGTACATGCTGGCCTCAGTAAAAGATCAGACATGGAATGAACGTTATGCACTAAAAACATGAACCAACCTTGAAAACCGATGAAATACAAAGAGTGTTTTGGTTTCCCTCCAATAATACCCAGACATGACGGCATCTGCAGGAACTCCTAGTGGGGGAAAAAGATGGGAGATGTCAAAACACAGACCCTTAAATCCATGCAGATCACCCGTTAGTGGGGATGAATAGTACAGGTTTCTATAGGTCTGCTCTGAGAGAACATGGCTCTTCCAACAGGTATGGTGGGCGAGTCTCCATGCACCATTTTCCCCAGAGGATGGACCCCCACCCCCCTCTATTGCTTCCATCATGTTCCCCTAACAGTATGTATCAGTACAGGACGGAATGGAAAAGATGCAATAAAGAAACCAACTGCAGGTCACCCACGCATAGTAAGAGCATGGAAGAGAATTCCAAGATTTTCCTAATACAATGACGGAACGATTTAAATAAAGACCCGGAGGCGAATATTTCATTACTCTCTTTACTACAGGATGGAAACAGACTAAAAATAAAAAAAGTCATAGCCACATACCCTCCCCAGGGTGCCATACCCCAACCCTGGCATTGAGATGGTACCGACCCCCCCCCCACCCCCCGTTTATTTTTTTTTATCCTTGCTTTAGTTGAATGTTATAATCTGGCAGTTACCTCGCCAACACCACTACCCCTGACACACCCCAATAATTCTTACCTTGACACAGTGTTTATACACAGGATTGAAGGTTTCTCCTCCGAGGCGCACGGGCACCAGGATTATGACGGCTTTTCCTACACTGCTGGTTCCTGAAGGTGGATCTTCACCGAGCAAATGCTCCACATCACCTCGATACACTGCATCAAAAATATTTAGGATTAAAAGTGGCAAGGAGAGACTGCACATACGAAGGCTCTACACACCATGCAGCAGGGACATGTGGTGCTGGTCACGGTGGCAAAGTAATCACTGACAAGCTAGGGTCTCCACGTTGTACTTGTCAGCATCAGTTTGACCAATTGCGCAGAAAAAACGTGCATTAAATAAGGAATATTAGAGGTTTCTTCTACACGATCAGCTAAGCTGTCGCCACTGGCATAACTTTGATTTCAGCCAAGTTGGAGCCTACTCAGCGGTTAATACAGCAGGGGTCAGTAACCTTGGCCCTACAAATGTTTCTGACCTACAACTCCCAAAAAGCTCAGTAACTCATTAGGTCGGCTCGTGGGAAACATAGGTTCAAAATATCTGGAGGGCCATGGTTGCTGTCCCCTGCTGTAGAGAGAGCCAGGGCGTTTATTACACCACCATCTACAGCCAACACAAATTAAAAAAAATAAAACCACAGGGTCAGTTTGGGTATTAAAAACCACACAGACACACGGTGCAGACAGGGTCAGTTCGGGTATTTAAACATACACAGTCGCAGCGTGCGTTTTCCTGTATTACCTGTGCAGTCCTGAGACACGTAGACAGACAGTTCAGGGACTTTAGAGTTTTTTTCCAAAGCTTTCCTACACAAAAAAACAAAACACAGAACATTTGATTAAATAACCTGACACATGTACACGAGAGGTATATATACAGTCACGTGCCGACACGTCTTGCACCGCGCAGGTCGCAGATCTCTGCAAGGCTTAATACACAGTTGTGGGGACTCGACTCGAGAACCAGCCCATAATATGCAGGTAGGAGCAAAAAAAAAAAAAAGAAAGAATTAGGATTTTAGGCTAGAGTCAGATGAACACCGTCTGAGCGCACTCTGTGTGTATAACGGACAGACGTACTGACGGAAGATACTGTAGACACCACACGGTCTGTGTTTTTTTTGACGGACGTAGGAAAAAAAAAAAAAAAAAAGGAACTATGGGAAATAAAATGAATATGAAAAATGATAAAAATTTGAAAAGGATATGAAAAGCCAATTTGTGCATCAAGGTGCTGGACGTCGCAAATGCGCTGCGTCTGACATCTCCTCCTCACTCACACAGAACTCTACGCGGATGTGGCCCACTCTGCGCGTCCATGGTAGCGGTTTTATGTTCTTGCCTAACTTACGTCCATTGTGCGTGCGCACGTACTTCGTGTGTGGGTCTCTTGATCATGATTCTATGCTATGACGGACGTTAAACTGTGCAGCAATACGAACGTGATAACTGCGTTTCTCTGACGCAGTCCTTAATGCAGGACTCGGAGGCTTCGCATTCACTGTTTGGGGATACCTGATTGAGCTTTACCCTTTGTCCCCCTACCCAATCCTCCCTCCCCGAACAGTAAATACTCGCATCCGAGTCCTTATTAAAATTTACGTTATGAGAATAGGAAAATTTACTAGTTTGTACTATTCAATGTAGGTTAGAAAAGCCAAGTAGGAGACCTCTGGCAGCACGTTTAGTGGAGCGACTCCCAACGCGTAAAAATAAAGTCTGTCAGACATAGGAAGAAAAGCGCCTAGAGATTACAGAATAATCTGCTCCCACACAGTGACAAACCGGTCAATAGGCGACCGGCTTCCTTCCAGGAGCTCACTGCATCCCAAACCAACACATTCCAGGCGTTTAGTAGGCCCTGCTGGTACTGGAACCACATATAGGAATCTGAGGTCATCTAGACACCTTACTTCGTTACCCATGATTCAGTTTATGCTCACGTGATCACTTGAAAACCCCCTCCACCCCCTTTTCTCTCCCCATTCCTTTTTTGATGCTGTCCTCACACCTGGAGTGTGTTTTCAAACCAGGAGGAAAAAAAATAAAATAAAATGCAGCCCCCCCCCCACACACACTTACCTCAATATGTGGGCTACGATACTGGGACCATACCAGTCCCCTGCCTTTTTTCCCAAGCTGCCCCCAAAGTGTACCATGTGGTGCAGCCCGAATGGAGCCTCAGGGTGGTCAGACAGCCAGCGCAGAATGTCTCGGTGCATCTGCTCTTGGTGAGGATCATGCACGCAGCGTCTGTGAGGCAGCGCGTTCCGTGTTGAGTGCGCTCGTTCCTGAGGATATTTGGTGGAGGAAGGCACGGAGAAGAGGAGGGTGTTTGATGGAGAGGATGATCGAATGGGTTCCACGTCTACCAAGTGGATGTAGGAGGCGTCTGGCCAGAACCATCCTAAGTGGAGACCACACACACAGATTCGGGTTTACGACGGACACATTACAACAATGTTACGAGAGGCTCGGTTTATAGACGCACGGCCAACTCCCTGAAGTATAATCAGATTGACAACAAGAAAAAAATAAAATAATAAAGCGCAGAAAAATGATGCACATGGATCTCAGGGATTCTCATTTGTAAACAGATTTATCAGACCACAGATCAGCGACATTTCAACTCACGCAGGGGCCTTCCTCAGGCGTTATGTTAACGTGATTCGGATTGAATAATAATTTCAGGGGAATTCGTATTGCATATGGATTCGTTATTTTGGAAAGGTGAAACAGATGAAATAATTCTTTAGATTAGAAAGAAAGAAAGAAAAAGAAAGAATTTGCAATCCACAAATCCACATCCACATATGTTTCAGCACCACGGACAGCACCCGAGCGCAGCCAGACTGAAGGGAAAAAAAAAAAAAAAAAAACACGCGTTCAGCAACAAAGTAAAAACCTTGGGCACGATTATGTTCTTCGCGCTAACGTCAGCGCTCACCTGTGTGAGCGTTAACGTTGGCCCTGGTGGTCCTAGTGTGGGCGCACCACATTACAATCCAAACACTAACGGGTTAACACACCCATTAGCGATTGTTATCTTTCTCTTTTCTGCGCGAGGGTTACTGTACTTTGTGATCCCTATGCTTAACATGGGGAGCGCAAAGTGTTAATCAGCGCTAGGATTACAATATACTAACGCTAATTACCGTCCGGCTGCGGTTAACCCGGCAGTTAACCACAGCCTGGACCTGGTGCCAACGGATTCCGCTGCTGCAGAATCTGTCAGCACCAGCAAAAAAAAAAAAAAAAAAAAAAAACCTCAGAAAATTGATAGAGATATATACACACATATACACACACACACACACTTTTTTGCTGCAATGAAAAGAATACAGTTGAGCAAATATTTAATAAAAACAGATTTGTTTTTATTTTTTACACATTGAAACCTATGGGTTCCTAATATAATTATAGACAAATCCCAAACAAATAAGGCCCTATAGTTAACCTCCCTGGCGGTCTAATTTTTTCAAAATTTTGTGTCTAAAAGCGTTTAAATTTTTTTGGAAAGGAAATGTGTTGTTTTATATAGTAAGCCTGTATTCTGTAGGAATAACTCACTGAAATCCGTGCAAGCAAGAGTCTAGTAAACACACAGAGTCAGAGAAGGTTTGAAACACAAAATAATAATTTATTATCCCAAAAATAATGGAAATAAATTATATTCAATAATATAAATCAAACCAAAAACCTGCCTCTTTCCTCTGGGTGCTGGATTCCTGTGGAGATATACAGGACACGGGGGTACAAAACAAAAAAAAGAGAATTTATTCTTAAAGCAGCGTTACAGAAATAAAAATCATTTCTAAAATGCAATAAGGCTTTGCAATACAAGTTTCGCTGGTGCTTGCCCAGATCCACCAGCGAAACTTGTATTGCAAAGCCTTACTACATTTTAGAAATGATTTTTATTTGCCTTTTATTTCTGTAATTCTGCTTTGAATAGATACTCAAATTTTTTTGGTACCCCCTGTGTCCTGTATTTCATTGGCAGTCCACATCTGGACAGGAATCCCAGCACAAAGTTTATTGTAAATTATTTTTTTTACTGTAATTTTTTTCTTTACAGTTTGAATTTGCAGCCTGGTCCCGCCCCCTGCGTCGTGTGACTCCCAGGGAGCAGAACCAGGAAGCAAAGTCACCGGCTGCCGCGATCACACTGCGGAGACGACGAGGGAGCAATGAGTATACAGCCCGAGTGTGGCTCGGGGTTACCGATCGCGGTAGTGCAATTTAACCCAGAGTCACACTCGGGAATACCGCCAGGGAGGTTAAACTGAGCTAGGATAATATACAGTTTCCAGACTGAAATTACAGGGGATAACCCTACTGAAACACAAAATATTAGTCTCTTGTGGAGGTTTATTTAGTCAAGAAACAGATTCATTAAAATGTACCTTTTATTTATCAAGTTTAAAACAAAATACACAAAACAAATAAGGATTAAAAGTATTGAAGTGATCGTTCAATTTATCAATACTTCAACAATAACGTTCCTAGATTTCAATAAGGGATCATCGATTAAACCAATTAGCACTATATTGAGATGGATGGCAATACGTTTCTAACTAACAAGTAATGCACAGGCCCAGGTAAACATTTTCTAGGTCGAAAAGCAATAAGGAATATGTTAGAGTTAGAACATTCTTTAGGTAACCTTTCACAGTAAGAAATTCAATATACTCTTACAACTTCTATTATACGGCTTATATTTTCTATGGGATTTGTCTGTTTAAAGCTGTCGAATGAAACCACTGGACATCAGGGCATTTCACTGACATTTCAGTGTTCTCTGAATAGATTAACCTGTCAGGGTTATTCAGAGAAAGGTGAAACTCTGGAGAACATTTGGAGAAGTGAAAACTCTATCAGGGTTATTCAGAGAGCGTGAAAAGCAGGAGAATGACTGGAGAATGAAAAATTCTAGGTCAAAATAGCTGATTTGGAAAGTGAGATAAATGGAAGAATTTTTCTAGTTTGGCTATTCTGACCTAGAATTTTCACTTCTCCAAAGTTTCACCTTTCTCTGAATAACCCTGATTGCTTTTCTATGGGGACGCTCACTGCCGCCTAATCGCACCATTTGTCGCTGTCCATGGTCTGTGGTGCTGGATACAACAGATTCTGCACCACGGTCAATAGACAGGGATGCGGTGCCGAGTCTAACAGGGTTATTCAAAGAGCATCGAAAAGTCACCACACGTTCGGTGACTTTTCTTTCTCCTCAATTTGGGGCTATTCGATGATCCCATTTCGGCGACCCTGCGGTGTATTCAGCAAGCACCACAATGCTGTCGTAGTGCAGGGAAAAGCCGCCGCAAACCCGTCGAACGTTCACTGAAACCCGCAAATACATCTGGATTAAACCCGCCGAACACCCCGAAGAAACCTGAGCAGGAACTGATCACAGCACAGAGCAGTCGCCGGAAAAACCCGACACAGCAGACGAATGGATTGAAAACAAGGGGAAAAAAACCAAAAAAAAAACCGTTCGCTTGAATGTTTCAAAAGTGAAAGGCTGTTTGCAAAGAAACTACAGAACGAAAATGTCTGAAATTTACATATGAGATCCAATGAATGATAATAAAAAGGGCTGTTACAGAAAAAAGAAAAAAAACGGAAAACAATTTCAGAAACAAATACAGAAAAATGCCTAAAAGATCCGAAAATATCTATACATAAAGAGACTTTTTGCTGCAGAATATTATAATGAACAGTTTATTAGATATTGAATTAAAATGAGAATATTTTTAACATTGAAACCTATGGGATTCGCCTCAAACCTGCCGAATGAAACCACCGAACAGCAGGGCAATTCGGCAACTTTTCCCTGCTGTTTAGTGTTCTCTGAATAGACGAAGCATTGCTTCTCTATGGGGATTTCACTGCCCTCGAACAGGCAATGAACAGGCACCGTATGTGCAGGCAATTCGCCAGGATTTAGCAAACTGCCTGCTCTCTGAATAGCCGAATGGCCAGGAAAGGTAACCGAACGCGGAATTTCACTGTTCGGTTACCTTTCGGCCACAATTTGGAACTCTTTGAATAACCCTGATAGTGAAATAGTATAACGAATCAATTTGTTAAAACTGAATCAATTTGTTATATTCCGCTTCGGTTCGTTTTCATTCCGAACGAAATCGATTCCTTATTATTATTTATTTCGGAAGTGCTTCCAAAACACGAATTGGTATAAATTTGGTCTGAATTGTGATTTGAATGTCTGCTAGAGAGGGGAAAGAAGAGACATCTTCAGGTCACGCTTTCTTACCAAGCACTCAAAGCTCTTCTGTCGGAGAAAGCTGGAGAAATGAGATTTGTGTAGTTATTGGTTTTATACATTTTGTTTTAGCCCTGTACATGCGCCATTGCTGAAAGGAGATTGTGGTTTTAATGCAATACCCGTGCTGACCTCTGGATAGGAGGTGGACCAGCAGGCCTTGTGCCAGCAGCATCTGGGCACTCCGAATCATACAGCCCCAGCCACAGTCTGTCGTGAAAACTGTCCCTTCCAGAGCCGGAAAGTCCTTCCTGTAAGTCATCCAAACCCGAGATATAAAGTCTTTCTGGAAGCGCTCGATGTCATCTGTATTACACACACAAAAAAAAAAAAAAAAAAAAAGAAGATTTTCTTTAGTCATTCTAGCAGCAGAAGCCAGCAGGTCACCCCACGACGGATCCCTGGTTCCTTTGTTTTCCCTTGGCCGGTCACATGCCAGCAGGAGAAGTCATGAAAGGTCACGGCAATCCTTAATAACGGTGATTATTTTAATTATAGGGTGTGATACCAGTTACTCTGGATGTTTTACTGCACGGGATAAAGGTTACCAGCACCACGGATGGAATCTGGTTTAGTTTCTGCTTTGAGTAAAAGAAACACAAACTGGATGAGGAAGAGGAAAAAAAAAAACCTACAAACCGTCATTTCTACAATTTAAGAAAAAAGAAAAAAAAAGAATCCCAAACTCCGCCCCCAGGCACCACCCATTTAATTCCATGTCATGCCCTTCCTGTAGGTTTTCGGCTGGCAGCGCTGTTTCCTGTGAAAATGAATGATCTGCTCAGCCGGATACTTTAGAATCACGTTCCCCGTGACCCCTCGTAATGTGTTTGTGGTTTTATTGTGAAGCCGTTCCAAGCTTCACGCGTTTGCTCTTTAACCCTATAAAGCCTGACCGATGAAATAAAAAAAATTATTCTATGTGAAGTCGTTACTGCACCTGTACATAGTGTAATAAAAATAAAGTATTGATTACGATACACGTGGCTTTAAGGGGTTAATTTTAAAAGGACACTTTGTGGGGCTTTGGCTCCTTGCAGGGGATATGGAACGAGGAGCTAGATGTACACAGGGTCTCCTACCAGCGGTTGTTTACAGAATCCACGTCTTTTCCTCTGACGTCAACGCTTTGCCCGTAAATATAATATAATATAATATAATATATATATAGTTGACCACGTTAACTCCTCACCTGCTGGACTAGCTCTGAGCAGAAGCCTGAGCTCACATGATGATGCCAGCTTGAGCACATGTACAGATCCTTTAAAAAGCAGTGTTTCCCAACCCTGGTCCTCAGGTCCCCCTGACAGGCCAGGTTTGCAGGATATGTGAAGCACAGCACAGGTGATATGATTTGCTGCTCAGTAATTGCAGGATTCAGTCTGCATTTCTCCAAGGCGATCCTTAAGAGGGTCCTGAGGACCATGGCTCCACTCCCCACATCCAGACCATTTTAAAGAAATAAAGTGGTCAGGATGTGTAAAGTGCCGTCCTCCCAGTTTTTGCTAAAAAGTGAAGTGGAGGAGTTTCCTCAACCTCACCTGGCTGCCGGTCACTATTATTAGGAACGTCGGTGCGGTCCCTATCTGTGAGACAGAGCGAGTGAGACATGCGCGAAAGTCCGATCCATCATTCTGCAAATGCACTACGGGACTCGAGTACATAAAGATTGCAAGTCCTGTTGCGGTGCGTAATTTGCGATTCCTACGCTTCGCAAGTAGCCCTGATCTCCGGGACTTCTGGGATCGGGAGTCCCTGAACTGAAGGGGAGGAGCAGTGAGTGGCGAGGGAAAATGGGGAGTAAAATAGGAGGGGAGGAGGGGAATTTAAAAAAATAATTGGGATGGGGCTGTCAGGAGCCTTTGCCCAATTATTTACGGGGAAAAAAGGGGATATTCTACTTTCCGGTAGAGTGTTTCTTTAAAGTTTATGAGCAAAAGGTAAAGGGGAGAAGAACTTATATTTCAGCTATTATTTCATAACTGAATGACACCGAGCAAAGAAATAGAGGGCTTTAGATACATTTTATAATGTCTTGCCGTAAGCGGAGCGCGGGGACACGCTGTATGGTGTAACCGCTTCAGAATCAACAGGAGGAATATGACAGGAAGCCGCAGAGGATGAGCACACCGTGAACTTCCTGCAGGGTTTCTCCGATACTCACCATGAAAGCTCAAGTCGTAGTGTTGTCCGAGTAAATACAGAGGCGACGACGTGCTGAAACTAGTCTTTGTTTTCACGGCCCAACCTAAAAAGCAATCAGATGTGAAAGAAGATCATTACAGAGATTCAGTCATCTCATTCATTTCAGAAAACGAAGCTTCCGCGAGGAACACGATTTTTTTTGTGAAAGTTCAACGCAGGAGCTCTCGGATTTCCGTGTGGCCGATCCAGCTTATCCAGAGACAAGAAGGATTGTGAGCCTTCCAATATTCATAAGGGGGGGGGGGGACCCCAATATTCATAGGGGGGGGGCACCCTATAATATGACAGCACAAGCGATGGCACAAGCAATCATGTACCATGGCCTTTTTCAAGCTGACAAAAGCTGCATTACCGGCCAAACTGTCACTTATGGGGTCATATTAAAAAGGTATGAAGATTCTATTGCCCACAATCCTCCTTTATGTTCTCCATAACATGAAGCTGCAGTGACGCCGCCAAACCCCGATCAAATCATCATACATTCCTGTCTGTTCAGAACCGGAAAGACCAGAAAAGCTGGAAGCAAGTCAGACGGATAACACATACTGTCAACAACCATTAAGGGAGCGGTCACCAATCTCGGCCCTCCAGTTGTTTTGAAACTACATCTCCCATGATCCTCAAGGTTTTTTTTTTTCCAGAAAGGATTTTACCAGGAAGGATACACTGAGATTTCTCTCGTTTTCAAGGGTGTTCTGGGTGGCGAGTGTGTACCGTTTAAGTGTCCTTGCGCAAGGACACTTACTGGAGAGGTGCTCTTGCTGGGATCAAACCTGTGTCTCAGAGCAGTGATGTTAGCTCTACTCCACACAGCCAGGTGACAGCATTGAGAGAAATGTATTTCCAAAACACTTGGTGGACCCTAAGTTAAGGGATGTTTTGGAACTACATTTCCCTGGTGTCTCAGTTTGAAGACATCTGGCCATGGCTGCTGACCCCTGACCCCTGCACTAGGAGCATACAATCGACTTGCATGCTGACCAGCCAAGTACTGTTCGGGGAGCAAGTTTGAGCCGACATGACATGTTCCTTCAGAACGGGGAAAGTCACGTTTAGCGCTAGAGCATTTGGTGTTGACAGCAGAGAAAAATGAAAACCAAAACACCTGTCGCGTCAATTGCCGTTAAATCGCATGAGTACACTTACCATATTTCACGCTGTGCCACGCAGTCAGTAGCTTGCTCTTGATCTTTTCCACCTCGTCTGTATCGCCATCCCGAGCGGCCGCTTCAGAGCCTGTCCTGTTCTGGTCGGCGTGGCCGCTCAGGTTTCTGTGCCCCATCGCCCGTCGTAGCGCCTCTGGGCTCCCATACTGAGACGTCCCGGGGGAAACAGAATTCATTTGCTCCCCGGGGCGTTTCGAAATGCGGGACTGTGGAAGCGGCCGCGCTGAGGGAAGAAGACAGGGATTTAGTCACAGGTTATGACACTTAACACCGATCCTACAGACACCCAATATACCCACCGCTTCCTACATGCGAGCCAAAAACACACCTCAGCCCTCCAGAGGTAACTTTGACAAAGCCCCCATAGACAGCACCCCCCCCCCTGCGCGCAAACCTGCCTGACAGCCCCCCCCCCGCGCGTAAACCTGACAGCCCAGCCCAGGCCCCCCCCCCCCCCCCCCGCGCGCGCAAAACCTGACAGCCCCCCCCCCGCACGCAAACCTGACAGCCCCCCCCGCGCGCAAACCTGACAGCCCCCCCCCGCGCGCAAACCTGACAGCCCCCCCCCGCGCGCAAACCTGACAGCCCCCCCCCGCGCAAACCTGACAGCCCCCCCCCCGCGCGCAAACCTGACAGCCCCCCCCCGCGCGCAAACCTGACAGCCCCCCCCGCGCGCAAACCTGACAGCCCCCCCGCGCGCAAAACCTGACAGCCCCCCCCCCCCCCCCCCCCCGCGCAAACCTACCAGACCCCCTGCGCGCAAACCTGACAGCCCCCCCGCGCGCAAACCTGACAGCCCCCCCCCCGCCGCGCGCAAACCTGACAGCCCCCCCCGCGCGCAAACCTGACAGCCCCCCCCCGCGCAAACCTGACAGCCCCCCCCCGCGCGCAAACCTGACAGCCCCCCCCCGCGCGCAAACCTGACAGCCCCCCGCGCGCAAAACCTGACAGCCCCCCCCGCGCGCAAACCTGACAGCCCCCCCCCGCGCGCAAACCTGACAGCCCCCCCCCCGCGCGCAAAACCTGACAGCCCCCCCCCGCGCGCAAACCTGACCGGCCCCCCCCGCGCGCAAACCTGACAGCCCCCCCCGCGCGCAAACCTGACAGCCCCCCCCGCGCGCAAACCTGACAGCCCCCCCGCGCGCAAACCTGACAGCGCCCCCCCGCGCGCAAACCTGACAGCGCCCCCCCCGCGCGCAAACCTGACAGCGCCCCCCCGCGCGCAAACCTGACAGCGCCCCCCCCGCGCGCAAACCTGACAGCCCCCCCCCGCGCGCAAAACCTGACAGCCCCCCCGCGCGCAAACCTGACAGCCCCCCCGCGCGCAAACCTGACAGCCCCCCCGCGCGCAAACCTGACAGCCCCCCCGCGCGCAAACCTGACAGCCCCCCCGCGCGCAAACCTGACAGCCCCCCCGCGCGCAAACCTGACAGCCCCCCCGCGCGCAAACCTGACAGCCCCCCGCGCGCGCAAACCTGACAGCCCCCCCGCGCGCAAACCTGACAGCCCCCCGCGCGCAAACCTGACAGCCCCCCCGCGCGCAAACCTGACAGCCCCCCCGCGCGCAAACCTGACAGCCCCCCCGCGCGCAAACCTGACAGCCCCCCCGCGCGCAAACCTGACAGCCCCCCCGCGCGCAAACCTGACAGCCCCCCCGCGCGCAAACCTGACAGCCCCCCCCGCGCGCAAACCAGACAGCCCCGCTGCGCGCAAACCTACCGGACAGCCCCCCTGCGCGCAAACCTACCAGACAGCCCCCCCTGCGCGCAAACCTACCAGACAGCCCCCCCTGCGCGCAAACCTACCAGACAGCCCCCCCTGCGCGCAAACCTACCAGACAGCCCCCCCCCGCGCAAACCTACCAGACAGCCCCCCCTGCGCGCAAACCTACCAGACAGCCCCCCAGACACTCTCCCAAGTATTGCCAGATCAGCCATGTTTTCTTGGACACATATTACTATTTCATGCAGAGGGGAGCACAGGGTAAAATGCTGCCCTGCAACCTGTATAATTCAGGAAAACGCTGGTCAAAACTACTCCCAGGATACCTCTCTAACACCCCCGGTGCCTCCCTCACAGTCACAGGCCCTCCATACAATGCTGTGAGGGGTAACCGAGCCTCTTACCTCGTTCAAATCACATGTAGCTCGGCATGGTAATATTAGGGGTCACACCCCTCAAAATCCCAGAAAATAACCCTCTCCCGCGGGACAACAATGCCAGCTCTTCACCTCATCTTCCAAGGACACACCCCCCGCCGGAAGTCACGATAGCTACCTGCCTTCAACCTCCTCCATTACCACGGAGGCGACACTTCCTGCTTTCGGCGTGACGTAACAGGTGCGACACCGCCCATTGGTAGGGCAGGGATGCTTTAAACACTAGAGAACGCACCTAGGAGTAATCAGTTGGCGAACCGTTGAAGCCATTTAATCGAAGTCCTTTTTCGAAGTGAAAACAGCCACGCCCCCAGACAGACGCACAGGGGCAGGCGCGGTCAGCTTGTCTCATTGTTTTCGAGCACAACAGTACAGTGTGGAGCCTATAGATGGGCGGGGCAACGCCCAGAGTCAACAGCGGAAGGGGCGGAACTGGTCATTGTCGTCATGTTTGACGTCATTGGTATTGCTAATTTTAGGATTACTTTAGTGAGGCCTCAGCAGTAAATATTAAGGTCTCAGTGATGTGTTTTTCTCCCTGAGAGCAGGCCCTGATACATTCAGTTTGGTGATATGAGCATTTTAGGACAGGCTGGGAATTATTTAGCTTAATTTCTGCTTTTAAATGGGGTTTATCCAGCAGTCTTCCAGAAAGTATGACCTTGTCTTCTTGCGCAGTGCCGGTATCCCAGGGTTTGTGCTATAGCGCCGCTAGAGATGTAAACTGAATAGAAACGGTTATGTCTGACGTGATCCTAGAACTAAATCATACAGAATAAAGCAGCGGCGCATATTCGCCAACCAGCTGCGACGCTGAGTCTGAGGTTATAACGTTTAACTTGGTCTGACCCTAAACATCGTGTGCTGCACACAGGACGATTAATCAATAATGATTATAGTTGACAATTATTTTCATTATCGATTAGTTGTTTCAGCCCTAGTGTGTACACTATCAGGGCTATTCAGAAAGAGGTGAAAACCTGGAGAATTGGCATGAGAATGAACAATCTAGACCAAATAGCAGAATTGGAAAGTGCGATAAATGGGAGAATTGTTCTAATTTGGCTATTTTGACCTATCAGGGTTATTCAAAGAGATCCGAATTGCTGGAGAAAGGGAACCGAACGCTGAAAATCGGCGTACGGTTATTTTTCTTGGCCATTCGGCTATCCAGAGAGCAGGCAATTTGCCAAATCCTGACGAATTGCCTGCCCATACGGTGCCTGTTCGAGGGCAGTGAAATCCCCATGAAAAAAAGCACTGCTTCGGCTATTCAGAGAACACAAACCAGCAGTGAAAGGTTCCCGAAATGCCCTGTCACCGGGGGTTTAATTCGGCAGGTTTATTCAGGCGAATCCCATAGGCTTCAATGTTAAAAATATTCCCGTTTTAATTCAATATCTAATAAACCGTTCATTATAAGATTCTGCAGTAAAGAGTCTCTTTATTTATAGATTTTTTAGGAGATTTTAAGCATTTTTCAGAATTGTTTTTTTTTAAAAAGTCAGATTTTTTTTTTTTTACTTTACTTATTTTTTTCAGTAACAGCCCTTTTTATTATCATTCCCTGGACCTCATATGTAAATTTCAGACATTTTCACTCAGTAGTTTCTTTGCAAACAGCATTTCACTTTTCAAACATTCATGCAAACTGTTTTGCTAGTTTATTCACTGCCTTCGTCTGCAGTGTCGGCTTTTTCCGGCGGCTCCTGCTCGGGTTTTTTCCGCGGGTTAATCCAAATGTTTTGGCGGGGTTTCGGCGTGCATTCGGTGAGTTTTGCGGTTCGTTTTCGTCAGGTTTGCGGCAGCTTTTCCCTGCAATTCGGGGACCCTGTGGTGCTTGCTGAATACACCGCAGGGTCGCCGAAATGGGATCGGCAAAACAAACCGAATTGAAGAGAACGAAAAGTCACCGAACGTGCAGTGACTTTTTGATTCTCTTTGAATTACCCTGTTAGAATTTTCAATTCTCCAGACATTCTCAAGGTTTTCACCTCTTCCTGAATAGCCCTGTTAATGAATGCATGTCTGCATGTGAATGTTCACTGTATGAATGTGTGTCTGTGTGTGTATATACTGTATGAGTGTGTGTGTATACTATATGAATGCATGTCTGCATGTGTGTATTGTGACGAGAGGAGAGGAGTGGTGTTTGAGGGACGGTATGTGTCCCCTCGAGTTTTGTCATATTGTTGGGACTAGCACTCCAGGCCGGAGTTTGGGTTCAGCTCGGGGCACACAAATCTCCGGGTTTTGCAGTTCTCCCTGGGGAGGCTTAATTGATTGATGGGTGCGGCTAGAGGGAAATAAAAGCAGGAAGTGAGGTTCATTCAGTCTCCACCCTGGGACTCAGACCAGCTACTGAGGGAGCAAAGCTGAACCAGAGATCAGGCTGCAAAAAGGAAAGGTTGGAATACACTTTGTTTTCTGAAACGGTAGTGAGGGAAAACCTTAACTGTTTAGTTAGTGCCGGACAGGCAAGGGTATTGTTTTGTTTTGTTTTGTTTCTTGACCTGTATGCAGCTCTTGAATAAAAGTACAGAGGGCTGTACATGTAAAGAAATCCTGTGATTGGGACTACCTTTATCCTGGGAAGGGTACCCCCCATTTGAGCTGTACCCCACATATGGTGGAGAATGCGGGTAACGCCCGGAGTACATGACAAGTGACGATATGGACGACGTAGTGAAAGCCCTGGTCCAGGCCACAGCGGCCCAACAGGAGACCAACCGACAGATGCAGGCTGACCGGGATCTCCTCCGCCAGATGCTGGAGCTTCAGCAAGCCGCCCAACAAACGGACAGAGCGAACCAGCGGGAAGACCGGGAGGTACTCCAGGAGTTGGCCAAGGGCCTCATAGAACTAAGACAAAACTGTGCGGTCTCCGAGCCGGTGGTGCCCAAAGTAAAGAGTGCCAACCAGTTCCTTCAGAAGATGACTACGACGGATGACGTGGAGGCCTACCTCACGACTTTCGAAAGAACCGCCGAACGAGAAGGTTGGCCGAAGGAGGAGTGGGCCGGTTTACTGGCACCGTTTCTAACCGGGGAACCTCAGAAGGCCTACTTCGATCTGGAGCCAGAAGCGGCCCGGAAATACGACACCCTGAAAGCGGAGATCCTAGCAAGACTGGGAGTAACGACGGCTGTTCACGCCCAGCGCGTGCACCAATGGTGCTATGTAGCGGAAAAAGCCCCGAGGTCACAGATGTTTGACCTCGTACACCTTACCAGAAAGTGGTTACAGCCAGAGACCTTGACCCCACCGGAGATCGTAGAACGAGTAGTGATGGACCAGTATTTGCGGGCGCTTCCGGGCCCCCTGAGGAAATGGGTCGGCTACGGGAACCCAAAACTGCCACCAGCTTGTAGATATGGTGGAGCGGTACACCACGGCCACAACTTACAAAGTAACTCAGCCCTGGAACATTCCACGGCACCACAAGGCGGTATGCCTAAAAAACTTGGCAAGTTCGTCGGCGGCCCTAAGGACATGGGAGAGTCTAAGAAGACCTTTAGTCGGGAGGAAGAAACCCCAGGCTTGGGTCTGAAGATCGGACCGAATCGGTCAGGAAAGTTCTTGAGGACACCCTCGGGACTCGACACCGTAAAGTGTTTTCGCTGTCGTGAAATGGGACACATTGCTGCTCACTGTCCGGTTATGGACGAACCAATGCAATGTGATAATGCCGGGAGGCCGAAACGCTTATCCTTCTTCGCTCAATTCACATGCACTGCTGCACACAAGGAGCATATTGAGAGACAGATGTGTAAGATGTCCGTAGATGGGAAGGCGGTTACCGCCCTGTTAGATTCGGGGAGCGTAGTGACCTTAGTCCGACCCGAGTTTGTTGACCCCATCAAGTATCACCCGAGTACCATAGGTGTGGTCTGTGTCCATGGGGATACCCGCGACTACCAGACAGCCGTGGTAGACATTGGTACGTCCTGGGTGATTGTGACACAGTCTGTGGGGGTGGTTCCTTCCCTGCCATATGAGGTTAGTAGTCGGGAGGGACTTTCCACGGTTTTGGAGTTTATGGGAAGAGAAAACCTCCGACTAGATAGTGTGGACCCTGTCACGAATCCTAACCCCGAACCGTTTGAACCGGATACGGAAGAGGGCATTGTGGGGGTCCCAAAGGGGATAGTGTACCTTTTCCTTTCTCTATCATGGCTGGGGAGCAGGAAGAAGAACCGGGCCCTGGGGGGTGAACGGATCGGTTGACGTGCCTGATTTAGAAGTCAGAAGGGACGATTTTCTTAGCGGAACAGGTGAAGGACCCCACCTTGGCCAGAGCCCGGGAGAATATAAAGGTTATAGACGAGAAACCCGTTGACCCAGATAGGAGGCTAGCTTTTCCACACATGGCACAGAGGAAAGACTTGTTGTACCAGGTCGTGAGACAAGGGGAGGATGTGGTGGAACAGCTACTGGTGCCTCAACCATACCGCAAGGGGTGCTAGACCTTGCTCATGGGCACGTACTGGGGGACACCTAGGGGTAGAAAAGACCAAAGAAAGAATATGCCGGAGGTTCTTCTGGCCGGGTCTGCATGCAGATATAAAGAATTATTGTGAGTCCTGCCCGGAGTGTCAACAATCCGCGCCCGCGCCCCATTTTCATAGCCCGCTGGTGCCGTTGCCTATCATAGAGGTTCCCTTTGAGAGGGTTGGCATGGACCTGGTGGGTCCGGTGGTGAAGTCTGCCCGGGGTCACCAATATATCCTCGTGATAATTGGATTATGCCACGCGATATCCGGAAGCGATCCCACTACGCAACACCTCGGCCAAAACCATAGCCAAAGAACTGGTCCAAGTGTTTAGCCGGGTAGGCATTCCGAAAGAGATACTAACGGACCAGGGTACCCCTTTTATGTCGAAGGTGACCAAGGAGTTGTGTAGGTTGTTTAAAATCTCCCATCTGCGCACATCTGTATACCACCCCCAAACCGACGGGCTAGTGGAGAGGTTCAACAAAACCCTAAAAAATATGTTAAAAAAAGTCGTGGACAAAGATGGGAGGAACTGGGACTTCTTACTCCCGTATCTCATGTTTGCCATCCGAGAGGTGCCCCAGTCCTCTACGGCTACTCCCCCTTTGAGCTCGTATATGGCAGGCATCCCAGAGGACTCCTAGATATTGCCAAGGAGACGTGGGAGGGTCAGACCACCCCTTTTAAGACTGTCATTGAACATGTGTCCATGATGCAGGACAGGATTGCTGCCGTTATGCCCCTGGTGAGGGAACATATGGAGCAAGCCCAGGAAGCCCAGAGGAGGGTGTATAATCGGGGGGCGAAAATGCGTAGTTTCAACCCCGGGGATAAGGTCTTAGTGTTGGTCCCAACGGCTGAGAGCAAATTCCTAGCAAAGTGGCAAGGCCCTTATGAGATAGTTGGAAAAAAAAGTGAAGTAAACTATAAAGTCCTCCAACCCGGTAGAAGGAAAACAGAACAAATCTACCATATAAATCTCCTGAAGCTGTGGAAAGACCGGGAGCCCCCTGCTGAGCACCCCAGCTACTTCAAAACCCCATGGCTCGCCCCACACCTGAGGTTCCTATCGCCGACACATTGTCGGTGGCTCAACGCAATGAGGTGAAGGAATTTTTGAGGGGAAACACCGATTTTCTTCAGAGAGATACCAGGACTAACCACGGTGGTTCACCATGACATAGTGGTTGAACCTGGGGTTCGCATAAATGTTAAACCCTATAGAATCCCAGAAGCCAGGTGGGAGGCCGTCTCGGCAGAACTTGGGAAAATGTTAGCCTTGGGTATAATTGAAGAGTCCCATAGCGACTGGTCGAGCCCATAGTGCTGGTGCCAAAACCAGATAGGAGTATCCGTTTCTGCAATGACTTTAGGAAACTGAACGCTGTATCGAGATTTGACGCGTACCCCATGCCCCGGTGGGTGGATGAGCTTATCGACCAACTGGGTACGGCCCGATATATAACTACCCTGGATTTACGAAGGGGTACTGGCAGATACCCCTGACAAACCAGGCCAGAGAAAAGACCGCCTTTTCCACCCCGGATGGGTCGTTCCAATATACGCGAATGCCCTTTGGCTTACACGGGGCCCCTGCTTCATTCCAAAGGTTAATGGATAGGCTATTGAAGGCACACCGACGGTATGCCGCCGCGTATCTAGACGATGTGGTGATCCATAGTCCTGACTGGCAGACGCACTTGGTATGAGTACAGGCCGTAGTCGATTCGCTGAAGGCGGCAGGTCTCACGGCAAACCCTAAGAAATGTGCCATAGGCTCGGAAGAGGCCAAATACTTGGGATACGTCATTGGACGAGGGCTAGTTAAGCCACAAATTGACAAGGTGGAGGCTATTCAAAAATGGCCCCAGCCCCAGAATAAGAAGCAAGTCCGGGCCTTTTTAGGGATCACTGGCTACTACCGCCGCTTTGTCCCAAATTTTGCCACCATGGCCTCCCCATTGACCGACCTGACAAAGGGTACGAAGTCGGGGTTGGTACGATGGAGCCCTGAGGCTGATAGTGCCTTCAAAGACTTGAAGCGGCTGTTATGCACACAACCCGTGCTGGTGGCCCCTGATTCTTCAGGGGACTTTGTAGTCCAGATTGATGCTTCGAACGTGGGTCTGGGGGCGGTTTTATCCCAGGTACGGGAGGGGAGGAACACCCGGTGGTCTACCTAAGCAGGAAACTCAACAGGCACGAGCAGAACTACGCGATCGTTGAGAAGGAATGCTTAGCAATTAAGTGGGCCCTGGATGCTCTTAGGTATTACCTGTTGGGCCGACAGTTCCGGCATCACCGATCACAGCCCGTTGCAGTGGATGTGCAATAGTAAGGAAAGAAACTCCCGCGTTACGAGATGGTTCTTGGCCTTACAAGCCTTTCGGTTCACGGTGGAACACAGGGCTGGGAGGTTGCAGGCTAACGCGGATGCTCTGTCACGGGCCCCAACCCTATTGTTGCGTTTGCTCAGCCGCGGGGGCTGGAGCAGAGGGGGGGATATGTGACGAAAGGAGAGGAGTGGTGTTTGAGGGACGGTATGTGTCCCTTCGAGTTTTGTCATATTGTTGGGACTAGCACTCCAGGCCGGAGTTTGGGTTCAGCTCGGGGCACAGAAATCTCTGGGTTTTGCAGTTCTCCCTGGGGAGGCTTAATTGATTGATGGGTGCGGCTAGAGGGAAATAAAAGCAGGAAGTGAGGTTCATTCAGTCTCCACCCTGGGACTCAGACCAGCTACTGAGGGAGCAAAGCTGAACCAGAGATCAGGCTGCAAAAAGGAAAGGTTGGAATACACTTTGTTTTCTGAAACGGTAGTGAGGGAAAACCTTAACTGTTTAGTTAGTGCCGGACAGGCAAGGGTATTGTTTTGTTTTGTTTCTTGACCTGTATGCAGCTCTTGAATAAAAGTACAGAGGGCTGTACATTGTAAAGAAATCCTGCGATTGGGACTACCTTTATCCTGGGAAGGGTACCCCCCCATTTGAGCTGTACCCCACAGTATATACTGTATGAATGTGTGTCTTCATGTAAGTGTGCATATGCTGTATTTAGGGATGCACTGATACTACTATCTGTATCAGTGCTGATAACGGCATATGCACAAGTACTTGTACTCATGCAAATGCCTCTGATACTTTTACCAATACTGCAAGCAGCACTGGGCTGCCTGCTGGGCAGTATGTGAGGGTTGTGGTGGCTGACAGAATGCACCAACAGCATTCAGGCTGAACGTGGCCATGGGGCTCCGAACGCCTCTGCAAGATCACGGCACCAGTGAAGTCACGTTTTACAACCTCCACATGCCGGCGGTCGCTCGCTGAAACACGTTCAGCAGGAGGGGCTGGCAGAATGATGTTAACGCATTCTGCCAGCTGCCCCTGTGTCTGAGGTCTGGGATGTATTTATATATATTTGTATATATATGACTGAGGTCTGGTGGGGTATACATGTATCTGAGGTCTGATGGAGGTATACATGTCCCTGAGATACTTTGGATGGGTGCAAGACAGATTGCTTTTCAAGGCTAGATGGATACGCAACATGATAAAATGGTGAGAAAAGAAAGCATAGGGGGTAACCCACATAAACGAATGTCACATACTGATTGTTAGATGATGCAATAACCAAATCTATCACTAGGAGGGTAAATCTGGGTAGCTAAACTGTAACTTTTAATGAACAAACATTAAAAATATGTGCATTTATTTATTTATTTGCAAAGTATTTTACCAGGAAGGATACACTGAGATTTCTCTCGTTTTCAAGTATGTCCTGGGTTCAAGAACATTGACATTTTACAGTCGTTACAGAAATACAAAGTAATACAATGCAAGATATTAAAAAAATAATAATAGCACAAATATATAGATTAACACAGACAATAAATATGTAGGAAATGGTCAGTATGTTACATGTTGACAGGTGCATTCTGTATATAGTCACTATGTTACATGTTGACAGGTGCATTCTGTATATAGTCACTGTGTTACATGTTTACAGGTGCATTCTGTATATAGTCACTGTGTTACATGTTTACAGGTGCATTCTGTATTGAGGTATGTTAATAGGGAGCTCTTGAGTGACTTAATACTGGGGGAAGATTTGATGGCGTCTGGGAGGTTATTCCATAACTGCAGTGCTCTGTAGGAAAATGAGGATCGAGCCACTTTCTTTTTGTATTGTGGTCTTGCAAGTAAGGTGCAGGTCCTGTATCAGAGGTTATAGGATGAGGGAACTGCTGGAGGAAGCAGTCTATTCAGGTAGGGTGGCAGCTTCACAGAAAAGCTCTCAAATACCAGGTTGGAAAGGTGACAAGTGCGTCTAGATTCCAGCGATGGCCAGTTTAGCTCTTTTAACATGTCACATTGGTGGATCATGTAGTTACATTGTAGCACAAAGTGTCAGAATGAGTTATACAATGTAGTAAGTTTATGAAGGTGCATTTGCGGGGCAGCTGCATACACTACATCTCCATATTCAATAGCTGGCATAAGTATTTGTTGTACAATCTGCTTTCTTACCGCGGGGCTCAGGCAGGATTTGTTTCTGTACAGGGCACCTAGTTTGGGGTAAAGTTTAGATGAGAGTTTTTCAATGTGGGGACATACTGTACCTAGATATTTGAGAGAAGTGACTGTAGTCAGCGTGCAATTTGATTTTGTCCCAACACATAGTTGGGGATTTTGCAATTTATGTAGTTTAGGTTTTGTTCCAAAGAGCATCGTTACAGTTTTGTCAGTATTTAGAAAAAGTTTGTTGTGTTTGATCCACTTTTCTGCCTCTGTGAATTGGTCTTGCAGCACGGCCTCCAGCTGCGGGAGATTTGGTTTGATGGTATAGATTACGGTGTCGTCTGCGTACATGTGTATAGTTGAGGCTTTGCAGACGTTGGGCAGATCATTTATGAATATCATGTATAGCAGGGGGCCGAGTATTGAGCCTTGGGGTACACCGTACCTGACTGGGATGGGGAGGGAGGAGCTGCCAGAAATGGACGCATATTGTGATCGGTCGGATACATACGATTGAAACCAGGTTAGCGTGCGATCACCAATACCGGAGTTTTTTAGTTTTTGTAATAAGATGCCATGGTCTGCTGTGTCAAAGGCCTTGGGAAAATCAAGGAAGATGGCTCCATTTAGGTTTCCTTGTTCCATGCCAGCTTGGATATCATTGCAAACTTTTAAAAGGGCGGTTGTAGTGGAATGATGTGGACGAAAGCCAGATTGATCTGGGGTTAAATAGTTTGAAGATTGATAATAATCACGTAATTGCGTGTACACACATTTTTCCAAAACTTTTGACATTACAGGGAGCAATGAGATTGGACGGTAGTTGGATACCAAAGTATTGTCACCACCTTTATGGATATGTACCACTTGTGCAGTCTTCCAGAGTTTTGGTATGTGTCCAGTCGCCAGTGATTCATTGATTAGGGTTGCGACAGGTTTTACAATTCCCGGCGCACTGATTTTCAGCAGCTTTGCTGGAATTTGATCAGGTCCAGACTGGTGTTTCATTTTTTGAGTACGGAGGAGTTAAGTAACGACACTGACAGGCATTGGTCTAAACCTGAATTTCTCTGCAATACAGGGTCGCTGCACGGTTGGAGGGGCCTGACCTGTGTGTAGCCTTTCTGTAGTTGTGTCATTCGTTAGCTTAGCAATCAGGGTGGTGGCGCATCCAACAAAATAATTATTAAAAGGCATTTGCTACATCTAGGGGGTGTTTCAGGGTTTGGCCATTTACTTTGACAGCGGCCATTTGGGAGTGGACTGGGGGTATGTTACTTATGAGTTTCCAAAAATTTCTAGGGTGAACAACGTGTTCACCATTTATGTCGTATATGTTTAACGAAAGAAGAAATCACATACATATAACAACAAACTGAAAAGTTGAAACGAGACCGAACGGAAAAACAAATGCAAGATCCAGAGAACGGAATCTATGTGAAGATCTGGTGACATGGAAAACTGGAAGGAAATACTCGCATTCATAAGGCACCGGAAGGGAATTGTGCAGGGCGCAGCAGTGATACTAGTGTGGTACAGAAAATGTTTTAGTAGTAGGATACAGGTCTTCTTGGGTCTGTGGGTATAGTAAAGGTAATAATGGATAGACCGTCTGCAAGTACAGACTGCTTAGTATCTTTGCTTGTATCACTGCTCTGCACAGACGCATAGTAGGAGAAGCTGCACTGGATACATTCAGGGTTATTCAAAGAGAGCCGATCTGGTCCCGACTCCCGAAATGTAACCGGACACTGAAATTCAGCGTACGGCTACATTTCCTGGCCATTCGGCTATTCAGAGAGCAGGCAGTTCGCCACATGTTGGCAAATTGCCTGCACGTACGTTGCCTGTTCGAGGGCAGTGAACTCCCCCATAGAGAAGCAATGCTTCGTCTATTCAGAGAACACAAACCAGCAGTCAAAAGTTGCCGAAATTCCTGTTATTCGGTGGTTTCATTCGACAGGTTTATTCCGGAGAATCCCATAGGCTTCAATGTTAAAAATATTGGAGTTTTAATTCAATATCTAATAAACCGTTTATTATAATATTCTGCCATAAAAAGTCTCTTTATTTATAGATTGTTTAGGATCTTTTAGGCATTTTTTGGGATTTTTTTGGCAAACTTTTTTTCCGTTTTTTAAATCGCGTTTTCTTTTTTCTGTAACAGCCCTTTTTATTATCATTCATTGGATCTTATATGTAAATTCCAGACATTTTCGTTCTGTGGTTTTTTTGCAAACAGCTTTTCAAATTTCAAACTTTCAAGTGTACTGTTTTTTTTTTTTTTTCCATCCCCTTCGTCTGCGTGTCGGCTTTTTCCGGCAGCTGCTCAGCTCTGTGATCGGCGGCTGCTCGGGTTACTCCGGCGTGCTCGGCGGGGTTAATCCAGCCGTTTCTGCGGGTTTCAGGTGAGTGTTTGCGACTGGCCAGTCCCCTTACGCTTAAGCCAGGGCCTGTAGGCGATGTCTTGGGCCGGCCGAGTGATTCTATTATTACGCCGCCCATGGTTAGAGCAAGTGTCGCTTAGCGAGATTGCCAAGCATGCACTGCTCAATGGCAAACTGCCATGCGTATGCGGCCTGGGTGTCCACTGTTATCGTGTGTGTGCAACTGCCCAGTCCCCTTTTGATTATGTCAGAGCCTGTAGGGCTGTCGTGGATGTCATGTGGGAGTGGCTCAAGTCTCGTCGGGTTGCTGTGCACGCGTCGCCATTTAGCAGACAGCACCTGCATCAAGGCATCTGATCGATTATATTGGATGCCGGGGCATAGTGATTGACTCATAACAGTGGATAAACCCTTCTTGGTGCAGTTCGGTCACTAACCTTGTGAATTGCCATGGCCGCTTATTCAGCCGCTGGTGGAATCATTCTAGAGCGTTGATTCCAAGATATTTACCAGCTGGAATTGGAGATAGGCATCACAGCGCAGTGGACAGTGGATTTAATAGTGAAAAACAAAAGGCGCACACACATCCGCTCTACCTCTGTATGAGGAATAAGATTGTTAGCCTGAGTAGTGACCCGTATGGTGCTACAAAGATACACTATATTGCCGCCAAAAGTATTCGCTCACCTGCCTTGACTCGCATATGGATAGGTGAGCAAATACTTTTGGCAATATAGTGTATGTGTTGCTCTATAATCCTTGTATATAATGGATTCCAGAGATATCCTGCCTCTTTCCCACTGGGGCATCAAAGGATGATTTTGTGGGCAATAGGGATGCACCGATACCACTTTTTTAAGACCGAGTACGAGTACCGATACTTTGTTTCAAGTACTCACCGATACCGAGTACCGATACTTTTTTTATGTCATGTGACCACTTTCCAATAAGAACAGACCTCATATGAAAATGCCCCCAGCTCATGGATATGCCCCCAGCTTTCATGGATTATGCCCCAGCTCTCATGGATATGCCCCCAGCTCTCATAGATATTGCCCCCAGCTCATGGATTTGTCCCCCAGGTCATGGATTTGTTCCCCAGCTCATGGATTTGTCCCCCAGCTCATTGATTTGCCCCAGCTCATGGATTTGCCCCAGCTCATGGATTAGCCCCCAGCTCATGGATTTGCCCCCAGCTCATGGATACTGCCCCAGCTCATGGATATGCCCCAGCTCACACATGGATTTGCCCCAGCTCATGGATATGCTCCAGCTCATGGATATGCTCGAGCTCATGGATATGCCCCAGCTCATGGATATGCCCCAGCTCATGGGATATGCCCCAGCTCACACATGGATTTGCCCCAGCTCATGAATTTGCCCCAGCTCATGGATATGCCCCAGCTCGCTCATGGATATGCCCCAGCTCGCTCATGGATATGCCCCAGCTCGCTCATGGATATGCCCCAGCTCATGGATTTGCCCCAGCTCACACATGGATATGCCCCAGCTCACACATGGATATGCCCCAGCTCATGGATATGCCCCAGCTCATGGATTTGCCCCAGCTCACCTGGCACCTGGAGCTCTCCGCGATGATACTTACCTTCCTGAGCGACGCCGGGAAAGTCTTCGCGAGTGCGCTCGTTGGGAGGCCCCCAGCCGCGACCACGTGGGACCATGTGATCGCGGCTGGGGCCTTCCAACTAGCGCACGCGCGGAAACTTTCCTGGCGTCGCCCAGGAAGGTAAGTATCATCGTGGAGAGCTCCAGGTGCCTGTCCGAATGCTCTATCGGCATTCGGACAGGCCCTGCAGCTGCTCACTGTGTTCATACTTACCTTCCTCAGCGACGCCGGGAAAGTTTCTGCACGTGCACTCTTTGGAAGTAGGGATGAGCTGTTCGGTTCGGACGGTTCGGAGTTCGGACCAAACTTAGCCTGTTCGGTCTGCTGGCGAACTCCGAACATTTCCGGGTGTTCGCCGCATATTCGACCAGAATGCACCACAATGGACCACAATGCACTTTCCCCCTGGCCTGAAGCTCGTAATTGGCTACAGCCTTGCACCTGACCACAGGTCTGGTGCAAGACAGGTTCAACACTATGCCAATCACGGCTCAGAGTCCTGATTGGGCAAATCATGGGCTCACAGAGCTAAGTCCCGCAGCACACTATATAAGGTTTCCACGCAGCGCTTCTGCACGCATTTGAGAGGAGATTTCATAGGAGATTGTTGTTGTGTGTTCTTACTGCCGGTCTGCCACGCTACTGGGGGGGGTCTCATTTCTACTCAATATCTGGGAATTGAGGTGATGTGTGTCTTGTCACTGCCAGCAAGTATTATTTTGGGGATCACTAATTTCTTTAAAACATATGTGAATTGAGGTGATCTTCTGTTTCTTGTCACACAGCCAGTACCACGCAGTAATTGGGGGATCACTAATTTCTACAAAACATTTGGGAATTGAGGTGATCTGTGTCTTGTCACGTCACTGCCAGCAAGTATTTTGGGGGTCACAAATTTCTACAAAACATTTGGGAATTGAGGTGATCTGTGTCTTGTCACGTCACTGCCAGCAAGTATTTTGGGGGTCACTAATTTCTACAAAACATTTGGGAATTGAGGTAATCTGTGTCTTGTCACACAGCCAGTACCACGCAGTATTTTGGGGGGTCACTAATTTTTACTAAATATCTGGGAATTGAGGTGATCTGTGTCTTGTCACTGCCAGCAAGTATTTTGGGGGTCACTGATTTCTACAAAATATTTGGAAATTGTTATAATCCGTGTGTTCTCACTGGCTGCCACCCATCAGGGGGTCTCACTGATTTATAGGAGGTTTCTTAGATTTATAATCTGTGGCTTCTCACTGCCACCCATCAGGGGGTCACACTGATTTATAGGAGGTTTTTGAGACTTGTAACAGGGGGTCCCACATACTTCTATCAGATTTATGCGAATTGTAATCTGTGGCTTCTCACTGCCACCCATCAGGGGGTCACACTGATTTATAGGAGGGAATTGTAATCTGTGTCTTGTCACTGGCTGCCAGCTATCAGGGTGTCTCACTGAGTTATACCAGAGTTCTGGAAATCTTTAATCTTTATACCAGAGTTGAATCAGAGTTCTGTATATATTTAATCTATATATCACTCACCATGTCTGAAAGGACAGGCAGACGCTCCCAGACACAGATAAGAGGGCAAGCAGCCCCTGTGTCGGGAGGCTGTGCCTCTAGTCATGGTGGACGTGGTGCATCTTCTGCAGGGGCACGCTTGTCCTTTCTAACTGGTGCTGGCCGTCTTCTTAAGCAGCAGCGACATACAGAGGATTTGGTTTATTGGCTAACCAGGCCATCCGAGTCCTCCGAGTCCTCTGCCAGCCAGGCTTGTAGTGCTTTACAGTCCACCTCAGCTGCCAAAGCATCTAATTCAGCCTCCATGTCCACAGCTACTCCTGCCGTAGCCTCGCTATCACACACGGAGGAGTCAGCTGAATTGTTTGACTACAATGACAGTGACATGCTGCTTGAGGACGCGCAACAAGTACAGTGCTCTGATTCAATCTCTGAGGCCGAGGAAGGGAGTATAATCAACCTAGAGGAAGGGGGTGCCAGTGATGACACACAAATAACTGGCACTCATGTTGCCCCAGCAGCTGCAGCATACTGCCAAGTTGGCTCCAGTGACGAGGAGATAGGGGGTGAAGATGACAATGATGATGAGGTCACTGACTCCACCTGGGTGCCAGATCGAACAGAGGAATCAAGTGAGGAGGAGGGGGAGGAGGAGGCACAGCAAACACGAGGCACAACATCCTCTATGACCAACCGTAGCACTAGCCAGTCCAAGGCATCGGATGTCAGAGCTGCTCCGGTGCAGAGCGCTGTTGTCTCAAAGCACACACGCAGAAACTCTGCTGTCTGCTGGGAGTTCTTTAAGAAATGTGCAGCAGACCCCACCGTTGCTATTTGTAATCTATGTCAGATGAGGCTTAAGCGTGGGAAAGACACCGGACACTTGGGTACCACGTGCTTGAGGCGACATATGAACACCTGCCACACATCCCGTTGGCACAAAACTTTGCGTAGGTCCTCCTCCTCCTCATCTGTCACTACCCCCACTGTATGATCAATACGAACGCCGCAATCTCCAAGACAGCGGGAGCCCACAGAATCTCGCGCCGAGTCACCGTGTGTGGGGACGCCGACAGTCCACCATCCTCATCCAGTGCATAAAAAATAAACGGGTCTCAGGCTGCTAGATGAGGGAATTTAATTATGGGAATAAAACCCCAAGGAAAAAATCGTCGTGACGTTTCGGCCTCAAGCGGCCTTAATCATACATACAGATTGAACAAACCACAATACCCTTTCTCCTTAATCAACAGGTGTATAACATTGTCCACTCCGAAACACGAATGATAATACCTAAAATGTGAATATACAATAACAAATATGAAAAACTGTAAAAACAACCAATTCAACAAAAAAAACAATTCAACAAAAAAAGGAGGCATATAAACATAAAAACGAAAAAGAGCTCACACTCTATCGCATTTGGATGCAGCGCGCCATAGTGGGGGCCCCTAGCAGATGATCTAAGGGAACAAAAATGAATATGTAGCCATATAAAGCGAAAATATGAAGCAAAAATGTGCTCTACGTGGGGACAGGGCACACTAATAACAATGATGTAGATTAAATTCTCTGAGGCCCCTAGGCCATAGTGTATCTAACCTGTGTATCCAACGCTTTTCCTTTTGTTTTAACAGTTTAATCCTATCTCCTCCTCGCCGTAGAGCTGGGTAAACCTAAATTGTGAAACATTATGTGTGTGTTCCAAAAAATGTTCAGGTACCGGCAAATCAATCTGGCCCGTCCTGATGGTAGACTTATGTTTTGACAAGCGTTCTTTCATTTTAGTCGTGGTTTCGCCCACATATAATAAGCCACAAGGGCACTTCAATACATAAACCACAAACGATGACTTGCATGTATAGAAGTCCCGAATCCGGATTTTATCACCCGTATGGGGATGCAGCAAAAAGTCCCCCTTAATTACTGCGTTGCACGAGGAACAACCAAGGCATGGGAACGTGTCTCTTTTGGGAGTACCCAAGAATTTTTGCTGTTTTACCTTCAAGGGGCCAATGTCAGCTTTAATCAAATGGTCTCTAAGATTACGATTACGTTTATATGCAAAAATGGGGGGATTATGAAAAAATGGAATCTCTCTATAAGCTCTATGCAAAATGCCCCAGTGTCTCCTAATGACGTTATTTATGCGTCCACTAGCTTGGCTATATTTACTAACAAACGGAATCCATGTTTTATGGCGATATTTAGGTGTTCTCCCCGAGATCAGAGTTGTCCTGTCCAAACTCTCAACCCTATGCAGTTCATGTTGAAGGAGGGATATGGGGTATTATTATTATTATTCATTATTTATAAAGCGCCAGCATATTCCGCAGCGCTGTACAATAAGCACAGTATAGACAGGGTTACAATACATTGAACAACATTTGACAAACAGTACAGGAGGAGATGAGGGCCCTATTCTCGTAGGAACTCACAATCTAGGAGCCCCGTTTTTTAAATTTATTAATCATAACTTCTAATCTGTCCTTACGAATCCTGGGGTCTGATACATTCCTGGTCACCCTCAATAATTGGCTACGTGGTAAGGATCTAAGTGTATTAACTGGATGGAAACTCCGAAAGTGTAACAAACTGTTTCTATCAGTGGGTTTAGTAAATAGGTCACTAGACAAGCGTTCTCCTTCTATTATGAGTGTTAAATCTAAGAAATCTATCCTCTCACGGCTATGTGTCATGGTGAACTTAATATTCTCATTAACCCCATTAATATCCTCAAAGAAAGTTTCCAACTCCTCTAAATTACCAAACCAAATTCCAAAGACGTCGTCAATATAGTGCCACCAAACGTGGACAAATTGAATGAAAAGGGGATGTCTATGGATGCATTTGAAAGAAATTTTATATATAAAGAGGTTTGCATAGGCTGGCGCCATATTGGAACCCATAGTGGTCCCCCTGCATTGTTTATAGACCATGTCCCCAAAGAGGAAGAGATTATTACATAAAACAAACTGCACAAGCTTCATTAGGAAGACCGTTTGGGTCTCAGAGAAAGTATTCTCCCTAAGTGCCTCATTAACTGCGCTTAAACCTTCCTCATTGGGAATTGATGTATAAAGACTAACCACATCCCAAGTGAACAAAATAACAGGTCTATCAAGAGACACGGTCGTAGGTCGTCCAGGCATGGACGGAGGAGGAGAAAGCGACACAGGAGGAGACGTGAGACAGAATCCAACACATATGAAGAAAATGTACCATCCGAAATGTACAATCCGACACGTCGTCGTTAGTGATTAATATCTCGAATTACCAACTCACAGCAATAGAAGAACAGGTATTGGGAAGGGGACTTTCCTTTTGTCCGCATAGTAATATTGACTCATTTTCTCTACGAGTCGCTATCGAAAGGTTCCTCCGGGCCATCAAGTTGAAAGTATTTTTTCATGAGAAGGAAGATGCTCCAATAGTGAAGGAAAGGGATACTCTTTTTGGCGCAAAACAATTAGAATTATGGAACAAAAGTACGTTCGTGCCACCGACCACGCCCCCCCATTGAGACATTTACACAATTCATTTATCAGGATATTGATTTGATTTTGGAGGAGCCTAGGGTGACACGATTTTCTAATATGTCACATCAAGAACATAAGGCACTACGGAATTTACAAGAGAATAAAGCTATCATCTTAAAGTCAGCCGATAAAGGCGGTGCGATTGTGATCATGAATAGAGTAGACTATATAAGGGAAGTGAAACGTCAATTGCAGGATAGGGACACCTATTTAGTCAGTGATTTTGACACAGTCTTTAAACGAGACAAAGAAATTGATTCTATGTTGAAGGAGGCCCTTGAGGCGGGGGTCATTGACTCAGATCTTCATCAATATCTTAAAAAAGACCATGGGATCTTGCCCAAGTCTGGTTAATCCTCCAGGGAGACCGATAGTGGCGAGCTCGGATTCCGTTCCTGCAGCCCATTTCGGTCTTCCTTGATAGGATTCTCCAGCCACTTGTTATAAAGACGAAGTCTTTTATTTGGGATAGTAAGTATGTTTTGCATTGTTTGGAAAGTTTGTCTCTTGATAGACCTGTTATTTTGTTCACTTGGGATGTGGTTAGTCTTTATACATCAATTCCCAATGAGGAAGGTTTAAGCGTAGTTAATGAGGCACTTAGGGAGAATACTTTCTCTGAGACCCAAATGGTCTTCCTAATGAAGCTTGTGCAGTTTGTTTTATGTAATAATCTCTTCCTCTTTGGGGACATGGTCTATAAACAATGCAGGGGGACCACTATGGGTTCCAATATGCGCCAGCCTATGCAAACCTCTTTATGGATGCATTTGAAAGAAATTTTATATATAGTCATCCCCTTTTCATTCAATTTGTCCACGTTTGGTGGCGCTATATTGACGACGTCTTTGGAATTTGGTTTGGTAATTTAGAGGAGTTGGAAACTTTCTTTGAGGATATTAATGGGGTTAATGAGAATATTAAGTTCACCATGACACATAGCCGTGAGAGGATAGATTTCTTAGATTTAACACTCATAATAGAAGGAGAACGCTTGTCTAGTGACCTATTTACTAAACCCACTGATAGAAACAGTTTGTTACACTTTCGGAGTTTCCATCCAGTTAATACACTTAGATCCTTACCACGTAGCCAATTATTGAGGGTGACCAGGAATGTATCAGACCCCAGGATCCGTAAGGACAGATTAGAAGTTATGATTAATAAATTTAAAAAACGGGGCTACCCCATATCCCTCCTTCAACATGAACTGCATAGGGTTGAGAGTTTGGACAGGACAACTCTGATCTCGGGGAGAACACCTAAATATCGCCATAAAACACGGATTCCGTTTGTTAGTAAATATAGCCAAGCTAGTGGACGCATTAATAACGTCATTAGGAGACACTGGGGCATTTTGCATAGAGCTTATAGAGAGATTCCATTTTTTCATAATCCCCCCATTTTTGCATATAAACGTAATCGTAATCTTAGAGACCATTTGATTAAAGCTGACATTGGCCCCTTGAAGGTAAAACAGCAAAAATTCTTGGGTACTCCCAAAAGAGGCACGTTCCCATGCCTTGGTTGTTCCTTGTGCAATGCAGTAATTAAGGGGGACTTTTTGCTACATCCCCATACGGGTGATAAAATCTGGATTCGGGACTTCTATACATGCGAGTCATCGTTTGTGGTTTATGTATTGAAGTGCCCTTGTGGCTTATTATATGTGGGCGAAACCACGACTAAAATGAAAGAACGCTTGTCAAAACATAAGTCTACCATCAGGACGGGCCGGATTGATTTGCCGGTACCTGAACATTTTTTGGAACACACACATACAGGGTTATCCAAAGAGATTCGAAAAGTCACCGCACGTTCGGTGACTTTTTGTTCTCTTCAATTCGGTTCCTTTTGCCGATTGCATTTCGGTGACCCTGCGGTGTATTCAGCAAACACCACAGGGTCCCCGAATTGCAGGGAAAAGCTGCCGCAAACCTGACGAAAACTAACCGAATGCACGCTGAAAACAAGCAAAAACATCTGGATTAACCTTCGAAGAAGCCGAACAGGAGCCGAACAGGAGCCGAACAGGAGCCGAATCACACAGAGCCGAAGCAGCTGTGAGGTAGAGGAGGCAGTGAATAAATTAGAAAAACCATTTGTATGAATCTGGGAAAATGAAACGCTGTTTGCAAAGAAACTACTAAGCAAAAATGTCTGAAATTTTCACAGGAGGTCCAGGGAATGATAATAAAGAGGGCTGTTACAAAAAAAATAAGCAAACTGAAAAAAAAAAAAAAAAAATCGGACTTTTAATTTTTTTTAAAAAAATTCAGAAAAATGCTTAAAGTATCCTAAAAAATCTATAAATAAAGAGACTTTTTGCTGCAGAATTTTATAATGAACGGTTTATTAGATATTGAATTAAAACGGGAATATTTTTAACATTGTAGCCTATGGGATTCTCCTGAATAAATTTGCCGAATTAAACCACCGAATGGCAGGGTATTAGGGGAACCTTTCACTGCTGGTTTGTGTTCTCTGAATAGCCGAAGCAGTGCTTTTTTATGGGGATTTCACTGCCCTCGAACAGGGACCGAACAGGCACCGTATGTTCAGGCAATTCGCCAGGATTTGGCGTATTGCCTGCTCTCTGGATAGCCGAATGGCCAAGAAAGGTAACCGAACACTGATTTTCAGCGTTCGGTTACCTTTCTCCAGCAATTCGGATCTCTTTGGATAACCCTGATAATGTTTCACAATTTAGGTTTCAGATTATAGACCATGTCCCAGCTCTACGGCGAGGAGGAGATAGAATTAAACTGTTAAAACAAAAGGAAAAGCGTTGGATACACAGGTTAGATACACTATGGCCTAGGGGCCTCAACAGAGAATTTAATCTACATCATTGTTATTAGTGTGCCCTGTCCCCACGTAGAGCACATTTTTGCTTCATATTTTCGCTTTATATGGCTACATATTCATTTTTGTTCCCTTAGATCATCTGCTAGGGGCCCCCACTATGGCGCGCTGCATCCAAATGCGATAGAGTGTGAGCTCTTTTTCGTTTTTATGTTTATATGCCTCCTTTTTTTGTTGAATTGTTTTTTTTGTTGAATTGGTTGTTTTTACAGTTTTTCATATTTGTTATTGCATATTCACATTTTAGGTATTATCATTCGTGTTTCGGAGTGGACAATGTTATACACCTGTTGATTAAGGAGAAAGGGTATTGGATTGGTCAATACAGGTTTAAAAGAGAGGTGTTTTGTTCAATCTGTATGTATGATTAAGGCCGCTTGAGGCCGAAACGTCACGACGATTTTTTCCTTGGGGTTTTATTCCCATAATTAAATTCCTTCATCTAGCAGCCTGAGACCCGTTTATTTTTTATACCCCCACTGTATGTCCTGCCATGTCATTGCCTACAACCTCCACTGACAGGGATGATGCTACAGTAATGGATGTACAGGTCCTTCCTCACAATGTGACAGCATCCCATCAGCTGAAGATTTACGCAGTCAGACTACGTTGCCGCAGCTGCTGCAGCGTAAGAAAAAATATAGTCCCAACCATCCCCAAGCACAGCGTCTAAATGCCAGCTTAGCAAAATTACTCGCATTGCAGCTGCTGCCTTTCCAGCTGGTGGACTCTGGTCCCTTCCGTGAATTTGCTGAATGTGCTGTACCACAGTGGCAGGTTCCAAAACACCGTTACTTTTCACGCAAGGCCATTCCAGCACTATACCAGCACGGAAGACAATGTTATCGAGTCATTGGGAAAGGCAGTCAGCAGCAAGGTGCATGTGACTTTAGCCTTCACGGCACACTGGGTAACTCTGATTGCAGCCGGGAGGGATCCAAGACGGGGCTGTGTGCTAGAGCTTGTTCATCCACCACGCCTCCAGAAAGCTGCTTGTATGAGGTTTGTCTGCTCCACCTCCACCACCACCTCTCCCTCTTTCTCCTCCTCCTCCTCCTCCTTCTGTGTCTCTGGCGAAGTGGCAGTTAAACCGATGCCTGACAGGGTCTACACAATGGCTCAAGCAAAAAGAAGCCATACTGTGCTTGAGCTGGTTTGTTTAGGGGACAGGAGCCACACCGGGCCAGAAATTCTGTCAGCTCTGCAGGGCCAGGTGCAGAGATGGTTAACACCACGCCAGCTTCAGTTGGGAATGATCGTCTGTGATAATGGCAGCAACCTTCTTTCCGCCCTACGCAAGGGTAAATTTACGCATGTACCATGCCTAGCACACGTCCTAAATCTAGTGGTACAGCGTTTCCTAACCAGGTACCCAGGGCTGCCAGAGCTTCTCCGCCAGGCCAGAAAAGTCTGCAGCCACTTCAGACGGTCATTCCCAGCAAGCGTTCGCCTGGCAGAAATTCAAAGAGAATTCCACCTTCCCACAAACCGTCTGATCTGTGACATGTCCACCAGGTGGAACTCAACATTAGCATTGCTGCAGCGTCTGCACAAGCAGCAGAGGGCCATCAACGAGTACCTGTGTGAGTATGGCACACAAGGACAGGTTCAGGTCAACTTGGTTTTTTCCCCCCCGCAGTGGCTGATGATCAAGGATGCATGCACTGTACTGTCACCATTTGAGGAGGCAACGAGGATGGTGAGCAGGGACAGTGCATGCATCAGTGACACAATTCCTTTAGTGTTCCTGCTGGAGCACACTCTGCGGGGAATTATAGATGTGGCTCTAGAGGCAGAGCAGCGGGAGGAGGCCTTCCCTAGCTCTCAAGGCCCCAGTCTTTCCGCAGACAGCATTCCAGCGGGTCCTAATCAGATCAGACAGGAGGAGTATGAGGAGGAGGAGGAATATTTAAGTAGTGGGGGCATTGAAGGTGGGGATTCCTCAAGGGAGGGTTTCGTGTGCCCAGAAACACAAGGGCTAGTGCGTGGCTGGGAGGAGGAAGTGCACGATGGGGTCATCCTCATTGACCAGGAAGACTCGGAAGCTACTGCCACCTCCAACCTACGCTGCATGGGCTCCCTTATAATGCAAAGCCTGCTAAAGGACCCCAGGATTCGTGCCATCAAGGAGAGGGATCATTACTGGTTGGCAACCCTTCTTGATCCACGATACAAGGGTAAAGTTGCAGAGCTCATCCTGCCCGCACAGAGGGAGCACAGGATGAAAAAACTTGAGGACGCTCTAAAGCGACACTTGTGTAACACCTTTCCAGGCACTGGTAGGTTACCAAGTGATGACACACGTGCTTCTGAGGCTGCGGATGATGAGAGGAATAGTGGTGAAGGCCAGGGCCGCTTGACTGATGCATTTTTTTATTTTTTTTAGTCCACGACGCCCAGGGACGTCAAATGTAGGCACCCATTGCCAGCATCTTCACCATATGGTGCAGGACTACCTAGGGGCAAGGGCAGACCTGGATACCTTTCCAGCAGATGATCCACTGGCTTACTGGGTGTTGAGATTGGATCACTGGCCAGAACTTAGCCAATATGCTATGTAGCTACTAGGTTGCCCTTCATCCAGCGTGCTTTCTGAAAGGACGTTCAGTGTCGCTGGAGGTTTTGTCACAGACAAAAGAGTGCGTCTGTCCACCGACTCTGTAGACCGGCTGAAATTTATAAAAATGAATCAGTCCTGGATCAGCAGTTATCAATCCCCTGATGCTGACGTAACGGAATAGATCGGGGATGTCTTCTGCATTCACAAAACCTCCAGCACTGAACTCTTCCACAATACCACAAAAGGGTTACGGTGTGAAGGCACTTGCTGCCATGAAAGGCACAATATTTGGCTGCAATGACGCCTGTGCCACATCTATATCATTTTAATTTTTTGAACCGCAAAGTCCAACCCTGCACTCTTCCACAATACTACAGAGGGGTTACTGTATGAATGCACTTGCTGGCCTGGCACCAAAAGCACAATATCTGGGTGCACTGACGCCTTTAACAGATGCATATCTTTTTAATATAGGACCGCAAGGTCCACCCCTGCATTCTTCCACAATACTACAGAGGGGTTACTGTATGATAGTACTTGCTGGCCTGGCAGTCTGGCACCAAAAGCACAATATCTGGGTGCACTGACGCCCATTACCAGATTCATATCTTTTAATATAGGACCGCATGGTCCACCCCTGCACTCTTCCACAATACCACAGAGGGGTTACTGTATGAATGCACTTGCTGGCCTGGCACCAAAAGCACAATATCTGGGTGCACTGACGCCCATTACCAGATTCATATCTTTTTAATATAGGACCACATGGTCCACCCCTGCACTCTTCCACAATACCACAGAGGGGTTACTGTATGAATGCACTTGCTGGCCTGGCACCAAAAGCACAATATCTGGGTGCACTAACGCCTTTACCAGATGCATATCTTTTTAATATAGGACCGCAAGGTCCAGCCCTGCATTCTTCCACAATACTACAGAGGGGTTACTGTATGATTGTACTTGCAGGCCTGGCACCAAAAGCACAATATTTGGGTGCACTGCCACTGACGCCTGTATCAGATTCATATCCTCAGAGGGGTTACTGTGTGACGGTACTGTTGCCGACGCTAAAGGACCAATTTTAAAGCACCTATTGTTACTTTCATCCAAAGCTTGCATAAGTTTCACAATAATTTAGCCAAAAAATCACTTAACTTTTTCTACGTGTCCCAAAATGTCTCCTCTTTTCATACAGACTGCCGCCCCAAGCAGTTGTTTATGGATAGATTAAAGGAAAAGCATTTACCGTCATTTGAAACGTAATTTTTTTGGTTTTAAGTGTTTCTATATGTCCTAGAAATCCGCCACTTCACGGGCAGGTTATGGGGACCTCCTAGGCACGATATTTGAAGGAATTTTTCGTTTTTATTCTTAACCCTTATTTCATGGAAAACTCACTGTCCCTTTAAAAACGTTTTTTTTTTACCTTTTGTCCTTGTTTCCTGTCCCCCAGGGCACTACCCGGACCCCCATACACCTTTTATGGCAAATATCTAGCATATATGCCCTCTTGGACGGCACTCTAAAAAACGAATTTTCAGCCCCATTGACTTGTATTGAGTTCGAGTTCGGGTTCGAGTTCGAATTCGAACATTTGGAACTCGGGGGTGTTCGGCTCATCCCTAGTTGGAAGGCCCCAGCCGCGATCACATGGTCCCACGTGGTTGCGGCTGGGGGCCTTCCAACGAGCGCGCGCGCAAAGACTTTCCCGGCGTCGCACAGGAAGGTAAGTATGAACGCCGTGAGCAGCTGCAGGGCCTGTCCGAATGCCGATAGAGCATTCGGACAGCCGCCCCAGCCCCTCGGATGCCGGCAAGCCGGCTCAATGCCAGCTTCCGGTATCGGGGAAAATATCAGGGGTACTGCACGAGTACCAAGTACTCCTGCAGTACCCGGTATCGGCACCGATATCGATACTAGTATCGGTATCGGTGCAACCCTAGAGGGCAGGATACATTACACTCAGTGGCGTCACTAGGTGTCACTCCCCCCCCCCGAGTTTTACAGAGTTTTTTTTCAACTACTTTTACTCATAAGTCAGTACTCCCATATAACACTGAATGCTCATACACACGGCGCACATTACTGTGAGGTTTATTGCTGTGGAGCTCTCTCATATGCTCATATACAAATTTTGGCAAACTGCCAGCAAGTACGATGCCTGCTCGAAGGCAATGAAAGTCCCCATAGAGAAGTAATGGTTAATCTGTTCAGAGACACCGAACAGCAAAGAAATGTCCTGATGTCCGGTGTTTTTATTCGACAGGTTTATTCAGACGAACGAACACCATAGGTTTCAATGTTAAAAATATTCCTGGTTTTATCCAATATCTAATAAACCGTTTATTCCTTTAATCTGTAGTAAAAAATCTCTTTATTTATTGATTTTATTTTTTTTGTATCTGTAAGGCATTTTTTGTTTTAAAAACAAATTTTTTTTCTAATAGCGGTTTTTCCTTTTTTTTGTCTGTAACAGGCCGATTCCCTGCACTTCAGGGACCCTGTGGTGAATTCCCCATGGAAATTTGATTCCCCAAAGTGCGGGGAACAACAGAACACTGAAATGTCTGCGTCATGGAAAGTGCCAGCCTAGGCCTTGCCTACCCAGGACATACTTGAAAATGAGAGAATTCTCAATGTATCCTTCCTGGTAAAATATTTTTGTGTCACCCGGTGCGTGCCGCACCGCCTGCCCCCCTTGTGACGCCACTGATTACACTAAAACTGTAAAAGGAATGTAGTTACAGAAATGACATGAACGTAAAGCCTTCATTAAGGCCCTGAGGGTTGAGGGTTTTCAGTTTATAAATCCAACACACCTCCCTCTGTTGGAGCTGTATATCCAGACCTCCCCTGTCCCCGAGTGTCACTTGCTCAATGACCATGAAGCACAATTGACCAGACTTATTCAGATTTTGCATTTACAGATGGATGTTTCCCTTAGATATTTCACTGATCTTACATGCTCTGGGATGCGTACCCTGAGTTGTCTAATTGTTTTTCCGACATGCTGCAGGCCACAGGAGCAGATCAGGAGGTATACAACTCCTGCGGACCAGCACACGGACCTGCACACGGACCTGCGGACCTGTAGCAACTCACTCACTAGTATTGATTCCAAATTAGACTAACAACATAGGGACATACAGAGGTTCATGGAAGAACCAACGTTCCGGCCAGCCGAAGTTAATTACATCAGAACCTAGAAAGGTATAAAAACATGGAGACATAAGGAATATATACGGGACCTTAGAGACTATAGGAATGGTAACGTTTACCGCAGGTTCAACCGAACTGTACAAAGAAACTCTGATCTATCCTATACTTCAGAGTACGACACCCCGGACTCTAACCAGGATCAAAATGACACCCTAGAAATTAGAGGCATCCTAAAAAGACAAAAAGTTAGTTTTTTAGATCAGGGCACAACTATGAACCCCAACCCACCGCACATCAGAAATCCACCCCAAAGGAGGGGAAGGGCAAGGAGAGGGGGGGTCTAATTTTTGGGGGGGGATTTGAAGCTGGAGATAACTGATTCCGCAGAAGTGGTATCCGTTAACCACAGTCTGGAACTGGGGCTAACGTTTGAATTAGCCGTAGCGGTGAGTAATTAGCATTAGGATTTTGTAATCCTAATTCCAATTAACTCTTTGCGCTCCCCAAGTTAAGTATAGGGAGCTCAAAGTACAGTAAGCTCCTGCTGAAAAATACAGAATAAATACCTAGGACGTCCACCAGAGGGCAGTGTGTGTCAATGTGTCTGGGAAGAAAGACCAGTCTGGATAAGACCACACTGTATGATGATACAGAGTATCTACACCATGGGTACATTTGGAACCAGGGCCGCCATCAGGGCATTACGCCCCATGCTGCGGTAAGGGGCCCGAGGGGGCCAGGACCCCACCATCAGCAGCGGCACGCCCTTCTTATCAGCTCCAGTATCGGACTCTAGGAGTCCGAATCCAGAGCTGTACTGGCTGTCTGGGCAGCCCTACAGCAGCGTGCGAAGTACGCAGCTTTGGCGCCACCGTCCAGTGGCGTCACACACAGCGACGGGTGCAGAGAGAAGAAGATGTCGAGCAGAGATGTGAGTCCACCAGCCTCAGGGGCCCAGCCAAATCCAGCATTACCCAGACCAGACTCCCAAGGTCCAGACCTAGGGCCCAGACCCTAAGGCCTAGACCCAGGGTCCAGGGTCCAGCCCAGACCCGGGGCCCAGACCCAGAGCCCAAGGCCCAGACCCCAGGGCCCAGCCCAGACCCAGGGTCCAGACCCCAAGTCCCCGTCCAGACCCAGACCCCAGGGCCCAGACCCAGGGCCCATACCAGACCCCTGGGACCAGGAACCAGACCCAGGGCCCAGACCCCAAGGCTCAGACCCAGGGACCAGACCCCAAGGCCCAAACCAGACCCACGTCCCAGCCCAAGGCCCAGGGACCAGACCCAGGGACCAGACTCAGGGCCCAGACCAGACCTAGGGCCCAGCCCAGACCCAAGGACCAGACCCAGGAACCAGATCCAGGGACCAGGCCAGACCCAGGACCTGCAGCCAAGACCCAGGGCCCAGTCCAGACCCAAAGGCCATCATATACAGCCCGTTACTGTGAGTTTTATTGCTGTGGATTCTGTGATATGATCATACACACTGCACATTGCTGTGAGATTTATTGCTGTGCAGCTCTGTGATACCCTCATACACACTGCACATTACTGTGAGTTTTATTGCTGTGGTGCTCTGTCATACGCTCATACACACTGCACATTACTGTGAGTGTTATTGCTGTGGTGCTCTGTGATACGCTCATACACACTGCACATTACTGTGAGTTTTATTGCTGTGGAGCTATATTATGTCCTTCCTTTTTTTTTGGAACGGGGAGAAAAGCTGTTAGAGGTTGAGGGAGTGCCGGGGGGGGGCATCGTGAGTTTCAGTAAGGGGCCCCATCATTTCTCATGGCTGCCCTGTTTGGAACTACAATTCCCATGAGCCTTAGCCTGCCTGAGTGTCTGAGAATCATGAGAGATGTAGTTCCAAAACATCTGGGGGAGTCGTGAGTGACCAATGATCTACACGTTGCTTATTATAAGGTTGCACAGTCCATAATTAATATCATCATTTATATAGCGCCAACAGTTTCTGCAGTGCTTTACAATAAAGAACAGAATCAAATTAAGAAAATTACAAATTTAGGAACCGGAGACGATAGATGCAGAGTGTCATGCTCCCAGGCAGAGCCGTAGCTAGCTCCTTTTGCACCCAAGGCAAAAACAGAAAATTGTGCCCCCCCCCCACATAATTTTAAAAATCAGAGTCCCCGACCAGTGGCGCAGTGCTAAGCCCCTGGATGCTCCACGCGACCAGAAGCAGTGGATCGGACCACCCTTTGTACCCTACATATATAGTGCACACTTAGTACATGTACAAATACAGTACACACAGAATACATGCACGTATAGCAAAAGAACATATAGCATAATATACACCCCCCCAGAATAATATACACAGCACTGAGCCCCCAGACTATTTTCCCCAGTTCACATGGATATTATTGACCCCAGCTCATATGGGTATATATTGCCCCAGTTCACATGGATATGCCCCCCAGCTCTCATGGATATTGCCCCCCAGCTCTCATGGATAATGCCCCAGGTCTCATGGAGAATGCCCCAGGTCTCATGGATAATGCCCCAGGTCTCATGGAGAATGCCCCAGGTCTCATCAATATGCCCCAGGTCTCATGGATAATGCCCCAGCTCTCTTGGATAATGCCCCCCCAGGTCTCATGGATATGCCCCCCAGGTCTCATGGATATGCCCCCCAGGTCTCATGGATATGCCCCCCCAGGTCTCATGGATAGTGCCCCCAGGTTTCATGGATATGGCCCCCAGATAGTGCCCCCCAGGTCTCATGGATAGTGCCGCCAGGTCTCATGGATATGCCCCCCCAGGTCTCATGGATATGCCCCCCAGGTCTCATGGATATGCCCCCCCAGGTCTCATGGATAGTGCCCCCAGGTTTCATGGATATGGCCCCCAGATAGTGCCGCCAGGTCTCATGGATAGTGCCGCCAGGTCTCATGGATAGTGCCCCCCAGTCTCATGGATAGTGCCCCCAGGTCTCATGGATAGTGCCCCCAGGTCTCATGGATATGCCCCCAGGTCTCATGGATAGTGCCCCCCAGGTTTCATGGATATGGCCCCCAGATAGTGCCGCCAGGTCTCATGGATAGTGCCGCCAGGTCTCATGGATAGTGCCCCCCAGTCTCATGGATAGTGCCCCCCAGGTCTCATGGATAGTGCCCCCCAGGTCTCATGGATAGTGCCCCCCAGGTCTCATGATAGTGCCCCCCAGGACTCATGGATAGTGTCCCCAGATAGTGCCCCCAGGTCTCATGGATAGTGCCCTCAGGTCTCATGGATATTGCCCCCAGGTCTCCTGGATAGTGCCCCCAGGTCTCATGGATATTGCCCCCAGGTCTCATGGATAGTGTCCCCAGATAGTGCCCTCAGGTCTCATGGATAGTGCCCCCCAGGTCTCATGGATAGTGTCCCCCAGGTCTCATGGATAGTGTCCCCAGATAGTGCCCCCAGGTCTCATGGATAGTGCCCCCAGGTCTCATGGATAGTGCCCCCCAGGTCTCATGGATAGTGCCCCCCAAGTCTCATGGATAGTGCCCCCCAGGTCTCATGGATAGTGCCCCCCAAGTCTCATGGATAGTGCCCCCAGGTCTCATGGATAGTGCCCCCCAGGTCTCATGGATAGTGCCCCCAGGTCTCATGGATAGTGCCCCCCAGGTCTCATGGATAGTGCCCCCAGGTCTCATGGATATGGCCCCCAGATAGTGCCTCCCAGGTCTCATGGATAGTGCCCCCCAGGTCTCATGGATAGTGCCCCCCAGGTCTCATGGATATTGCCCCCCAGGTCTCATGGATATTGCCCCCCCAGGTCTCATGGATATTGCCCCCCCAGGTCTCATGGATATTGCCCCCCCCAGGTCTCATGGATAGTGCCCCCCAGGTCTCATGGATAGTGCCCCCCAGGTCTCATGGATAGTGCCCCCCAGGTCTCATGGATAGTGCCCCCAGGTCTCATGGATATGGCCCCCAGATAGTGCCCCCCAGGTCTCATGGATAGTGCCCCCCAGGACTCATGGATATTGCCCCCCAGGTCTCATGGATAGTGCCCCCAGGTCTCATGGATATTGCCCCCCCAGGTCTCATGGATATTGCCCCCCCAGGTCTCATGGATATTGCCCCCCCAGGTCTCATGGATATCGCCCCCCCCAGGTCTCCTGGATATTGCCCCAGCTCACCTCTCCTTGCCGGCGGACGCTTGCTTCCTGCTTGAACGGCCGCTGACAGGAAGTGCAGCCGCTCGCACATCCTGTCAGCGGCCGTTCAAGCAGGAAGCAAATGGCCGCCGGCAATCATTTCGGGCTGGGCGCTTCACAGCTGTGAAGGGGCGCAGCCATGGCTCGAGACCTGCTGGAAAGCTGGGGAACGCAGGTTCCCGCAACCTGCGTTCCCGCAGCGTTCCCGCAGAACTTGAGCCATGGCTGCGCCCCTTCACAGCTGTGCCCGAGGCAGGCGCCTCACTCGCCTCGCCCTTCCTACGGCCCTGCTCCCAGGAGCTTACTATCTAGAGCGGGGTTTCCCAAACCTGTCCTCAGGACCCGCTGACACACCAGGTTTGCAGGATATGTGAAGTGCAGCACAGGTGATATAATTTGTTGCTCAGTGATTGCAGGATTCAGTCTGCATTTCCCCAAGGGAATCCTTAAGGCTAGGGTCAGACGAACGCATTTTTCACGTTGTCCGTGAAAAAGTGCGTTTGAACGAACGTACGTATTTTTTCCCGGAATATGCGATAGCGGTCATACGATGCGCCTTCTCGTCCATGATTTTGTACGGATCATCAATAAAACACTTTTTGTGTCTGGACGCTATGTTAGCCGGACATGAGCAGCGTCTGACGTCTCCTAATCACGCACACACGCCGCTAGCAGACGCAGCGCACTCTGTACGTCAGTAGTAGCGGTTTGACGTTCTAGAAAAAATGCGTTCGTTTGCCACTTGCGTTGCGCGGACGAACCTTCATGCGGCCGTACTTCGTGTGTTCCCCGGCATTGGACGTCATTTGCTGCTAGCACGGCCGTGATTTCGTGCGGCTAAACGCACGTTAAAAATGCATTCGTCTGACCCTAGCCTAAAACCTGTCCTGTTAGGGGGACCTGAGGACAGGTTTGAGAAACACTGATCTAGAGGATTTGGGTCAGTGGCGTAACTAGAAACCTGAGGGCCCCGGTGCAAGAATCCACGAAGGGCCCCCCCCCCAAAAAAAATCTATGTATTTTTACTTATTTTTCACTGCAAAATAAAACAAAGATAGTATTGCCTAGGGATGCACCGATACCACTTTTTTAAGACCGAGTACGAGTACCGATACTTTTTAAAAGTACTCACCGATACCGAGTACCGATACTTTTATTTAATGTCATGTGACGCTTTCCAATAAGAACAGACCATATAAAAATGCCCCCAGCTCACATGTATATCCCCCCGATATATATATTTATACTGCCCCAGCTCATGGATATGCCCCAGCTCACACATGGATTTGCCCCAGCTCATGGATATGCCCCAGCTCACACATGGATATTGCCCCCCAGATTATGGATTTGCCCCCCCAGCTCACACATGGTTATGCCCCCCAGCTCATGGATATGCCCCCCAGCTCTCACATGGGTATGCCCCCCAGCTCATGGATATGCCCCCCAGCTCATGGATATGCCCCCCCAGCTCTCTCATGGATATGCCCCCCAGCTCATGGATATGCCCCCCAGCTCATGCCCCCCCAGCTCATGGATATGCCCCCTCAGCTCTCTCATGGATATGCCCCCCCAGCTCATGGATATGCCCCCCAGCTCTCTCATGGATATGCCCCCCCAGCTCATGGATATGCCCCCCAGCTCATGGATATGCCCCCCCAGCTCATGGATATGCCCCCCAGCTCTCTCATGGATTTGCCCCCCAGCTCTCACATGGGTATGCCCCCCAGCTCATGGATATAAGGGCCCCCCAGGCCCCAGCTCATGGGTATAAGGGCCCCCAGCTCTTACTTACCTCTGCTGGCCCTGGGCAGGCTCCTCCGGCGTCTTCTCCTCCTTGGCGAGCGGCCGCTGGAAACATGCAGCTTGGCCGCTCGCCGGAAACCACCTGATCAGCGCGAGGTCTCGTGCGCTGGTCAGGTGGTTTCTCTCCCACGTGAGCGGCCAAGCTGCATGTCAGCGGCCGCTCGCGCAGGGAGAGGGACGGCCAGCGCGCGGCTCCCAGATTCCGGCGCTGATTGCCGGAATCTGGCGGCGGCGCCGGGCCCCCCTCCAGTGGCGGAATGCCAGGGCCCGGTCGCAACTGCGACCGCTGCGACCCTGGTACTTCCGCCACTGATTTGGGTGAGGGAGAACAAGAGGAATTACCATCCTATTAGTGGTCAGGAATAGATCACTAGTCATAGAGTTTGTATCAGAAATGGTGAGAGGCCTATAGCAAAATATGACACCTACAATGATGAGTGGTTAGGTCAGGAGAGGGAATAGTCAGGAATGTGATATGTTAATCTGAAGAGATGGGTTTTGAGGGATTTCTTGAAAGCCTGAAGGTTAGGGGAGAGTCTGATATGGTCATTCCTCAGCACCGGAGCTGCTCTTGAGAAGTTTTGGAGGTGAGAGTTGGTGTTGCGTATGGACACCTAAGGTTTCCAGATTGTCCATGTTTTCCTGGACTATTTCATTCAGAGGGGAGCACAGGGGAAAGTGCTGTCCTTCAACATGTACAATTCATATGCTGCTGGAAGGAAATCAAGACAGGTCACTTGGGATTTCTTTTTCATTTCTTACCTGCAGCGTATGGATTCTACAAGCTGCGGAGTGCACTGGCCATCAGCATGAATACATTATATGTGTCCAGGAAAACATGGCTGATCTGGCAACTCTAGTGGGGACAGAAAGGAGCTTTGAGCTACATAGTCCCATTTAAGACGTGCCCACCACTGTCCTTAGTTCATACTTCCCAATGTTGGGAGGTATGTATCTATATCGGTGATGACGAACCTTGGCACCCCTCATGTTTCAAAACTACATGTCCTATGATTTCATACATATGACTGGCACGCATCATGTGACATGTAATTCAGAAACATCTGGGGTGCCAAGGCTCCCTATCACGGATCTATATGTTCACATTGAAAGCGCAGTGCTAAAATAATTCAGAAATGTATTTTTCAGAGCAGATCTTGAAGCACAGAAACAATCAGTCTCCCCCCCTGCCGCCCCCAGTCCTTTCCCACGAGACGCATTTGGCTTTGACAGTAATGCGCTTTGGTTTCTCCCTCCTGTAACAAAGCAGGAGACCTGGGCTGAACTTGGCGTATCTATCGCATTTCTGAAAGCTTCTCGAACTATAAATAAACAAACCTTGTCTGTTCTTTTAAAGAACCCAACATGCAAAAGTGGACAAATAAATCCGTACTCATACATGTTCTGACGGTGCTGGCCGGTACCCAGGTACAGGTCATAGCGGGATAGTGTAGCCATCCTCCTGCTTGGCACTTGGCTTTCTTCCCAGGGATTTTTATCTCTAATATTATAATGATTAAATCAACACTAAATTCTTAGAAGTCCAAAATCATGTCAACAGCCACGGAGTCTGGAGAACTGCCCGGGTTTTGCATAGTAACATTGTATCAGGCAATGATGGGATGCTGTAACTGTTTGGAACCATGGTCGGAGTTGGTCCAGCTTTTTCAGCACAAGGAATGCGCTAAAGAAATAGATACACAACCTCTTTCTGCCCCCATAATAGGTACACCTAAGTACCAGATACCCCCTGCTTTCAGCCAGGCCCGCTACGAGATTGATTCTTTTCTTTCTTACGTGCTAGCTTATTCCACAAATGGAATTGAAAGGGATACTGTAGAGTTAAATCGTATGAGGAGGACAGAGGGGTCAAAGGTTAACCGCTCTTGTGCCCCGCCTATTTTAACTCTTTAATAACTTTTTAATCCAGCACCAAGCTGTCTCTGAGCTCATGCGGACGTGACGTGCTACCAACTTCCTGCCAGCTACTGCCGTCACGTGACCGAGGTAAGGCAGCGAATTCAATGGTGCGCGCATTGATAGTCATTGTCAGCAGATGGTTCATGAAAAGAGTCCCGCTTCCTACAACTCCGCAGAAGTTGAGATCATTGCTGGCAGTTTTGGTCAGTAGATCTGTAACCTTGATTGAGCCCTCAGAGCGTTATACTGCTCCACAACAGAACCATTGATTAAATGATTCCTGAGCAGGATTTGATTAATTGGGGTTTTATTTAGTGATCTGAAATTCAAATCGATATCAAATAACGAATTGATCCCAACATACATTACATACAAGTCAGTACTAAAGCAAACGACATTATGAAACAAATCTGATTCGTTTGACTGTTTCACAAAGTACGCTGTTCCTGTACATTGCCCTGTGGTGCTGAATCTGTTGCCAACACCACAGACCAATATTTAACTCTAGCTTGGCTTTTAACACCAAAATTTTATTCATAGGGGTTTTATTTAGTGATCCAAAATTTGAATCAATATAATAATCGAATCGATCCTAACTTACAATGGGTATTTTTTAGTGATCCGAGATCCCAAACAATAACGAAAAAAAAACAAAACGAATCAAAACGTAACAAAATTACGAAACAAAATTCCAAAAGCAAAATTATTTTGGAACGAAACAAAACGAATTTCTCAGTCGTGCACACATCTAGTGCTAACTTAACCAGAGCTGTTGTAATCTTACCAGAACCATTATAGCCTATGAGGTTGTTAAGTTTACAACAACCTTGGAATAAGGCCCACTTTATGGAATCTAGAAGAGAGGCTGAACCTGATGGACGCATGTCTTTTTTCAGCCTATGTAACTATGTAACTATATCCCAACAGTATTTATGGCCACGCTATAATTTGGTCCGATAGTAAGAATTGGCACCTATTACGGCTGCGTTTCGGTCATTTTTCAGTCCGGGAGATTCAAATTCGGGCTTATTGGCATTTCAACTTCCAATAAATGCTCCTCTCAAATATCAGTTCTTGTTGCGGCTGTACATTTATTTTTATTAATGTTTTTCATAAACCTGGCCTAATGGTAATTTCATACAATATATATTTTTTTTATGTTCAAATTTTTTATTTGGAAAAGTAGCCATCAAAACAACAGATAAAGAAATCATGGCCGCGCAGGGCCATCAGAAATACACTTCAGAGCCAGCGGTCACGCAGGACATCATCAGGAAACAAATAAGACAGAGAGAGTAGCGGTCACGCAGGGCCAAGTCTCAAAGAACACAGAATAATAACAAAATGACTGCATAAAGTGACACCGGCAAAACAGAAAACAAAAACTCACGGAAGTAAGGCCACGCCGGGCCGTCTCATAACGGTACAGCAACACATCAAAATAACATAATGAGTCCACAAAGAAGTCATCTTTCACAAAAAAAAGGGGGGCAAAGAAAAGGCACACACCAAAAAGACCAACAGGCCCCCGGATAAAAAAAATCAGGGGAAAAAAGAGAGGTAATGGCAAAGGCCGCATGTATGACTCTCCTGGCTCACTCCTGCAGGTCCGAAGACAGCAGAAGGCCAAGGAAGCGGGTATGTCACAAGGCCAGGGCACTTGAGGGCCAGGCATAGCAGGCAGAGAAATGGTAGCTGTCATGATGGCGCACCCCGAGAACGCCCAAAAAATGCCACACAAAAAAAAAAGGAAGGGGGCGAGGGGGTCAAAAGAGGCCCATAGTGCGATCTGGTGTACAAAAAACACGAAGACATAAAGAGTCAGCCGAGGAGTTACTTGTGGAAAGGAAAAATATAAATCTCAAAATCTCAGTGGTCATGAGGTGGAGGGAGAGGACAGGGGATAAGGGAAAGAAAAGGGGGAAAAAATTGAGGAGTCCCAGAAGCGGCAGCATAAACATAACATGCAAGGCGCTGCTGGGCAAAACCAGGCATGTAACCCTCACAGGGAGGCATGACAGGCAGGAAAACAGCAGGCCAAGGCAGAATCGAACGAAGATCTCCACCGTTCACATCAGACGGATGGTGCAGCGGAAGACGTAGTCCCGCAAGGCCTCCATCCCGATATCCGGTCTTCATGGCCCCCCCAGGGCCACATTCAGGAACCGTCAGGGTATTTGGGTTGTCAGGGAAAGAGGGCCGCCCAACATCCGCGCCAAAGGCCATCGCAGGGGCAGGCTCTTCATCGTCCACCATCAGCAAGATCTCGGCACCCAGGACCGGCTTGACACCATGCAGGGGTGTCACACACTGCAACAAAATAGTAGCCCTCCGCTCCGTGTCGGCAGCGTGGCCACCATCCTGCACATCCAGGTTAGATGGCATGCAGGGGTCCCCCCGAAAGAGGGCAAGAAGAGCCGCAATCGCCCAGGCCACATCGCCCTTTGTTAAGGGCAGGTCATCAAACAAGGGAGCAGTGCCCGTCGGCACACAAGCCGTCTTCAGCGCCAGAGAACCTCTGGACCCAGTAAGGAGTAGTCCCCTTCCGGAGCATCCACTTGACCAAAGGGGAAACATGGGTCCATCATCGCCACTGAACCTAGCTCACCAATGAGGTATCTCAGAGGGCCAAAGGAGTAATGGCAGGTGCCTACAGGTGAAGAAAATGGCTGCTGGTGCTAGGCCGCACTGAGGAGGAGAAAAAAAAATTGTCCTCACGGAGGAGCACACCAACCTAGAAACACCAGCCGCAGGATCACAGGGATATGTCAGCTATCTGGATGAGAGGGTGAGCGGAAAATTCGGTGAGAAATACTTGAAAAATCATCGCTTTTGTGTCGGTAGCTGGGAGCTCTTCAAAGTTGCAGCCGCTCACCTCAACGTCCGGCCAGGCCTCCCGCGGCTGTACATTATAATGGACTATATCAATTTGAATTTATCGGTAAGCTGATTTCCGAAAAATGGATTTTCAGGCAGAAAACAAGACAAGGGAACAAGGCTGAAATCACTTTTAAAACATCAGATTTTTTTAATAGCTTAAAATCACAAATCTGTATGACCACGGCCAAAAATAGACTTCTTGGGGCACTTTGCTGGCCCATTTTATATGGACCAGCGTCATTTTCCAAATGTTGGCTCAGGCTGAATTTTTTTCAGTTGCAGTGAAATTATCCCATAGAGAAGTAATGGTTAATCTGTTCACAGAACGCCGAACTGCACTGAAATGTCAGTGAAATGCCCTGATTTTTGGTGTTTCAGTCTGACAGATTTAAACAGGTGAATCCCATAGGATTCAATGTAAAATAGATACAAGGTTATTCAAAGAGATCCGAATGGCTGGAGAAAGGTAACCGAACGCTGAAAATCAGCTTTCGGTTACCTTTCTTGGCCATTCGGCTATCCAGAGAGCAGGCAATTCGCCAAATCCTGGCGAATTGCCTGAACATACGGCGCCTGTGTGGTGCCTGTTCGAGGGCAGTGAAATCCCCATAAAAAGCACTGCTTTGTCTATTCAGAGAACACAAACCAGCAGTGAAAGGTTCCCGAAATGCCCTGCCATTCGGTGGTTTAATTCGGCAGGTTTATTCAGGCGAATCCCATAGACTTCAATGTTAAAAATATTCCGGTTTTAATTCAATATCTAATAAACCGTTCATTATAAAATTATGCAGTAAAGAGTCTCTTTATTTATAGATTTTTTAGGATGTTTTAAGCATTTTTCTGGATTTTTTTTAAGTTTACTTCTTTTTTCTGTAACAGCCCTTTTTATTATCATTTATTGGATCTTATATGTAAATTTCAGACATTTTCGCTCAGTAGTTTCTTTGCAAACAGCGTTTCACTGTTTTCCTAATTTATTCACTGCCTTCGTTTGCGGTGTCGGCTTTTTCCGGTGGCTTCGCTGCGTGTGATCGGCTCCTGCTTGGGTTTTTCCATCGTCTTCTTCTGGTTAATCCAGATGTCTTTGCGGGTTTCGGCGTGCATTCGCCGGATTTTTGCAGTGACTCTTCGTCGGGTTTGCGCCCGCTTTTCCCTGCGCTTTGACGGCCCTGTGGTGCTTGCTGAATACACCGCAGGGTGGCTGAAATGGGATCGCCGAATCGGCCTGAATTGACGAGAACGAAAAGTCACCGAACGTGCGGTGACTTTTCGATTCTCTTTGTATAACCCTGATAATATCATTTTTATTTTTATTAAATTTTTTTTAGAACACCTTTTTGTATTTTTTTGACAAAATTTTTATTTCCCATTTTTTTTCAATCGATTCTTTTATTCTGTAACACGCCTTTTTTTTATTATTTTAGAGCACCTTTCTATTTACAAACATTTTAATGCATTTTTATTGATTTAAATACCTATTTAGGAGAATAGGAAACTTCCGTTTTTGATGGTTGTTTTCGCAGTTCGGGGGATTTCTCCGCCTCTTCGGCGACGTTCTCCAACTTTTTCATGGGGCTTCGGCGACTCCATCTTCGGCGCGCTACGGTGACACCAAATGGAATCATCAAAGTGCACCGAAATTCAAAGTTTCCTGAAATTTCGGTGATTTGTGACTACCCCCTTCTGTTTCCTTCTGCTGAAACCATAGATCAGGGGTCAGCAACCTTGGCCCACCAGATGTTTTGGAGCTAAATCTCCCACCATGCTCTGCCACGTTGGGTTGGTTGAGCCTCATGAGAAGTTTAGTTTGCCAGATGTTGCCGACTTACAAACCCCATGGTTCTCCAGCCATCCATTGCAATTCAAAAAACTGGGAATGGTAGGCCGTCAACATCTGGAAGGGCTGGAGCGTGAGATCGCATGGAGACTTATCTTCTCGGTGCGTTAGGAATCGGCAGGGTCGGAATCGAGGGCGAGTGAGAAGCTGCAAAGTCTGCTTTTAAGTAGAAAGAATAAAACGGCCTTTCAAATCTAATACATTTAATCCTGTGATTGTTAGAGGTTTGTACGAGGCATTACTCAGCCTCCTGGCACGTCTACCTAAATCCCTCTGTACTGCAAGCTTGCAGGCCTTTAATTAATGATGTATTTTCCAGGCCGATAATGCCGGGTAACATTAACTCCCCGTATCCGATATACAGCACGGGGTATATTTTCATTCATTAAATCATCAAGACAATCTTATTCTCCAGCAGATCTTACAAAAACCTATATTTAAGAGCGTCCCGTGGCTAAAGAGAAGAATTTCTGGGCTCGATACCCCATAATTTAACTCTTGGCCTCGACTACGGAGATCTGAGGGACTTTTTCCATTGAATCGCAAAGAAAAAACAAGCTGAAGCGGACAATTTAATTCTTCGTTACCCGGGTGGGAAAGATGCTGTAACTCTTCTGTGCTGGCACCGAGCCATTTTATTTTGTTTATTTATTTTTATTAAACAAGGGCTGTCAAGCTCCGGCCCCCCAGATGTTTCTGAACTACAACTCCCATGGTACCTTGGCCATCTATAACATTGGAAGCGATCGGGGAATTGTAGGCCTTGGCATATGGGGGTCGTGAATTCTGAAATATGTTTTTGCAAAGAACTGTTGGAAGACAAGACGTTTGGACGCGTAAAATATAGGAAATATAAACAATCTGAAGTGGAAATGAAGCATTAGCAGAGTTACTCGCTAAGTGGGGATTCGGTGGAGAATGGAGGGGTTATTCAGAGAGCACTGAAATGTCGCCAACATTTCGGTGCTCTCTTGTTCCCCGCGCTTCCCTGCACTTCGGGGAATCAAAGTTCCCCAACCTGCGGTGAATGGGTCCCTGGAGTGCAGGGAAAACCTGCCGCAAACCCGTCGAACACCCACCGAACACCCACCGAAGACACGCAGAATCCGCCGCAAACCACGCCGAACACACTGGGAAAAAGCTGACAAACGGGGTAAAAGAAAACAAAAAAACAATACGCTTGAAAGTTTCAAAATTGAAACACTGTTTGCAAAAAAACTACTGAATGAAAATGCCTGAAAGTAACATACAGTATAAGATCCAATGAATGATAATAAAAAGGTCTGTTATAGAAAAAATAAAAAACGCTATTTGTTTTAAAAAAATGGAAAACAAATTTTGTCGAAAAAATCCCGAAAAATGCCTAAAAGATCCTGAAAAACCCAACATTAAATAAAGAGACTTTTTACGGCAGAATAAAATAATAAACAGTTTATTAGATATTGAGTTAAAATGGGAATATTTTTAACATTGAAGCCTATGGGATTCGCCTGAATAAACCTGCTGAATTAAAACACCGAACAGCAGGGCACTTCGGCAACTTTTCTCTGCTTTTCGGTGTCTCTGACTAGATTAACCATTGCTTCTCTATGGGGATTTCACTGCCTTTGAGTTTGAACAGGCACCGTACTTGCAGGCAGTTCGCCAAAATTTGGCGAACTGCCTGTTCTCAGAATAGCCGAATGGCCCCAAAATGTCACCATACTCTTAATTTCAGTGTCCGGTTACATTTCGGGGCCAGATTGGTTCTCTCTGAATAACCCCTTTGGACATCCATTTGGGCCAAAACAGCTGAACAGGAAAACATTTCCTAACCTCTGGACATTCATTCATTTTAACCTAAAATTTGCAAATTTTCACCAGTTCCTATATATAAGGGCTGTTCACGTGGTGTTTTTATTTTCGATATTTGACTGACAGTTAACCCCATAGTGACAAGGCGATATTACCATTGTCAGTCTGAAAGTACCCACTGCTGATTTTACGTTTCTGCGCTGTTTGTGTTTAGCTCTAATTTTCCTCTTACTCGTTTATGGAACCCACACATATTATACACCGTTGTTCTCAGCATTTAATGAACCTTCTAAAGATACCATTATTTCCATCATATCGTATAAGTTACTATAAAAAAACTATGAAATGTGACGAAAACAATGGAAAAAACACACTTTTTCAAACTTTAATCCCCAAAATCTAAAACCGCCAAAAAAGACCCCGACTGAATAGTTTTGAAATTCTGTCCTGAAATTAGAAATACACAATTTTTACATGTTTTTGCTTTTTAAAGACATTATTAGGGTTTAATATTTTTCAAGTATTTTTTATATTATCTTTTTGCTAAAAAAAATAATCTAAGAGTTAACCCCTTCACTCCCAAGATCGAGATCTTCAAAGACACCATCAGGTTCCTGATATCGAGTTATTCCTATCTGCAGCTGTGCGAGAAAAAAAAAGCTAATTAAATTTGTTTGTTGCAATCAAAGTTCGTTTGCATCTGGGCTCCGGAAGGTGCCCCTAATGTTTTAGTACTATAGGCATAATGCACGAGCAGCTAAAATGTGTGTTTTTTTTTAAAAGCAGGGGAATGTGGCTGAATGACATCTCCCCAACTGATCCTGCATGGTGCTCAGAACTGCAGTAGTTCCTTTTGGCCAGTAGATGGCGACATCTGCCTGCCAAATAGGTTATGACAGTAAGGAATACACTTTGCACGTGTCAATCCACTTGGACCCCAGCTCTTCACATATTACAACCACTGGTACAGTCAGTGTTTCATTGTGAATGAGGTCTATACTCCACAGGCGGGCGCCAAGGCTGGTGTCAGACGAGCGTTTTACGAGCGGTAGGAACGTCCATGAGAGTGGACGTTCCTTTCACTCTGACGCCCGTCTGGCCACCTCGCTGAGTGCAGTCAGTGTGCTCAGCGCTGCAAGGCTCGATCCTCCTGTGGAGGATTGCACTTTGCAGCCCCGTCGAACACGCAATGTAGCGCTTCAACAGGGAGGCTTACTGAACGGACGCAGTACGCCTGCTCTAGCGCGCGCAATTTGTGTGTGCGCTACAGTGTGTGGCCGGCCCCGTCGCAGCGTCACAACACTGCGATGGATGCCGGGAGGCACGCCAGTACGGATGCGGACACGGTGTGCTCGTCTGACACCAGCCTAAAAGGTGTGTCTGCTCCGGGAATTGCTCCTGGCTTTGATCTTTTAGGTCCCCATTTACACTTTTTGGATTAAACATTATCATTTTGTGATTATTTACAGATTATAAGTAATACATGCAATACGTGTGCGGCCCCTGACATACTGACTGCGCTGCGCACACCTATCAGTGACCGGACATTTAAATGCTAATAACTACCATTCACTTGAAATGCAAATGTTCCTCTTTTATGAGAAAGTAAGCACCCCGCCCGCCCATCCCAGTATTCCCCCTCCAGGCTCACATTTAGGTTTTAAGTTTCCTTTTTTTTGTATTCCAGGGTGAGTTTAATAGCCCTGGGCAATGGATAATGCAATATGCAAATCCTCAGCTACCTTCAATGGCTGTGTCCATTTGTTCCAAAAATCCCTCCCACGTTCATTATCTACATCAAAGTATACATACATACCCCCATACCTCGAAGCACCCCCCCAAGCACCTACCCCTCTGAAAGACTCAGCTACCTAATACCGCTGTCAGATCTATATGATCCAGGTAAATGATGCCCAACCTTGGCAGCCCTGATATTTTACAATTACAAGTCCCATCATGCTCTGGCACTCTTGGTTGTAACTGGGCATTATAGGTTATTATTTACTTATTATTATTTACTTTTTAGAATTTGTCGGGATTTTTTCGGCAAAGTTTTTGATTCCGATTTCTTTTTAATACTGTTTTTTTATTTTGTAACAGACAATTTTATTGTTATTCATAGGACCTCATTTATATATGTACAGTCATGGCCGAAATTGTTGGCACCCCAGACATTTTTCCAGAAAATCAAGTATTTCTCACAGAAAAGTATTGCAGTAACACATGTTTTGCTATACACATGTTTATTCCCTTTGTGTGTATTGGAACACAACAAAAAAAGTGAGGAAAAAAAAGCAAATTGGACATAATGTCACACAAAACTCCAAGAATGTGCTGGACAAAATTCTTGGCACCCTTAACTAAATATTTGGTTGCACACCCTTTGGAAAAAATAACTGAAATCAGTGGCTTCCTATAACCATCAATAAGCTTCTTACACCTCTCACCTGGAATTTTGGACCACTCTTCCTTTGCAAACTGCTCCAGGTCTCTCTTATTGGAAGGGCGCCTTTTCCCAACAGCAATTTTAAGATCTCTCCACAGGTGTTCAATGGGATTTAGATCTGGACTCATTGCTGGCCACTTCAGAACTCTCCAGTGCTTTGTTGCCATCCATTTCTGGGTGCTTTTTAACATATGTTTGGGGTCATTGTCCTGCTGGAAGACCCAAGATCTTGGATGTAAACACAGCTTTCTGACACTGGGCTCTACAGTGCGACCCAAAATCCTTTGGTAATCCTCAGATTTCATGATGCCTTGCACACATTCAAGGCACCCAGTACCAGAGGCAGCAAAACAACCCCAAAACATCATTGAACCTCCACCATATCTCACTGTAGGTACTGTGTTCTATTCTTTGTAGGCCTCATTCCGTTTTCGGTAAACCGTAGAATGATGTGCTTTGCCAAAAAGCTCTATCTTGGTCTCATCTGTCCACAAGACGTTTTCCCAGAAGGATTTTGGTTTAGTCAAGTACATTTTGGCAAACGGTAGTCTTGCTTTTTTATGTCTCTGTGTCAGCAGTGGGGTCCTCCTGGGTCTCCTGCCATAGCGTTTCATTTCATTTAAATGTTGACGGATAGTTCGCGCTGACACTGATGCTCCCTGAGCCTGCAGGACAGCTTGAATTTCTTTGGAACTTGTTTTGGGCTGCTTATCCACCATCCGGACTATCCTGTGTTGCAACCTTTCATCAATTTTTCTCTTCCGTCCACCCACAGAGAGATTAGCTACAGTGCCATGGGTTGCAAACTTCTTGATAATGTTGAGCACTGTGGACAAAGGCAAATCTAGATCTTTGGAGATAGACTTGTAACCAGGGGTCAAGTCCTGGGAAAAAAAGTGAGGGAACTCACCCACGAATTCCACAACCCCCATTACCTGAAGAAAATATATATATATATATCACGAGTATAGCAGCGCGTGCCGGTGATACCATTTTAATTGGGTTAACTTTACATTTAAAAGACAAGCTTTCAAGAGTGTAAACTGGAAACTATACTGATCAGTGAAAGGTATCACTACGTACAGGTATACTCGTTATTGTGGCAACTGGACTAACGCATTTTATATACAAATATATATATATATCTCTATCTCCAGGCACTGAGCCCCCAGAATAATATACACAGCGCTGAACCCCCAGAATATATACACAGCGCTGAACCCCCAGAATAATATACACAGCGCTGAGCCCCCAGAATAATATACACAGCACTGAGCCCCCAGAATAATATACACAGCACTGAGCCCCAGAATAACATACACAACACTGAGCCTCCAGAATAATATACACAGCACTGAGCCCCCAGAATAACATACACAACACTGAACCCCCAGAATAACATACACAGCACTGAGCCCCCAGAATAATATACACAGCGCTGAACCCCCAGAATATACACAGCGCTGAACCCCCAGAATAATATACACAGCGCTGAGCCCCAGAATAATATACACAGCACTGAGCCCCCAGAATAATATACACAGCGCTGAGCCCCCAGAATAACATACACAACACTGAGCCTCCAGAATAATATACACAGCACTGAGCCCCCAGAATAACATACACAGCACTGAGCCCCCAGAATAATATACACAGCACTGAACCCCAAGAATAATATACACAGCACTGAACCCCAAGAATAATATACACAGCACTGAGCCTCCAGGATAATATACACAGCACTGAGCCCCAGAATAATATACACAGCACTGAGCCCCCAGAATAACATACACAGCACTGAACCCCAAGAATAATATGCACAGCACTGGTTATATGGATATATTTTCCCCAGTTCACATGGATATAATTGCCCAGCTCATATGGATAATGCCCCCAGGTCTCATGGATAATGCCCCAGCTCTCATGGATAATGCCCCCAGGTCTCATGGATAATGCCCCAGGTCTCATGGATATTGCCCCCTGGTCTCATGGATATGCCCCAGCTCTCATGGATAATGCCCCAGCTCTCATGGATAATGACCCCAGCTCTCATGGATAATGACCCCAGCTCTCATGGATAATGCCCCCAGCTCTCATGGATAATGCCCCCAGCTCTCATGGATAATGCCCCCAGCTCTCATGGATATTGCCCCAGCTCTCATGGATATTGCCCCAGCTCTCATGGATATTGCCCCAGGTCTCATGGATAATGCCCCAGCTCTCATGGATAATGCCCCAGCTCTCATGGATATTGCCCCAGGTCTCATGGATAATGCCCCAGCTCTCATGGATAATGCCCCAGCTCTCATGGATAATGCCCAGCTCTCATGGATATTGCCCCAGCTCTCATGGATAATGCCCCAGGTCTCATGGATAATGCCCCAGCTCTCATGGATATTGCCCCAGCTCTCATGGATATTGCCCCAGCTCTCATGGATATTGCCCCAGCTCTCATGGATAATGCCCCAGCTCTCATGGATATTGCCCCAGGTCTCATGGATAATGCCCCAGGTCTCATGGATAATGCCCCAGGTCTCATGGATAATGCCCCAGGTCTCATGGATATTGCCCCAGCTCTCATGGATATTGCCCCAGGTCTCATGGACAATGCCCCAGGTCTCATGGATAATGCCCCAGCTCTCATGGATATTGCCCCAGCTCTCATGGATATTGCCCCAGCTCTCATGGATATTGCCCCAGGTCTCATGGATAATGCCCCAGGTCTCATGGATAATGCCCCAGCTCTCATGGATATTGCCCCAGCTCTCATGGATAATGCCCCAGGTCTCATGGATAATGCCCCCCCAGCTCTCATGGATATTGCCCCAGCTCTCATGGATATTGCCCCAGCTCTCATGGATAATGCCCAGCTCTCATGGATATTGCCCCAGGTCTCATGGATAATGCCCCAGCTCTCATGGATCATGCCCCAGCTCTCATGGATATTGCCCCAGGTCTCATGGATATTGCCCCAGCTCTCATGGATAATGCCCCAGGTCTCATGGATAATGCCCCCCCCAGCTCTCATGGATATTGCCCCAGCTCTCATGGATATTGCCCCAGCTCTCATGGATAATGCCCCAGCTCTCATGGATATTGCCCCAGCTCTCATGGATAATGCCCCAGGTCTCATGGATAATGCCCCCCAGCTCTCATGGATATTGCCCCAGCTCTCATGGATATTGCCCCAGCTCTCATGGATAATGCCCCAGCTCTCATGGATATTGCCCCAGGTCTCATGGATAATGCCCCAGGTCTCATGGATATTGCCCCAGGTCTCATGGATAATGCCCCAGGTCTCATGGATAATGCCCCCCCAGCTCTCATGGATATTGCCCCAGCTCTCATGGATATTGCCCCAGCTCTCATGGATAATGCCCCAGCTCTCATGGATATTGCCCCAGGTCTCATGGATAATGCCCCAGCTCTCATGGATAATGCCCCAGCTCTCATAGATATTGCCCCAGGTCTCATGGATATTGCCCCAGCTCTCATGGATAATGCCCCAGGTCTCATGGATAATGCCCCCCCAGCTCTCATGGATATTGCCCCAGCTCTCATGGATATTGCCCCAGCTCTCATGGATAATGCCCCAGCTCTCATGGATATTGCCCCAGGTCTCATGGATAATGCCCAGCTCTCATGGATAATGCCCCAGCTCTCATGGATATTGCCCCAGGTCTCATGGATATTGCCCCAGCTCTCATGGATAATGCCCCAGGTCTCATGGATAATGCCCCCCCAGCTCTCATGGATATTGCCCCAGCTCTCATGGATATTGCCCCAGCTCTCATGGATAATGCCCCAGCTCTCATGGATATTGCCCCAGCTCTCATGGATAATGCCCCAGGTCTCATGGATAATGCCCCCCCAGCTCTCATGGATATTGCCCCAGCTCTCATGGATATTGCCCCAGCTCTCATGGATATTGCCCCAGCTCTCATGGATAATGCCCCAGCTCTCATGGATATTGCCCCAGGTCTCATGGATAATGCCCCAGGTCTCATGGATATTGCCCCCTGGTCTCATGGATAATGCCCCAGGTCTCATGGATAATGCCCCAGGTCTCATGGATAATGCCCCAGGTCTCATGGATATTGCCCCAGCTCTCATGGATAATGCCCCAGGTCTCATGGCTATTGCCCCAGCTCTCATGGATATTGCCCCAGCTCTCATGGATATTGCCCCAGCTCTCATGGATATTGCCCCAGGTCTCATGGATAATGCCCCAGCTCTCATGGATAATGCCCCAGCTCTCATGGATAATGCCCCAGCTCTCATGGATATTGTCCCAGCTCTCATGGATATTGCCCCAGCTCTCATGGATATTGCCCCAGGTCTCATGGATAATGCCCCAGCTCTCATGGATAATGCCCCAGGTCTCATGGATATTGCCCCAGCTCTCATGGATATTGCCCCAGGTCTCATGGATAATGCCCCAGCTCTCATGGATAATGCCCCAGGTCTCATGGATAATGCCCCAGCTCTCATGGATAATGCCCCAGGTCTCATGGATATTGCCCCAGCTCTCATGGATATTGCCCCAGCTCTCATGGATAATGCCCCAGGTCTCATGGATAATGTCCCAGCTCTCATGGATATTGCCCCCCTGGTCTCATGGATATTGCCCCCCTGGTCTCATGGATATTGCCCCCCTGGTCTCATGGATATTGCCCCCCCCCAGGTCTCAGGGATACTGCCCCCCCAGCTCACCTTTGCTGCTGCTTCTCCACATTGCCAGCGGCCGCGTGCTTCCTGCTTCAGTGGCCGCTGACAGGAAGTGCAGCCGCTCGCCTGGGAACTATGAAACAGCCAGGCGAGCGGCTCCACCTCCTGTCAGCTGGCCCTTGTAACAGGAAGCACGCCGGCCGCCGGCAATGTGCGGCGGCGGCGTTCGGGCTCGGGCCACAGCGGGAACGCTGCGTTCCCGCAGCGTTCCCGCTCGACTCGAGCCCTGCTTGTAACCTTGAGATTGTTGATATTTTTCCACAATTTTGGTTCTCAAGTCCTCAGACAGTTCTCTTCTCCTCTTTCTGTTGTCCATGCTTAGTGTGGCAAACACAGACACACAATGCAAAGACTAACAGGGTTATTCAGAGAGCGTGAAAAGCAGGAGAATGACTGGAGAATAACTGGAGAATGAAAAATTCTAGGTCAAAATAGCCAAACCAGAAAAATTCTCCCTTTCATCTCACTTTGCAAATCGGCTATTTTGACCTAGAATTTTTCATTCTCCAGTTATTCTCCAGTCATTCTCCTGCTTTTCACGCTCTCTGAATAACCCTGTATGTGAACTTCTCTCCTTTTTATCTGCTTACAGGTGTGATTTTTATATTGCCCACACCTGTTACTTGCCTCAGGTGAGTTTACAGGAGCATCACATGCTTGAAACAATCTTATTTATCCCCAATTTTGAAAGTGTGCCAAGAATTTTGTCCAGCCCATTTTTGGAGTTTTGTGAGACATTATGTCCAATTTGCTTTTTTTTCCTCCCTATATTTGTTTTGTTCCAATACACACAAAGGGAATAAACATGTGTATAGCAAAACATGTGTTACTGCAATACTTTTCTGTGAGAAATACTTGATTTTCTGGAAAAGTTTCTGGGGTGCCAACAATTTTGGCCATGACTGTATATATATTTATTTATATGTCATTTCCAGCTATTTTCATGCACTATTTTTTATAAAACGCGTTTTAATTGTTTCAGGTTTTTTCGCCTCTGTTCGGCAGCATGTGGACTTTTTCCAGCACCTAGTCGGTGGTCTGATCGGCGAATCTGTTCGAGTTTGTGGTCGCGTTCGGCAGTTTTTTTGGATTGATTCGGCAGTTGTGCGGTAGTTTTTCAAATCGATTCGGTGGTTTTAGGATGCGATCAGAGGGTCGATTAGCCGCACTTTGGGGTCCCTGCGGTGAATGATGAATTTTACTCACTGAAGTGCAGCGAACGAGGGAGCATTTCGGTGCTCTCTGAAAACCCCTTAAGTCTCTTGTATCTTTATAAAGACAAAAGACCTTATTTATTACAGCACCGAGGGCAGGGCAGCCATCAGAAATGATGGGGCCCCTTACTAAACCTCACGATGGGGCCCCCCAGGGCCCCCCCCTCAACCTCTAACAGCTTTTCTCCCCCTTCAAAAAAAAAAAGGACATAACATAGCACCACAGCAATAAAACTCCCAGTAATGTGCCGTGTGTATTAGCTTATCACAGTATCCACAGCAATAAAACTCACAGTAATGAGCGGTGTGTCTGAACGTATCACAGAATCCACAGCAAAAAATCTCACAGAAACGGGCTGTGTATGATGGCCTTTGGGTTTGGGTCTGGGCCTGGGCCCTGGGTCTGGTCCCTGGGACTGGGCCTTGGGGTCTGGTCCCTGAGGTCTGGTCCCTGAGGTCTGGGCCCTGAGGTCTGGGTCTGGCCTGGGGTCTGGTCCCTTGGGTCTAGCCTGGGCCCTGGTCTCTGGGTCTGGTCCCTGGGCCTTGGGGTCTGGGCCCTGGGTCTTGGGGTCTGGGCCTTGGTCTGGGCCCTGGGTTCTGGGCCTTGGGGTCTGGGCCCTGGGTTTGGGCCTAGGGGTCTGGGCCCTGGGTTTTGGGGTCTGGGCCCTGGGGTCTGGGCCTTGGGGTCTGGGCCCTGCGGTCTGGGCCTAGGGTTTGGGCTTTGGGGTCTGGGTCTTGGGGTCTGGGTCCTGGGCCTTGGGGTCTGGGCCCTGGGTTTGGGCCTTGGGGTCTGGGCCCTGGGTTTGGGCCTAGGGGTCTGGGCCTAGGAGTCTGGGCCCTGGGTTTGGCCCTGGGTTTGGGCCTTGGGCCCTGGGTCTGGGCCTTGGGGTCTGGGCCCTGGGTCTGGGCCTTAGGGTCTGGGCCCTAGGGTCTGGGGTCTGGGCCCTGGGTCTGGGCCTTGGGGTCTGGGTCTTAGGGTCTGGGTCCTAGGCCTTGGGGTCTGGGCCCTGGGTATGGGGTCTGGACCCTAGGGTCTGGGCCCTGGGTCTGGGTCCTGGGGTCTGGGCCTGGGTTTGGCCTAGGGGTCTGGGCCTAGGAGTCTGGGCCCTGGGTTTGGGCCTGGGTTTGGGCCTTGGGGTCTGGGTCCTGGGCCTTGGGGTCTGGGCCTGGGTCTGGGCTTAGGGTCTGGGCCCTAGGGTCTGGGGTCTGGGCCCTGGGTCTGGGCCTTGGGGTCTGGGTCTTAGGGTCTGGGTCCTAGGCCTTGGGTCTGGGCCTGGGTATGGGGTCTGGACCCTAGGGTCTGGGCCCTGGGTCTGGGTCCTGGGGTCTGGCCCTGGGTTTGGCCTAGGGGTCTGGGCCCAGGGTCTGGGCCCTGGGTTTGGGCCTAGGGGTCTGGGCCCTGGGTCTTAGGGTCTGGGCCCTGGGTTTGGGCCTAGGGGTCTGGGCCCTGGGTCTGGGCCTTAGGGTCTGGGCCCTGGGTTTGGGCCTAGGGGGTCTGGGCCCAGGGTCTGGGCCTTGGGTCTGGGCCTTGGGGTCTGGGCCCTGGGTTTGGGCCTAGGGGTCTGGGCCCTGGGTCTTAGGGTCTGGGCCCTGGGTTTGGGCCTAGGGGGTTTGGGCCTAGGGGGTTTGGGCCTAGGGGGTCTGGGCCCTGGGTCTGGGCCCAGGGTCTGGGCCCTGGGTCTGTGCCCTGGGTCTGGGCCTTGGGGTCTGGGCCCTGGGTCTGGGCCTTAGGGTCTGGGTTCTGGGCCCTGGGTTTGGGCCTAGGGGTCTGGGCCCTGGGTCTGGGCCCTGGGCCTTTGCCCTGGGTCTGGGCCATAGGGTCTGGGCCCTGGGTTTGGGCTTTGGGTCTTGGGGTCTGGGCCCTGGGCATTTGCCCTGGGTCTGGGCCATAGGGTCTGGGCCCTGGGTCTGGGCCTTGGGGTCTGGGTCCTGGGCCTTGAGGTCTGGGCCCTGGGTTTGGGCCTTAGCGTCTGGGCCCTGGGTCTGGGCCTTGGGGTCTGGGCCTTAGGGTCTGGGCCCTGGGTTTGGGTCTAGGGGGTCTGGGCCCTGGGTTTGGGCCCTGGGTCTGGGCCTTAGGGTCTGGGCCTTGGGGTCTGGGCCTAGGGGTCTGGGCCCTGGGTCTGGGCCCTTGCCCTGGGTCTGGGCCATAGGGTCTGGGCCCTGGGTCTGGGCCCTGGGTTTGGGCTTTGGGTCTTGGGGTCTGGGCCCTGGGCATTTGCCCTGGGTCTGGGCCATAGGGTCTGGGCCCTGGGTCTGGGCCCTGGGTTTGGGCCTAGGGGTCTGGGGTCTGGGTCTTAGTGTCTGGGCCCTAGGGTCTGTGCCCTGGGTTTGGGCCTAGGGGTCTGGGCCCTGGGTTTGGGCCCTGGGTCTGGGCCTTGGGGTCTGGGCCCTGGGTTTGGGCCTAGGGGTCTGGGCGCTGGGTTTGGGCCCTGGGTCTGGGCCTTGGGGTCTGGGCCTTGGGGTCTGTGCCTTGGGGTCTGGGCCCTGGGTCTGGGCCTTGGGGTCTGGGCCTTTGGGTCTGGGCCTTGGGGTCTGGGCCCTGGGTCTGGGCCTTAGGGTCTGGGTCCTGGGCCTTGGGGTCTGGGCCTTGGGGTCTGGGCCCTGGGTCTGGGCCTTAGGGTCTGGGCCCTGGGTCTGGGCCTTGGGGTCTGAGCCCTGGCTCACCACTCGCTGTCTTCTATCTTCTTTTCTTCTGTCTTCTGCTCTTCTTTTCTTCACCTTTTCTTTAATCTTCTTCTCTTCTTCTCCCCGGCCCCTCCAGCTCCGGCGCGCAGCTTCACTGAGTGGAGGGGCGGAGCCAAAGCAACATGCTTGGGAGGCCCCTCACACGCTGCTTGGCCCCGCCCGGCCAGGAAGTGAAGCTGCCAGGAGCCGGAGGAGACACAGTGTCTCCTCCGGCTCCTGCAGCAGCAGCAGCAGGGACACAGCTCCGGATACGGACTCATCGAGTCCGATACCGGAGCTGTTAAAGGGCAACGCCGCTGCCGTCGGGGGCCCGGGACCCCCCCCGGGCCCCGGCAGCCCGGGCCCCCACCGGGCCCGGCCCGGGCCCCTTACGGCAGCATTGAGCGTAATGCCCTGATGGCGGCCCTGACCGAGGGGAAGATGCTGCTAAGCAAGGTGCTGATTATTAGAAAAATAAATAAAATGAAATATATCCGCAAACCCATAAAACGTATGTGTCAGTTATCTGGAAGCCAAATGTTTACATATATCTATATATATATATATATATATATATATACACCTTGATAAAGGCTTCTAGGAGCCGAAACGTCGGTCCTTTTTATGTAGATCTTTAATAAGCTTTATTATTTTACCATAAGACCCAGAGTGCTCCCATTTTGCCATTTTTGTATTTATGCCCTAACGGGTAGCACCTGGGCACTGCCACTATCTTTAACTGAGTGCTTTATCCCTCCTTGGATTTTTATATATAGATACAGTATATATACACTATATTGCCAAAAGTATTCGCTCACCTGCTTTGACTCACATATGAATTTAAGTGATATCCCATTCCTAATCCATAGGGTTCAATATGACGTCGGTCCACCCGTTGCAGCTATAACAGCTTCAGCTCTTCTGGGAAGGCTGTCCACAAGGTTTAGGAGTGTGTTTATGGGAATATTTGACCATTCTTCCAGAAGCGCATTTGTGAGGTCACACACTGATGTTGGACGAGAAGGCCTGGCTCTCAGTCTCCGCTCTAATTCATCCCAAAGGTGTTCTATCGAGTTGAGGTCAGGACTCTGTGCAGGCCAGTCAAGTTCATCCACACCAGACTCTGTCATCCATGTCTTTATGGACCTTGCTTTGTGCACTGGCGCACAGTCATGTTGGAAGAGGAAGGGGCCAGCTCCAAACTGTTCCCACAAAGTTGGGAGCATGGAATTGTCCAAAATGTCTTGGTATGCTGAAGCATTCAGAGCTCCTTTCACTGGAACTAAGGGGCCATGCCCAGCTCCTGAAAAACAACCCCACACCATAATCCCCCCTCCACCAAACATTACACTTGGCACAATGCAGTCAGACAAGTACCGTTCTCCTGGCAACCGCTAAACCTAGACTCGTCCATCAGATTGCCAGGTGGAGAATGCGATTCGTCACTCCAGAGAACGCGTCTCCACTGCTCTACAGTCCAGTGGCGGCGTGCTTTACACCACTCCATCCGACGCTTTGCATTGCACTTGGTGATGTATGGCTTGGATGCAGCTGCTTGACCATGGAAACCCATTCCATGAAGCTCTCTGCGCACTGTTCTTGAGCTAATCTGAAGGCCACATGAAGTTTGGAGGTCTGTAGCGATTGACTCTGCAGAAAGTTGGCGACCTCTTCGCACTATGCGTCTCAGCATCTGCTGACCCCGCTCTGTCAGTTTATGTGGCCTACCACTTCGTGGCTGAGTTGCTGTCCTTCCCAAACACTTCCACGTTCTTATAATACAGCTGACAGGTGACTGTGGAATATTTAGGAGCGAGGAAATTTCACGACTGGATTTGTTGCACAGGTGGCATCCTATCACAGTTCCACGCTGGAATTCACTGAGCTCCTGAGAGCGACGCAGTCCTTCACAAATGTTTGTAAAAACAGTCTGCATGCCTAGGTGCTTCATTTTATATACCTGTGGCCATGGAAGTGATTGGAACACCTGATTCTGATTATTTGGATGGGTGAGCCAATACTTTTGGCAATATAGTGTATATAGATATTTATTTATTTCTATGTAAAACATTTCTCTCCCATGTTAAAAATCCATACTTTTTTTATCACATCATTGACTGATCCGGTTCTAAATGTAAATGGGCAGGTGTCGTTTTTCTATGCAATTTCTGCACAAGATATTTTCAGTGTTGATTTAATTCTCTCGTGTTATGTGATAACTGTATTACATTTGCTGTTTGCGTTGCGGTTTCTTTGTGGTTAACAGGCAAATAAAAAATAAAAAGACTCGCAAGCAACCCTTAAAAACCAGCCGAGTCGTGCAGACCAGCAAACCTAACTTGTGGTGGGCAGGTTTCATGAAGGGTTTAGGAGGTCAATATCCGAAATACATTTTCAAGCATTTTATCACAAGTCCAGGAACTTGCTTAGACCTCATTGGGCCCCAAGTCCAAGATACCAGGAAACTGCAAGGTCAGTTGGATCTCTGGAAAAGCTGGCTCAATCATGACATGACCTCCATTACTAACTACGTATGTAGTATGAAGAATTTTGTACAGGTTGGGATATAGTGGAGAATGTGACTTGCATGTGCTGGCTGGTTCCATGATTATTCCTCACGAAACACAGCCTGGCTGGGTTTACTAATCGTGGCATCACATGAAAGTTAACATAAAATGCTTATTTATTATCTTAATGCCCACCATTGGTCTTGATTTGGTTTGTGTTCCAATGGCATCTTTATCCATTTGGACAGTGTGGGTTCCCTCCATCTGTACTGGAGACGTGGTACCTCATGCAGCCACAAATATCTGTATCATGATGTTGTATTATGATATTGTCCATACATTTCCATCCAAAGAACTTTGGTTAATGTCCTCTTTTTCTATTCATCCTCTGTCAACAATCATTGAAATAGTTATGGGTTCCCATCAGGGAAAGTCTCAAGGTAGCTGCAGGTTTCCATCAAGGACAGTTGTGAGTTAGTTGCAGGTTCCCATCAAGGAAAGTCTTGATGTAGCTGTAGGTTCCCTCAAGGAAAGGGTGGAGGTAGTTGTAGGTACCCATGAAGACATATCTGAGATAATTGTAGGATTCTAACGTGGAAAGTCATTAGGTGATAGTAATTCACATCAAGGAACGTGATCAGATAGTTGCAGTTTCCCATAAAGGAAGTGTTGAGATGATTGTAGGATTCCATCAAGGATTGTGTTGAGATAGTTGTATATTCTTATCAAGGAATGTGTCGAGATAGGGGGTTATTCATAGACATCCGAATTGTGGCCGAAAGGTAACCGAACAGTGAAATTCAGTGTACAGTTACCTTTCCTGGCCATTCGGCTATCCAGAAAGCAGCCAGTTCGCCAAATCTTGGTGAATTGCCTGCACATACGGTGCCTGTTCGGTGCCTGTTCAAGGGCAGTGAAATCTCCATAGAGAAGCAATGCTTCATCTTTTCAGATAACACCAAAAGTTGCCGAAATGCCCTGCTGTTCGGTGGTTTCATTCGGCATTATTATTCAGACAAATCCCATAGGCTTCAATGTTAAAAATATTCCCGTTTTAATTCAATATCTAATAAACCGTTTAATATTATATTTTGCAGTAAAAAGTCTCTTTATTTATAGATTTTTTAGGATCTTTTAGGGATTTTTAGGGATTTTTTTTGGCCAAATTTTTTTCCCGTTTTTAAAAAAAAAGTCTTTTCATTTTTCCGTAACAGACCTTTTTATTATCATTCATTGGATCTTATGTGTAAATTCCAGACATTTTCGTTCAGTAGTTTTTTTTGCAAACAGCATTTCAATTTTCAAACTTTCAAGCGTACTGTTTTATTTTTTTTTCGCCTCGTTCGTCTGAGTGTCGGCTTTTTCCAGCGGCTGCTCTGCGCTGTGATCTGCGGCTAGTCGGGTTTCTCCAGTGTGTTCGGCGTTGTTAATCCAGATGTTTTCTTTAGGTTTCGGTGAGTGTTCGGTTAGTGTTCGGCGGGTTTGCGGTGAGTAGGGTATTAACACCTTGCTGTGTTAAGAGTGTTTGGTGCTATAGTTATTGGTCGCACAACAAGTGATTATGTAGGCATGCAGCTCACCACAGGTGTGTCCCTCACCCACAAACAATCTATAAAAAATTCCATCTTAATTGTAAGGGAGCGCAAGAGATGGATCTAGTTGATAGCCATTCTCAGATAATGTCACAATTCTTTTGGTGATCAATGTATATCTATACAGTCACTATAAGAGAAATAGAACTAATTGCGCAGTATTGTTACACACATTTGTATATTAGTCAATGTATACTCTATATAGAAGGGTCACTCACAAATAAAGAGCCTATAGGCTCTTAGTATTCGCCTTTAAGCCTCTGTGGAGGCCTCCTCACATCAAACGAAATGTTGCTTGATGTATTCAAATTTCTATTGGTAACTTAAACCTCGGTTGGAAGATATAAAAAAGAACAACACATAGCACAATACCATTGGAGGCAAATAGCAGTATTTAGATATATCGATCTACTCACACATTCATGAGCCTCCCAATAAGTGGCTCAGTACTTGGGCTTTGGACCACTTAAGAATGGTCCCACCTCTTCCACGAAGTCTCCGCTGAATAGATACAACCAGTGGTCCAAAAAGCTAGTAAAAGGAGGATTTATTGCATAAAATACAAAGAAAATATAAAAGAAATTGGGGCTACCGAAACGCGTTTCTCTTGCTTAAACTGCAAGCTTCATCAGTCGGACTGATGTCCATGAACTACAACTCCCATGCTTCTCCATCCATCTAATGCAGCCAGAGTTTTCTGGGAGTTGTAGTTCAGGAACATCTTGGGGGGTCGGAGTTTGGACATCCCTGCTGTAAAGGATAAATGAATACATGGAAAATTAAAAATGGCAAAATTGCTCTTAAACCCTACATTTACAGTAAGTGATAACTATACAACCCATGGTTTAAATAATGTTTTTTCTGCAAAAAGTGCTTGGCGGTGATAGGGTTAAAGGGTATAGAGATGACATTATATAGGCTAATTTTCATTTTTCACTTTATTTGAATGCAACACTTTGTATACACGTTTTGGCAGTGAAAGGGTTAAGGACGCAATTAGACAGTCAGTATGCAGTTTACGATCGAGTAACCCGATCTGGTTTATCCGTGTAATGGAGGCACCAGAAGTTATTCTTCGTGACATTTGGTATTTTACTGGTCTCGTGCCAGTTATTATTTTTTTTTGGACTCTTTGTGTCTCTTCAAAGGGACAGTCCTTCCCCAGCTGTCCCAATAAAATAATAAAAAATAAAAGGTTTTCGGGAAGCTCCATATCATGTCTATTTAGCCAGACCATGCCGCGAGCGCGTATTATACATATTTCTGTCGGAAAGAAAAGGTGCTGCGAACAGCTGAGAGCCACAGCTGGGAATTCGAAACCGAGAACAAAGGATTCTGGAAAATGTTAGCGATTCAATGTCGCACTTTCTGAAGTTTGTGACAATGGGATTTAGAGAAGATAACCAAACAATGAATTCCTCTGACAAGCGGTCTCATAAGCACAGATTTTGGGGAAAAGACGCATACACAAAACAACGAATGCGGAAAGCAAAGTAGAAACAAAACAAAGAATATATGAAACAACGAACAAACAAAACAATACCTAAAACAAAGTATAGACAAAACAAAGAATATATGAAACAACGAACAAACAAAACAATACCTAAAACAAAGTATAGACAAAACAAAGAATATATGAAACAACGAACAAACAAAACAATACTTAAAACAAAGTATAGACAAAACAAAGAATATATGTAACAACGAACAAACAAAACAATACCTAAAACAAAGTATAGACAAAACAAAGAATATATGAAACAACGAACAAACAAAACAATACTTAAAACAAAGTATAGACAAAACAAAGAATATATGTAACAACGAACAAACAAAACAATACCTAAAACAAAGTATAGACAAAACAAAGAATATATGAAACAACGAACAAACAAAACAATACTTAAAACAAAGTATAGACAAAACAAAGATATATGTAACAACGAACAAACAAAACAATACCTAAAACAAAGTATAGACAAAACAAAGAATATATGAAACAACGAACAAACAAAACAATACTTAAAACAAAGTATAGACAAAACAAAGAATATATGAAACAACGAACAAACAAAACAATACCTAAAACAAAGTATACACAAAACAAAGAATATATGAAACAACGAACAAACAAAACAATACCTAAAACAAAGTATAGACAAAACAAAGAATATATGTAACAACGAACAAACAAAACAATACCTAAAACAAAGTATAGACAAAACAAAGAAAATATGAAACAACAAACAAACAAAACAATACCTAAAACAAAGTATACACAAAACAAAGAATATATGAAACAACGAACAAACAAAACAATACCTAAAACAAAGTATACACAAAACAAAGTATACACAAAACAGAATACAAAAACAACAATCGCACAAAACAACAAACACAAAACAATGCACAAAACAACGAACGCACAAAATAAAAAATACAGAAAACAGCAAACACTGGAAACAAAAAATACACAAAAAATGAAAGCACAAAGCAAAGGATACACAAAACAACGAACACACAACACAATGCACAAAAAATACAGAAAACAAAACAAAGGATTAACAAAACAACAAACACACAAAACAAAGAGTACCCTTAACAATGAATGCAGGAAACAATACAGAAAACATCAAATGCATGAAACAAAGAATACACAAAACAACGAGCACATAAAACGAATACACTAAATGACAAACACTCAAAACAAAGAATGCACTCAACGACGAACACATGAAACAAAGAATGCACTAAATGATAAATGTACAAAACAAAGGATGTACTAAAGAAGAAAAGCATGAAACAATACACTAAACAACGTACACATGAAACAAAGAACACGCAATGCAACAAACGCACAAAACAAAACTAACTCAGCATATACACAACTCTATTTTATTTTATTTAACTAAGCAGTGTATTGGTGACAATTGCGCGGGAATCACAAATTTCAAGTCATTATAACTGAGATGACAGAATTGGTGACTTTAGAAAAGATTTTCAAATTTGACTTTTTGAGCCCAACTTGTCCCTTCAACTAGTCATTAACCTCTTTACACATTACACGCAACCTTACAATGTATGGTAAGAGTGCAGTACTCCAATTTTATTGTGAAGCATAAACCCAGTTAATAGCTGTCTTATGTGGGCTGCGCACCAGTCATCTGCAACAATATTTACAGAGGTTTGGGATCATTTTTACATTTCAAAGTATTTGCATATAATGTATATAAACATATATTTTTAAAATGTTTTGTGGCTTTTAGCACATTGCACACCCTATGCTCATATTTAGTCTTGTCACCCTTTGTGCGGTGTGTGTCTCAAAGTGTGATATACAGTAGAGCATGTCCTTTTTTTATAATGTAACATACCACATGCGACCCCTCCGCTTCACTTTAGCTTTAAAGACCGCAGACCTTTTTGGAAACACCCAATATAAACCGTGGGTAATGGAAATTTTAACAACATATGGCACAGGTTGCCACAGAGTTGGTGTGCCCCATTTCAGCAAGTCCAACTCTAATAAATCCTAACAAGTGCTTTCATGAGACTAACCCACTTATTTGGGGCACACACCCTCCAGGGGCTCTCTGCCCCCCCTGTTAGGACAATCAGTCATCTGTATTTTCTGCATGTTGTGTTGAGCTTTGTCAACAATGCAATGTACAAGTCAAATCCCAGTATTAACTTGTCTTGGGTCAATGTAAGTCAAGGCTCACCTGCTTGCGGGATTCCCCTGTCACCGGCCGTGCTGGGCCACCACGTTGCCGTCGTCTGGCAGTGCATTCAGCGGGTGTCCGCATGGCGGGAGGTCCTCCTCGTGCCAAGGTGGCCTGGGTGAACCTGTCCCTGCAGGGCCTTGCGGTGCCTGGACCTCTACTCCGGTGCGTGCGGGCTGTTCTCGGCCCGCTCGGCCGGAGTGTAGGGTGGCAGCCTCTCGTCCAGCCCTTGGTGGCAGGTGTGCCCTCCTGCTGGGGACCTGGGGCAGGCTGCAGCTGTGCATCTCCTTGTGGGGGGTGTGGCCTCCACACAGTGCAGGAGGGGAGAAATGCTGGGGAAAGCCTCGACTTCAGGCGGCAGGCCCGGTGCTCAGGGTGCTTCCCCTGGGGTTGTGGCTGGGCGGAACTCCCTATATAAACCTGTCTCACCAGGTATGCGGTGCTCAGTTGTCTCCTTGCCTTGATACTGTGCTCACTGAACTACCTCCTTTACCACTGACCAGATATGCACATCCTTTGACCATCCTAGATTGCTGCCCGCCCCACTGACCTATTGGCTAGACCAGTGGTTCCCATTTCCCCAAGGTAATCCTTAAAATCTGGCCTGTTAGGGGTACTTGAGGACTGCAGTTGGGAACCATCGGGCTATGATTTCCGATTATCCCATGGACACCATGTTTTTGGACTTCCTTTCCCAGTCCTGCATTATTGGGCTCCTACCCACCGCCCAAACATGACAATGTAGGAGTTTACCACCAAGGTCACCTTCCTGTTTATCTTGAGAATGAGAAATGAAAAAATGTCTAATGGTGTCGGTTTCCAACCATTAGGACATGATTTTTCTTTATCCCAGTGTAGGTTTAGTTTTTTTTTTTTTTTTGTTATTCAAAATTTTTTATTTTGTAAGAAAGTCAGCCATACAATAAACCGCTCCACATAATAGAAAAATGCAGTAGAGAGAAACATAAAACTAAAATAAAATAAATGCACAGGGTCAACAGCGCCTAGATAAGAGACCATGGCCGAACTGCGTCAAGCTAACATGACAACACTTATCAATCGTGAGCCCCCAAAATGCGGAAGCAGAGGGTGTTAAAAAAAGGGGGGGAAGAGAGGATACCAGGTAAAGGAGCACCCCGTTTTCAATAAAACACGTGGCGCTCACGGCTCATCCCCGTTCCACCGGAGGGGTTCAGGGGGCCGAAGAGGAGGCGACAGGGTAAGGGCCGTGGTAGGGCCTAAAAAGGCAGCGAGAGCCTAGGTAGCTGCCTCAAGGCTCGCCTACCACCCAACCCTGCTCCCAGGGAAGGGGATATAAGGGAAGGGGAAAATAGAGGGGGGGGATAATAATTAAAAATAAAAACACACCCCCCGCCAGCTAATCTGCAATATCCATATTGAAACAAAAACGCTGTGAAATAGTCAAACTTATAGAGAGCCGGCAATCAAAAAGTCACGACTTATGTCCTGAAAAGTTTAGGCAACTCAGTCTGGAGCACCGTGGTGTAAAGGAGAACCGCCGGACGATCCCTCTTGAGTGCCGCTGAAAGAGTCATAGGGTAGACCCAAGGAATGCAGGTGGGCTTCAGCTTCTTCGACTGTGGAGGCCATAAGCAAGCGACCGTCTTCTCGTCGAATTATCAGGGAACCCTGGACACCCCATTGATATCGAACGCCCTGGATACGTAAGAGGGTCGCACCGGTCGAAAACGACGTCAGGCAGCGATAGTCAGGTAAGAGAGGTAAGAGGTCAGGTAAGAGAGGTCTCTATATACAGCAATATGAGTGCCCTCAATACTGCAGGGATATTCCGTGTCGCCCGAAGCATTGCGGCGTGGAGAGATACATCCCGAAGTGTCACAATGACGTCCCGGGGAGCGTCCACAGGAGCCATAGCGGCCTTCCTCACACGAAGGGATTGCAAAATAGGGTCTCCGAGGGGAGGAGTGCTGCCACAAATCGAGCGACGTAAGGTAGTAAATCCGAATCCTTCACCGTTTCTGGTACCCCACCAAGTTTCACATTACGATGTTGATGCCTTGATTCCAACGCCACAACAGCAGATTGGAGACCATCCAGTTGTTGCTGAATTGCTTGTAAGTGGGAAGAGGATGCGGCCTGCACCTCCTCCACCACTTTCGTGCGAGTCTGAACGTCCAGTAACTGGGCCTGGGTCACTTTCAAGTCAGCTCCAAGGATCTGCAAATCTTCCTGCCAAGAGCTGCGCGCGTCAGCCAGCAGCTGGCGAATATCTCGCTTAGTAGCGGGGAGATCATCTTCCTCTGCATCAGAATGCACCACGTGCAAGGCAGGCTGAATGGAGCCAAGTTGCGGGCCGGAGGATCCAGGCTCAGGCAGTTCAGATTGTAGCTGTCGTCTACTCTGGCCCCTCCCAGCGAGAGTCGAATATTTGGGGAATTGGAGCTGTCAGATGTCCCTCCGCCCCTGGTCTTCTTACCCATCTTGAGGCCTCGTGCTGGTACGTTAGTCCGTGGAAGGATGTATGTTGAAGGCCGCAAAGATGGCCGCCGGTCAGCAGCTTGGGGAACTCAGTGCGCTCCTGACTGTGTTGCAGGTCCGGAAGGGGGAGCATACAGGTTCCGGAGCATCAATCCTGATGGCCGGCACCAAGTGTAGGAAACAGGAGCATTTTTGTGGGTGCAGGACACCAAAATTCATATAATTAGCCGCGGGTGTAGCAGAACTCCAGGCACACACGTCCGCTCTCGAGCACTGCCGGCCACACCCCCCGAGATTTACTTTTTTGTCTTAAAGGGCGACTACCCCGCAAAAAGGATATGCCTTATTGTGTTTAATTTATGTTGCTGATATCTTACATGTTCTTTGTTTTTCTCTTGCATGTTCAGTTACTGTATATGTGTCACTGGGCGCATCCATTGTGTGATCTTTTGTGTTGTAAACCGTATCTTTCCATCACTTGCTCCTCACTGTGTGGCTTTGGTCATAGAATGGAGTCTATGGATTGATCACTGACTCACATCATTGTATTGTGTGGGATGTGTTCAAAGGACATCACCAAGGGGTAGATTATAAATCTTTTACTCTCCCTGTCACAACTCATTCAACCATTTCTTATCTCAGGTAGCTAGGAGAACACAATAGATCCCCTGCTGCCTCTTTTAAATATTCCCTCCTCCACCCCACTGACTGTTAAATACCATAGAAGCAATGAAAGAGCTGTAAAGTAAAACATTTGCACAGATTTTGGTAAATGTAGCATCATGGAAAAAAATCCACAAAATGGAAACAGGAGATAAAAACCTAACTTTGTTTTTACATGCAAATACTTCAAACAAACAAAAAAACAGCAGCATGTGTTTTATAATGTGTTTAATAATGTGTTTTATCGGGTCAAAGCCATCACTTCAGTTAATAGCTCTGGAAGTCCAAAAGGAACGGTAAATTCCTGATTTTATCTCAGAGCGTTTATCGTCCTATCTGCTTGGTGTTCTTCTCTGACAGCTCCATGAAACACAACTAGAGATTAGCGTTTTGTGGTTGAGAATTTCTATTTTTCAGGTTTAGATTGTATTTATTGTGAACCAGATGACAGTCTCTTGATGGAGCTGCCTTCCAACCTATTCATGTGGCTTATGTCATACATGGAAGAGAAACCACCTCCTATCCAGGCAGCTCGTTCCAGATGTGTTGTCTTCACAAATCGAACTTCGGCACCATATGCACCATATGCCTACCCTAACCTAAGCTGAATGGAGGAAGGCTTGTCCTGAGGCTGCCCTTAATCAATGGATTATCATTCCCCATGTGAGCTGTAGCGTGCACAACGCACGTGCATTGATTTTCCCTAATGGTCCACTCAGTCGGTGGCCGATGAGGGTGAGATATGCATTTCCAAGTTTATACACTGCTCACAGGCAATGCACTCTTCCTCACCAGGGTCACCTTTAGTGATGGATGAGAAGGTCCACAGGCCATAGGAATTCAATCGTTATGGAAATGCATGTCTCACATGATAACGGGTTTCTTTTTTCCCAGGTGGTCCTACAAAAAGTGTGCATTCCATGGTGCACATACCACTTGCATGAGATGTGTGCGTCGAGGAATAAACCTTCCATCTCAATCAGGCAATAAACACATTGGACATCCTCTCATGAGAGATCTCGATAAGATATCGTGGGCCGCACTTGCCCGGTTCCAAAGCAGGATGCCTCCATCATCGTACTTCGTGAGCGTTGCTTAACAAGGGTCATCATGCGGTGCTGCACAATTGACCCTGAGCTTATTATTCTTCAAAGACCATCCAACAATGGCTTTTTCTATTATGTATACACATGCACAAAGTTACAATCACACCTTCGACACTGAAATACATATATAACATTGTGTGAACTTTAATTTTCCATTACTGCTTGTTCTTCTTGCACTTGATACCTCTATCCTGTCCTTCTCTAGCATTACTGCTCCTCTTCTTGCACTTGATACTCCTATTCTATCCCTCTCCAGCATTACTGCTCCTCTTCTTGCACTTGATACTCCTATTCTATCCCTCTCCAGCATTACTGCTCCTCTTTTTGCACTTGATACTCCTATTCTATCCCTTTCCAGCATTACTGCTCCTCTTTATTGCACTTGATACTCCTATTCTATCCCTCTCCAGCATTACTGCTCCTCTTCTTGCACTTGATACCCCTGTTATATCCCTCTCCAGCATTACTGCTCCTCTTCTTGCACTTGATACTCCTATTCTATCCCTCTCCAGCATTACTGCTCCTCTTCTTGCACTTGATACTCCTATTCTATCCCTCTCCAGCATTACTGCTCCTCTTCTTGCACTTGATACTCCTATTCTATCCCTTTCCAGCATTACTGCTCCTCTTTATTGCACTTGATACTCCTATTCTATCCCTCTCCATCATTACTGCTCCTCTTCTTGCACTTGATACCCTACTCTATCCCTCTCCAGCATTACTGCTCCTCTTCTTGCACTTGATACCCCTATTCTATCCCTCTCCAGCATTACTGCTCATCTTTTTGCACTTGATACCCCTATTCTATCCCTCTCCAGCATTATTGCTCCTCTTCTTGCAATACCTCTATTCTATCCCTCTCCAGCATTACTGCTCCTCTTCTTGCACTTGATACCCCTATTCTATCCCTCTCCAGCATTACTGCTCCTCTTCTTGCACTTGATACCACTATTCTATCCCTCTCCAGCATTACTTCTCCTCTTCTTACATTTGATTCCCCTATTCTATCCCTCGCCAGCATTACTTCTCCTCTTCTTGCACTTGATTAGGGATGGGCCGAACTCGCTCGAGTTCGGTTCGCCGTCGAACCAAAACAATACCCAAAGTTTGCGTTCGAGTGCGAAAATAGTTCTTATCCAGTGCAAGTCAATGGACTCGAACGTCCGTTTTTTAGAGTGCCCTCCAAGAGGGCATGTATGCAAGATATTTGCCAGAAAAGGCGTATGGGGGTCCGGGTAGTGCCCTGGGGGACAGGAAACAAGGACAAAAAGTTTTTTAAAGGAACAGTGAGTTTTCCATGAAATAAGGGTTAAAAATAAAAACAAAAAATTCCTTCAAATATTGTGCCTAGGAGGTCCCCATAACTTGCCCGTGAAGTGGCTGATTTTTCTGATGTATAGAAATATGTAAAAACCAAAAAATGACATTTGAAATGACGATAAATGGTTTTCCTTTAATCTATCCATAAACAACTGCTTGGGGCGGCAGTCTGTATGAAAAGAGGAGACATTTTAGGACACCCAGAACAAGTTTAGTGATTTTTGAGCTAAATTATTGTGAAACTTATGCAGGCTTTGGATGAAAGTAACAATAGGTGCTTTAAAATTGGGCCTTTAGTGTCGACAACAGTGCCATCACACCGTAACCCCTCTGTGGTATTGTGGAAGAGTGCAGGGATGGACCCTGCGGTCTAATATTAAAATGATATGAATCTGGTAATATAGGCATCAGTGGCAGTGCACCCAAATATTGTGCCTTTGGTGGCAGCAAGTGCCTTCACACCGTAAGTTACCCCTCTGTGGTATTGTGGAAGAGTGCAGTGGTGGAGGTTTTGGGAATGCAGAAGAGATCCCCGCTGCTGTCACTGACTGAGAAGACACACTTTCCACCAATTCCCAGATATCTGCAACAAGTGAGACCCCCAAATTGCTGCTGTCACTGATTGGGAAGACACACTTTCCACCAATTCCCAGATATCTGCAATAACAAGTGAGACCCCCCCAATAGCTGTCACTGGCAGTGAGAAGACACACTCACAGAACAATCTCCTCTCACTCCAGCAGAAAAACATGTGCTGGCTGGGCTGGGTTGAAAGCCTTATATAGTGTGCTGCGGGACTTAGCTCTGTGAGCCCATGATTGGGCAAAATTTGCCCAATCAGGACTCTGAGCCGTCTTGCACCTGTCTTGTGGTCCGGTCCGAGGCTATAGCCAATTACAAGCTTCAGAGAAGTGGAAAACTGCATTGTGGTCCATAGTAGTGCATTGTGGGCGAACTCGAGAAGAACACGCGGAAATGTTCGCAGTTCGGGAACTATCAAACATGCGATGTTCGATGAGAACTCTCGAACACATCGAACCGAACGCCCATCCCTACACTTGATACTAGGGATGAGCTGTTCGGGTTCGGACGGTTCGGGGTTTGACCCGAACTTAGCCTGTTCGAGCAGATCGCGAACCCCGAACATTTCCGGGTGTTCGCCGCATGTTCGACCACAATGGACCACAATGCATTTTCCCACTGCCTGAAGCTCGTAATTGGCTACAGCCTTGCACCTGACCACAGGTCTGGTGCAAGACTGGTTGAACACTATGCCAATCACCGCTCAGAGTCCTGATTGGGCAAATTTTGCCCAATCATGGGCTCACAGAGCTAAGTCCCGCAGCACACTATATAAGGTTTCAAAGCAGCGCTTCTGCACGCATTTCAGAGGAGATTTCAGAGGAGATAGTTGTGTGTGTTGTTACTGCCGGTCTGCCACGCTACTGGGGGGGTCTGGGGGGGTCTCATTTCAACCAAATATCAGGGAATTTAGGTGATGTGTGTCTTGTCACTGTGCCAGCAAGTTTTTTTGGGGTTTACAACTTTCTTTAAAACATTTGTGAATTGAGGTGATTTTCTGGGTCTTGTCACACTGTGCCAGCAAGTCTTTTTGGGTCTCATTTATACCAAATATCAGGGAATTTAGGTGATGTGTGTCTTGTCACTGTGCCAGCAAGTTTTTTTGGGGTTTACAACTTTCTTTAAAACATTTGTGAATTAAGGTGATTTTCTGGGTCTTGTCATACAAAAAGTACCACGCTGTATTTTGGGGCTCACTAATTTATTTAAAACATTTGTGAATTAAGGTGATCTGTCTCTTGTCACTGGCTGCCAGCTATCAGTGTGTCTCACTGAGTTATACCAGAGTTATTTAAATCTTTATACCAGAGTTGAATCAGAGTTCTGTATATATTAATCTATATATCACTCACCATGTCTGAAAGAACAAAAAGGACAGACAGTCGCTCCCAGCCACAGATAAGAGGGCAAGCAGCCCCTGTGTCGGGAGGCTGTGTCTCTGGTCGTGGTGGACGTGGTGCATCCTCTGCAGGGGCACGCTTGTCCTTTCTAACTGGTGCTGGCCGTCTTAAGCAGCAGCAACATACAGAGGACTTGGTGGATTGGCTAACCAGGCCATCCTCATCCTACGAGTCCTCTGCCAGCCAGGCTTCTAGTGCTTTACAGTCCACCTCAGCTGCCAAAGCATCTAATGCAGCCTCCATGTCCACAGCTACTCCTGCCATAGCCTCGCTATCACACACGGAGGAGTCAGCTGAATTGTTTGACTACAATGAGAGTGACATGCTGCTTGAGGATGCGCAGCAAGTACAGTCCTCTGATTCAATCTCTGAGGTTGAGCAAGGGAGTATAATCAACCTAGAGGAAGGGGGTGCCAGTGATGACACACAAATAACGGGCACTCATGTTGCCCCAGCAGCTGCAGCATACTGCCAAGTTGGCTCCAGTGACGAGGAGATAGGGGGTGAAGATGACATTGATGATGATGAGGTCACTGACTCCACGTGGGTGCCAGATCGAACTGAGGAATCAAGTGAGGAGGAGGAGGAGGCACAGCAAACACGAGGCACAACATCCTCTGTGACCAACCGTAGCATTATCCAGTCCAAGGCATCACATGTCAGAGCTGCTCCGGTGCAGAGCGCTGTTGTCTCAAAGAACACATGCAGGAACTCTGCTGTCTGGGAGTTCTTTAAGAACTGTGCAGCAGACCCCACCGTTGCTATTTGTAATCTATGTCAGAGGAGGCTGAAGCGTGGGATAAACAATGGACACTTGGGTACCACGTGCTTGAGGCGACATATGAACAAGTGCCACACATCCCGTTGGGGCAAAACTTTGCGTGGGTCCTCCTCCTCCTCATCTGTCTCTACCCACACTGTATGTCCTGCCATGCAATTGCCTTCAACCTCCACCGACAGGGATGATGCTACAGTAATGGATGTACCAGCAGGTCCTTCCTCACAATGTGACATCATCCCAGTAGCTGAAGATTTACGCAGTCAGATTACGTTGCCGCAGCTGCTGCAGTGAAAGAAAAAATATAGTCCCAACCATCCCCAAGCACAGCGTCTAAATGCCAGCTTAGCAAAATTACTCGCATTGCAGCTGCTGCCTTTCCAGCTGGTGGACTCTGCTCCCTTCCGTGAATTTGCTGAATGCGCTGTACCACAGTGGCAGGTTCCAAAACGCCATTATTTTTCACGCAAGGCCATTCCAGCACTATACCAGGACGTGGAAGACAATGTTATCCAGTCATTGGGAAAGGCAGTCAGCAGCAAGGTGCATGTCACTTTAGACACGTGGTCCAGCAAGCATGGACAGGGTCGTTACATTTCCTTCACGGCACACTGGGTAACTCTGATTGCAGCTGGGAGGGATCCAAGACGGGGCTCTGTGCTGGAGCTTGTTCATCCACCACGCCTCCAGAAAGCTGCTTGTATGAGGTCTGTCTGCTCCACCACCACCACCTCCTCCTCCTCCTCCTCCTTCTCTGTCTCTGGCGAAGTGGCAGTTAAACCAACGCCTGACAGGGTATACGCAATGGCTCAAGCAAAAAGATGCCATACTGTGCTTGAGCTGGTTTGTTTAGGGGACAGGAGCCACACCGGGTCCGAAATTTTGTCAGCTCTGCAGGGGCAGGTGCAGAGATGGTTAACACCACGCCAGCTTGAGCTGGGAATGATCGTCTGCGATAATGGCAGCCACCTTCTCTCCACCCTACGCAAGGGTAAATTGACGCATGTACCATGCCTAGCACACGTCCTAAATCTGGTGGTACAGCGTTCCTAACCAAGTACCCAGGGCTGCCAGAGCTTCTCATCCAGGCCAGAAAAGTCTGCAGCCACTTCAGACGGTCATTCCAGCAAGCGTTCGCCTGGCAGAAATTCAAAGAGAATTCCACCTTCCCACAAACCGACTGATCTGTGACATGCCCACCAGGTGGAATTCGACATTAGCAATGCTGCAGCATCTGCACAAGCAGCAGAGGGCCATCAACGAGTACCTGTGTGAGTATGGCACAAGGACAGGTTCAGGTCAACTTGTTTTTTCCCCCCCCCGCAGTGGCTGATGATCAAGGATGCATGCACTGTACTGTCACCATTTGAGGAGGCAACGAGGATGGTGAGCAGGGACAGTGCATGCATCATCCAGCGTGCTTTCTGAAAGGACGTTCAGTGTCGCTGGAGATTTTGTCACAGACAAAAGAGTGCGTCTGTCCACCGACTCTGTAGACCGGCTGACATTTATAAAAATGAATCAGTCCTGAATCAGCAGCTATCAATCCCCTAATGCTGAAGTAATGGAATAGATAGGGGATGTCCTCTTCTGCATTCACAAAACCTCCAGCACTGAACTCTTCCACAATACCACAAAAGGGTTACGGTGTGAAGGCACTTGCTGCCATGAAAGGCACAATATCTGGCTGCACTGACGCCCATTAAAAAAACCAAAAAACTTTTCAATATAGGACCACATGGTCCACCCCTGCACTCTTCCACAATACCACAGAGGGGTTACTGTATGATGATACTTGCTGGCCTGGCACCAAAGGCACAATATCTGGGTGCACTGACGCCCATTACCAGATCAAAAACTTTTCAATAAAGGACCACATGGTCCACCCCTGCACTCTTCCACAATACCACAGAGGGGTTACTGTATGATGATACTTGATGGCCTGGCATTAAAGGCACAATATCTGGGTGCACTGACGCCATTAACAGATAAAAAATAACACTTTTCAATATAGGACCACATGGTCCACCCCTGCACTCTTCCACAATACCACAGAGGGGTTACTGTATGATGATACTTGATGGCCTGCCATTAAAGGCACAATATCTGGGTGCACTGACGCCCATTAACAGATAAAAAAAACACTTTTCAATATAGGACCACATGGTCCACCCCTGCATTCTTCCACAATACCACAGAGGGGTTACTGTATGATAGTACTTACATGCCTGGCACTAAAGGCACAATATCTGGGTGCACTGCCATTGACGCCTGTATCAGATTCATATCCTCAGAGGGTTTACGGTGTGTGACGGCACTGTTGCCGATGCTAAAAGCCCAATTTTAAAGCACCTATTGTTACTTTCATCCAAAGCCTGCATAAGTTTCACAATAATTTAGCCCAAAAAAACACTAAACTTTTTCTGCGCGTCCTAAAATGTCTTTTCATACAGGCTGCCGCCCCAAGCAGTTGTTTATGGATAGATTAAAGGAAAAGCATTTACCGTCATATGAAACGTCATTTATTTGTTTTTGAGTGTTTCTATACATCCTAGAAATCCGCCACTTCACGGGCAGGTTATGGGGACTCCTAGGCACGATATTTGAAAGAATTTTTTTGTTTTTTTTTTACCCTTATTTCATGGAAAACTCACTGTCCCATTAAAAATGTTTTTTTTTAAAACTTTTTGTCCTTGTTTCCTGTCCCCCAGGGCACTACCCAGACCCCCATACACCTTTTATGGCAAATATGTAGCATATATGCCCTCTTGGAGGGCACTCTAAGAAACCGAATTTTCAGCCCCATTGACTTGCATGGGGGTTCAGGTTCGGGTTCGGTCCCGAACAAATGGGAAATTCGGGTTCGGGCTCGAACCGAACTCGGGGAGTGTTCGGCTCATCCCTACTTGATACCCCTATTCTATCCCTCGCCAGCATTACTTCTCCTCTTCTTGCACTTGATTCTCCTATTCTATCCCTTTCCAGCATTACTGCTCCTCCTCTTGCACTTGATACTCCTATTCTATCCCTCTCCAACATTATGGCTCCTCTTTATTGCACTTGATACTCCTATTCTATCCCTCTCCAGCATTACTGCTCCTCTTTTTGCACTTGATACTCCTATTCTATCCCTCTCCAGCATTACTTCTCCTCTTCTTGCACTTGATACCCCTGTTATATCCCTCTCCAGCATTACTGCTCCTCTTCTTGCACTTGATACTCCTATTCTATCCCTCTCCAGCATTACTGCTCCTCTTTTTGCACTTGATACTCCTATTCTATCCCTCTCCAGCATTACTTCTCCTCTTCTTGCACTTGATACTCCTATTCTATCCCTCTCCAGCATTACTGCTCCTCTTCTTGCACTTGATACCCCTGTTATATCCCTCTCCAGCATTACTGCTCCTCTTCTTGCACTTGATACTCCTATTCTATCCCTCTCCAACATTACGGCTCCTCTTTATTGCACTTGATACTCCTATTCTATCCCTCTCCAGCATTACTGCTCCTCTTTTTGCACTTGATACTCCTATTCTATCCCTCTCCAGCATTACTTCTCCTCTTCTTGCACTTGATACCCCTGTTATATCCCTCTCCAGCATTACTGCTCCTCTTCTTGCACTTGATACTCCTATTCTATCCCTCTCCAGCATTACGGCTCCTCTTTATTGCACTTGATACTCCTATTCTATCCCTCTCCAGCATTACTGCTCCTCTTCTTGCACTTGATACCCCTATTCTATCCCTCTCCAGCATTACTGCGCCTCTTCTTGCACTTGATACTTTTATTCTATCCCTCTCCAGCATTACTGCGCCTCTTCTTGCACGTGATACCCCTATTCTAACCCTCTCCAGCATTACTTCTCCTCTTCTTGCACTTGATACCCCTGTTATATCCCTCTCCAGCATTACTGCGCCTCTTCTTGCACTTGATACTCCTATTCTATCCCTCTCCAGCATTACTTCTCCTCTTCTTGCACGTGATACCCCTGTTATATCCCTCTCCAGCATTACTGCTCCTCTTCTTGCACTTGATACTCCTATTCTATCCCTCTCCAGCATTACTGCTCCTCTTCTTGCACTTGATACTCCTATTCTATCCCTCTCCAGCATTACTGCTCCTCTTCTTGCACTTGATACTCCTATTCTATCCCTCTCCAGCATTACTGCTCCTCCTCTTGCACTTGATACTCCTATTCTATCCCTCTCCAGCATTACTGCTCCTCTTCTTGCACTTGATACTCCTATTCTAACCCTCTCCAGCATTACTACTCCTCTTCTTGCACTTGATACTCCTATTCTAACCCTCTCCAGCATTACTACTCCTCTTCTTGCACTTGATACTTCTATTCTATTCCCCTCCAGCTCTGTCAGCTGTCTCAGACATCCAGCCCCTGAATTCCTCAGATCCCCCAGGGATACTGTTACGTGCATCTTCTTACCTAACAATGAATAGGATGAAAGGTTTGTTGCTCTGGAATGCAAAGATCACCATACAGATCCCCGAAATAATCTCCCAACTATACTAACTATTCCAGTAATGGATGGACAGACACATGCGAAACTCAGTGGCACGAAGCGAGAGAAGAGAAACCCCCCTTAGACCTTATTTACATTTAAAATAAGATGCCTCCACTTGGCAATATAGAACAAATGCGCGCATTACTATATTATTATGTTATAAAGTGCCAATATAATCTGCAACGCTTTGAGCAACACGCATACAACCAAACAAAAACAACATATAATGACATGACTAGAAGTCATGGGACAGGACAAACAGTTATTAGAAATGATCATCTTCCAGGGCAAAGTTGATGGCTCTGAACCATTGGCTGGTAGATTTTGGCCTTCGGGATCAAGTATAAACAAATAGCTCTATTGTACCTGAACAAACCATTAAATAAAATTATGAAAGAGGTGGTATGCGGTTTATGTGTTTTGCCATGAAATTAGGTCACAATAATACTATAATAATAAGAATATTTCACTGATACTGTAATAATATACAGGGTTATTCAAAGAGATCTGAATTGCTTGTGAAAGGTAACCGAACATTGAAATTCATCGTACGGTTACCTTTCCTGGCCATTCGGCTATTCAGAGAGCAGGCAGTTCGCCAAATCCTGGCGAATTGCCTGCACATACGGTGCCTGTTCGGTGCCTGTTCGAGGGCAGTGAAATCCCCATAGAGAAGAAATGCTTCATCTATTCAGAGAACAAAAACCAGCAGTGAAAAGTTGCCGAATTGCCCTGCTGTTCGGTGGTTTAATTCAACAGTTTTATTCAGGCGAATCCCATAGGCTTCAATGTTAAAAATATTCCCGTTTTTATCCAATATCTAATAAACCGTTTATTATTTTATTCTGCAGTAAAAAGTCTCTTTATTTATAGATTTTTTCGGATCTTTTAGGCATTTTTCGGGATTTTTTTGCAAACCTTTTTTTTTCCGTTTTTTTTTTTAAATCGTTTTTTCTTTTATCGGTAACAGCCCTTTTTATTATCATTCATTGGATCTTATATGTAAATTTCAGACATTTTCGTTTTGTAGCTTCTTTGCAAACAGCGTTTCACTTTTCAAACATTCAAGCGTACTGTTTGTTTCTTTTTTACTCCATTCGTCTGCGGTGTCGGGTTGTCCGGCGGCTGCTCTGCTCTGTGATTGGCTCCTGCTCGGGTTTGTCCGGCGTGTTCGGTGGGGTTAATCCAGATGTTTTTGCGGGTTTCGGTGTGCGTTCACCCTCGTTTTGAGGTGAGTGTTTGGCAGATTTTCGGCGGCTTTTCCCTGCACTACGACGGGCCTGTGGTGCTTGCTGAATACACCGCAGGGTCGCCGAAATGGGATCACCAAATCACACCGAATTGAAGAGAATGAAAAGTCACTGAACGTACGGTGACTTTTCGATTGTCATGTCTTTGAATAACCTTGATAGACTTTATAATCTACTCCCGAGTCCCTATAAATAGTCAATTTGACCACATGGAAGCCTGTACCCTGAAGTGCTGTGTGCAGAGATAGCCCAGGGCCCCCCCCTCTATGTCAGTGGCTCATGGTGGAATTGGCACTCTTGCCAGCCCTCCCCTGATGATCAATTTCCAACTATTGTCCACTTTTGCAGACTTAGTGGATTCTTTTGAAAAATATTTAAGCCACATATCCTTGAAGCCGGGGCAACCAATGCAGAGGACAATCTCCAAACCAGAGGACAATATATATGGTTATGGAGGACCACAATGAAAGCAGCTTTATGTGAACACAGATCCCAACGAAGAAGACAACATCCAGACTTAGAACTCAATTTAATTTGGACTGGTGGCCAAAACTGGGACCTTTCTTGGCCATTTTTAGATTTGGGAGATTCTGGCATTTCAATTTCCCAATGAAAATCGGCTCAAATATCAGCTCTGCCGGCTCTTCTTTTATAATGGCGATATCAGCTTTATCGGTTCAATTCGAATTTATAAAAGAAAATTCAAATGCTAAAAGCTGTCGATAAATAGGTTTTCAGGCAGGGAAATAGAGGGAATAAGGCTGCAACCTTTTGTTAAACATCAGATATTTGTAATAGCAACGTTTAAAAGGTTCAAATGTGTGTGATATTGGCCAAAAATAAGCTTTTTGGGGCATTTTTCCAGCCGGCTTCTTTCAGACCAGCTGCGTTTTTTGAATATCGGCTCCGGCTGAATTTTTTCAGATTATCAGACGAATTATCGAAAAATATAACGTCCGCAAGCCGCTGATATCTTTTTTTAAATAAACAGCCGATAGAATTAAATCAAGCCCTTAGTCTCCAGTGCAGAGGGCGATACAATATCGAGGATTGGTTAAGCTGAGGACAATATCCACCAGGTTCCAATACAGAGACAATCAGGGTTATTCAAAGAGATCCGAATGGCTGACGAAAGGGAACTGAATGCTGAAATTCAGCGTTCGGTTACCTTTCCTGGCCATTCGGCTATCCAGAGAGCAGGCAGTTTGCCAAATCCTAGCGAATTGCCTGCACATACGGTGCCTGTTCGGTGCCTGTTCGAGGGCAGTGAATCCCCCATAGGCTTCAATGTTAAAAATATTCCCGTATTAATCCAATATCTAATAAACCGTTGACTATAATATTCTGCAGTAAAAAGTCTTTATTTACAGATTTTTTTAGGATCTTTTAAGCATTTTTCAGCAAAAAATGTTTTTTCGATTTTTTTTTTTACATTTTTCTTCTATACTTTTGTTCTTTTTTCTGTAACAGCCCTTTTTATTATCATCCATTGGATTTTATATGTAAATTTCAGACATTTTCGTTCAGTAGTTTCTTTGCAAACAGCGTTTCACTTTCAAACATTCAAGCGTACTGTTTTCTTTTCTCACTCCATTCGTCTGCGGTGTCGAGTTTTTCCAGCGACTGCTCTGCACTGTGATCGGCTCCTATTCGGGTTTCTCCGGCATGTTCGGCGGGTTAATCCAGATGTTTTTGCGGGTTTTCGGTGTGCCTTCGCCGGGTTTTGCGGTGAGTTTTCGGCGGGTTTGCGGTGACTTTTCCCTGCAATTCAGGGACCCTGTGGTGCTTGCTGAATACACCGCAGGGTCGCCGAAATGGGTTCGCCAAAATGAACCGAATTGAGGAGAAAGAAAAGTCACCGAACGTGCGTTGACTTTTCGATTCTCTTTGAATAATTGTTAATCTTGGACACATACAGGGTTAAAGTATCCAAACACAGGTCCCTATGCAGAGGACAGTGATGGGGAACCTAGCTCGTCAAGATTTCCAGGTACTAGATAGTTAAATGTGAATGAGAAGTCATCTAAGCAATGTATAGGCAAAACTGTGCCAAGGCGAAGAACTCATGCATGGGCAGAGCCACCCATAGCCAAGACCATGTGTAATGAAATGCTCATGCCAGGCTGGACATGCCAAAGCATTTGTTTGTTCATGGATTTTAATAGGGAAAAACAAGTGTTTCTCATGTCGCCTCTGATGGGATGAGTTAGAGAAAGCAGGTATGGGAAAATATAGAAAGGTCCTTTCACACGCGTGAGATAACGTGACGGGAGCTGTCAGAGTGTCGCTGTGATATCACTCCAGATACCCACAGACAGGATCCTGCCAGATAAGAAGGAGAGATGCATGGGGACTGTGAGCTACACGTGTCGCATCTGGAAGTTTGACATCCAAATCACATTTAATTGCAATCACGTGGCATGCAGCAGACCCAAACATCACGCAATGCACGTACGCATGTATACACATTCACATGGCCAGTCCTCAGTAGGGAAGTGCAATGTGCATGGCTGAAAAATTTATTTTGTTTTGTTTAGTTTCGTTACGTTTTTAAATAATTTCGTTTTCGGAATTTCGTAACGTATTTTGTTTCGTTTCGATTTGAAATTTTCGAATTGATTTGAAATTTCATATCGATTCAAATTTCATATATCAATTCAATAGTTGATATCAATTTGAATTTTGGATCATTAAATAAAACCCCGATTAATCAAATTTTGCTGTTAAAAGTAAATATAGGGTTAAATTTTAAGCTGTGTCACAGATTTAGTATTTGAGTCAAATTAAACAGTGGAACAAAATTAATTTGTTTCATAAAGTCCGTTGCTGACTATTACTTCTATTGTAAGTTAAGATCAATTTGATAGTTGATATCAGATTGATAGTTCATTTCAAATTCCATAGTTGATATCAATTATTCAAATTTTTCTTTTATGATGATGACATAGTGTAAAATTAAATAAATTCGTTATATACCGTTTCAAATTCGTTTCATATCAATTCGTTATTCGGAAGTACTTCCGAACTACGAATTATCAAATTTCGTTACCAAATCCGAATTTTTCTGAAACGAATGCACATCTCTAGTCCTCAGTCCTTCCCCTGCATGCGGTGAATCTATGTCACTGGGTATCTGTGCCCCCAACCCGTCCCCACTGGAACTATCCAGAGCAACGCCTCTGCGTTGGATGTTTGGTTGTCATGGCTCAAATCAGCGATGACACAGTAAGACCTGCACCGGTGAAAAATCATAGTTACATAGGCCAAAACAAAAAGACGTGCGTCCATCGAGTTCAACCTTTCACACATCACCTAATGCTGTTGATCCAAGAGAAGGCAAAAAAACTCAGTCCTGAGATCCAGGCAGCCCCTTTCATGCCCAGTCCATGGAACACATTCCAGACCAGGTTTTGGAGTTGACTGGTCCTCCATCCAATTCCTCATTGATGTACGCTCCTGGTTTTCCCCACTCCAACGTGCACAATCAGGTGTGTGCTCTGAGCACTGACTATCTGCCTTTGAAAAGGTCTTTACACACAGTAGTCGGTGCTTCAGCATCGCAACCCTTGTTGTGGATGGTGCTGCTGTGTGAAGCCCTTTTGGAACCTTCTGTAACCCTGTATCCCCAGACCACCTCTGGACTCCTTGTCCGGAGCTCCCACTTCTTTTGTGCCCTGGTCAAGTTCTTCCTCAACCCCTGCATCTCCAAGTTCCTCCGCGACTCATTCATCTCCAAGTTCCTCAGCGGCCCATTCATCTCCAAGTTCCTGAGCGGCCCATTCATCTCCAAGTTCCTCAGTGACCCATGCATCGCCAAGTTCCTCAGCAGTCACTGCATATTGGGCTCATACCTGTATACCCGGTACATCCCGGTACCAACCAACTACATTGGTATTACGGAGGTTTTCTGAGAGTCAGCTTGTTTAATTAGGAATGGTGGATGATTCACAAGGAACTTGCGAACATTTTGTCAAATTTTGGGCTCGATTACATTTTTTAAGTCTGGTTTTCAGGCAAAAAAATTGAGTTTCGACTGATATTTTTTCAAAATGATGACTGAATCAATCGAACAAATCTGGCCACAGCTGAATATCAAAAAATCACCTTTTCTGCCGGCGTTATATTGATCTTGACTCCAATGCATGTTTATTTTTCTTATTTTTTTTGAGGAAGTATTTTACCAGGAAGGATACATTGAGATTTCTCTCGCTTTCAAGTATGACCTGGGTGGCGAGTATGTACCGTTACTTACTGGAGAGGTGCTCTTGCCGGGATCGAACCCATGTCTCCACAGGCTCTCTCCACGCAGAGCAGTGATGTTACCTCTACTCCACCCAGCCGAAAACCCAATGTTTAAATGAAGGTTTTCAGTCGGATTTTCTCCCTTTCCCTGCCTGATAATGCATTTATCAGCCACCTTCAGCGCTTGATATTTTTTCAAATATGGGCTTACCGGTAAACTTGTATTGAAACGCTAAAGTCCATTAGCGAGTATAGGCGCGAGTGCCGGTAACTTAGATGAACTTTATCCAGAGTTGAAAAGCCAGTATGTCCTCCAAACTGAAAACTAGTCGAATCGCATGTAGAAAAATATGCAAATTTTGGCGATCAAGCCCTACATGAGAAACTAGATGAATTTTCTCACATTCTTTGATTATGCCCCAAAAGTACAATTTTCCGTCATTGTAATGTCATAATGGCGCAAACCCTTTCTCCTTGAATTGGAACTTGTGTTGCTGTGTGTGTTAGAGTGTGAGCTCTCAAGGTCGTACTGTCCATCGCATACAAGCCCTTGGATACGATGACCCTAGGTGGCTGCACAGGGTTAAGCCTTGTACCATGTCGTCATCCTTTTAAGGGTCCCTGAGTTTGTTTGGGTTTAGGAAGCCGACCCAACCCTCTCCCTTAACAATTCCAGGATGTGATTATACCATGTCCGAGGTCTCCACTTCCCTACTGATAACGAAATGGAACGTCAACGCAAACTTAATGACACTGACGCGCTCGATCAGTTACTAAGTATACCGTGTACATGTTTGCCGCGGACGCCTTTAGAATGTTTTGTTTCCACAATGTTTCACTTGCTTGTCATTAAACCCCGAGATCTAGGACTAGACTTCCTCGCCTCTCTTCCCTTTCTGATATATCTATGTATGCAGAATCTTGTTTTTTTTGGTGGTCGGTCGGGCCCCCATGGGGAGCCCAGAGACCCAGTGACTGTGACATGTTTAAAGGGTTAACGATAACAACGAAAACCCAGTTAATGTAAGCAAAATCCCATGGACAGCCACATGAAAGTAATGTTTATATGTTTTACTAGCTGAAATACGCGAATGAAGTGGAGAAGACGAAGAACAAGGGGTTTACATGGGATGTCATGTTTTAAGTCTAAACACTGCTATATCAAAGGGCACGTAGTTGGGTTTGGCCGGGATGGATTTCCAAGCCTGTAATTTTTGTACAAAAAAAAAATATGAAAGAAACATTACAAAAACATGTGTTCTCGTTCTTCCCATCCATTGATGTGACCGTGCGTTTTACAATAAAAACTTTCATTGCCGATCGGCCTTTTGTTTAATATAAATGCTACAGGGTCTGGAGGGGAACGTGTGTGTGTGAGGAAGCCGTAAAGGATGAAAAACAAGGATTAGTGGATGAATAATAACAGGGACAATGACATAGACAGCATTAAGGACAATAGGAAAAGGGATTATGACATAAAAAGGAACAATGGGGACGGTCAGGATGAGGAGATGGGACGCTGGGAATGAGGAGACATCGACAGTGACAGAGGGAGGGAGAGGGAGGACATCCGAGAAAAACAAACAAGGGGGATACAATGTAACGTGATGAAATGTAGAGAAGGAGAAAGAAATTATGAAAGAGAACGGATAAAGGAGACGGTCAGTAGGGGAGAACTTAGATGGAAAAAGTGAAGGCTAATGAGAAGAACAAAAGGGTGTGGAGACAGAAATAAGGGTTGAACCAAAGTTTGAGGAAGACCAGGTGGAATGAAGAACCGTAGAAACAGACCGGTCGCAGAAAGAAAAATCTACAGGGTTATTCACAGAGCTCCGACTTGTAACCGAATGCTGAAATTCAGCGTTCGGCTACCTTTCCTGGCCATTCGGCTATCCAGAGACCAGGCAATACGCCAAATCCTGGCGAATTGCCTGAACATACGGTGCCTGTTCGAGGGCAGTGAAATCCCCATGAAAAAGCACTGCTTCGGCTATTCAGAGAACACAAACCAGCAGTGAAAGGTTCCCGAAATGCCCTGTCATTCAGTGGTTTAATTCGGCAAGTTTATTCAGGAGAATCCCATAGGCTTCAATGTTAAAAATATTCCCGTTTTAATTCAATATCTAATAAACCATTCATTATAATATTCTGCAGTAAAAAGTCTCTTTATTTATAGATTTTTTAGGATATTTTAAGCATTTTTCTGATTTTTTTTTTTTTTTTCAGAAGTCCGATTTTATTTTTTAAGTTTACTTATTTTTTCTGTAACAGCCCTTTTGAGAAGGGATATACAAGAAAACCAATGGTAGATACAACAGATACGCGGTTATTCAAAGAGAACCGAATTGACTCACAAATTGCACCGAATGGTGAATTTCCCCGTACAGTGCAATTTCGTGACCATTCGGATATTCAAAAAGCTGGCAGTTCGCCAAATGTTAGCGAGATGCCAGCGAAATACGGTGATCTTCGAGAGCAATCCTTCGACTGAAATCCCCATAGAGAAGAAATGGTTAATCTATTCAGAGACACCGAAGAGCAGAGAAATGCCAGTGAAATGCCCAGGTTTGCAATGGTTTCATTCATAGGTTTCAATGTAAAAAATATTCCCCGTTTTGATTAAATATTTATTCAACTGTTTAGTCTTTTCACTTGCGGCAAAAAGTCTCTTTATTTATTTTGTAGAATTTTTTAAGCATTTTTCGGATTTTTTTTTCAGATTTTTTAAAAATTGCATTTTTTTCCCTCTGTAACAGACAATATTATTATTCATAGGACCTTATATATTATTTTCAGGCATTTTCATGCAGTAGGTTTTTCGGAAATATCTTTTAAAAGTTGCGATCGTTGTTTTTATGGGTTTTTTACCCGTTCGTCGGCTTGTCGGCTTTTCCGGCAGCTGGTCTTCGCTCAGGACATCGGCTTTTTTCTGATCGATTCGTGTTTTTAAACCAGTTTTTCTAATCGATTCTGCAGGTTACCAGAGGTTTTTAGGATCTGTTCGGTGTTTTTTCAGCTGTTTTTAGGATGTTTTGCGGCAGTTTTTCAAATCGATTTGGCGGTTTTGCAGCAGTTTCAGATGCGTCGGCAGCTTGTTCCCTGCAGTTCGGGGACCCTGCGGTGAAAGCTGAATTCAAAGAGCACGGAAAGTTCATGGAAATTTCCGTGCTCTTTCGTTCGGCGCACTTTGGTGCGTTTCTGCGATTCAAGTTCGCCGACCCTGCAGTGAATTCACTATTCTCCACAGGGCCCCAAAATGTGCGGAACGTCGAGCCACTGACGACCGCAGACAGCCTTTGACGATCTCCAATGAGACCACCAAACGCCGCCGAAGACAGCCGATCAACCTGCCGAAAACCACCAAAAACTGACCTCTGAACGCCGCCAAACTGCAGAAAAGAAAAACGGAACTCTGATGATTTTTAAAAGGTTTTTAAAACAATAAAAGTGCATAAAAATGTGTGGACATAAAAAAAACTGATTCTATAAAAAATAATAAAAATGTTTGTTAGAGAATAAAAAAAACATCGGAATCAAAAATTTCACATAAAAAAAATCCAGAAAAATACCAAACAAAATTCTAGAAAATAAATAAATAGCTTTCTGCTGAAACTGAAAAGAATAAACGGTTGAATAAAAAGATAATAAAAATGATAATATTTTTTTTTTTACACTGAATCCTATGGGATTTGGTCTGTTTAAACCTGTCGAACTGAACCACCAAAAATCTGACCATTTCGCCAATATTTGGTGCAGTTCAGCATTTATTTATGTGGGATAACTTCAGTGGAAAAACTGAAAACTAATGAGAAAAACCAAGAGGGTGATTAGACAGGAGTGAAGGTTGAACCAATGAGAACCTTAGTTTGAGGAAGACAAAATAGAATGAAGAAACATATAAAAAGAGACAAGTTGGAAAATATTAATACAGTTTCTAACTCTAGTGGGCTTACATATCCAGGACATGAGGGAATAGTCAACAGTCAAAAATATGGAGACCAGAGAAAAGCGGAAACTGAAGTGAAAATGGGGAGAACCAAAAAGGAACATTGAGGACATTAGGATGAGGAGGTGGGACATTGGGAAAGGGGAGACATTGACAGTGAGAGCGAAAGGGAGAACATCTGAGAAAACCAATGGGGATACAATGTAACGTGGTGAATTTTAGAAAATGAGGAAGAAACTACAAAAGAGTCCCTAAAAGTAGAAGGACACAGTCTAGAGTGGAGACCATAAATGTAACATTGAAAACTAATGAGAAGAACCAAAAGGGTGATGAGACAGAAATGAGGGTTGAACCATTGAGAATGAGAACCAAAGTTTGAGGAAGACAGGGTAAAATGACAAACCACAGAAACAGAGAATGGTTGGAGAAAACAAAAAAATGGGGTGAGGGAATAAAGAGTCAAAAACATGGAGAGGAGTAGAAGGAAGCTAAAATGGAAGTGAAAACGGGGAAAACAAGAGGGGAGCTAGATGAGTAAATCAAGCAAATGGAAGAAGACCAACACAGTAGAGGAGAAAGGATACATAGGAGGAGGACAGAGATTGGAGGAAATCAGAGGACATCCAATTGTAGTAGAGTGAAGATGGAGGGAGTATATTGGGGAGAAAGAGCTGAGACGGGGGGGGGAGATAAATAGGAAGGGGAGACAGAAATGGAAGAGGAACCAAAGTGGTGAATGGGAACAGGCTGGTTTCATGTTGGTGACCGTGAAGAGTGAAAAACTAGTCGGCTCTTTGGCCGATCAAATTACCGATTTATTTTGCTCACAGTTACCACGGGCTTTGCTCTGGCCACCTGAGCTATCTGGCCGTATAAACATATTAAAATACTCATTGTGCTGACACAGTCCACATCCCAGTGTTAAACAAATGGTTTCTCAAAAAAACACATACAAGGTCCACCTTCCGAGTTGAATATAATGTGGATGATTCACTGATGGCGTCTACAGCTGGTTTCATTCTCCTTGTGGCTCATTGTCTCTTATGGGCTGATTTATTCAGTACCTTATAAAAACGAGAAATGTATTTATCTTTTGTTGTGTCGGCTACTGTTGGAATGCCGCCCCAGATAAAAAAAAAATTATAAAAAAATCCTTGACCTTTTGTATTTTGGGGACCCCACACCCCAGATTATCTTAATAGCCATGTGCGCAGTGTGTGTCTGCAGACTGATAGTTTTGTATACTTTGGTTTCCCCATATTCATGTTATAAAAGACAGCAAACTAATAAACTGAGCGTTCGAGTCTGTAAGAATTATATTATACCACTATTTCAACACTAAGTGTGAATACATTTTCTGTTCTTTATGTATTGTTGGTTTTACACTCCTCTGTGTTCCCACCTATTTGGGTATTTCATACTCTTTGCAAGTGGGCTCTTGGCTTTTAGTGTGAGAAGAGAAGAACGATTCTTTCTCACCCATGTGGTTCTAATATACGGAGCTGTGCCCCCTTTTGTCTGTGGTTACGCTTGTATCAATATATCAAACTATATATTCTCTGTAACCAGGGTTATCTACTATGTTACCTAGGATTTTTTTTAACGCCTGGGTGGAGTAGAGGTAACATCACTGCTCTACAACCATGGAGACATACAGGTCTATTCAAAGAAAGGTGAAACTCTGGAGAAAGACTGGAGAAGTGAAAATTCTGGGTCAAAATAGCCAAACCAGAAAAATTCTCCCATTTATCTCATTTTCCAAATCGGCTATTTGGTCTAGACTGTTCTCTTCTCCTGCCAATTCTCCTCATTTTCACCTTTCTCTGAATAACCCCAATAGATTGTAATTCCGGTCAGAGCACTTCTCCAGCAAGGGTGCTTGGGTGTCACGAAACCCCATGATCCCTACACGCAGACACTGGCTGCCTACACCGCCGGTCTTTCGAATCGCCAGAAAAGATAAGCACGGAATAGACAAAGTCAAAACAAGCCGAAGTTAGGAATCCGAGCAGATAATCATACAAAGCCAGGGGTCAGAATCAGTTACAGTTACTTCTACAGCGCCATCAGGTTCCGTAGCGCTTTACAATAGGGAAGCACAAACAGGTGACATGATAAATTATAAAACATAAGAGGCAGACGGCCCTGCCCGTAGGATAATTGTCCCGCTAATGCAGAAGTTTATGCAAGTGCTCAGTCAGACATCCCGTGAGTTTACAATCTAAGGGACTAGAGCAAGTGAAACAAAAGGGAGCAGGGGGAGTATGGAGATAATTACCAGAGAGAGTATAGCAGACACTGCATAATGATAGACTAAGAGCTTGGGCATGATAAGGTTAAACCGAGAGAGGAGTGATGCAGGTGAGAAAAGGAGCCTATATAATTAGGGCAGGCACTGGGTGGTGCAGGTAGGTGGGACACCAGAGGGAAGGATGTGAGTGAAGTGTGGCTGTGGATAAGAAAATACAGAGTTTAGAGAGATGTCCATTACACGCAGAGAATTTACAACAGGGAAGAGCAGAACAGACTGAGAATCAGCACAGAATCAAACTACCAAAAAAGAGGGAAAAAATACATAAACTAGCAAAAATATGGCAAAAATTGTGTTGATTGAAGAATACCTTGCTGGCCTAATACATAGGGAGAGATTGCATTGATTGTAGTTTGCAGAGGAAGGATGGGAGTGAAGTGTCGGGTGCTGGCCAGAATGGATAGTCAGAGCCAGGAGTCAGAACCAGAAAGGATAGTCAGATAGAGCCAAGAGATGGTACCAGTGGCGGAACTACTGCTGGTGCAGCCAGTGTGGGTGCACTGGGGCCTCAGCCTGGGGGGGGGCCCAGCTGCCGGCGAGCAGGGACCTCAAGATGGCTGCCGGCGGGCCCCCTCTGATGAGCAGTCCTGACCGCCGGCGGCCATCTTGAAGTCCCTGCTCACCGGAGGCTGGGCCCATGTAGGCACACCGGCGAGCAGGGACTTCAAGCTGGCCACCGGTGGGCCCCCTCTGATGATGTCAGAGAGGGCCCACCAGTCGCGGGCCTTCTCTGTCATCATCAGAGGGGGCCCGCCGGTGGCCATCTTGAAGTCCCTGCTCGCCGGTGGGCCTACATGGGCCCAGCCTCCGGTGAGCAGGGTCTTCAAAATGGCTGCCGGCGGGCCCCCTCTGATGAGGGCTGCTCATCGTTGTGTTGGGGGCAATTACATCCATGTGTGAGCTGGGGGCAATTACATCCATGTGTGAGCTGCTGGGGGCAATTATATCGATGTGTGAACTGCTGGGGCAATTATATCCATGTGTGAGCTGGTGGCAATTATATCCATGTGTGAGCTGCTGGTGGCAATTATATCCATGTGTGAGCTGCTGGGGGCAATTATATCCATGTGTGAGCTGGTGGTAATTATATCCATGTGTGAGCTGGTGGCAATTATATCCATGTGTGAGCTGCTGGGGGCAATTATATCCATGTTTGAGCTGGGGGCAATTATATCCATGTGTGAGCTGCTGGGGCAATTATATCCATGTGTGAGCTGGTGGCAATTATATCCATGTGTGAGCTGCTGGGGGCAATTATATCCATGTGTAAGCTGGGGGCTCTCTGTAATAAATAAATATGCTCAAATATATATTTTTTTCGATATATATATATTTTTTCGCTATTTTTCAACTTTATTTTTTGCTGTTGCTTCAGGGGGTGTGAATTCGTTGTTTTTTTTTGGGGGGGGGGCCAAAAAAATCTTGCACCAGGGCCCTTTGTTCCTTAGGTCCGCAACTGGATGGTACATAAGAAAATCAAGGAGAGCAAGGGTTAACACTAGAGAGTAGTCAGGAATCAAAGCCAGAGTCCATACATTATATACCAGAAATACTAGAACAGGAATCAAACAGGAATCAGGTTTAACCCATGACAGGGCAATGAGACTACTCAATACTGGGTTTTTAAATCCGGCGGGTGATGTGTCATCACACTGTGCCCTGCCCGCCATATCACTCAGCAGCCAATCACACTGTGTCCTGCCCGCCATATCACTCAGCAGCCAATCACACTGTGTCCTGCCCGCCATATCACTCAGCAGCCAATCACACTGTGTCCTGCCCGCCATATCACTCAGCAGCCAATCACACTGTGTCATCCTTGTTAAGCTATCTTTTTTTCTTTACTGTATCATCTCCCGTTCACATATCTTGTACAGCGCTGTGAAATATGTTTGCTCTATATAAGTATTATAATAATAAGCTTCATAAAACTGCTATAAATTTACTGGATTTATAAAAAAATAAAATCAAGGATAAAGGATAATAATTGAATCGCTAAAGCAGATATTTCCATCGAAAGGTATAGCCGATAGTCGAATCCGGAACCAAAATCCTGGTAAACCTGCATGTGAATCTCCTGAACTGAAAGTCGGCCGTGAAAGGTGAGGTCCTGTTCTCGTCCAAATGGGCCAAATTAAACTAAGTTTAGCTCTTAATAAGGTCATTATTTATGGAGGGGATACAAAGGGAAGCCAGACAAAGGGTCTGTACTAGGGGGAAACGTAAAGACAAGTCCACTTTACAAGACATGGAATGGAATGAGAACGTTACTCATGTGTCTGTGCGTAATGTGAGCCAGCTCCGGGGACCATAAATAAGAGCATCAGGAATAGACTGTAAAGTGCATCTGTTTTCGATGAGCTAAATGTTGCAGTGGGCTATGTGAAATATTACGGGTATGCATGTTTCACGGCTCAGTACAAAGAGGCACATGGCCACAGATTCCTTCACAGCCAGGATAACAAAAGCTACACACGTCATATTATCAGCACATTATTTCCATAGTGCTGAGATAGAAAGACAGATAGACAGATAGACAGATCTGTCGATGATTTAGGGCCAGATAAATAGAGGGACAGACAGAGGGATAGATAGAAAAAGAGAGGGGGGCTAGAGGGAGAGGGATAGATAGAGAGGGAGAGAGAGGATAGAGAGAGAGAGCTCTAGATAGAGGGATAGAGCGAGAGAGAGCTAGAGAGAGGGATAGATAGATAGAGAGGGATAGATAGATAGAGAGGGATAGATAGATAGAGAGGGATAGATAGATAGAGAGGGATAGATAGAGAGGGAGAGAGAGGGATAGAGAGAGCTAGATAGAGGGATAGAGAGAGAGAAAGCTAGATAGAGGGATAGAGAGAGAGAGCTAGATAGAGGGATAGAGAGAGAGAGAGCTAGATGGAGGGATAGATAGAGAGAGAGCTAGATAGAGGGATAGAGAGAGAGAGAGCTAGATGGAGGGATAGATAGAGAGAGAGCTAGATAGAGGGATAGAGAGAGAGAGAGCTAGATAGAGGGATAGAGAGAGAGCTAGATAGAGGGATAGATAGAGAGAGAGCTAGATAGAGGGATAGATAGAGAGGGATAGATAGAGGGATAGATAGATAGAGAGGGAGAGAGAGGGATAGATAGAAAGAGCTAGATAGAGGGATAGAGAGAGAGAGCTAGATAGAGAGAGAGATAGAGGGATAGAGAGAGCTAGATAGAGGGATGGATAGATAGAGGGATAGATAGAGAGATAGAGGGATAGATAGAGGGATAGAGAGAGAGATAGAGGGATAGATAGAGAGATAGAGGAATATTTAGACAGTCAGAGATAGATAGATAGATAGATAGATAGATAGATAGAGAGGATAGATAGATAGAGAGGGAGAGAGAGGGATAGATAGAAAGAGCTAGATAGAGGGATAGAGAGAGAGAGCTAGATAGAGAGAGAGATAGAGGGATAGATAGAGAGATAGAGGAATATTTAGACAGTCAGAGATAGATAGATAGATAGATAGATAGATAGATAGATAGATAGAGAGGGATAGATAGATAGAGAGGGAGAGAGAGGGATAGATAGAAAGAGCTAGATAGAGGGATAGAGAGAGAGAGCTAGATAGAGAGAGAGATAGAGGGATAGAGAGAGCTAGATAGAGGGATGGATAGAGAGATAGAGGGATAGATAGAGGGATAGAGGGATAGATAGAGGGATAGAGAGAGAGAGAGAGGGATAGATAGAGAGATAGAGGAATATTTAGACAGTCAGAGATAGATAGATATGCAGATAGATAGATAGAGAGGGATAGATAGATAGAGAGGGATAGATAGATAGAGGGATAGATAGATAGATAGATAGATAGATAGATAGATAGATAGATAGATAGATAGATAGATAGATAGATAGAGGGATAGATAGATACTTCCCAAAATGTTCAATGAGGAGAAATTTTGGGTAAGATCACAGGAGGCATGGCCCGAAATCAAGTTATTCTGAAACCTTTTAGATGACTTCATGACCTGAATATATGGAGAAAACCCTAAGGCTGGGTTCACACCTGAGCATTTTACAGCGCGCTCCTGCGCGCTGTAAAACGCTCAAACAGTGAAATACCATTATTCCCTATGTGGGCATATCACACCTGGCCGTTTCTCAGCGCGCATGAACGCGCTGAGAAACGGCCTACGTCCAAAGAAGTGCGAGAGCTTCTTTGGGGCAGTTATCAGCGCGTTCGCGGCCATATCATAGCCGCGAACGCGCTGCAACGCACGTTCGCGCGTTTTTTTGTATGCGCGAACGCGCATAAAAAAACGCGCGCATTGCGCGACGCTGCGCTACGCCGTGGTGTGAACCCAGCCTAAAAAAGGACCTTAGGATAAGAAAGAGGAGCAGAGGGATTAAGGCCAAAAGCAGGATCTCTCCCTCCTAAATAGGGACCCTTCGGAGGTATGTAACTAGTAACGCACAAGCCTAAGGCATATATATATATAATGACAATAACTACACAGGACACATACATTGTTTATTAATTCACTCACATTGTCACCTTTCTGTGATCAGGTAAAGCCAGTCGCTCAAACTGCTGGGAACTCTTTGAATTGAGTGATTCTTATTGGCATGTTCTTAGGATTCACATCAACAGGCACAGAAACGATTTGATGAAGACGTCAATTACAGAGACAGCTAGGATCACTTTAATGAGTTTGTTAATCAGGGGAAACCAAATAAAGCCCTTTTCTTCGTCGGGGTAGATGCCATTTTAAATCATACATAGCACATTCCATCTGGTTTTCTTACTTTAGGGACCTCCATAAGAGTTCACTTATTCATCCAATAGGTGGGTTGAAATAACTAGATAACAATGTTTTTCTTATCTACAGGCAACACAAATTCATACAATACTCCAAGTTCCAGCTAGACTTTTCATATTTTGACCTGGCGGGTTGCCACGGCAATCGATCACTGGCAGCCATACCGGACCCAGAAGAAATAAAACATGCTGACAATGTATATTATTCACAAGTAATATCTTCCAAGACTATGACTCACGGAACATCCCCGGCAGCGCAATAAGATTAATCACCAAATTTCATATCTGGGAGTGCTCAATCCCTACATTGAAGCCCTGCTTCTTCTCATCCGCCCGCTGCCGCAATACGCTGCCGTGTGTCGTCCTTTAGAGACTGTGATCGGGAAGATTGGAAATCTGGTTGTGATTATGAAGCCAACAATGATTGTTTCTATTTTATGAATTTACAAATTGCTGAAAAGAAAATTGGGTTAGAGGGGGGGGGGTCACCCTACTGGAAATATATATATATATATTTTAATTTTTAGTCTACGCTACTTTTGGTAAATGTTCTTGCGGGATATCAGACAATGGATATAACCCAATTGGGTTTACAGATTACAAGTAGAAAAAAATAAAAAAACGGGCCGGTTCGCAACCTGGACGCTTGGCACAGCGCTCGAGCCATCCAGCATAACAGCTGTACTTCAATACAAAAACGTCCTACTACATCTGTGACGCAAGCTGAGCAATGGGGTGACATTATTACGGATGCTTATTAAATTATATTACAATTTATACAAATGATTAATAAAAAATATTAAATATTTCCTCGTCAGGTATGTTCCTCTGGTGTGGTTGTTGTTACTCTGTTCTACAATACTCATTTTGTCAAGATAAGATAATGGAAATTAAGTATTGTCTAAAAAAAAATCAGTTTTGCTTTGACTGAGGTTTGTTTGATGAGGCTTGGCAGATTAAATACTGAATATTACTGAATTATTGAATACGGAGATGTAGTGTATGCAGCCGCTCCGCAAACACACCTTCATAATCTTACTACATTGTATAACTCATTCTGTTCTGCTACAATGTAACTACATGACCCACCATTGTGACATGTTAAAAGAGCTAAACTGGCCGTCGCTGGAATCTAGACGCACCCTTCACCTTTCCAACCTGGTGTTTAAGACAGTGGTGTATTTAGGTTTTGTGCTGCCCTAGGCCTGACTAAACTCGTGCACCCCTAATTTAAATTTGACGCACCCCTTCCTGTCAAGGGCACACCTCTTCCTGGTTAATCCCCACCCTTCCTCTTTAAGCTCCACCTTTTCCTCTTAGAGCTCCGCCTTTTCCTCTCTTTATATTAAAAGTGGATACCAAGTGCCTACTTGTATATTTTGTATACCATTTCAAATGTATCTATTGAGATAAAGAAAATTATGAAATGTTTAAATTCAAGTATTTTTACAAAGAACAGCCACGAATGTCAAGTAAACGGGATCACAGCCGCTCTAATTGGTGGAACAATAAAATCCACAGAAACGTGCACTGCATATGAGCGTATCACAGAGCTGCATAGCAATAAAACCCACAGAAATGGGCACTGTGTATGAGCATATCAGAGCTGCAAAGCAATAAAACCCACAGAAATGTGCAGTGTGTATGAGCATATCACAGAACTGCACAGCAATAAAACTCACAGTAATGTGCAGTGTGTATGAGCGTATCCCAGAGCTCCAGGGTAATAAAACTCACAGTAATATGCAGTATGTATCACAGAATCCACAGCAATAAAACTCCCAGCAATGCAATGTGCGGTGTGTATGAGTGCATCAGAATTCACAGCAATAAAACTCCCAGCAATGCAATGTGCGGTGTGTATGAGTGCATCAGAATCCACTGCAATAAAACTCCCAGCAATGCAATGTGCGGTGTGTATGAGTGCATCAGAATCCACTGCAATAAAACTCCCAGCAATGCAATGTGTGTGTGTGTCAGCGTATCAGAATCCACAGCAATAAAACTCCCAGCAATGCAATGTGCGGTGTGTATGAGTGCATCAGAATCCAATGCAATAAAACTCCCAGCAGTGCAATGTGTGGTGTGTATGAGTGCATCAGAATCCACTGCAATAAAACTCCCAGCAAACCGAGTGTATATGAGCACACAGCAATTATTTATTCTACATTTACCGGCCTCTGTCCGCGGTAGGGCTGTGTGCCGAGTCAGCAGGTACTGTGTACAGACTCAGCAGGAGGTCCCTCCCGGCCACGTTAGGATCACGGCTGTGCCTGTGCGTGGAGCCATCTTGTCAGCAGTGGGGTGCCACTGCCAGAGGGTGCACCGTGGCTTTGATTCCCTTCCCGATGGGTGTTCTGTCCAGAATAGAGTGACAGTCCATGTTAACGAAAGGGCGGGCAGCTGCGTGCATGCGTGTCACGTGGTTCAGCCAGTCAGGTGGTACTGAGACTCAGTACCACCTGACTGGCCGGACCGAGTGTGACCTGCACGCAAGCAGCCTCACCAGGAGCCAGGCAGCTCAATGACAAATTTGTATCACTGCAGTGCTGGTTAAGGAAAGGTCCACTTTAAACAGCAGTAAGCAGACAGGGCTTCATATTCTGTTGAAACCCCCACCTTTACCTGCCGTTTACTGTCATCTTCTCTCTCTGGACACAAATCACATCCCCCTCTCCTAGAGCTGCTGCGGGGCAGGGGAGGAGCTATGGAGGGAGGAGAGTGGGATTTTTATTCTATTCGATTTTATTCCGTATGCAAACGCCATGCTCCGCTGCTCGTTGTCTGAGAACACAGCTCAAAGCTGACACACAGTGACAGTGGCACCTCCTAGTACCCCCTAATGACACCCCAATAATCACTGGTACCTGGGGCGGCCCGCCCTCCGCCACTCCTCTAAGTACACCACTGCTCTGGTGATATGCTCACACACAAGTTTGGCGAACTGCCAGCAAGTACGGTGCTGTTTGAAGGCAGTGCAAATCCCCATAGAGAAGTAATGGTTAATCTATTCAGAGAACACCAAACAGCAGAGAAATGTCAGTGAAATGCCCTGATGTTCAGTGGTTTCAATCAGCAGGTTTATTCAGGCGAACCCCATAGGTTTCAATGTTAAAAATATTCCCGTTTTTTATGCAATATCTAATAAACCATTTATTATTTTAATCTGCAGTAAAAAGTCTTTATTTATTTATAGATTTTTTTTTGTACCTTTTAGTGATTTTTCAGGATTTTTTGGGCTAAGTTCCCCCCTTTTTTTTATTAGCGGTTCTCCTTTTTCTGTAACAGAACTTTTTATTATCAATCATAGGATCTTATATGTAAATTCCAGACATTTTCGTTCAGTAGTTCTTTTGAAAATGCGGTGGCAGCATACAGCGGCCGACTCCATGCACTTTGGGGACCCTGCGGTGAATGGTGAATTCACTGCAGGTTGGGAAATTTTATTCCCCGAAGTGCAGGGAACTACAGAACACCAAAATGTTGGCGTCATTTCGGTGCTCTGTGAGTAACCCAATTAGTGGTGAGGTTTTTTGTTGCCCCCTGGAAAGTGAAAGCCTAGGCCTTGCCTACTCAGGACATACTTGAAAATTAGTGACATCTCAATGTTTCCTTCCTGGTAAAATAGATTGCAAAAGTAAAAAAAAAAAAATTTTTTTTTTTTTTTTTAGGGGCCGCCGCCCCCTGGAAAGTGCCGCCCTAGGCCTGGGCCTTGTTGGCCTAGGCCAAGATACACCAGTGGTTTAAGAGGATTTCTGGGAAGCTACCACCCTACCTGAATAGGCTGCTTCCCCTAGCAGTTCCCTCATCCTATAACCTCCGATCCAGGTCCAGCACCTTACTTGCAATACAACAATATTACAATGTTCTTGAACCCAGGACATACTTGAAAACGAGAGAAATCTCAATGTATCCTTCCTGGTAAAATACTTTATAAATAGATAAAAAAAATTCTCGCAAACTACAAGACAAAAATGTATATTTTGGTTATGGCGTGCACGCACATAGGGTGTTCCAGTATGACTGCGTACTACACTTAGGTTTCAGTCGGGAAAGCACCTGACGCCTGCCCCCGACTCAGGGTTAAGACATGACAAACAAAAGAATAAGTGGTCTAGTAACAAAAAACCGACCCCTGCTGACATAATCTATGCATACTAAGGTGACGATAAATAGATTGTAAGCTCTGTTGTCTAATATCACATCCCTTTATGGATGTTAGAAAAAGGAACAAAAAATTTAAATTGACCTAAATGGGAAATAAAAGAAAATCACAGGTTACATATCTATAATATTATGTAATGTATAAATGTACTACGAGGCGCTTACGTTCAAACACAAATTTGGGAAAACTTTCCCTATTGTTCCCAGTAGTTTTGGTTTTCTGGCAACCCAGCGGCTGCCCCCCCCCAAAAAAAAGGTATAAAAAAAATAAAGCGATATGTAGCATAAAACGCTGTGACTCATAATTTGAGAAAAGCTGTCATGACAAGTGGTGAGCCATGCCCAGTATCTGCATCCTGCCTTTACCCACAGAAATCATGCATGATATAATGCCACAGAGGCAGGCACGAGGCCCGACGACCCGCATCCTCTTAACTGTGTCATTCCTTGACAATCTGTATACACCTACCAACACCGTATTAAAGGGTAACTAACCCCACGCTAGAGATATTAAATTCAAAACCATGCGACGTAAAGGCTATAAAAATTTATGTAAAAAGTACCCGTGTCAGTTTTTAATTGTTAAAAGTCAATTCATACCTCCCACGTATCACTGTTTGGGATAGGCAGTCCCGATTTTGATACGAAACCCTTCTTTGACCCTTTTCTTTCCCAATATAACTTTTTTTAAGCGCTCCTCCATATATATCCCTGGTGTGTGAGTGTATAACAGAGCAGCAAAGCAATAACACTCATAACAAGGAGTCTCTAAACTAAACTATTCTAACTGTGGTGTCTTAATCAGGACTCTGCTAAAATGCTCGTCCAAGCTCTTATTATCTCCTGCCTTGACTACTGTAACCTCCTTCTCTCTGCCCTTAAGAGATCCCAGCTTCTCCCTCTGCAGTCTGTTATGAACGCCTGTGCCAGGCTTATCCACCTCTCCTCACGCACCTCTCACACCTCACCCCTTTGTCAATCTCTACACTGGCTCCCTGTTTCCTTTAGAATCCAAAAACAGATATTGGTGCTCACTTACAAAACTCTCCATAGCCGCGCCCATGCCTACATTTTTAACAGGTACATCTCATCCCGACCACGTCGCTCGGCCAATGATCTGATACACTCAGCTTCACGTACCCGCACCCCCAACTCCCACCTTGAAGACTTCTCCCAAGCTGCCCCTTTTCTTTGGAACTCCCTCCCCTGCAGCATCAGTCTCTCCCCGTCTCTCCAGTCCTTCAAGAAGTCTCTGAAAACAGATTACTTTAGAGAAGCTTATCATCTCACTCCCTAATCCCCACTGTACATTTCCTACTGCATCTTCCCACGCAACCCACACGCGCCCCGCTATTTCATATTCTCTATTAACCTAGCGTGTCACCCCTATCCTCTTAGATTGTAAGCTCTTGAGCAGGGTCCTCTCTCCTACTGTTCTGTGCGTTGAACCTGTATGTATATTTGTTATGCTGCCTCCCATTGTACAGCGCTACGGAACTTGTTGGCGCTCTTTGACTGTAACTGTAGTTCTGTAAATCAGCCATCGGGGCTACTGGGAGTTAAGAGTCCGAATCCGGAGCTGCTGAGCCAATGATTCGATTGCACATGATCCCACACCACACATTCATCTAAAGCAGAGGGTCACTGATGCCATTACCACCATTGATGAGGGGATGCTACAGCCAACATGGCAAGAAATTGAGTACCGTTTTGGGGTTCTTCGTGCGACTAATGGCGCCCATATAGAGGTGTATTAAATGAGGAAAAAAAGGTTACATATATACGTCTCATTTTGTAATAGTTTTCACTTATCTGTCTTTTCATTTGCTTTTGGAATAAAGTTTTGATATTGTAAAGCGACTTTATGGACGCCATTGGTAAAATCGTACAGACGTTATTAGAGGATCTTTCCTGGTAGGACAGCAGCCTCTTTCTTACATTCCATATTTACATGTATTTCATGTTTCTATGGAATCATTTTGCACGTAGCCTGTGATATCACATTGTGGGTTTTAGGAATTCTAACCACTGACGTCCGGTTTTGGATTAAATGAGTCAAATCGAAACAAATGCTGGAACCAAGAAAAAAATAACGAAACAAGTTTCTTCACACTCCATTATCACTACATCCATGGGGGGGGGGTCTATAAACAGAATATAGAACTATAATGGCCAGACATCTGGTTTCAGTGAAGTATCAGAATCAGATTAATGAAATAATTACAACATAATTTCCACATTACATCCTCTCTGATAAAATCTATTTCCGCAAAAATGTATCTAAAGATTGTATTCGGAGGCGACATTAAAAAAAAGTCCATTCGATAAAATTAAAAGCAGCTGTTATTATATGGAACAGACTCGCCAGATTCAATAGGCATTACATAACATATATTTATCATTATGGAGACCCGCAGAGGTCTTTGAAGAACCACATTTAGCAAACAATCCCCTCCGCACACGCTCCCACTAATTCCCAAAGATATTATTAGAAATGAAAACGCCGCCTTCCCCAAATCCTTTGAAAATGTATCTTTAATTGATGGAGAATTTCCACAGAATAATGGTTTGCTGATGTAAATGATGCCGGCTCCTGTCTCTGGGGGAAAAAAAAGCATCTAAAATGACGCAGAATGAAAAAAGACACTGCAGTTTGGACGTGGCTGAATATGTCAGCTCGCGTCGCTTTTAGAAATATTTTTGGGAAGCGATCGAAAACAAATATCGGTTACCCTCGCGTCAAAAAAAGAATCTGTTACTTAAAAATGAGAAATGAGTTATTAGAAATTACTGCGGAAAAAGGAAAACACACTTGTTTTATCAATCCAGGCGGTTTGTACTGATTTTACAAAACGAGTGAAAGAAAAACAGTTTACATGTAAAGCCATGATAAATCCATCGACAGGAACAGGATGAGTCTGTGTTTATTAGAGTTTCACGTGTTGTTTACATTTAATAGATCTGAGCTGTATAACATAGATAATACAGTCAAAACAAACCAGTAGTAAAATGTTTCTGTGCTCTGTGAGTGTCCATGTGACTCATGCTGTGCTCTGTGAGTGTCCATGTGGCTCACGCTGTGCTCTGGGAGTGTCCATGTGGCTCACGCTGTGCTCTGTGAGTGTCCATGTGGGGCACGCTGTGCTCTGTGAGTGTCCATGTGGCTCACGCTGTGCTCTGTGAGTGTCCATGTGGCTCACGCTGTGCTCTGTGAGTGTCCATGTGGCTCACGCTGTGCTCTGTGAGTGTCCATGTGGCTCACGCTGTGCTCTGTGAGTGTCCATGTGGGGCACGCTGTGCTTTGTGAGTGTCCATGTGGCTCACCCTGTGCTCTGTGAGTGTCCACGTGGCTCACGCTGTGCTCTGTGAGTGTCCATGTGGCTCACGCTGTGCTCTGTGAGTGTCCATGTGGCTCATGCTGTGCTCTGTGAGTGTCCATGTGGCGCACGCTGTGCTCTGGAGTGTCCATGTGGCTCACGCTGTGCTCTGTGAGTGTCCATGTGGCTCATGCTGTGCTCTGGGAGTGTCCATGTGGCTCATGCTGCGCTCTCGGAGTGTCCATGTGGCTCATGCTGCGCTCTCGGAGTGTCCATGTGGCTCATGCTGTGCTCTGGGAGTGTCCATGTGGCTCATGCTGCTCATATTTGATGCAAGTAATGCTGTAACAAAGTGTCACATTTCATACCCTGTGAGGACACATATATGTTGCTAAATACTTTCTTACATGTCTATATTGAAATATACCGAGGTGTGAAACAGTTTGATTTTCTGTTGCATTTAATTGTTTTTATTAGACAGTAAATTAAAGATGGCGCCAACAGTTTGTAACACGTGACGCGTGACGCGTTTCTACAGTTATTTCTCATGTTTCCTGCACACTCTGGCCTCCCTGATCTAAAGCTGATAAACACTGGCAGAAAATACATGGAAACTCTTATGTATGTGTGTTCACTGATACACATTGGGACAGATTGTATCCATGTCTTAATACGTGTCATTTCTAGGAGAATGTGTCATCAGTGTAACCCTGAGGATCGCAGGAGATTTATAGACTCGGATTATGTTTATGAAAAGCAGGAATAATGAGGAGGGAAATCCAGAAAGAGGAACCCTGAGAAACTGACCTTCTGTCATTTCAGCCGCTCCCTGTGGGTTACACACTCATTCAACTATTACATCACATGGGAGTAATACACTTACAGACTATCATCATGAGGTCTGTACACTCGCACACCCACTAAATGTATGTTACACACTCACACACCCACTAAATGTATGTTACACACTCACACACCCACTAAATGTATGTTACACACTCACACACCCACTAAATGTATCTAACACACTCACACACCCACTAAATGTATGTTACACACTCACACACCCACTAAATGTATGTTACACACTCACACAGCCACTAAATGTATGTTACACACTCACACACCCACTAAATGTATCTAACACACTCACACACCCACTAAATGTATATAACACACTCACACACCCACTAAATGTATGTTACACACTCACACACCCACTAAATGTATGTTACACACTCACACACCCACTAAATGTATGTTACACACTCACACACCCACTAAATGTATCTAACACACTCACACACCCACTAAATGTATGTTACACACTCACACACCCACTAAATGTATGTTACACACTCACACAGCCACTAAATGTATGTTACACACTCACACACCCACTAAATGTATCTAACACACTCACACATCCACTAAATGTATATAACACACTCACACACCCACTAAATGTATGTTACACACTCACACACCCACTAAATTTATGTTACACACTCACACACCCACTAAATGTATGTTACACACTCACACACCCACTAAATGTATCTAACACACTCACACACCCACTAAATGTATGTTACACACTCACACACCCACTAAATGTATGTTACACACTCACACACCCACTAAATGTATGTTACACACTCGCACACCCACTAAATGTATGTTACACACTCGCACACCCACTAAATGTATGTTACACACTCGCACACCCACTAAATGTATGTTACACACTCGCACACCCACTAAATGTATGTTACACACTCACACACCCACTAAATGTATGTTACACACTCGCACACCCACTAAATGTATGTTACACACTCGCACACCCACTAAATGTATGTTACACACTCACACACACACTAAATGTATGTTACACACTCACACATCCACTAAATGTATGTAACACACTCGCACACCCACTAAATGTATGTTACACACTCACATACCCACTAAATGTATGTTACACACTCACACACCGACTAAATGTATGTTACACACTCACACACCCTCTAAATGTTACACACTCACACATCCACTAAATGTATGTTACACACTCACACATCCACTAAATGTATGTTACACACTCGCACATCCACTAAATGTATGTAACACACTCGCACACCCACTAAATGTATGTTACACACTCACACACCCACTAAATGTATGTTACACACTCACACACCCACTAAATGTATGTTACACACTCACACACCCACTAAATGTATGTTACACACTCACACATCCACTAAATGTATGTTACACACTCACACATCCACTAAATGTATGATACACACTCACACAGCCACTAAATGTGTATGTTACACACTCACACATCCACTAAATGTATGTTACACACTCACACATCCACTAAATGTATGTTACACACTCACACACCCACTAAATGTATGTTACACACTCACACATCCACTAAATGTATGTTACACACTCACACATCCACTAAATGTATGATACACACTCACACAGCCACTAAATGTGTATGTTACACACTCACACATCCACTAAATGTATGTTACACACTCACACATCCACTAAATGTATGTTACACACTCACACATCCACTAAATGTATGTTACACACTCACACATCCACTAAATGTATGATACACACTCACACAGCCACTAAATGTGTATGTTACACACTCACACATCCACTAAATGTATGTTACACACTCACACATCCACTAAATGTATGTTACACACTCACACATCCACTAAATGTATGTTACACACTCACACATCCACTAAATGTATGTAACACACTCGCACATCCACTAAATGTATATAACACACTCGCACATCCACACTCAGGGTTATCCAAAGAGATTCGAAAAGTCACCGCACGTTCGGTTACTTTTCGTTCTCTTCAATTCGGTTCCTTTTGCCGATTGCATTTCGGTGACCCTGCGGTGTATTCAGCAAGCACCACAGGGTCCCCGAATTGCAGGGAAAGGCTGCCGCAAACCTGACGAAAACTAACCGAATGCACTCTGAAAACAAGCAAAAACATCTGGATTAACCTTCGAAAAACCCGAACAGGAGCCGAACAGGAGCCGAACATGAGCCGAATCACACAGAGCAAGCATCTGTGACGTAGAGGAGGCAGTGAATAAATTAGCAAAACCATTTGTATGAATCTGGGAAAAAGAAACGCTGTTTGCAAAGAAACTACTGAGCGAAAATGTCTGAAATTTTCACAGGAGGTCCAGGAATGATAATAAAGAGGGCTGTTACAAAAAAAATAAGCAAACTGAAAAAAAAAAAAAAAAAAATCGGACTTTTAAATTTTTTTAAAAAATTCAGAAAAATGCTTAAAGTATCCTAAAAAATCTATAAATAAAGAGACTTTTTGCTGCAGAATTTTATAATGAACGGTTTATTAGATATTGAATTAAAACGGGAATATTTTTAACATTGAAGCCTATGGGATTCTCCTGAATAAATTTGCCGAATTAAACCACCGAATGGCAGGGCGTTAGGGGAACCTTTCACTGCTGGTTTGTGTTCTCTGAATAGCCGAAGCAGTGCTTTTTCATGGGGATTTCACTGCCCTCGAACAGGGACCGAACAGGCACCGTATGGGCAGGCAATTCGCCAGGATTTGGCGAATTGCCTGCTCTCTGGATAGCCGAATGGCCAGGAAAGGTAACCGAAAGCTGATTTTCAGCGTTCGGTTACCTTTCTCAAGCAATTCGGATCTCTTTGGATAACCCTGTAAATGTATATAACACACTCGCATATCCACTAAATGTATATAACACACTCTCACATCCACTAAATGTATATAACACACTCACACATCCACTAAATGTATATAACACACTCTCACATCCACTAAATGTATATAACACACTCACACATCCACTAAATGTATCTTACACACTCACACATCCACTAAATGTATGTAACACACTCGCACATCCACTAAATGTATATAACACACTCGCACATCCACTAAATGTATATAACACACTCTCACATCCACTAAATGTATATAACACACTCACACATCCACTAAATGTATATAACACACTCTCACATCCACTAAATGTATATAACACACTCACACATCCACTAAATGTATGTTACACACTCACACGTGCACTAAATGTATGATACACACTCACACAGCCACTAAATGTGTATGTTACACACTCACACATCCACTAAATGTATGTTACACACTCACACATCCACTAAATGTATGTTACACACTCACACATCCACTAAATGTATGTTACACACTCACACACCCACTAAATGTATGTTACACACTCACACACCCACTAAATGTATGTTACACACTCACACATCCACTAAATGTATGTAACACACTCGCACACCCACTAAATGTATGTTACACACTCACACATCCACTAAATGTATGTTACACACTCACACATCCACTAAATGTATGTTACACACTCACACATCCACTAAATGTATGTAAGACACTCGCACATCCACTAAATGTATATAACACACTCGCACATCCACTAAATGTATATAACACACTCGCATATCCACTAAATGTATATAACACACTCTCACATCCACTAAATGTATATAACACACTCACACATCCACTAAATGTATGTTACACACTCACACATCCACTAAATGTATGTAACACACTCGCACATCCACTAAATGTATATAACACACTCGCACATCCACTAAATGTATGTAACACACTCGCACATCCACTAAATGTATATAACACACTCGCACATCCACTAAATGTATATAACACACTCTCACATCCACTAAATGTATATAACACACTCACACATCCACTAAATGTATGTTACACACTCACACATCCACTAAATGTATGATACACACTCACACAGCCACTAAATGTGTATGTTACACACTCACACATCCACTAAATGTATGTTACACACTCACACATCCACTAAATGTATGTTACACACTCACACACCCACTAAATGTATGTTACACACTCACACACCCACTAAATGTATGTTACACACTCACACATCCACTAAATGTATGTAACACACTCGCACACCCACTAAATGTATGTTACACACTCACACATCCACTAAATGTATGTAACACACTCGCACATCCACTAAATGTATATAACACACTCGCATATCCACTAAATGTATATAACACACTCTCACATCCACTAAATGTATATAACACACTCACACATCCACTAAATGTATGTTACACACTCACACATCCACTAAATGTATGTAACACACTCGCACATCCCCTAAATGTATATAACACACTCGCACATCCACTAAATGTATATAACACACTCACACATCCACTAAATGTATCTTACACACTCACACATCCACTAAATGTATGTAACACACTCGCACATCCACTAAATGTATATAACACACTCGCACATCCACTAAATGTATATAACACACTCTCACATCCACTAAATGTATATAACACACTCGCACATCCACTAAATGTATGTAACAAACTCGCACATCCACTAAATGTATGTAACACACTCGCACATCCACTAAATGTATGTTACACACTCGCACATCCACTTAATGTATGTTACACACTCACACATCCACTAAATGTATGTTACACACTCACACATCCACTTACAGGGTTATCCAAAGAGATTCGAATTGCTTGAGAAAGGTAACCGAACGCTGAAAATCAGCGTTCGGTTACCTTTCCTGGCCATTCGGCTATCCAGAGAGCAGGCAATTCGCCAAATCCTGTCGAATTGCCTGCACATACGTGCCTGTTCGGTGCCTGTTCGAGGGCAGTGAAATCCCCATCAGGGTTATCCAAAGAGATTCGAAAAGTCACCGCACGTTCGGTGACTTTTCGTTCTCTTCAATTCGGTTCCTTTTGCCGATTGCATTTCGGTGACCCTGCGGTGTATTCAGCAAACACCACAGGGTCCCCGAATTGCAGGGAAAAGCTGCCGCAAACCTGACGAAAACAAACCGAATGCAGGCTGAAAACAAGCAAAAACATCTGGATTAACCTTCGAAAAACCCGAACAGGAGCCGAATCACACAGAGCTGACGTAGAGGAGGCAGTGAATAAATTAGAAAAACCATTTGTATGAATCTGGGAAAAAGAAAAGCTGTTTGCAAAGAAACTACTGAGCGAAAATGTCTGAAATTTTCACAGGAGGTCCAGGGAATGATAATAAAGAGGGCTGTTACAAAAAAAATAAGTAAACTGAAAAAAAAAAAAAAAAAAAAAATCGGACTTTTAATTTTTTTTTTAAAAATTCAGAAAAATGCTTAAAGTATCCTAAAAAATCTATAAATAAAGAGACTTTTTGCTGCAGAATTTTATAATGAACGGTTTATTAGATATTGAATTAAAACGGGAATATTTTTAACATTGAAGTCTATGGGATTCGCCTGAATAAACTTGCCGAATTAAACCACCGAATGGCAGGACATTAGGGGAACCTTTCACTGCTGGTTTGTGTTCTCTGAATAGCCGAAGCAGTGCTTTTTCATGGGGATTTCACTGCCCTCGAACAGGCACCGAACAGGCACCGTATGTTCAGGCAATTCGCCAGGATTTGGTGAATTGCCTGCTCTCTGAATAGCCGAATGGCCAGGAAAGTTAACCGAACGCTGATTTTCAGCGTTCGGTTACCTTTCTCAAGCAATTCGGATCTCTTTGGATAACCCTGCATGAAAAAGCACTGCTTCGGCTATTCAGAGAACACAAACCAGCAGTGAAAGGTTCCCCTAATGTCCTGCCATTCGGTGGTTTAATTCGGCAAATTTATTCAGGAGAATCCCATAGGCTTCAATGTTAAAAATATTCCTGTTTTAATTCAATATCTAATAAACCGTTCATTATAAAATTCTGCAGCAAAAAGTCTCTTTATTTATAGATTTTTTAGGATACTTTAAGCATTTTTCTGAATTTTTTAAAAAAAAAAAAAAAGTCCGATTTTTTTTTTTTTTTTTTCAGTTTGCTTATTTTTTCTGTAACAGCCCTCTTTATTATCATTCCCTGGACCTCCTGTGAAAATTTCAGACATTTTCGCTCAGTAGTTTCTTTGCAAACAGCGTTTCATTTTCCCAGATTCATACAAATGGTTTTTCTAATTTATTCACTGCCTCCTCTACGTCACAGCTGCTTCGGCTCTGTGTGATTCGGCTCCTTTTCGGCTCCTGTTCGGCTTCTTCGAAGGTTAATCCAGATGTTTTTGCTTGTTTTCAGTGTGCATTCGGTTAGTTTTCGTCAGGTGTTCGGCAGCTTTTCCCTGCAATTCGGGGACCCTGTGGTGTTTGCTGAATACACCGCAGGGTCACCGAAATGCAATCGGCAAAAGGAACCGAATTGAAGAGAACGAAAAGTCACCGAACGTGCGGTGACTTTTCGAATCTCTTTGGATAACCCTGTTTGCAAATAAATAAATGAACACTGACCTTAACTGAGGCAAGTGAGGCCTGCAGTTCTTTGGATGTTGTTGTGGGGTCTTTTGTAACCTCTTGGATGAGTCGTCGCTGCGCTCTAGGGGTAATTTTGGTCAGCCGCCCACTCCTGGAAAGGTTCACCACTGTTCCATGTTTTCTTCATTTGTGGGTAATGGCTCTCACTGTGGTTCGTTGGAGTCCCAAAGCTTTAGAAATGGCTTTATAAATCTTTCCAGACTGATAGATCACAATTACTTTCTTTCTCATTTGTTCCTGGATTTCTTTGGATCTCAGCATGATGTGTAGCTTTTGAGGATCTTTTGGTCTACTTCACTTTGTCAGTCAGGTCTTATTTAAGTGATTTCTTCATTGCGAACAACTGTGACAGTAATTAGGCCTGGGTGTGGCTAGAGAAATTAACGGATTGAATGTGTGAAACAGACATCTAGAATCATCAGAAACGAGAAATATTCCTGCTGTGTCCTCTTAAATTGGCTTGTTGCATCCAAAATAAGTCTATCTTGTTTACAAAAGCATAAGGCTAGGGTCAGACGAACGCATTTTTCACGTGCGTTTAGCCGCACGAAATCACGGCCGTGCTAGCAGCAAATGACGTCCAATGCCGGGGAACATACGACGAACGGGCGCACGAATGTTCGTCCATGCAACGCAAGTGGCCAACGAATGCATTTTTTCGAGAATGTCAAACCGCTAGTACTGACGTACAGAGTGCGCTGCGGCCGCATAGCGGCGTGTGTGCGTGATTAGGAGATGTCAGACGCTGCTAATGTCCGGCTAACATAACGTCCAGACACAAAAAGTGTTTTATTGATGATCCGTACAAAATCACGGACGAAAAGGCGCATCGTATGACCGCTATCGCGTATTCCGGGAAAAAATACGTACGTTCGTTCGAACGCACTTTTTCACGGACAATGTGAAAAATGCGTTCGTTTGACCCTAGCCTAAAATTCTGCCGGTCCATGGTGTGAGTCAAATTGTTAACACATTTATAGATTTTACTTAGAGTTCTAAAATGATCGGTCTTTTCTCACAGTTTATCAGAATTTGCTATCCATTGCCTGTCCTTTGCATGCACACAGATCAACTGTGGGGGGCGCGCATGCACAGAATCCGACATTACAGCAGATTCTGATAGAACACCAGCAATAGAATACTGCTAGTAAATAGGAGTGAAAGTAGAAAGGCAGACTATCCCTCCCAGCACAGGGTGACACAGACAGGAGGGAGCTCTGGGATATGGAGTCTGTCCCTCCCAGCGCAGGGTGACACAGACAGGAGGGAGCTCTGGGATATGGAGTCTGTCCCTCCCAGCGCAGTGTGACACAGACAGGAGGGAGCTCTGGGATATGGAGTCTGTCACTCCCAGCGCAGGGCGACAAGACAGGAGGGAGCTCTGGGATATGGAGTCTGTCCCTCCTAGCACAGGGTGACACAGACAGGAGGGAGCTCTGGGATATGGAGTCTGTCCCTCCCAGCGCAGGTGACACAGACAGAGGGAGCTCTGGGATAGAGTCTGTCACTCCCAGCGCAGGGCGACAAGACAGGGGGAGCTCTGGATATGGAGTCTGTCCCTCCAGCACAGGGTGACACAGACTGGAGGGAGCTCTGGGATATGGAGTCTGTCCCTCCCAGCGCAGGGTGACACAGACAGGAGGGAGCTCTGGGATATGGAGTCTATCCCTCCCAGCACAGGGTGACACAGACAGGAGGGAGCTCTGGGATATGGAGTCTGTCCCTCCCAGCGCAGGGTGACACAGACAGGAGGGAGCTCTGGGATAGGGAGCCTGTCACTCCCAGCACAGGGCGACACAGACAGGAGGGAGCTATGGGATATGGAGTCTATCCCTCCCAGCACAGGGTGACACAGACAGGAGGGAGCTCTGGGATATGGAGTCTGTCCCTCCCAGCGCAGTGTGACACAGACAGGAGGGAGCTCTGGGATATGGAGTCTGTCACTCCCAGCGCAGGGCGACAAGACAGGAGGGAGCTCTGGGATATGGAGTCTGTCCCTCCCAGCGCAGGGTGACACAGACAGGAGGGAGCTCTGGGATATGGAGTCTGTTCCTCCCAGCGCAGGGTGACGCAGACAGGAGGGAGCTCTGGGATATGGAGTCTGTCCCTCCCAGCGCAGGGTGACACAGACAGGAGGGAGCTCTGGGATATGGAGTCTGTCCCTCCCAGCGCAGGGTGACACAGACAGGAGGGAGCTCTGGGATATGGAGTCTGTCCCTCCCAGCGCAGGGTGACACAGACAGGAGGGAGCTCTGGGATATGGAGTCTGTCCCTCCCAGCGCAGGGTGACACAGACAGGAGGGAGCTCTGGGATATGGAGTCTGTCCCTCCCAGCGCAGGGTGACGCAGACAGGAGGGAGCTCTGGGATATGGAGTCTGTCCCTCCTAGCACAGGGAGACACAGACAGGAGGGAGCTCTGGGATATGGAGTATATCTGTTTCTAGATATCACCATAAATCTGTGGAGGTGACATGGCAGCGTGATTTCCTCCAGCGTGCTGTGCATCATGGTAGTAGAAGCAGGTGGTGGTAACGTGCTCTCCGTCCTGCTGTCGTTCTGGTCCCAGGGGTGGCTTTGGTCTGGTTTACAGAGGACAGCAGACTGCGATCAGAGAATTATGTCACTTCTCCAAGTTCACGCCGGGGCCTGGGAACAATCCAGACTCAAATATTTACAGGGTTATTCTCCTGGGGCGAGATAGGCCTAAATGCGTGGCACGCTGAGGATTCCCCTCCATGTGTGGACAGATTAGCCGATTACACCTTAAGGGACTAAAACACCATATAAAGCCTTAGATCAGGGCACAAAATCCCCAGAATATCCTGGCAGAGAGGGGCTTCGTTCTGTTTTGCATTGTGGGGCTGTCACCGGCTGTGGGGGATGTGTCTGAAAGGCTTCATGTGAGCTACAATTTGTGTTGAAAGTGACCCTATTACAACAGTACCGGCTGGGTGGAGTAGAGGTAACATCACTGCTCTGTGTGGAGAGAGCCTGTGGAGACATGGGTTCAATCCCAGCAAGAGCACCTCTCCAGTAAGTGTCCTTGGGCAAGAACCTTGGGTACATACTCGCCACCCAGGACATACTTGAAAACGAGAGAAATCTCAATGTATCCTTCCTGGTAAAATACTTTCTCAAAAAAAAAAAATCCACAAATCACTGACACTACAAGTCATAAATAATACATAAAGTGCAGTGTGTGTGTGTGTGCCAAAGGGAAAGGGGAAAAACTCTGTACGTGCTTGGAGGTGAAGTAGCGCGGGAGGTGGTGCGCACAATTGTCCAACCATCAAAGCAGTGTCATCTCAGGACAGAGAGAAAGATGTTTCTGCGGTTCATAGATCATGCGTATTTAATTAATGGATTATGTGTAACAGTCCCCCCTGCGCTGTGAGTAGGAGAACGAAAAATAACCCATTGATCCAGTCTCTTAAATTGTATAAATACACACAGGGCTCTATTCCATAGGGATGTGCGTTTCGGATTTCGGAAATCTCCCGATTCGTGTTTTCGGATGCGGACGATTTTCCGTAAATTTTTAGATCCGAAAACGGCAGATCCGAAAAGTTTTCCGAGCCGAAACAAAATATTTTCGGAATTTTCGAATGGACTTGAAATGTGTCAAATCGAAATTTATTGCTTTGAAACGAGGAGAAAAGACGTTCCGAAAAAACGAAAATTTCCGAAATCACGAAAAGGCGATACAAAAAACGAGCAAAGTGACACGAAAATACAAAAAATGGTCGATATTCCGGAAACATGTACAATTCCGAAAAACTAAAATTTCCGAAATCACGAAAAGTCGATACAAAAAACGAGCTAAGTGACACGAAAATACGAAAAATGGTCGAAATTCGGAAAAAAAAATGTACACGAAAAACGAGTCGAGCCGAACCGAATCGAAACAGAAATCGGTCGAAACGAGCCGAATCGAAAAGTTTGAAAATCCGAATAATCGAATCGAATAGAACCGAAAAAAAAATCGGTGCACAAGCCTATTCCATAGTTGGTGCTAATGTAGCGTCGCGATATGTAATCGTTAGCGCCAGGATGAGTGTTTAACGCATGCCATCCATATTCCAATCCTGGCGCTACACTGGGGTGAAATAGTTTTGCGGGTGAAATAGCTTGCTGAACTTTGCGTCTCCTCTACCTAACATGGGGAGCGCAATATTTTTTTAGCTTTTCGATCAGCAAGGTATCACAAAGTGCTGGCGCAAATTACCGTCGGGACGCGCAAAGGGAAAATTTTAGCACCTTCTACAAGCTGGTGCTAAATGGTTCTGCAAATGCAAATAGTTCCTGGTCTCCCTGCACGATCACTCCATGAAGCTTTGCAATCTCATTAGAGCGAGGTCGCGACCCGGAAGTGCAAGGCTCTAAGGAGTCCTATGTCCTCCAGGAGCTGATACTCAAGGTAGCACTACTGTGGGTATCAGGGGGGTTAGCGCTGCGTTTCGTGGCGAGGTACTGAGATAGCACTTTCCCCCGAATACGACATTAACACAGAGCCGGTAAGGAAAAATTTGCAAGCACACATTATCCTGCCTACTGTCTCCATGGTAGTGTCAACTTTGGAATAGGGCCCACTGTGTTTTATTGCTGTGGTGCTCGGTGATACGCTCATACACGCCGCACAATACTGTGAGTTTTATTGCTGTGAAGCTCTGTGATATGCTCATACGCACCGTACATTACTGTGAGTTTTATTGTTTTGGAGCTCTGTGATACGCTCACACACACTGCACATTACTGTGAGTTTTATTGCTGTGATGCTCTGTGATACGGTCATACGCACCACACATTACTGGGAGTTTTATTGTTTTGGAGCTCTGTGATATGCTCATACACACTGCACATTACTGTGAGTTTTATTGCTGTGGAGCTCTGTAATACGCTCAAACACACCGCACATTACTGTGAGTTTTATTGCTGTGGAGCTCTGTAATACGCTCAAACACACCGCACATTACTGTGAGTATTCTTGCTGTGAAGCTCTGTGATACGCTCATACACACTGCACATTACTGTGAGTTTTATTGCTGTGAAGCTCTGTGATACGCTCATACACACCGCACATTACTGCGAGATTTATTGCTGTGGAGCTCTGTGATACGCTTATACACAACGCACATTACTGTAAGTTTTATTGCTGTGGAACTCTGATACACTCATACAAACTGATTTTTTAGGGAATGGAATGTAATAAGCTGCTGTCAGCCATTTCTAACATGTTGCTTTGAATACTGTGGGATTCCTGTCTCATGTGCTTAATGGTAGGTTTATATTATAGTGGCGGGGGAAGGGGGCTGTGGTGGTCTTTGATTTATATGGAGTCTGTTTATATTCCAGTGATTGCTCTCTGGAGTCTCTGGCACTCTGGAGATTTACCATCTTGCCGTGAATGGAGGAGGAATCGTGTACGGACAATGTCAAGTTTCCCAAGAATCAAACAAGTAACAATATGTATTATCCATTATGTCATTCCTACCACCGTGGGTGAGCAACTATACAATATATTATGGAGCACACACGTATAATACAGCTGGTTAGCCTTTAATGGAGGCTCAGCTCGTTCACTCCATCGTGACTATTCATAGCACTGGATATAAACATATTGCCCGTCATTGGAGTGGAGGATCCGTAATTTTTATGATTTCAGTCATAAAACTGATGTAATGTTATTACATTTTACACCCTAACTGGTGGATCTCAAGGGCTACAGTCCAAACAAGCATGTTTTTGGTAAAAGATGGATGCGTAAGCCAGGCCATAGCATTTATTTGCTATGTGAGTGTCCAGGACTGTCCAGCAGGTCTAAAGTGAGGTATAAAAGGCAGGAGGGTCACAATAAGGTGGTGGCTGGTATTGGAAACTCATATGCACTAAAAGAAAAACAAGGCCTGAGTTGTTACAGGCCCCACAGAGACAACACTACAGCCACTGTAGGCTTATTCAGTGAGGTCAAATGCAGCAATAGCAATAATAAAAGAAATCTCAGCTTGTCCTTGGTAAAGGCTATTTGTTATGCGGATTTTCCGTGAGACCAAACTTACAAATGTAAGTGATAACAAAAAAAATACATCAATGTATTTTAAAGCAGTTAAGTCTTACAATCCTTTAATCTCTCCTCCTCTGTAATAGATGGTTTCCTGGAGAGGATTTGGAGGGCAATAAATTAGCATATCAAGATCTTGAGGCTTTTACCAACACTGTCCTATCTGAGGACTTTTTAGGCATGCTCAGTTTGTTCCAAGATGGGATTTGTGATGCTTCACGTTCCACATTTCCAGCCCTGTCCCCTGTATATGTGAAATCCTGTGCAGGCCTTGATCTGTGTCGCTATTCATGGGTTGCAGCCCAGGGTGTAATTGTTCTGCTCTCTTAGCTCACCTGTCTGCCATGTCTTGACTCACTCCCTATTTAAGAGCAATGCTCCCACAGTGCATGGCTCCATGATTTCACTCTTCCTGGTTTATATCAGTGTTTTGAATTCGTAGAACTGCCTGCTGTTTTTGTTCCTGATCTGTTTGTATATTTTGTTTATATACTTTTTGTCCTTTTTCCCTGTCTGTCTGTCTGTCTGTTACTCCTGTCACTGTGTTCCTGGTTTATTTCTGGTTATTCTTGTGTTATTTAGTTCATGTTTTTTCTTTGCTGTGGTTTTGTTTTCTGTTTGTTTCATGCTGTTTCCTGTGTACCGATATTTGGCTTGTGTGACTACCCTTCTGGCTCTAGAACCCTGGCATCTGGGTTACGTTCTCTCTCTTGTTTTCTGATCCCTGGCTTTCCTCTTGACTATGTTTATGTATGTTCCAAGTCTGTATTGATATCCTGGTATCTGTATATTTCATAAGACTCTGCACGGCTCTGTGGGTATTTTTCATCTAGCGCAGATCCGGCTACTTTAAAGACCGGCATATCAGTTTAGGGATTCTTTGGTATTGCCGTGCAGGGGTCTCTGTTTAACCCTGTGTTGCTTGTACCAGCTATTGTTGTCTGCAGTAGTATTTCTGTATATTGGGGCTTTCCTCTTGAACCTGGGCCCCACCTTGGCGCAAGCCTGGTGCTGCCGTGACATGAAGTCACTCATTAACTTTGCATTGGGACAGTGAGGACTACTGCCTTCAAAAATTAGGTAAGCTCATTGCCTTCTCATCTAGCACAGAAAGAATAATAAAAGTTTTTCTCGATTTTTACCTTTTAGACTTTTTCTGCTGTCGATGTAAAAACGAAGCTACCACCTTCTCGACAGTCACACTTGATGATGTCAAAGATGAGATAGGGAGCAAGATGAATCAAGGCAAGAGTAGCTCCATGATACTAAAATACATAAATCCTTAGTCAATAAGAATAGTCTACCAGCACCAACATTATTATACAGCCATCCACCAAGAGTGGTGGTGAGTCTTTATAATTTGAAGATATTGGGTTAATTTCTGCATGTTTTGGAATAACAAGAGGAGCCTCATATATGAGTTTTGCCTAAGTCCTTATTAATTCTAAAATCACATTTGGGACACAAGACATGGGCCCCTGCTATCAGGTGGGCAACCTCTAGCCATTTAAAGAGGATTTAGACGCGTGCACAATGAATAAATGAATTTTGAAAGCATTCATTAAGTTCATTAATTTGTTTTGGTGTGTTCGTTATGTTAATATTCATATTTCATATGATTCGTTATTTCGGATGATTAGTTATTCGTTATTTCATATTGATTTGTTATTTTGTATAGATTCGTTATTTCTGAATGGTGAAATGGATGAATCCGAAAATGTATTTAATAATTATTTTTTATTTAAAAAAAATACTACAGATGTTGTATTCTATACATTATTATATTATTCCCATGGGGATGACATGACAATTCTAGCCTTCATTGGACAGCTGTCTGTCGCATGATTAAAATTACTGGTTAAATTATGATCTGATTGGATGCAGACTGAAGACAGATGCAGAACGGTGATTGGTCAAGCACTCTTAACTTTTTCAAGCAAAGTATTGCAGTGATTGGTTCAAGCTACTGTCAATCAATCTATCAGACTGAAACATCATAATGAATCGATTTGTTTTAATGGATTGAAACAACTCGATTTGTTATACGCTATTTGTTTTGATTCCAATGCGATTCGTACAAAATCAATTATTTTGGAAATTCCAACATACGAATTAACGGAATTTCGGACGAATTGCGTTACCAAGCGCACACCTCTAAGAGGATTTCGATTAAGCAAAATAAAAATAGTAGACTGTGGGTCTTTGCTGTGAGAATGGAGAGTTTAGAGAAAAATACATCCGGAGACATAAATACTATGACCAGGTGGGCCCTGACAATGTAAGGGGTACATGCTTCTCTGTTGGTTGACATTTAAGAGGCTTCTTCAACTGACATTTTGGTGGCTGAAATCACATTTCCCGGTGTCATGGAGCTGATGTAACGCTCCATGCTTCAAACCCCAAGAGACTTTATGTTCATTTATATCGTGTGGTTTTAAATATATTTTACATCGTTTGGTTTTAGTTTAATTTAGTTTAGTGTAAAATGGCATAGCTTTGGTTTTAAAAATACTTATATTCCTGTAGGTAAATGTGTTTTTGTGTATACAGTAAACAAGCTTTACTGCTGTGTAATTTATGCACCAGGGCTTTTCCCATTGTCTAGCTGCATGTTTGATTCAAGGGATCTCTGATAGTGTGTGTTTGATCTGATTTGTTAGAACAATGGATATATAAATGTTGTGTGAGTTGAAGGCTAGAGAATGCAAGAATGTTTATTGTTAATAATTGACATAAAGTAATTAGTATGGGTATGCAAATTATGACTGTTGGACTTCAGCATAAATGGTGGTTGTTCATTAAAAAGTCAGAAAAACTCTCAGAGCTCAGAGAGAGAGGATCCTGTTTTAAAGCATACAGCCGCGCCTGGTGTCTTTATTTCAGCGACGCTACACTATACACTATCACCCTCAGAAGGCAGAGAGCGGCCTTCTGGAGATACCTAACGGCTCCAGGGCAGAGGAACAGAAGCAGGCAGGTCAAGCTGCTCGAGGCGCTGAGGATAGCGCTCCCAGTAGCCGGGCTGACCGCAACGAAGGGGTGTCTGGAGAGCCAGGACAGACGGAAGGGAACGGTTCCTTCACACTGGTGGCAAGCGGTGGGATAAGCTCTCCAACCCCAGAAGAAACGCAGAATGGCCAGCTACGCCAACTACAAGAGGGACACGCTGAGATACATATTAGAGTGCCGTGGAGGAATCGCCAGCACCAAAAAAAGAAAGCCCTGGTGAAGGAGCTTACAAGGATGGACCAGCGAATGGTAAGAACCCCAACCCCGACTCCGGCCACTAAAGATCACCTCCGAAAGAAAGCTCGAGCAATATTAGAGATATGCGGCACCACCCCCTCCGAAGCCGCAGTTGTACAACTGATGATGGACCTCCAAGAAGATGAGGAGCGAGATAAGGAGTGCCAACACCAGCTGCGGTTGGCCGAGCTCCAAGCGACATGGACAGAATACCCCACCCCTGAAACTTACCCCGTAGAGCCCTGGGTTGAGGTTGACAGCCCGCCTGGAGCTTCGTCCAGGGAATCTACACCCCCCAGCGATCCTTTTATGGGGACTTACAGCTTGTCTGGAGCTTCATGGGAGGAACCCGCACTCCCCAGCGATACTTGGGAGGAGATTTACAGCTTGCCTGGAATTTCCGTCAAGGAAGCTACACCCCCCACAGTCTGCCACGAGGAGCAGACAGATGTTCCCCCTGGGCTGGTTTGCCCGCAACCTTTGATCCCCCTGTAGATGGAAGAAGCCATCCTCCCGCAAAGCGACCCTTACCCAGCAGAAGCGCTGGCAACGGGGCAGAGCACCGCTGGCCTCTGCCCACCCACCCCGAGGCGCAGATGGATGATCTACCCAGGCTGCTTTGCCCGCAGCCCTTGCTTGTTTCCCCGGATCCCCCCGAGGATCCCCCGGGGCTTGTTTCCACACAGCCCCTGACCTCCTTCATTATGGAGGATGCCCTCCTCCCACAAGGAGACCCCTACCCAGCAGGAGCACTGGCAATGGGGCAGAGCGCCGCTGGCCTCTGCCCACCCACCCCATCCTGCCCCGAGGAGCAGAAAGATGATTCCCCGGGCTGCTTATCCCGCAGCCGCTGACCCTTCCACCCCGTTGGATTTTGATCTCGCACCCGCTTTCCCAGCAGAAGAGCTGGCTCCAGGCAGAGCGCCGCTGGCATCTGCCCACCCTCTACAGCCTGCCCCGAGGCGCAGATGGATGATCTACCCGGGCTGCTTTGCCCGCAGCCCTTGCTCGTTTCCCCGGATCCCCCCGAGGATCCCCCTGGGCTTGTTTCCACACCCCCTGGCCCGCTTCATTATGGAAGATGCCTCCGCCCACAAGGAGACCCCTACCCAGCAGAAGAGCTGGCCACGGGGCAGAGCGCCGCTGGCCTCTGCCCACTCTCCACCGCCTACCCCGAGGAGCCGATGGCTGATACCCTGGGTTGACTTGCCCGCAGCACTTGGTTTCCCCGGAGAGGGAGGAAGCCATCCTCCCACCCAGAGACCCTTCTCCAGCAGAAGCGCTGGCTACGGGGCAGAGCCATTGTCAACTCTGCCCACTTTTCCAACCCTTTGGCCCTGAGGCCCCCTACAGCCACTACTTTTTCCAGCAGCTGACCAGAGCGCTCGGGACGCGTGCAAGTGGCCCGCGTTTTTCCCGGGTACGTGATACCCCCGGAGGTGGTACAGGCGGTACCCATCCCCGACGACAGAACCCTTCCCCAGGAGGGGACACCTGCCACCAACTGCACCAATGGGGCGCCCGGCGCTGGGGCCTGGAGCACCCCTCGGACAGCGGGCTAGTTTACGAGGAGAAGTGGAGAAGCCTGGTGGCTCGCCTCCTCCCGACAGACTATGGACCCACACCCAGGCATACCCTGTGGCGACCGTCGGACCCCACTGGTGATGCTTGTGCGCCAGCACCCTGGAACTTTGAGGATGGCGCAGAAAAAAAGGACAAAGGGGAGAAGTCTCGTCAGTGGCAAGAGATCCGTTTGGGATCTAAGCTTGCCCTGCCGTTCTGGAAGGGGGGACATATGTCATGGAGCTGATGTAACGCTCCATGCTTCAAACCCCAAGAGACTTTATGTTCATTTATATCGTGTGGTTTTAAATATATTTTACATCGTTTGGTTTTAGTTTAATTTAGTTTAGTGTAAAATGGCGTAACTTTGGTTTTAAAAATACTTATATTCCTGTAGGTAAATGTGTTTTTGTGTATACAGTAAACAAGCTTTACTGCTGTGTAATTTATGCACCAGGGCTTTTCCCATTATCTAGCTGCATGTTTGATTCAAGGGATCTCTGATAGTGTGTGTTTGATCTGATGTGTTAGAACAATGGATATACAAATGTTGTGTGAGTTGACGGCTAGAAAATGTAAAGAATGTTTATTGTAAATAATTGACATAAAGTAATTAGTATGGGTATGCAAATTATGACTGTTGGACTTCAGCATAAATGGTGGTTGTTCATTAAAAAGTCAGAAAAACTCTCAGAGCTCAGAGAGAGAGGATCCTGTTTTAAAGCATACAGCCGCGCCTGGTGTCTTTATTTCAGCGACGCTACACTATACACTATCACCCTCAGAAGGCAGAGAGCGGCCTTCTGGAGATACCTAACGGCTCCAGGGCAGAGGAACAGAAGCAGGCAGGTCAAGCTGCTCGAGGCGCTGAGGATAGCGCTCCCAGTAGCCGGGCTGACCGCAACGAAGGGGTGTCTGGAGAGCCAGGACAGACGGAAGGGAACGGTTCCTTCACACTGGTGGCAAGCGGTGGGATAAGCTCTCCAACCCCAGAAGAAACGCAGAATGGCCAGCTACGCCAACTACAAGAGGGACACGCTGAGATACATATTAGAGTGCCGTGGAGGAATCGCCAGCACCAAAAACAAGAAAGCCCTGGTGAAGGAGCTTACAAGGATGGACCAGCGAATGGTAAGAACCCCAACCCCGACTCCGGCCACTAAAGATCACCTCCGAAAGAAAGCTCGAGCAATATTAGAGATATGCGGCACACCCCCTCCGAAGCCGCAGTTGTACAACTGATGATGGACCTCCAAGAAGATGAGGAGCGAGATAAGGAGCGCCAACACCAGCTGCGGTTGGCCGAGCTCCAAGCGACATGGACAGAATACCCCACCCCTGAAACTTACCCCGTAGAGCCCTGGGTTGAGGTTGACAGCCCGCCTGGAGCTTCGTCCAGGGAATCTACACCCCCAGCGATCCTTTTATGGGGACTTACAGCTTGTCTGGAGCTTCATGGGAGGAACCCGCACTCCCCAGCGATACTTGGGAGGAGATTTACAGCTTGCCTGGAATTTCCGTCAAGGAAGCTACACCCCACAGTCTGCCACGAGGAGCAGACAGATGTTCCCCCTGGGCTGGTTTGCCCGCAACCTTTGATCCCCCTGTAGATGGAAGAAGCCATCCTCCCGCAAAGCGACCCTTACTCAGCAGAAGCGCTGGCAACGGGGCAGAGCACCGCTGGCCTCTGCCCACCCACCCCAAGGCGCAGATGGATGATCTACCCAGGCTGCTTTGCCCGCAGCCCTTGCTTGTTTCCCCGGATCCCCCCGAGGATCCCCCGGGGCTTGTTTCCACACAGCCCCTGACCTCCTTCATTATGGAGGATGCCCTCCTCCCACAAGGAGACCCCTACCCAGCAGGAGCACTGGCAACGGGGCAGAGCGCCGCTGGCCTCTGCCCACCCACCCCATCCTGCCCCGAGGAGCAGAAAGATGATTCCCCGGGCTGCTTATCCCGCAGCCGCTGACCCCTTCCACCCCGTTGGATTTTGATCTCGCACCCGCTTTCCCAGCAGAAGAGCTGGCTCCAGGGCAGAGCGCCGCTGGCCTCTGCCCACCCTCTACAGCCTGCCCCGAGGCGCAGATGGATGATCTACCCGGGCTGCTTTGCCCGCAGCCCTTGATCGTTTCCCCGGATCCCCCCGAGGATCCCCCTGGGCTTGTTTCCACACACCCCCTGGCCCGCTTCATTATGGAAGATGCCCTCCGCCCACAAGGAGACCCCTACCCAGCAGAAGAGCTGGCCACGGGGCAGAGCGCCGCTGGCCTCTGCCCACTCTCCACCGCCTACCCCGAGGAGCCGATGGCTGATACCCCGGGTTGACTTGCCCGCAGCACTTGGTTTCCCCGGAGAGGGAGGAAGCCATCCTCCCACCCAGAGACCCTTCTCCAGCAGAAGCGCTGGCTACGGGGCAGAGCCATTGTCAACTCTGCCCACTTTTCCAACCCTTTGGCCCTGAGGCCCCCTACAGCCACTACTTTTTCCAGCAGCTGACCAGAGCGCTCGGGACGCGTGCAAGTGGCCCGCGTTTTTCCCGGGTGCGTGATACCCCCGGAGGTGGTACAGGCGGTACCCATCCCCGACGACAGAACCCTTCCCCAGGAGGGGACACCTGCCACCAACTGCACCAACGGGGCGCCCGGCGCTGGGGCCTGGAGCACCCCTCGGACAGCGGGCTAGTTTACGAGGACAAGTGGAGAAGCCTGGTGACTCGCCTCCTCCCGACAGACTATGGGCCCACACCCAGGCATACCCTGTGGCGACCGTCGGACCCCACTGGTGATGCTTGTGCGCCAGCACCCTGGAACTTTGAGGATGGCGCAGAAAAAAAAGGACAAAGGGGAGAAGTCTCGTCAGTGGCAAGAGATCCGTTTGGGATCTAAGCTTGCCCTGCCGTTCTGGAAGGGGGGACATATGTCATGGAGCTGATGTAACGCTCCATGCTTCAAACCCCAAGAGACTTTATGTTCATTTATATCGTGTGGTTTTAAATATATTTTACATCGTTTGGTTTTAGTTTAATTTAGTTTAGTGTAAAATGGCGTAACTTTGGTTTTAAAAATACTTATATTCCTGTAGGTAAATGTGTTTTTGTGTATACAGTAAACAAGCTTTACTGCTGTGTAATTTATGCACCAGGGCTTTTCCCATTGTCTAGCTGCATGTTTGATTCAAGGGATCTCTGATAGTGTGTGTTTGATCTGATGTGTTAGAACAATGGATATACAAATGTTGTGTGAGTTGACGGCTAGAAAATGTAAAGAATGTTTATTGTAAATAATTGACATAAAGTAATTAGTATGGGTATGCAAATTATGACTGTTGGACTTCAGCATAAATGGTGGTTGTTCATTAAAAAGTCAGAAAAACTCTCAGAGCTCAGAGAGGATCCTGTTTTAAAGCATACAGCCGCGCCTGGTGTCTTTATTTCAGCGACGCTACACTATACACTATCACCCTCAGAAGGCAGAGAGCGGCCTTCTGGAGATTCCTAACGGCTCCAGGGCAGAGGAACAGAAGCAGGCAGGTCAAGCTGTTCGAGGCGCTGAGGACAGCGCTCCCAGTAGCCGGGCTGACCGCAACGAAGGGGTGTCTGGAGAGCCAGGACAGACGGAAGGGAACGGTTCCTTCACACCCGGCATTTCTTGCTGCCACAGAGATGCACTGGCGTTTTTGGGAATGGCACTGTGGGTGAGGACAGAGAAGTGGCTTTACCCAGTATCTTTAGATGACTTTACCAGATGTTTGGGCCAATTAAATTAGCAAAAAGGTAAACGTGAAATGTGAAAAAAGTATCTTATTTACAGCAAGGAAATTCTAACATCATTTATTCAAGTTTAGAGGCTCATTGCTGGTAATTGTATTGCTTTACAGCTCTGTTATACACGCGCACATCTATGAATATAAATAGGAGCCCCTAAAAAGACACCCACATTCCCCTATATAGAGGAGCCCCTAAAAAGACACCCACACACCCTGAATATATGGAGGAGCCCCTAAAAAGACACCCACACACCCTGAATATATGGAGGAGCCCCTAAAAAGACACCCACACACCCTGAATATATGGAGGAGCCCCTAAAAAGACACCCACACACCCTGAATATATGGAGGAGCCCCTAAAAAGACACCCACACACTCTGAATATATGGAGGAGCCCCTAAAAAGACACCCACACACCCTGAATATATGGAGGATCCTCTAAAAAGACCCCCCCATACCCCGAATATATGGAGGAGAGCCTAAAAAGACACCCCCATACCCCGAATATATGGAGGAGAGCCTAAAAAGACACCCGCACACCCTGATATATGGAGGAGCCCCTAAAAAGACACCCGCACACCCTGAATATATGGAGGAAGCCCCTAAAAACACACCCGCACACCCTGAATATATGGAGGATCCTCTAAAAAGACCACCCCCATACCCCGAATATATGGAGGAGCTCCTAAAAAGACACCCCCATACCCCGAATATATGGAGGAGAGCCTAAAAAGACACCCGCACACCCTGAATATATGGAGGAACCCCTAAAAAGACACCCGCACACCCTGAATATATGGAGGAGCCCCTAAAAAGACACCCGCACACCCTGAATATATGGAGGAGCTCCTAAAAAGACACCCGCACCCCTGAATATATGGAGGAGTCCCTAAAAAGACACCCGCACACCCTGAATATATGGAGGAGTCCCTAAAAAGACACCGCACACCCTGAATATATGGAGGAGCCCCTAAAAAGACACCCGCACACCCTGAATATATGGAGGAGCCCCTAAAAAGACACTCGCACACCCTAAATATATGGATGAGCCCCTAAAAAGACACCCACACACCCTGAAATATGGAGGAGCTCCTAAAAAGACACCCACACACCCTGAATATATGGAGGAGCCCTTAAAAAGACACTCGGACACCCTGAATATATGGATGAGCCCCTAAAAAGACACCCACACACCTGAATATATGGAGGAGCTCCTAAAAAGACACCCGCACACCGTGAATATATGGAGGAGCCCTAAAAGACACCCGCACACCCTGAATATATGGAGGAGCCCTAAAAGACACCCGCACACCCTGAATATATGGAGGAGCTCCTAAAAAGACACCCGCACACCGTGAATATATGGAGGAGCCCCTAAAAGACACCCGCACACCCTGAATATATGGAGGAGCCCCTAAAAAGACACTCGCACACCCTGAATATATGGAGGAGCCCCTAAAAAGACACCCACACACCCTGAATATATGGAGGAGCTCCTAAAAAGACACCCACACACCCTGAATATATGGAGGAGCCCTTAAAAAGACACTCGGACACCCTGAATATATGGAGGAGACCCTAAAAAGACACCCGCACACCCTGAATATATGGAGGAGCCCCTAAAAAGACACCCGCACACCGTGAATATATGGAGGAGCCCTAAAAGACACCCGCACACCCTGAATATATGGAGGAGCCCCTAAAAAGACACCCACACACCCTGAATATATGGAGGAGCCCCTAAAAAGACACCCGCACACCCTGAATATATGGAGGAGCTCCTAAAAAGACACCCGCACACCGTGAATATATGGAGGAGCCCTAAAAGACACCCGCACACCCTGAATATATATGGAGGAGCCCCTAAAAAGACACCCGCACCCCTGAATATATGGAGGAGCTCCTAAAAAGACACCCGCACACCGTGAATATATGGAGGAGCCCTAAAAGACACCCGCACACCCTGAATATATGGAGGAGCCCCTAAAAAGACACCCGCACACCCTGAATATATGGAGGAGCTCCTAAAAAGACACCCGCACACCGTGAATATATGGAGGAGCCCTAAAAGACACCCGCACACCTGAATATATGGAGGAGCTCCTAAAAAGACACCCGCACACCGTGAATATATGGAGGAGCCCTAAAAGACACCCGCACACCGTGAATATATGGAGGAGCCCTAAAAGACACCCACACACCCTGAATATATGGAGGAGCCCCTAAAAAGACACCCGCACACCCTGAATATATGGAGGAGCTCCTAAAAAGACACCCGCACACCGTGAATATATGGAGGAGCCCTAAAAGACACCCGCACACCCTGAATATATGGAGGAGCTCCTAAAAAGACACCCACACACCCTGAATATATGGAGGAGCCCCTAAAAAGACACCCGCACACCCTGAATATATGGAGGAGCTCCTAAAAAGACACCCGCACACCCTGAATATATGGAGGAGACCCTAACAAGACACCCGCACACCCTGAATATATGGAGGAGCCCCTAAAAAGAGGGACATTAGGAGATAAAATAAAAAGGACAGAGACATTTGGGTCCAAAATAGGGATATTTGGAACTACGGGTAAAGACAGGATAAAGAAGCCAGAAATTGCGCGGGATTCAGTCCACGCTTCTGGTTAAGTTCACCCTAGATGTGGTGGACGTAATAAATCTCAGCGAGGAAGAATCTCGTTTCAGATAAGAAGTCCTCGATAGTGAATAGGTTAAGAATTCTTATAGTCAAGCTGGTGTGTAGGAGAATTCCTGGCAGTGGAGGAGTTAATTCTGTGTGTGTGATCCCTGTCTGGCCCTTTGTCATGCCAGGGCCCTTTCAGTGTGAGGGAATGTCACAGGGAGGGGGGTAGGCTGCTCCCCCTTTTAATCTGGCCAAGATAATGGGGAGTGAGTCATTATGAATGGGGGGGGTTCCATAGTTCCTTTGGAAAACTTTACATGTGAATTATTCCTCCACACACACACACACACGCACACACACACACAAACACACACACACCCCATTCCACTGTGTTACGCCTTGCATTCATGCTGCCGTCTCCTCAGAGAACCTTTCTACTGGGCCAGTCTGATGTCTGTGGCCTATAACTCCCACCATGCATGGGCAGCCATGCTGCGGCAACTCTCCTTTGTCCCTGTCCATTTCGACACAACGTCATCCTCTTTGGCAAGTTCTGTTTCCATGATCTCGAACCAACTTAGCGCACTCTCAAATGGCGCCATATGTCCCAAGTGTCCCTATTTATGATGGGCAGTCCCTATTCTGATTCTAAATCATCCAATTCTGTCCTAATATCCCTCTTTTCAGGGGCTCATCCGTATATTTGGGGGATGTGGTTGTCATTTTAGGGTCTCCTCCAAATATTCGGGGTGTGCGGGTGTCTTTAGGTGTTCCTCCGTATATTTGGGGGATGTGGGTGACATTTTACGGGCTCCTCCATATATTCAGGGTGTGCGGGTGTCTTTTTAGGGGCTCCTCCATATATTCAGGGTGTGTGGGTGTCTTTTTAGGGGCTCCTCCATATATTCAGGGTGTGTGGGTGTCTTTTTAGGGGCTCCTCCAAATATTCAGGCAGTGGCGTCGTAACGTGGGGGCGGGGGATGCGGCCCGCACCAGGTGACACCCGCCCTTAGGGTGACACCGTCACCCTAAAGGCGGGTGTCTCACCCTCCGCCGCGTATTCGCTCCCTGCGAGCGTCCGAAGCATGCAGCTTCGGCGCTCGCCTGGAGGAAACACGTCACCAGCCAATCGCGGCTGGTCACGTGGCTCCCCCAGGCGAGCGCCCTAGCTGCGCGTCGCCAGACGCTCAGAGGGAGCGAAGAGGCGGCGCAGGAGGAGGTGAGACATATCCATGTGCTGGGCCATTATCCATGAGCTGCTGGGGCAAATCCATGAGCTGGGGCATATCCATATCCATGAGCTGGGGCAAATCCATGAGCTGGGGCATTATCCATGAGCTGGGGCAAATCCATGAGGTGGGGCATATCCATGAGCTGGGGGCAGAATCCATGAGCTGGGGCAAATCCATGAGCTGGGGCATTATCCATAAGCTGGGGCATTATCCATGAGCTAGGGCAGTATCCATGAGCTGGGGGGCAGTATCCATGAGCTGGGGCAAATCCATGTGCTGGGGCATATCCATGAGCTGGGGCAAATCCATGTGCTGGGGCAGTATCCATGAGCTGGGGCAGTATCCATGAGCTGGGGGGCAGTATCCATGAGCTGGGGCAAATCCATGTGCTGGGGCATATCCATGAGCTGGGGCAAATCCATGTGCTGGGGCAGTATCCATGAGCTGGGGCAGTATCCATGAGCTGGGGAGTATCCATGAGCTGGGGCAAATCCATGAGCTGGGGGGGCAAATCCATGAGCTGGGGGGGCAAATCCATGAGCTGGGGCATATCCATGAGCTGGGTCAAATCCATGTGCTGGGGCAGTATTCATGAGCTGGGGCAAATCCATGAGCTGGGGCATTATCCATGTGCTGGGGTATATCCATGAGCTGGGGGCAGTTTCCATGAGCTGGGGCAAATCCATGAGCTGGGGCAAATCTATGTTTGAGCTGGGGCAAATCCATGTTTGAGCTGGGGCAAATCCATGTTTGAGCTGGGGCAAATCCATGTTTGAGCTGGGGCATATCCATGAGCTGGGGCAAATCCATGAGCTGGGGCATATCCATGAGCTGGGGCATATCCATGAGCTGGGGCATATCCATGAGCTGGGTCAAATCCATGAGCTGGGGCATTATCCATGAGCTGGGGCATTATCCATGAGCTGGGGCATTATCCATGAGCTGGGGCAATATCCATGAGAGGAGCTGGGGCAGTATATCCATGAGAGGAGCTGGGGCATTATCCATGAGAGCAGCTGGGGCAGTATATCCATGAGAGGAGCTGGGGCAAAATCCATGAGAGGAGCTGGGGCAAAATCCATGAGAGGAGCTGGGGCATTATCCATGAGAGGAGCTGGGGCAGTATATCCATGAGAGGAGCTGGGGCAAAATCCATGAGAGGAGCTGGGGCATAATCCATGAGAGGAGCTGGGGCAGTATATCCATGAGAGGAGCTGGGGCAGTATATCCATGAGAGGAGCTGGGGCAGTATATCCATGAGAGGAGCTGGGGCAAAATCCATGAGAGGAGCTGGGGCAAAATCCATGAGAGCTGCAGGGGCATATCCATGTGAGCTGGGGCATTATCCATGTGTGCTGGGAGCAGTATCCATGTGTGCTTGGGGCAGTATCCATGTGTGTTGGGGGCATATCCATGAGAGCTAGGGCAATATCCCTGTGTGAGCTGGTCTCGGGCAATATATCCATGTGTGAGCTGAGGCACAATATATCCATATGTGAGCTGAGGCACAATATATCCATATGTGAGCTGGGGCAATATATATCCATGGGTGAGCTGCTGGGGGCAATATATAATTGTGAACTGGGGCAATATATCCATATATGAGCTGGGGCAATATATATCCATGGATGAGCTGCTGGGGGCAATATATATCCATGTGTGCTTTCACTGCCTTCGAACAGGCATCGTACTTGCTGCTGGCAGCTGGCAAAAAGTTGTGTGAGCATATGAGAGAGCTCCGCAGCAATAAACCTCACAGTAATGTGCGCTGTGTGTATGAGCATTCAGTGTTATATGGGAGTACTGATTTAGGAGTAAGGTTAAAAAAAATCCGTAAAACTCGGGGGGGGGGGTGACACCATAAGTTACCGCACCGGGTGACACCAACCCTAGTGACGCCACTGTATTCAGGGTGTGCGGGTGTCTTTTTAGAGGCTCCTCCATATATTCAGGGTGTGCGGGTGTCTTTTTAGGGGCTCCTCCATATATTCAGGGTGTGCGGGTGTCTTTTTAGAGGCTCCTCCATATATTCAGGGTGTGCGGGTGTCTTTTTAGGGGCTCCTCCATATATTCAGGGTGTGCGGGTGTCTTTTTAGGGGCTCCTCCATATATTCAGGGTGTGTGGGTGTCTTTTTAGGGGCTCCTCCAAATATTCAGGGTGTGCGGGTGTCTTTTTAGGGGCTCCTCCATATTATTCAGGGTGTGCGGGTGTCATTTTAGGGGCTTCTCTATATATTCAGGGTGTGCGGGTGTCATTTTAGGGTCCCTCCATATATCAGGGTGTGCGGGTGTTTTTTAGGGGCTCCTCCATATATTCAGGGTGTGCGGGTGTCATTTTAGGGGCTTCTCTATATATTCAGGGTGTGCGGGTGTCATTTTAGGGGCTTCTCTATATATTCAGGGTGTGTGGGTGTCATTTTAGGGGCTTCTCTATATATTCAGGGTGTGCGGTGTGTCATTTTAGGGGCTTCTCTATATATTCAGGGTGTGCGGGTGTCATTTTAGGGGCTTCTCTATATATTCAGGGTGTGCGGGTGTCATTTTAGGGTCCCTCCATATATTCAGGGTGTGCGGGTGTCTTTTTAGGGGCTCCTCCATATATTCAGGGTGTGCGAGTGTCTTTTTAGGGGCTTCTCTATATATTCAGGGTGTGCGGGTGTCATTTTAGGGGCTTCTCTATATATTCAGGGTGTGCGGGTGTCATTTTAGGGTCCCTCCATATATTCAGGGTGTGCGGGTGTCTTTTTAGGGGCTCCTCCATATATTCAGGGTGTGCGGGTGTCATTTTAGGGGCTTCTCTATATATTCAGGGTGTGCGGGTGTCATTTTAGGGGCTTCTCTATATATTCAGGGTGTGCGGGTGTCATTTTAGGGTCCCTCCATATATTCAGGGTGTGCGGGTGTCTTTTTAGGGGCTCCTCCATATATTCAGGGTGTGCGAGTGTCTTTTTAGGGGCTTCTCTATATATTCAGGGTGTGCGGGTGTCATTTTAGGGGCTTCTCTATATATTCAGGGTGTGCGGGTGTCATTTTAGGGTCCCTCCATATATTCAGGGTGTGCGGGTGTCTTTTTAGGGGCTCCTCCATATATTCAGGGTGTGCGAGTGTCTTTTTAGGGGCTTCTCTATATATTCAGGGTGTGCGGGTGTCATTTTAGGGGCTCATTCATATATTTGAGTAAGTTGTTGTCTTTTTTAGGGGCTCCTCCATATATTTGGGGTGTGCAGGTGTCATTTTAGGGGCTCCACTGTATTTTCCCGGTATATATAATGATAAAACTCGGTGATGAATCTCTAAACTGTAATAAATGTTGTTAGAAATCACCCAGTGTACATGAGACACTAGGCCCTTATTCTAAATAACATTTTTAATGACATAATGCGCCCAATAACCTTATGTCTGTCCCCGCCTCCAGCGACATTCCCAAAAATATGGGAAAGTGAAGTATGGTGAGGTTTGCGAAGCTGTGAATTGCAGCTCACATCGAGCCTAAACAACAGTTAGGTGCTGCGTGATTGTACCTCAGATTTTCACTTTCATCAAATCTCTCCGCTGATCTTATTTTACACCTCTACACTCGTCCCTAGCCCCCCCTACTCAACCCATTTATTCTATTCTTACCCTATTATGCTCCTCTTTGCCGTCACCCGCCTCAAAGCATCTTTCAGTCGGCACCATTGTGTTCTGCAAAGCATTTTGGTTGGGAATGGAGGTCACGCAGAGTTGATTCTCCCATAGCTGAAGGGATTTGCGTCCTACCCCGTTTAGCTTTCATTGCTGGATGCTTCTGTGAGGCTGAATCGTTCCCGTATCTGCAAGCATTCATCAACAGAGCATAAAATACACTATATTGCCAAAAGTATTCGCTCACCCATCCAAATAATAAGAATCAGGTGTTCCAATCACTTCCATGGCCACAGGTGTATAAAATCAAGCACCTAGGCATGCAGACTGTTTTTACAAACATTTGTGAAAGAATGGGTCGCTCTCAGGATCTCAGTGAATTCCAGCGTGGAACTGTGATAGGATGCCACCTGTGCAACAAATCCAGTCGTGAAATTTCCTCGCTCCTAAATATTCCACAGTCAACTGTCAGCTGTATTATAAGAATGTGGAAGTGTTTGGGAACGACAGCAACTCAGCCACGAAGTGGTAGGCCACGTAAACTGACAGAGCGGGGTCAGCGGATGCTGAGGCGCATAGTGCGAAGAGGTCGCCAACTTTCTGCAGAGTCAATCGCTACAGACCTCCAAACTTCATCTGGCCTTCAGATTAGCTCAAGAACAGTGCGTAGAGAGCTTCATGGAATGAGTTTCCATGGCCGAGCAGCTGCATCCAAGCCATACATAACCAGGTGCAATGCAAAGCGTCAGATGCAGTGGTGTAAAGCACGCCACCACTGGACTCTAGAGCAGTGGAGACGCGTTCTCTGGATTGACGAATCGCACTTCTCCATCTGGCAATATGATGGACGAGTCTGGGTTTGGCGGTTGCCAGGAGAACGGTACTTGTCTGACTGCATTGTGCCAAGTGTAAAGTTTGGTGGAGGGGGGATTATGGTGTGGGGTTGTTTTTCAGGAGCTGGGCTTGGCCCCTTAGTTCCAGTGAAAGGAACTCTGAATGCTTCAGCATACCAAGACATTTTTGACAATTCCATGCTCCCAACTTTGAGGGAACAGTTTGGAGCTGGCCCCTTCCTCTTCCAACATGACTGTGCACCAGGGCACAAAGCGAGGTCCATAAAGACATGGATGACAGAGTCTGGTGTGGATGAACTTGACTGGCCTGCACAGAGTCCTGACCTCAACCCGATAGAACACCTTTGGGATGAATTAGATCGGAGACTGAGAGCCAGGCCTTCTCGTCCAACATCAGTGTGTGACCTCACAAATGCGCTTCTGGAAGAATGGTCAAAAAATTCCCATAAACACACGCCTAAACCTTGTGGACAGCCTTCCCAGAAGAGTTGAAGCTGTTATAGCTGCAAAGGTTGGACCACCGTCATATTGAACCCTATGGATTAGGAATGGGATGTCACTTAAGTTCATATGTGAGTCAAGGCAGGTGAGCCAATACTTTTAGCAATAGTGTACTTCAACAATTTTAAAGTGATCTTCATTGAACTTGAGCGAAAACACTAGTCATAGTGAACTTCGACTCAAACTACGGTGAAATCCATGCTAAACACCTTCGGCAGAAACTACAGTAGAAACGCCAGTAGATATCCACTGAAAACTAACAGGGGTTTTCAGAGAGGACCGAAATGTCACCGAAATGTAAAATCGCAGCGTATGGGGACATTTCGTGGCCATTCGGCTATTCAGAGAGCAGGCAGTTCGCCAAATTTTGGCGAATTGTCTGCACGTACGGTGCCTGTTTGAAGGCAGTGAAATCCCCCTTAGAGAAGCAATGGTTCATCCATTCAGAGACAACGAACAGCAGTGAAAAGTTGCCGAAATGCCCTGCTGTTCAGTGGTTTCATTCGTCAGGTTTATTCAGGAGAATCCCATAGGCTTCAATGTTAAAAATATTCCGGCTTTAATTTAATATCTAATAAACCGTTTATTATTTTATTCTGCAGTAAAAAGTCTCTTTATTTATAGATTACTTAGGATCTTTTAGGCATTTTTCGGGATTTGTTCGGCAAAATCTTATTTCCTTTTTTTGTTTTAAATCGTTTCTTTTTTTCCTTAACAGCTCTTGTTATTATCATTCATAGAATCTTATGTGTAAATTCCAGACATTTTCGTTCAGTAGTTTTTTTGCAAACAGCGTTTCAATTTTGAAACTTTCAAGCGTATTGTTTTTTTGTTTGTTTTTTTTTTTTACCCCGTTCGTCAGCTCGTCAGCTTTTTCCGGCGGCTGGTCTGCGCTGTGATCGGTGGCTCGGCGGCTTTTTGCGGCGTGTTCGGCGTGGTTTTTGTGGCGGTTTCTGCGGGTGTTCGGCGAGTGTTTGGCGAGTGTTCGTCGGGGACCCTGCGGTTGTACTTAAATACACTGCAGAGTCGGCGAACTAGAATCGCAGAATCGCCCCGAAGTGCGGGGAACGAAATGGTGACATTTCGGTGCTCTCTGAATAACCCTGTAAAATAGACTACTTTGGCAGAAACTACGGAGGAAAGAAAGGTGAACACTATGGAGAACTATGGTGGGATTTCCCGAAATAGTGACTTCACTGTTTATTCACCGCAGACAGGTCCACCTTAGTTTACCGAAATAAATCCATTGTTATTTTAATATAATAATAGTGCTTAGTGAATAACTCCACTAGTGGTTTTACACGGACCGTGATGGAAATTGTCGTTTGTCTCAGAGAGAATCTCTCCAATCCGAGTGAGAGTCGACAAAGCTCTCCTGTGCTGGTAAAGTGTCTCTCCCGCACAGAGAGCCCCTACATCTGGGACCGTGAGAGGGCGAGGGTGTGTATTTCCAAATCTAACTAAAGGGGTTATTCAGAGCGCACCGAAATGCCACCTTCATTTCGCTGCTCTCTCATTCACTGCACTTCGGCGAGTTAAATTCGTCGACCCTGCGGTGAATTCAGCATTCTGAATTCACAGCAGGGTGCCCGAAGTGCAACAAATCAACCCGCCGAATGTATCCGAAAAACGCCGCAAAACCACCAAATCGAATTGTAAAGCAGCCACAAAACCGCCGAATTTATTCAAAAAGCCACCACATGCATCCGACGATCCGCCACATGCATACGACGATCTGACAAACAGATTGCCGAATCGATCTGAAAAACGCCGCCGACCTGCCAAATAGACCTCCGACCAGCCGCCAGATAAAGCCAACAAGCCACTGAACAGGGATAAAAAAAAGACAAAAAAACGGCTACTTTTAAAACACGTGTTTAAAAAAAAAAAGAGTGCATGAAAATGCCTGGAAATAACATATAAGGTTCTATGAATAACAATAAAAAGGTCTGTTACAGAATAAAAAAAAGTGCCATGTAAAACAAATATATTGGAATTCAAAATTTCACAGAAAAAATCCCGAAAAAAACCTACAAAATAAATAGACTTTTTGCTGCAAATGTAAAGAATATACGGTTTAATAAATATTTAAGGAGAAACAGGGAATTCGTTTTACTTTGAAACCTGTGGGATTCGCCTGCTTAAACCTGTTGAACGAAACCACCAAAAATAAGAGCATTTCACTGACATTTATCTGCTATTCGGTGTCTCTGAATAGATTAACCATTGCTTCTCTATGGGGGGTTACACTGCTGTCGAACAGGCACCGTACTTCCTCGGCAATTCGCCAATATTTGGCGAATGGCCAGATTTTTGAATAGACAAATGGCCACGAAATTGCACCGTACGGGGAAATTCACCGTTCGGTGTAATTTCGTGGCCAATTCGGTGTTCTTTGAACTTCTGTCTCGGCTGCAAAACAGTTTTTTTTTACCTTCACAGTTTAATTTGCGGCTGTTGTGTCTGAGCCGCGACCTCAAACTCGCCAGGGAGGAGTAACCACTATAGTAGCGAGAACCACTAAGCCAGGGCTCTCAAACTCCGACCCCCCCAGATGTTTCTAAACTACAACTCCCATGATGTCCTGGCTGTCTATTACATTGGAAGAATTCTGGGAGTTGTAGGCCTCAACATCTGGGAGGCGTGAGTTTGACAGCCCCGCGAGCTCTTCAAGTCCTTGAGAAGAACTCTCACCATCTCTATTCTATATCAATGAGTTTTAGGGAATCTAGCCCGACGACCCAGGAAATGGTGCCAGGAACCCTCGCATGAGAATCTGGGTCAAACCCAGAGAGATTTTTACAGCTAGGCGACTGACTCGCTCCCGTCGATTGACATGCTCACACATGAAACCCTAATGGTCCATCCCATCCTGAGCCACATCCAGGCACCGTATCATTATTATTATTAAAGGTTCTTGTAAAGATCAGTCTTAGTTAACTTTTGATTTGCATCATTAATTAAACATTTTCTTAATTAACGCAAAAAATCTCTACATCCAACAATGGAATCTCACGCATCGTAGACAGAACATCATGGAAAAGAATTACATATTCGATGTGTTTCCGTAGGGCAGCGGTGGCGAACCTTGGCACTCCAGACGTTACTGTACTACATGTCCCATGATGCTCTGCTAGTCCTAATTGTGACTAAGTATCATGGGACATGTAGTTAAAAAACATCTGGAGAGCCAAGGTTCGCCATCTCTGCTTTAGTGGGTTGACCTGCAGATTTAACAAGTACATTTTGATTAAAAAATGTCCCATATTTTAAAAAAAAAAACACTTTTCTGTACAAAGGGTTAATGCGCTCCTGACCTAGGGCAGCCCGAGCCCATTTCACAGTATGGATTTTTTTTTTAAAAAAATGGCTCCTTGGACTGTGTGTTTTTCTCTGCATTGGGTCAACATCAATTCCAAGGCAAATCCACCGGGACGCAAGAGGAAGCAGGCTTAACCCCTTCCACATCATATGGCAAGACAGAGGCGCATTTAAAAAAAACCAAATGGATACACTGAGTTATAGGATAACCAACCACGTCAGTGCGATTTCTTGGGATAAAATTAATCGAAAACTCAATTTTTTTTTATATAAACTACAGAAACTGGTTATTCTGATCTAATATCTGTATATTTAATTTTCAATGTATCATGTACTGAGTGATCCTCGACTATGTAAAAAAAATCCCTTTACAACTATTATATTGTCAGATGAATGAAGTCTTCTAATACCAAAAAAAACCAACATATATCATAATGAGGATGTAATCCAGTGGTTTCCATAAATTCTTCAAAACGCTTTTTGTATATGCATTAAAAAATGATCAGTGTTTCAAACCTCTGGACAAAAATAGATAGAGTGATGCTGTCTTACAATGACGCTGATTGCACTCCGGCGTCTCCTCCTGGCGACGTCACAAATGGTAGATATATATACAAGAAGGGTGGATCTGCAATGATAGATAAACCGTAATGGTGCAGTATATTAACAACCATGTATAAAATTGGCCCCCTAGGACCTCACTCACTAAATAGAAACATAGAAACATAGAAAAATGTCAGCAGATAAGAACCTTTCGGCCCATCTAGTCTGCCCAATTACATGGATACTTTACCTGGATTTATCTTTTGTTTAGGATAGCCTTATGCCTATCCCATGCTTGCTTAAATTCAATTACTGTTTTGGCCTCTACCACTTCTACTGGAAGACTGTTCCATGTATCCACCACCCTCTCAGTAAAATAATGCTTCCTGATGTTACTTTTAAACCTTTGCCCCTCTAATCTAAGACTATGTCCTCTTGTTTTGCTACTTTGTTTCCGTTTAAATATACTCCCTTCCTCTACCTTGTGTATTCCCTTTACGTATTTAAATGTTTCTATCATATCTCCTCTGTCTCGTCTTTTTTCCAAGCTGTACATGTTAAGATCATTAAGCCTTTCCTAGTAAGAAATTGATTGCCAAAAATCAGCGTGTTGCAATAAATAAAATGTAATAAAATAAAATAAATTTATTCGCATGTTCCAACGCGTTTCGTCCTATACGGACTTCATCAGGGAATTCCCTGGAACATGCGAATAAATTTATTTTATTTTATTACATTTTATTTATTGCAACACGCTGATTTTTGGCGATCCATTTGGAACTTCACAGTCTTGGGATACTTGGTTACCTAAACGGTTCGCTGGATACCCAATCGATGCGCCATATATACTCGACTATTCAGTGAGTGAGGTCCTAGGGGGCCAATTTTATACATGGTTGTTAATATACTGCACCATTACGGTTTATCTATCATTGCAGATCCACCCTTCTTGAATATATATCTTTCAAACCTCTAGAGCAGGAGTCAGCAACCTTGGCTCCCTGATGTTTTGAGAACTACATCTCCCATGTGGCTCACTCAGCCTAATGGGTGACTGAGCATCATGGGAGATGTAGTTCCCAAAACATCAGGGAGCCAAGTTTGCTGACCCCTGCTCTAGGGGCAGGGTCAACACTTTTGACATTCCAGATGTTTCAGAGCTACATCTCCTTTTGATGCTCCGCCACTCATTAATTTGGCAGAGCCTCATGGGAACTGTAGTACTAAAGCATCTGGAGGGCCAAGACTGCTGACCACCGCTCTAGGTGTCTAGATAGAACATATCTTGATAAAAACACAAAGAGGGTTGCATCATTGACACTTTTTTAATGAACATGGAAATGCATTTGTGATAAATTAATTGAGAATCATGGAATATATATATATCACTGGCGAAAGCATAAAGGGTTCGAACGCCCCCCCCCCCAAATAGGTTTCAGCACCAAGGACAGCACCGCTGAATGCAGCCGGTCTGAAGGAAAAAACCCAAAAAAACACCGCGTTCGGCCAGGAAAAAAAAGCATCGTCTTTTTAAAAAAGTTGGGATTTGCACATTTTCGCCTGAAAAAATACAAAGATTCCAAATTAAAAAAAAATAAAAATAAAAAGGCTTTCTGCTGCAGATGAAAAGAATGAATGGTTGAATAAAAATAAAATAAAAATGAAAAAAAAATCCTACATTGAATCCTATAGGCTTCGCCTGTCGAACTGAAACACTTCTCTACGGGACAATTTCCCTGCCACCGCATGGCAGTTTAACTATGCAATTCATCTTTTTTTCATGTAACTTGTACCAGATCGTCCGATTTTCGTCTGACAAATCCCATTCGAATGGGAAAGGTTGCTAGTCTGTTGTAGTTGCAAAAGAAATCCTCTGAAGTCGTCCAATAGAAGTCGGGGTCAGTGGAAGAGGGTTGAATCACTTGCATGTTGTGGGATTGAGAGACGATAACGGATGATCGCACCATCGCACAAATACGGATCCAGTGGGCGGCCAGCCTCAAGGATCAATGTGTTGTGCATTCAGAGACAGTATTCTGCATACCTCGGTTGTAACAAATGATGAGTTACTGTCGCCTTTCTATCATCTCCAACCAGTCTGCCCATTCTCCTTTGACCTCTGACATCAACAAGTCATTTTCGTCCACACAATCTGCCGCTCACTGGATATTTTGTCTTTGTCGGACCATTCTCTCTAAACCCTAGAGATGGCTGTGCGTGAAAATCCCAGCAGATCAGCAGTTTTTGAAATACTCAGATCAGCCCATCTGGCACCAACAACCCATGCCACGTTAAAGTGACTTAAATCCCCTTTCTTCCCCATCCTGATGCTCGGTTTGAACTTCAGCAAGTCGTCTTCACTACGTCTGGATGCCTAAATGCATTGAGTTGCTGCCGTGTGATTGGCTGATTAGCAATTTGTGTTAACAAGCAATTGAACAGGTGTACCTAATAAAGTGGCCGTTAAGTGAATATACTGTATGTACTTTCATAGTTTATAGTATAATATAAAGTATATGCTTACAGGGTTATTCATAGAGAATCGAAAAGTCACCGCACGTTCGGTGGCTTTTCGTCCTCTTCAATTCGGTGCGATTTGGTGATCCCATTTCGGCGACCTTGCGGTGCATTCAGCAAGCACCACAGGGTCCCCGAATTGCAGGGAAAAGGTGCCGCAAACCCGCCGAACACTCACCGCAAAAGCCGGCGAACGCACACCCAAACCCGCAAAAACATCTGGATTAACCCTGCCGAACACGCCATAGAAACCCGAGCAGCCGCCGATCACAACGCAGAGCAGCCGCCGTAAAAACCCGACACCGCGGACGAATTTAGTGAAATTAAAAAAAAACAGTTTGCTTGAATGTTCGAAAAGTGAAACGCTGTTTGCAAAGAAACTACTGAGCGAAAATGTCTGAAATTTACATGAGGTCCAGGGAATGATAATAAAGAGGGCTGTTACAGAAAAAATAAGTAAATGATTTAAAAAAAAAACGGGAAAAAAATGTTTGCAAAAAAATCCCAAAAAATGCCTAAAAGATCCTAAAAGAAATCAAAAAATAAAGAGACTTTTTACTGCAGAAAATTATAATGAACGGTTTATTAGATATTGAATTAAAACGGGAATATTTTTAACATTGAAGCCTATGGGATTCTCCTGAATAAACCTGCCGAATGAAACCACCGAATGGCAGGGCATTAGGGGAACCTTTCACTGCTGGTTTGTGTTCTCTGAATAGCCGAAGCAGTGCTTTTTTATGGGGATTTCACTGCCCTCGAACAGGCACTGAATGTGCAGGCAATTTGCCAACATTTGGCGAACTGCCTGCTCTCTGAATAGCCGAATGGCCAAGAAAGGTAACCGAACGCTGATTTTCAGCGTTCGGTTACCTTTTGCCAGCAATTCGGAGCTCTTTGAATTACCCTGTTAATTTTCCCCTACGTTCAGAGACCTATATAGCATTTCTGTCCTGTGTAGTCTCTGGCCCCTCCCATTTTCCTGTGATGCAATCGCCATCTGTGATGTAATAGCCTGCAGGGTGTGTGATGCCCTCTGCGTGTTTCCCCCCCCCCTTGCACTCTCCCCATCTGTCAGGATCATGAATATGTGTACACGCTCTCCCTGTTCTCCTGCGCGGCTGAGGGTCATTCAGAAAGAGAGAGTGACACCAGAGAGATGAGCCTGGGGACATCTGGGCCACCGCAGAGGCAGTGCATACAGGGGGACCCTTGTTTCCCTTCGCCTTTTTATCGTCGCCTGTATCAAAGCTGGCCTCTGTCCATTGCACCTGGCACAGCAAACACTTCCTGCAGAAAGAGTGGAGGACACACTGGATGGTCTTCCTGCAGAGGTGGCCGTGGAGGGTGGCTTTAGTAGCCAGGTGTATGAAGTTATATCTTAGTTATCCATTATATGTGTGTGTGTTGGGGGGGAGGGGGTTAGAAAACGATGGTATGGCGCAAACAATGTTAATTTTTGACAGCAAACTTTAGTTTAGTTTTAGTCATACAGGTCTATTCAAAGAAAGGTGAAACTCAGGAGAACGACTGGAGAAGTGAAAATTCTAGATCAAAATAGCCAAACCAGAAAAATCCTCCCATTTATCTCACTTTCCAAATCGGCTGTTTGCTCTAGATTGTTCTCTTCTCTTGCCAGTTCTCCTGGTTTTCACCTTTCTCTGAATAACCCTGATAGCCTTCGGACTAAAATGCCATTTAGTTTTAGTCATATTTTAGTCGTCTGAATGGTTTCAGTTTTAGTCGACTTAATCTAAAGTAGATTTCACTAAAATGTAACGGGTTTAAAGTGTATTCTGCATTATTTAAGAATTATTTAAGCATTATTTAACAGGGTTATCCAAAGAGATCCGAATTGCTTGAGAAAGGTAACCGAACGCTGAAAATCAGTGTTCGGTTACCTTTCCTGACCATTCGGCTATCCAGAGAGCAGGCAGTTCGCCAAATGTTGGCGAATTGCCTGCACATTTGGTGCCTGTTCGAGGGCAGTGAAATCCCCATGAAAAAGCACTGCTTCGGCTATTCAGAGAACACAAACCAGCAGTGAAAGGTTCCCCTAATGCCCTGCCATTCGGTGGTTTAATTCGGCAGGTTTATTCAGGAGAATCCCATAGGCTTCAATGTTAAAAATATTCCCGTTTAATTCAATATCTAATAAACCGTTCATTATAAAATTCTGCAGCAAAAAGTCTCTTTATTTATAGATTTTTTAGGATATTTTAAGGATTTCTTTTTTTTTTTTTTTTTTAAAAAGTCCGATTTTTTTTTATTTTTTTTTTCAGTTTACTTATTTTTTCTGTAACAGCCCTCTTTATTATCATTCCCTGGATCTCCTGTGAAAATTTCAGACATTTTCGCTCAGTAGTTTCTTTGCAAACAGCGTTTCATTTTCCCAGATTCATACAAATGGTTTTTCTAATTTATTCACTGCCTCCTCTACGTCACAGCTGCTTCGGCTCTGTGTGATTCGGCTCCTTTTCGGCTCCTGTTCGGCTTTTTCGAAGGTTAATCCAGATGTTTTTGCTTGTTTTCAGCGTGCATTCGGTTAGTTGTTGTCAGGTTGTCGGCAGCTTTTCCCTGCAATTCGGGGACCCTGTGGTGCTTGCTGAATACACCGCAGGGTCACCGAAATGCAATCGGCAAAAGGAACCGAATTGAAGAGAACGAAAAGTCACCGAACGTACGGTGACTTTTCGAATCTCTTTGGATAACCCTGTAAGAATTTTATTTAGAATTTCCGCACTCATTATATACTTCTGGAGTAAACATCTTATGTGAATATAGAAAAATCCTCATTTCTCTTACTGGAGAATACCACTGATTGGTTCTCTTCCCAAATAGCTCCTCCCTGACATTTTAGTCTAGTTTTTATTAGTCGACTAAAATGTCAATGGATTTTTGTCACAGTTTTAGTCAAAATAATTTGAGGGGTTATTCAGAGAGCAGTGAAACGTCGCCGACATTTCAGTGCTCTCTCGTTCCCCACACTTCGGGGAATCAAAGTTCCCCACCCTGCGGTGAATGCTGAATTCACCACAGGATCCACGAAGTGCAGGGAAAAACCGCCGAACACCCGTCAAACATCTGCCAATAACTCACGAACACTCACTGAAAAGTCATAAAAAACCACCAGAACCGCAGCAAAAAACATGCTGAACTTGTCTGGAAAAAGCCAATGAGCCGGTGACGATCACAGTATAGACCAACCGCCGCAAAAAGCCGACAAGCTGAAAAACGGGTTAAAATAGTTTATGGAATTTACATATAAGGTCCTATGAATGGTAAAAAATAAGGTCTGTTACAAAAAGGAGAAAAAACGCTATTAAAAAAAAAATAATTTGACGAACTGCCTGCTCTCTGAATAGCTGAATTGCCGAAATCTCACGGTGTGGGGAAATTCCCTGTTCGTGACATTTCGGGGCCAGATTGTAGATTTTTATTTAGTTGTAGTCACAAAAAATTAGTCGACAAAATTAACACTGCACACAAAAACACACACACACACACACACACACGCACACAGGGTTATTCAGAGAGAATCGAAATGTCACCGCACATTCGGTGACTTTTCGTTCTCATCAATTCGGTGCGATTTGGCGATCCCATTTCGGCGACCCTGCGGTGTATTCAGCAAGCACCACAGGGCCATCATAGTGCAGGGGAAAGCTGACGCAAACCCGCCGAACACTCACCACAAAACCCGGCGAACGCAGACCGAAACCTGCAAAAACATCTGGATTAACCCTGCCAAACATGCCGGAGAAACCCAAGCAGCCGCCGATCACAGCGCAGAGCAGCCGCCGGAAAAACCTGACACCGCAGAGGATTGGAGTGAAAATAACCAAACCAGTTCGCTTGAATGTTTGAAAAGTGAAACGCTGTTTGCAAAGAAACTACTGAGTGAAAATGTCTGAAATTTACATATAAGATCCAATGAATGATAATAAAAAGGGCTGTTACAGAAAAAACTATTTAAAAAAAAACTGATTTTTTTTCCTCGCAAAAAACCTGAAAGACAGTAAAAAATCTATAAATGAAGAGACCTTTTACTGCAGAATATTATAATCAACGGTTTATTAGATATTGAATTAAAATGGGAATATTTTTAACATTGAAGCCTATGGGATTCTCCTGAATAAACCTGCCGCATGAAACCACCGAATGGCAGGGCATTTCGGCAACTTTTCACTGCTGGTTTTTGTTCTCTGAATAGACGAAGCATTGCTTCTCTATGGGGATTTCACTGCACTCGAACAGGCACTGAACAGGCACCGTATGTGCATGCAATTCGCCAACATTTGGCGAATTGTCTGCTCTCAGAATAGCCGAATGGCCAGGAAAGGTAACCGTAAGCTGAATTTCAGCGTTCGATTACCTTTAGGCCACAATTCGGATCTCTTTGAATAACCCTGACAGTTTAGGAAGAGCCAGCTCAGGGTCAGTTGGTGGAAAGTTGGTGGAAAGTTGAGTTTAGGATTTGTCTTGGACATAGGGAGGTTTCCCGTGTTGTAGCTTCATACTAGTTATTGAGTATGAGCCCCACGGTAAGAAAGCAGCTTGTACAACAAATGCTTATGCCGGCTATTGATTACGGAGATGTAGTGTACGCAGCCACCCCACAAACACATCTTCAGAAACTTACTACATTATATAACTCATTCTGCCGCTTTGCATTACAATGTAACTACATGACCCACCATTGTGACATGTTAAAAGAGCTAAACTGGCCATCGCTCGAATCTAGACGCACCCTTCACCTTTCCAACCTGGTGTTTAAGAGCATTTCTGGGAAGCTACCACCCTACCTGAATAGACTGCTTCCCCCAGCAGTTCCCTCATCCTATAACCTCCGATCCAGGACCAGCACCTTACTTGCAATACCACAATACAAAAAGAAAGTGGCTCGATCCTCATTTTCCTACAGAGCAATGCAATTATGGAATAACCTCCAAGACACCATCAAATCTTCCACCAAGAGCTCCCTATTAACATACCTCAATACAGAATGCACCTGTAAACATGTAACATAATGACTATTTTTCTACAAATTTATTTTCTGTTAATCTGTATATTTGTGTTTTTTTTTTAATATCTTGCATTGTATTACTTTGTATTTCTGTAACACTTCAATGTTCTTGAACCCAGGACATACTTGAAAACGAGAGAAATCTCAATGTATCCTTCCTGCTAAAATCCTTTATAAATAAATAAATAAATAAATATGGTAATAAAAGGGACATGAGACAATAGGAAGCAGGGGGAGTTTGATGCGCTCTAAAGAATACTAGATACATACATATCCATGGATCCACAACATTGTAACAAAACCTTCCAAATTGAGAATGCTGACAGATCTCATTATCTGACACTATTGACACGTTCTAACTCTGCTTTTCTCTTTTTCATTTCATTTTTTTTCTTTTTGAGGCTTTTCTGATGTTCTTTGTATAAATAAAACACTGTATGGCGGAATCTCTTTGAAACCTTTCCAGAGCAGAGCTGACATTGACCAGACATCCTGGTGGCAAGTGTCTGACATCAGAGAGGTGTTGATAACCTTTGACTCTACAAATCTTCTGAGCTACTGCTTTTATGACCCCTGTGTGGCAGCTGACCTTGTCAGAAAGGAGCTTACAGCTTCACATGGGACTGTGGGTACCACCAATGAGGGCAGGAGGGATCGTGGCATAAAGCAGCATAAACAACGACATCACAAAGCAACGTTATTTTCATACGTGATAGTTTACACTGTCACCTGCTGAACTCTGCTGTAATGGGAGGAGAGAAGAGAACGAGCAGTTTGTAAATCTGAATCTCATTCTAGATTTTTAAAAATGTTGAAAAATGAGTTCTGAAAAATAAATCTACGCTAGTTTTTGGTGCTTTGTGTCTTTCGATCATTTTGTGAAAAGACGTTGAATTCACTATTTAGCGAATGGCCACCGTATTTTGTTGAAAGTGGAATCGCCCATGCAGTTACCAGACCTCGGCAAACACAGCCGAACTGCACGGAATTTGCATTGGCAAATTCCACTGAACTGAAAGGGGGAAAAAAAGGTAGGCCTTTGTTCTCCTAATAATTAACAGGGTTATCCAAAGAGATTCGAAAAGTCACCGCACGTTCGGTGACTTTTCGTTCTCTTCAATTCGGTTCCTTTTGCTGATCCCATTTCGGTGACCCTGCGGTGTATTCAGCAAACACCACAGGGCCCCCGAATTGCAGGGAAAAGCTGCCGTAAACCTGACGAAAACTAACCGAATGCACGCTGAAAACAAGCAAAAACATCTGGATTAACCTTCGAAAAAGCCGAACAGGAGCCGAACAGGAGCCGAATCACACAGAGCCGAAGCAGCTGTGACGTAGAGGAGGCAGTGAATAAATTAGAAAAACCATTTGTATGAATCTGGGAAAAAGAAACGCTGTTTGCAAAGAAACTACTGAGCGAAAATGTCTGAAATTTACACAGGAGATCCAGGGAATGATAATAAAGAGGGCTGTTACAAAAAAAATAAGCAAACTGAAAAAAAAAAAAAAAAAAAATCGGACTTTTAATTTTTTTTTTTAAAATTCTGAAAAATGCTTAAAGTATCCTAAAAAATCTATAAATAAAGAGACTTTTTGCTGCAGAATTTTATAATGAACGGTTTATTAGATATTGAATTAAAACGGGAATATTTTTAACATTGAAGCCTATGGGATTCTCCTGAATAAATTTGCCGAATTAAACCACCGAATGACAGGGCATTAGAGGAACCTTTCACTGCTGGTTTGTGTTCTCTGAATAGCCGAAGCAGTGCTTTTTCATGGGGATTTCACTGCCCTCGAACAGGCACCGAACAGGCACCGTATGTGCAGGCAATTCGCCAGGATTTGGCGAATTGCCTGCTCTCTGGATAGCCGAATGGCCAGGAAAGGTAACCGTATGCTGATTTTCAGCGTTCGGTTACCTTTCTCCAGCAATTCGGATCTCTTTGGATAACCCTGTAAATCAATAAAAATTATTTAAAAATGTGTCCGAATAAATAAAATAAAATGTACTTTAAAAAATAATACAAAAGTAAAAGTATGTTACAAGATTAAAAAAAAGGCTTTTAGAAAATAAAGATTAAAGAGTCGTTGAAAAAATACAAAATAGGTCTTTTTTAAAAAATAAAAAAGTTGTTTTTCAAAAAATGGGAAGAATAAACTGAAAAAAATATATTTGAAAAATATATTCGATTTATTACATTGAAACCTGTGGCTCAGTAGCTCAGGTAATGAAAATTAAAATAAAAAGGCATTTAAAAGCTTTTAGATTGGATAGATCTGAGGCGTCCTATAAAGCATATAAGGTAGCTAATACAGCATGTAAAAGAGAGATTAGATGGGCTAAACTAGAAAATGAAAAAGAGATAGCCAAACAGAGAAAGACCAACCCCAAAAGATTCTTTAACCACTTGAGCGTGAAGGATGTATGTGGTATGTCCTCTCGTTTCACTCCCGTGTGCAGAGGAGGTTCCACGTACATCTTCGCGTTCAACCCGCCTCCCACCCGATACTCACCTCCATCAGGGGTCCCACGCAGGTAAGCAAATCATTGATAAAAACTTACTAATAAAATGTGATTGGTTGACTCAAGAAAAGGTGTTGCAGTAACTAAACAAGGTGAATGTGAACCAAGCCCTAGGGCTGGGTGGAATTCACTCATGAGTACTGAGGGAGCTAAGTGTGGAAATATGTAAACCTCTGGTTTTAATCTTTCAAGATTCTTTTCTTTCAGGAATGGTACCAGAGGATTGGAGAAAAGCTGACGTGGTCCCTATATTCAAAAAAGGTTCAAAATGTATGCCTGGGAATTATAGACGTGTGAGCTTAACATCTGTGGCTGGGAAATTATTTGAGGGGATAATATTCAGGAATTCATTTAGGAGGTATAATGTAATTAGCAAAAATCTGCATGGTTTTATGAAACACAGATCATGTCAGACTAACCTAATTGCATTCTATAAAGAAGTGTCAGTATAGATCGGGGGTCGCAGTGGATGTGATTTACTTGGATTTTGCCAAAGCTTTCGACACAGTTTCCACACAAGAGGTTACTATTTAAATTAAGAAAAATTGGTGCAGCTGAAAATACTTGTTCTTGGATAGAAAACTGGATAAAAGATCGACTACAGAGAGTGGTCATAAACGGTAATTTTTCAAGATGGACACCAGTGGTAAGTGGTGTCCCTCAGGAATCTGTTATACGGCCAAATCTATTCAATCTATTTAAGTATTTATAAATGACCTTGAGATAGGCATTGAAAGTCATGTATCAGTGTTTGCAAATTACACAAAACTAAGAAAAGCAATACAATGTGAGCAGGATGTTACTTCGCTGCAGAGGGATTTAGATAGATTGGGGGACTGGGCACTTAAATGGCAGATGAAATTTAATGTAGATAAATGCAAAGTTATGCACTTTGGAGTGAAGAACACACAAGCAACTTATACCCTAAATGGTACGGAGTTAGGGAAATCCAAGCAGGAGAAGGATTTGGGAATAATCATAGACTTCAAACTAAGTAACAAACAGCAGCCGCCAAGGCCAGCAAAGTATTGGCATTAAAAGGGAAGTTCACTCTCGGGATGAAAACATAATTTTGCCTCTTTATAAATTGATGGTAAGACGCACCTTGAATATGTGATGATATTTTGGGCACCTGTCTTAAGAAAGGATATTATAGCGCTATAAAAAGTGCAGAGACGGGCGACTAAATTAATGTGGGGAATGGAAGGTTTAAGTTATGAGGAAAGACTAACAAGCTTAAACCTGTTTAGAGAAATGGCGCCTTAGAGGGGATCTGATAACCTTATATAAATATATACGGGGCCATTATAGACCATTCTCTGGAAACCTATTCATTAACAGGACTATACACAGTGTCACCCATTTAGACTGGACGAAAGGAAATTCAGCCTAAAGCATAAGAAGGGTTATTTTACGGTGAGAACAATAAAGCTGTGGAATTCTCTGCCTGTTGAGGTGGTTGGGTCAGAGACTGTACAGACTTCTAAACAAAGACTGGATGACTTCCTGTAGACACAGAATATTAAGGGTTATCATATTTAATATGTGGGTAGATGCTTCTTGATCCAAGGAGGAATTTGACGCCATTCTGGGGTCAAGAAGGAATTTTTTCCCAGTATGTTGCATATTGGCGAGCGCTTCAGACTGTGTTATTTGCCTATTTATGGATCAACAGCAGTAGGTGATGTGTGAAAGGCTGAAGTCGATGGACGCACGTCTTTTTTTTTCGGCCTATGTAACTATGTAACCTATGGGATTTGCCGGTTTAGACCTGTCGAATTGAAACACTGAAAATCAGGGCATTTCACAGCAATTTGGGTGCAGGTCAGTGTGCTCTGAATAGAAGACACAATAGTCTTCTACAATGCAATTTCAGTGTCACCGAACACCGCCAAATTGCGGCAAATTGCGCCGTATTTCGCGTTGAATTCACCTGGATTTGGTGAATTTTCAGCTTTGTGAATAGACGAATTGCACCAAACGGGGCCAATTCGGAGGTTAGTGGATAATCTGCCTCTTTTTTTTGGTGTTTTGTAGAATTGTCTTGTCTTTACCCATTGTATCTTTGTACAGCACTGTGGAATGTGTTAGCGTTTAATAAATGCAAATAAATAAATATGTGCGTTTCGTTTCGAATCGCAATTCGGACGAAATTATAGGGATTCTTATTTCAGAAGTACTTCCGTAATAGCGAATCAATTTTGCCCGAAACAAAACGTACCGAAACGGTAAATAACGAATTGATTTTATTTTTATAAATCGATTTGTTATACTGTTTCACTTACACTCCGCCCCTGTCCAATGGCTGTGTGGCTGAATCTGTTGTATTCAGCACCACAGACCATGGACAGCGCCATGTTGCGTTCGGTGCGACTCGGCGGCAGTGAAATTCCCCATAGAAAAGTAATGGTTAATCTATTCAGAGAACGCCGAACAGCACCGAAATGTCAGTGAAATGCCCAGATTTTCGGTGGTTCGTTCGACAGGTATTTATTGATTTTTTTAGAATTTGAGTCTCTTTTTAGGTAATATTTTGGATTCCCAATTATTTTAAAACGACGAGGCTTTTTTTCTTTATCGAATGCAGCGTTTTTTTTTCTTTCTGTACTTGGTGCTGAAACCTATTTCAGCACCAAGGACAGGGGGATTTTTGTTGCTCTGGAGCCCCGCGGTGCTGCAGTTCTTGGTGCTGAAACATACGAACGAAATACGAATTAATAATATCCCAAAATAACGAATCGATCCAATATACAAAACCGATCCGAAATTTGAATCGCGGTAACATTACAAACGCACCGAAACAAACTAAAAAAACGTAAGGAATCGATCCAAAATAACTAAATTGATCCGAAATTTGAATCACGGTAACATAACAAAAACATCGAAAAAAAAAACTTAACGAATCGATCCGAAACGAAACAACTTTTTTCATTGTGCACATGTCTACAAATAAATGCTGTGACACTGCAGGAGCTTCTCGAAACAATGCCACGTTGAATGCGTGCCGGAATCACAGCAAATGGTGGGCGGCAAAACAAATATTAGAATGCGTGTCTTTTGTTTTAGCCAGGCAGGGTATATGATGATATATACTATAATGCTAATATCATGGTGCGTGCTGCCTCCTGCTTGATTTTGATCCGTAGGATGGACCTTGGCCGGACGGATCAAGAGGACTTGTTTATTATTCTATGGATAGAAAGACAGACGGAAAGATGGTCAATGAAGAATTATCCAGCCTGTTGATTCGCTTCCCTATGGAACGGAGTTCTCGAGGATTTTCTGACGGAACAGATGCTTGGGGAAAAGACGCGCTGTTTGTGGCTTGGCATTATTATGGCGCGACTAAACTCCCACCAGGCTCAGGCAGCACTAATCCATAGGCTTGTGCACCGATTTTTTTTTCGGTTCGATTCGGTTCGATTTTTCGGATTTTTAAACTTTTCGATTCGGCTCGTTTCGACCGATTTCGGTTCGATTCGATTCGGTTCGACCCATTTTTCGGGTACATTTTTTTTTCGGAATATCGACCATTTTTCGTATTTTCGTGTCACTGTGCTCGTTTTTTGTATCGACTTTTCGTAATTTCGGAAATTTTTGTTTTTCGGAATTGCACATTTTTTGGAATATCGACCATTTTTCGTATTTTTCGTGTCATTTTGCCCGTTTTTTGTATCGACTTTTCGTTTTTTCGAAAAATGTTCGTTTTTCAGCAAATTTTCGTTTTTACAAAATTTTCGTTTTTCGGAAAATTTTCGTTTTTCGGAACATCTGTTCTCGTTTGACACATTTCAAGTCCATTCGAAAAATCCGAAAATATTTCGTTTCGGCTCAGAAAACATTTCGGATCTGAAATTTTCGGATCTAAAATTTTTCGGAAATTCGGCCGCATCCGAAAACACGAATCGGGAAATTTCGTGAAAATTCCGAAACCCGAAACGCACATCCCTACTAATCCATAATGGCTGCCACTTCCACAGACTTTACATCTTGTGGACTACAATTCCCATAATGCTGCAGCCTAATGGGAGTTGTAGTCACCACGTCACTTAGGATCATCCCAGACAATACCTGCCGAACTGAAAAGTAGGAGTCAGGGCGTGAGCGGGGCAGATGGAGGCGGGTGAGGGAGATGGATGAGGAGGATGGAGGGGGTGTGAGAAGGGTGCGCTTGTCACAGATGAATGTGGTTTGACTGGATTTTCGGTGTCTAAATCCTGTCTCCAGGCACTGTATATTGAATTCACCTGAAGAAGGAAGCACATTGTATTCAGACATTAACAAAGGGTTTAACAAAGACAGGCTTATACGCATGCTGAGTTAGTGACTGGCAGCGGTACTATGCGGAGCGGAAAAATCCTGCCCTGCAGAGCTTGCACTCATATGGTTCAAGGAAGCAGCTGAATCAGGACGAGGAGAAATCCCACTCACAGAATTCGGAGAGAGGAGGGAGCGCTACGAAAAGGAAATACTCACCATCACCAAGGGATGTACAGGTATGATACAGATTACGCTGCTATGCAGAGTGCATGAGGCTGGCAGTGCAACATGGGACATGTAGTTCTTAAATATCTCAAGTGCTATGGTTAGACATCAGCATCCTAGAGCAATAAAGGGATTATTCACTAATCTCCAAATTGACCCCAAATTGCACCAGACGGTGAATTATTTTGAGAAAGTATTTTACCAGGAAGGATACATTGAGATTTTTCTCATTTTCAAGTATGTCCTGGGTGGCGAGTATGTACCGTTAGGTGTCTTGCCCAAGGACACGTGCTCTTGCTGGGATCAAACCTGTGTCTCCACAGTTATAGAGCAGTGATGTTACCTCTACTCCACCCAGCCGAATTTCATCCATTCAGTAGAAGTTCGGGCCATTTCACTGTCAATTCACCAAATACAGACGAATTGACAGCGAAATATGGTGCAATTCACTGCAATTCGGCACCGAAATTGTCCATAGAAGACTATTGTGTCTTCTATTCACAGAATGCCGAACTGCACCAATATTCCGGTGAAATGCTCTGATTTTCTGTGTTTCAGTTCGACAGGTTTAAAGGCGACTCCCATAGCAATGTAAGAGAATGTAATTTTAATTATTTATTTTATTTTTATAGACAGTTTATTCTTTTCATTTTCAGCAAAAACTCTGTTTATTTTTCTTTACTTTTTAGAACGCCTTTGATGTATTTTTTAGGCAACATTTTTGTTTTTCTTATTTTTTAAAAGTCCATTTTTTAAAATTTTGTAACAGACCTTTTTAAAGGATTTTTTTAATATTGTTTGGACACATTTTAGTGGTTTATACTCTATTAGGAGAATAGGAGTCTTCAGAAACCAAAAGCTGCTTTCTAAGCAACCTCATATGCTCATGCTGCTTTTCAGTCAAGAGAGAAACTGGTGGGTTTTTATTTATACCCTCACTGGAAACAATTCCACTTTGGAAAAAAAAGAAAAACATGGAAAAGGGCAGCAGCAAAAAATTACCTGGCTGAAAATGCAACAAATATACATATGTACAGAAAAGGCGGTTTCGTGCCTATTCCCTATCAGGGCGGCTGCGTGGACCAGAAGTATTCAGCCTGCTCCATGTATAAAACATATCAAGAAACAAAGTAGTTACCACTGCAGCTCCATGCAAAACAAAACACAATCAGAGGTTTTGGTTTACTTGAATGGCCATTAAAGTGTAAGCTGACCTGCCACTCCACACCACGGCACTTCTGGTCAGGCGAGTCCTACCTAATGATACCAAGCTGCTTTATAAGCAACCACATATCCTCACGCTGCTTTTCAGTTACGAGAGAAACTGGTGGGTTTTCATTTATACCCTCACCAAGGACAATTCCACTTTGGGATTAAAAATAAAGCCATGGAAAAGGGCAGCAGCGAAAAATGACCTGGCTGAGAATACAACAAATATAAATATGTACAGGAAAAACGGTTTCGCGTTATGGGATGTACCCAATAACCTGAAGAGCTTACACTTCAATGCAGAAATGGGAGAACAGGAAAACATGGGCAATCTGGCAACCTTACTATCCATAGCAATACATCTTAGCCCTATTGTGACCGAGCCGGTCATAGCAAACTGCAAACGCTAATTCCCAGCTCGTTATTACCGGCTCTGTTATGAACCTGTCACTATTTTACAGTACTTGATAAACCAGCTGTGCACAACTGATGACATATGATTTATTCATGCTGACGGGTAGCGTGTGAATAATATAGCACTGCAGTATGAAGGATTCATGTGCTGCAGGTAAGAATTCAAAGGGGAATCCCAGGAAGGGTCGCCAGATCGGCCATGTTTTCCTGGACAAATATTTATTTATAAAGTATTTTACCAGAAAGGATACATTGAGATTTCTCTCGTTTTCAAGTATGTCCTGAGTTCAAGAACATTGAATTCTGTTAAGAGAACCTGGAAGGATTTTAATTGTTTACCGGTAGAGTAAAATTTTGTTCCTCGCGTTATATTCGAGTCTTGAGAATTCTCTCATTTCCATAATAAATCTCTATCCATCGCGTTATATTCGGGTCGCGCTAGACACGAGTATCTACGGTATACATGTTGCGGGGCACCACCTTTCCCTGTGCTCCCCTCTGTGTGATATAATAATGGGTGTCCAAGAAAACATGGCCGATCTGGCACCTCTAATCTCAGGTGACCTGAGATAACAGATTATCCTTCAGAAGAATATTAATTATACATACAGCAGGGCAGCATCTCTCCTGTGCTCTTCCCTCTCCATGAAATAATACTATAAGTCTTGGAAAACATGGCCGATCTGGCACCCCTAATGGCCAGGTATCCCGTGTTTTATAATATAAAATTGTATATCAAAGGAAACACATGCAATACATAGAAGCAGGAGAGTGTAAGAACGGAAGCGCTAAAAAAATGACCATTTATTTCAGTAGCGCTGTTTATTTGTTTATTTATTTTTTGTTTGTTTTCTTTTTTTTTAACCCAGAGTAAACCAACAGCAGGTTGTCACAAGCTCACTCTACCTCTTAGGCTGGGGTCAAACAAATGCATTATTCGCAGCGACCGTCAAAAAGTGCGTCCGAACGCATTGACTTATTTTTTCACAGAATGCGCGAAATCGGTCACACGACGCGCATTTTCGTGCGTGATTTTTTACGGATCGTCAATAAAAACCCTTTTTGCATCTGGACGTTATGTTGGCCGGACATTAGCAGCGTCTGACGTCTCCCAATCACGCACACACGCCGCTAGCGGACGCAGCGCACTCTGTACGTCAGTACTAGCGGTTCTGCGTTCTCGAAAAAATGCGTTCATTTTCCACTTGCGTTGCGCAGCCGGACTTTCGTGCGACCGTACTTCGTATATTGCCCGTTATTGCCTGTCATTTGCTGCTACTGCGGTCGTGATTAAGTGCGCCTAAACGCACGTTAAAAGTGCGTTAGTCTGACCCCAGCCTTAGATTGTAAGCTCTTGAGCAGGGTCCTCTCTCCTACTGTTCTGTGTGTTCAACCATTGTACAGCGCTACGGAACTCGTTAGCATTTTATAAAAACTTGTAACTGTAACCTGAATGGAACTTTCTGAAACAAAGTTACCCTGAGAGATGCATATTATAGGGTGACATTGGATGATTTAAAAACAAAACACAACAACATTGAGAGTACCAGGGCCAAAACACTCTATAAGTAATGAGGATTCCCAGTTTAGTGACATACAGGGGGGAGAGGGGGCAGACAGGTAATTAAGGGTCTTTCAAATTGCAATAGTTTATGTTAATTGGGTTTTGTGATGCAAAAGGGCCGTATAATAGTCTTTAAGGAGAATTTTGTGCCTGAAAGGTGTGAATTTCCAAACCAGAGAAAAAAAAGCCCTGGAAGCGGAAACAGATACCAAGGATCCATGGTATGGATATCGTTCATATCTGTTACTGCTTCCAGGGCTTTCATCCTTTTTTTTTATTTAGGAATGTTCTTTTTTTTTTTTTTTTTTTTTTTTTTTCTTTTTAGAAAGGATTTTAGGCTAGGGTCAGACGAGCGTGATTTCTACGGACTGTACGTTCGTGCACACGGACGTACGTCAGTACGGATGACGCAGTAGTGGTCACACAGTCCGTTTTTTTTCACTGAAGTTATTTTTGACGGATGTAGGAGAGAAAATAAATTACAATGAAAAAACATTTTGTCCGTGAAAAATGCTGGACGTATAAATGCAGTCCGTCTGACCACGTTCCATCACTCACACACAAAGCTATGCAGACGTTGTGGACGCAGCGCACTCCGCACGTCCGTTCTAGCAGTATTACGTTCTTGCCTAACCTGCGTCCGTTTGCAGCGTCCGTCATGCGTCCGCAGTTCAGTGCGGACGTACTTCATGTGTCAGACTCCAATGGACTTTCTTTCATGCTATCACGGACGTACTTTTAGGCGCAATCACGGACGTGAACACTACGCTCGTCTGACAGCAGTCTTAGGCTAGGGTCAGACGAACGCATTTTCGCGTTGTCTGTGAAAAAGTGCGTTCGAACGAATGGACGCATTTTTTCACGGAGTACGCGATAGCGGTCATACGATGCGCATTTGCATCTGTGATTTTGTACGGATCATCAATAAAACACTTTGTGCATCTGGACGTTATGTTGGCCGGACATTAGCAGTGTCTGACGTCTCCAATTCACACACACACGCCGCTAGCGGACGCAGCGCACTCTGTACAACCGTACTAGCGGTTTTACGTTCTCGACAAAATGCGTTCGTTTTCCACTTGCGTTGCGCAGCCGGACTTTTGTGCGACCGTACTTCGTATATTGGCCGTCATTGGCCGTCATTTGCTGCTACTACGGCCGTGATTAAGTGCGCCAGAACGCGCGTTCGCACTGCGCTCGTCTGACCCTAGCCTTAGGCCCCCGGCACACGAGCGTTATTTTTGCGTCCGTCTGTGCGCAAAATTTGACGTCCGTTATAGATTTGCAAAGAAGTTAATCTGAACACCACACGATGCACCTGCGCACTGTTTCACGCACTGCATTCGCGTACTGCAACGGACGTCAAAATGGCATGGACGTAAAAAAGCTAGACGGACGTGGGAAATACGTGCTGCTTCCTGTGGGCGTTAACAATTACGCAAGTGCGAAGGCCGACACGCTTATTAACTTATTAACACAATTATTAACTTGGTCTGTTTGAACACATTTATCTCCCGTGAAAATTTGCGTCCGTTGCGGACGCACATTTTCAGTACACACAATATCTCCCGTCAAAAATTACGTCCGTAACGGACGCACTGTGCGCAGTACCTATACGCTCGTGTGCCGGGGGCCTTACCAGGAAGGATACATACAGGGTTATTCAGAGAGCGGTGAAAAGCAGGAGAATGACTGGAGAATGGAAAATTCTAAGTCAAAATAGACGATTTGGAAAGTGAGATGAAAGGGAGAATTTTTCTGGTTTGGCTATTTTGACTTAGAATTTTTCATTCTCCAGTCATTCTCCTGCTTTTCACCTCTCTCTGAATAGCCCTAATTGAGATTTCTCTCGTTTTCAAGTATGTCCTGGGTGGCGAGTATGTACCGTTAGGTGTCTTGCCTAAGGACACTGGAGAGGTTGCTCGCTGGGATCGAACCCATGATGCCACAGGCTCTCTCCATCACACCTTTCAGGCACAAAATTCCCCTAAAAGACTATTATATGGCCTTTTGACTGGAAAATATCAATGTTTCTTGAACCCAGGACATACTTGAAAACGAGAGAAATCTCAATGTATCCTTCCTGGTAAAATCCTTTATAAATAAATAAATAACCTCAATCCATGGTGCCAAACCTCCAAAAACAGAAAAAGAAGGTCTGTTGTGTTATTTTAACATCATACACTGACTATAGCGCAGACACAGCTGCGACTGTAACGCATTTATATAATTATATAACACATAGACATTAACGCATAATAAAGGATGAGATTTGTTGATTGTAACATCAGGGCGTCAGCAGATCAGCGGAGCGCGCAGTCGGTTTCATTAGAGTGTGGAACCCATGAACACACAAGGGGTTATTCACTAAGGGCTCTATTACATTCTTCACGCAAAAACGCACACACAACGCGTGAATTTTTGCGCGCAGCGTTAAACGTTAACGCGCGTAAAACAGCGCTGCTATTACAATCCTCGCGCATTTTTTCATCCGTCAAAAAATAATGCGCGTAAAACGGATGCGCAAAAACGCGTGCATTAACGCTGCGCGCAGAAATCAGTGTGCGGACTGTTTTTTCACGCGATTCAGCCAAACAGAATTAAGAACCACAATTGTCTCCCGTTCAGTTTTTGCGCCTGTCAAAGTCAATCTGCGCATACATGCTGCAGCAATAATAAAAACACGCACAACTTCTCCATTTTATTGTATGGGTATGTGTAGAATGTGTAACTATACTGCGCTGTATTTTTTTTTCGTGCTGGTGTATTTGGGTTCGGCCAGGACGTTCAGATTTGCCGTTACCACCAGCTTTTCAAAGACGTTAAAATTATGCGTGCAAAGGCTGTGCGTTAAATTGTGCACATAGATTGTAATACCATCAGCGTACCAGCGCACAAACGCATTTGCGCTCACAATGTTAAGTATAGGACGCGCTCAGTACATTACGATCGCGTAGCGTTCGCGCAGGTTCACCCGCGGTAGACGTATGCGCGCATTTTTTGCACAGACATTGTAATACGACGTTCAGCGCAAAGGGTTTTGCCCCTCGCATTATTGCGTTTTTGCGCAGGCGTTAACGTTTGCGCGAAGAATGTAATAGAGCCCTAATATTGTTGTTGCAGATTGGCCGTGTTTTCTTGGACATATATTACTATTTCGTACAGAGGGTGGCACAGGGAAAAGTGCTGCCCTGGAACATGTATAGTTCATATGTTGCAGGAAGGAAATCAAGGCAGGTCGTCTGGGATCCTTTTTTGATTTCTTACCTGCAGCGTATGGATTCTATATACTGCAGGTGGCATTTTTCACGCACTGCCCCTCAGCACGAATATATATTGTGTCCAGGAAAGCATGGTCGATCTGACAACCCTGTTCATTAAGTGCTGGTGCTGCAAATAACTGTCAAAAATCACCGGTTTTGCAGCAAGGACAATCACCGACATTTAACAAAGCTAAAATCCTAAAAGGGGTCCTGGGCACGCCGCTGCCTCTCCTCCACGCACGCCTATGAGTAACGCGTTACGATTGGGCAGATGTTTTGTAAAATGTTTGTATGAACTTACTTTCACATTTCGCAACAAAAAAGCAGAAGAAACCACTCGATTGTTTCGCGTCAACCAAATCTAACTGGATGCTGCGGAAGTCGCTCTGTGCCGCTGCTAGTGATGGCTAACCTTGACACGCCAGATATTTCAAGACTACATGTCCCATGATGCACGACTGGCTCAGCCTCGTGTGGTTCTGAAACTCTTGCCTTGAATCCCATTTAAGATGTAAAGTCTGTATTTTGAGCCCTAAACCTTTTTTTTCTTGTAATGTCCCTCTTTTTAGGGGCTCGTATGTATATATATATATATATATAATATATATAGGGTGTGTGGAAGCATAAATGAATTATTAAAGGTGTGCAATCGTTTCATAACGAATCTCAGTTGGTTATGAATTTCGTTAATTCGTATTTCGGAAGTACTTTCAAAATAACAAATTGATTTCATCCGAATTGAAACGAAAAGGTATAAAACAAATTTGATTCGTTATAATGTTTCACAAGAAAACCATTTATTAAATGATTCCTGAGTAGGATTTCATTTATTGGGGTTTAATTTAGCGATCCGAAATTTGAAACGATATCAAATATTACATCCAGACGTCAGTACTAAATCAAACAACATTATGAAACAAATCAGATTCGTTTGACTGTTTCACAAAGCACCCTGTCTCTGTAAATTGGCCTGTGGTGCTGAATCTGTTGTCAGACTCAGCACCACAGACCAATGGACAGCTCAATATGTAACCCTAGCTTGCCTTTTAACAGCAAAATTTGATTTATTGGGGCTTGATTTAGTGAACTGTAATTCGAATCGATATCAGATATCGAATCGATTCAAAATCACAATGTTTTTTTTGTTGTTATACCAAACAAAAACAAAATAACGAAACAAAATGAATCAAAACGTAACGAAATTCCGAAAACTAAATTATTTTGAAACAAAAAGAATCAGCCGCGCTAACCTCTATGGATTATGTGTTTAGACTTGGGTCCCATCTAGGGTTGCCAGATCGACCATGTTTTCGAGGACACACATAATTTATTCATGCTGGTGGGCACTGCGTGAAAAATGACACCCCGCAGTATATAAAATCCATACGCTGCAGGTAAGAGTTCAATAAGAAATCCCAGGTGACCAGCCTTGATTTGCTTCCTGCAGCATATGAATTGTACATGTTGCAGGGCAGCACTTTACTCTGTGATCTCCATCTGTGTGATATAGTAATGTGTCCAGGAAAACATGGCCGACCTGACAACCCAAGTCCCATCCCCAAGATATCTCATTATTATATGCAAATATTCCAAAATCCAAAGAAATCCCAAACTCTTGTGGTCCGGAGCATTTCAGATAAGGGACTCTCAGCCCATACTAGCTTTATATCATGGAGATTGTACTGGCAGGATAGGGATGTAGCAGATGTTACTGTAGCTCACTTCCCATGAGGCCTATTTATTTGTAAGCCGTCATGGCATTGGGACAAGTGGCCACTATCTTACAAGGAAATATATATAAATAGGCACCACTACGCTCCCCCCATCCCTGCAACCACAAAAATATATAAAGAATTGTACAATACTTCGCGTCGCTTGTTCCTGACCCTTATCATAAAGTGACTTCCTCACAGCACACACAGGATATAACACTGGTGATAACCGTGCCGGGGATGAGGTGAACCCCCCTTTTAAAGCCTTAAAGGCCGACTGCATAGTAATCCTTTCACTTAACAATGTGGCGTATCCATACCTTGTCCCTGTTCGCGGCCAAACCACATATAAAGCTGAGAATGCTAAATAAGTTCTGGAAGATTTTAAGGGTTGGATAGGCAGGGGTCATGTCCTAAAAAATCAGTGTGAAGCTTCCCCATTTAAACAAATCATCAATGTCTTAATACACCACCCACTTTCTAATTTGATATGTGTTTTATATTATATATATAAGTCCTGACTGACTCATCAACGCCCGGCTCAAACCGTTTAACCTAGGAACGTGACGTTTTAAAGGTGCATTGTTTTTATGACGTAGGCACCCACTAAGGAAGGATTTTTGGAAATTCCGCCCCTAAGGGGGTGAATATTTTAAACAGGATACCTATATCTCAAAAACTGAAGATGTTACAAGCGTGACAATTGGTATTTACAATCTTCTTGAAAAATAAAAAAAACATGTTTTTCCATTTTCTGAAAATCTACTTAAGAGGGTGAAAAAGGGAGTGAATATTTTTTTTATCAGTTTACCTATATTTTAAAAACCAAAGATGTTACAAGCATGAACATTGGTATTTCCAACCTTAGTGGGAAAAGACAAACATGTGCGTTACCATTTTCTAGGGATGTGCGTTTCGGGTTTCGGAATTTCGGAATTTTCACGAAATTTCCCGATTCGTGTTTTCGGATGCGGCCGAATTTCCGAAAAATTTTAGATCCGAAAAGTTCAGATCCGAAATGTTTTCCGAGCCGAAACGAAATATTTTCGGATTTTTCGAATGGGCTTGAAATGTAGCAAACGAGGAGAACAGATTTTCCGAAAAACGAAAATTTTCCGAAAAACGAAAATTTTCCGAAAAACGAAAATTTTCCGAAAAACGAAAATTTTGTAAAAACGAACATTTTCTGAAAAACGAAAATTTTTCGAAAAAACGAAAAGTCGATACAAAAAACGGGCAAAATGACACTAAAAATACAAAAAAAGGTCGATATGCCGAAAAATGTGCAATTCCGAAAAACGAAAATTTTCCGAAAAACGAAAATTTTGTAAAAACGAAAATTTTGTAAAAACGAAAATTTTCTGAAAAACTAAAATTTTTCGAAAAGTCGATACAAAAACCGAGCACAGTGACACGAAAATACGAAAAATGGTCGAAATTCCGAAAAAAAAATGTACCCGAAAAACAGGTCGAACCGAATCGAATCGAAACCGAAATCGGTCGAAACGAGCCGAATCGAAAATTTTAAAAATCCGAAAAATCGAACCGAGTCGAACCGAAAAAAAAATCGGTGCACAAGCCTACCATTTTCTGAAAATCCAATTAAGGGGGGTAAAAAGGGGTGTGAATACTATCAGTATACCCATATTTCAAAAAGATGTTACTTACAGACATGAAAATTGGTATTTAGATGCTTCTTGAAAAAAACAAACGTATTTTAGCATTTTCAGAAAATCCAGTTAAAGGGGTTAAAATGGGCGGTGAATATTTTCATCAGTATACCTATATTTCAAAAACCAAAGATGTTACAGGTGTGAAAATTTGTATTTACAATCTTTGTGAAAAATAAAAAAAAAATTGTTTTACCATTTTCCAAAAAGCCAAGTGGAGGGGGGGGGGGGGTGAAAAAGAGGTGAATATTTTAAACAGAATACCTATATCTCAAAAACAAAAGATGCTACAGATGTGAAAATTGGTATTTGGATTCTTCTCGAAAAAAAACCCAACATATTTTTACCATTTTCCATAAATTCAGTTGATACACTGGATCAGCAGATCAGAGAGATGCTGTTACTTCACACAGAATGGAGTCTCTATGCAGCTCCTCTCAAAGACAGGGCTCGTACACTCCCTCACTGCTCCAGCATGTCTGCTTCCCCCTCACAGCCAGGCCTCATACACTCCCTCACTGCTCCCTCATGTCTGCGTCTGTCTCTCTCACAGCCAGGGCTCACACACACCCTCAATGCTCCAGCGTGAGAGAACCTGTGATATTATGGTGGAACCTCAACCCAACTAAGCTCTGTAATGGCACCAGATTGCAAGTAAAAGCACTCCACAGAAATATAATTGAGGCTACGGTGCTAACCGGTTCTGACCGGGGGCATAGGTGTTCATACCAGGAAAACCTCTTATATTTTTTAGAATATCCGTTTCAATTCAAAAGACTTCAGTTCACCCTAAAGGTATGTTTCGTGATGACCATCAACAAGTGTCAGGAGCAAACTGAAGGTAGCAGGGATTGACCTAAATTCCCATGCCTTCCTGCTCGACTTGACCTGGAGGGGCATTATCAAATGACAGCAGGAATTAACCCGTGGGGGAGGGAGCAGATTAAAATAAAAGCAATAATTAACCCAGGGAGGGGCACAATCAAATGACAACATGAATTACCCCAGGGTTGAGGGGGCAGAATCAAATGACATCATAAATTAGTCCAGGGGCGAGGGGGCAGAATAAAACAACAGCACAAATTAACCCATGGGGAGGGGGCAGAATCAAATGACAGCAAGAATTATCCCATGGGGAGCAGAATCAAATAACTGCAAGAATTAATCCAGGGGTGAGGGGGCAGAATCAAATTACAGCAGGAATTAATCCAGGGGTGAGGGGGCAGAATCAAATGACAGCAAAAATTAACCCATGAGGAGGGAGCAGAATCATCTAACTGCAAGAACTAACGGGGGGGAGGGGGCAGAATCAAATTACAGCAGGAATTACCCCAGGGTTAAGGGGGCAAAATCAAATGACAGCACAAATTAACCGAGGGGCGAGAGGGGCAGAATCAAATGATAGCGAGAACTAATCCGGGTTGGGGCAGAATCAAATGACAGTAAGAATTAATAAATATATGGGGAAAATAAAGACACTGCTTTCATTGGCTTACAAAATGGATCACCTTGCACCTTCTACATACTGCAGGGCAGCACTTTTCATCTGCTGTCCATCAGCATGAAGAAGTGATATGTGTCCAAGTGATATGTGTCCAGGGTAATGTAGTGAATCGGTCAAATAGAGTAAGAATGTTCAAAAACGTGAGTTGCAAGGGGAGACATATTGCATGAAAACCTCATTCACATTTGTTAATGTAGCGCTCACTCCTGGAGGAGCCGCTGAATAAACCTCGGGTTAGTCTCTCCGCACTAGGGAATAAATATACACCAGCACTGTTGTGGATTTTATAAATTATATACTTTATTGATCCCAATAAAGTGACACATATAACACAATTACGGTATAGGAACAACAGGATTTTCGTAATGCGGGAAACACGAGGCGGCAAAAAGAAAAGATTAACCCCTTCGTTTCTGGAGTGTAAGTCCCATAAGAGTAGTGTCCCAAAAAGGTGTGTGTGTGTTCTCAGGTACCCGGGTACTGTATTCAACTGGCCAGTGAATGGATTTAGCAAATCTTCGACTAGTCACGTTGGGGCCCTGTAGATTTAAACAATACTGCAGCGTGCTGGGTTTAAACCTTGACTGTGGCCTGGAAGGCCTCTCACCCATCCGCCAGACAATCTGTTCCGCTGTCCGATCAAGGATCTCTCTCCGCTTGGTTATACTGGAACTCTGTGCCACCGGATCCGCTTCTCCTGCTTGTCCGATTTCGGTTAACGAGAATTACGGCCTACCGCCTGCACTCCCAGTGGATCATCGCGGTCTCCTAACTCGGGGTCCAAACTGGAACGTTGTGTCTGCGCAAAAACCTCTCAGCGATGTGTGGATAGATCTCCGCCAGCACTGTCTCTGATTATCAGCACCCGCAAGGCAGCTCCTGCTCTCCGGCCTGGTCTTAATCTCTGGCAGTCTCAAGTGCGTCTTCCACCTTTCGTCGCTCGGCTCACACTGGCCCTCCTTCGACGAGGCTGCGGATGTCCTTCGCTCTCTCCCACCCACTTCCTGTCTCCGCCGCAAAGCATGATGGAAAACGTAGTCCTGTTATGTCCAGTATACTCTACATTGCGCTCATCTCCCCCTGGTGGCCAAATCGGAGCAATATATCAACAGAGTTTTAAACAGCGCTACATTAATATTATTATCAGTTGTTTATTTGTAATGTACCGGCTGGGTGGAGTAGAGGTAACATCACAGCTCTGCGTAGAGAGAGCCTGTGGAGTCATGGGTTCGATTCTGGCAAGAGCACCTCTCCAGTAAGTGTCCTTGAGCAAGACACCCAACGGTACATACTCACCACCCAGGACAAACTTGAAAATGAGAGAAATCTCAATGTATCCTTCCTGGTACAATACTTTCTCAAAACAAAAAAAAAAATTGCGCCAACATATTCCACAGTGCGGTGTCACCTGAGGGTATTGCTCATCTGTAGTAATTCTGTATATCATTAGACAAAATGTGGGAGCCGCTGGCAAACAGAGGGAGGAAATGTGTGACCCCCTTAGGGTTAAAGCATAAATAATTGTAAAAAGTAGACAAAAAAGGGTGAGAAGGGAAAATGTGAGTGATAACGACAGGAGAATGTGAGAAACGCTGGAGAAATAACGCGTGCGAGAGAGAGAGAAGGGACAGGCTGGAAGAGACACATTAATACATACAGGAAAGTGAGAAGAAAAATAACTGACAGTATAAAAATACACAGAGCGTGAGAAAGAATTCTGAGGATACTCAGTGAGATATGGGCAGTGAGGGAAGGCACTCCTTGAGTGGTCATTACTCACTGTGTGCCCTATCCCACTTTCCCATCATAACAGCCTACCAGGAGTCTATTCTTGCATAGGCTAACTAGGCCTGTGCCCAGGGCGTCTGATTGGAGGGGGCAAAATGTTTTATTGCATGCTGAGTGAGAGAACAGGCATACAATGGCCAAGTTAAAAAGAACCATGCCCTCACTTTCATAGCCTTATGTCCCATATTTAGATGTCTGATACTGTATATTCAGTGAGTGTGTTTTTTGGGGCATCCTCCATATATTTGGGGTGTGAAAGTAAAACATAGACAATGTCGGCAGAGAAGAACCTTTTGGCCCATCTAGTCTGCCCAATTACATGGATACTTTACCTGGCTTTATCTTTTGTTTAGGATAGCCTTATGCCTATCCCATGCTTGCTTAACCCTTTCGCTGCTGAGGCTTTTCCCGCCCCTGTGCTGAGCTAATTTTTACCGATTTTGCTCATCATGTTTAAACGTGTTTTGAAGGCTTATTTTAGTATATGACCCAGACATATTATTATATATCGTTCTTTCCGTCAGACTCGGCAGATTCATAATATGTCATTATTATATGTATACGTCATGACCTGTCTGTATATTATAACAAAAAATGCAATAAAATATGAATTTTCAATAATTTACAACGTGTAAAGTGTATTTTTTTCACATTTTAACATGCGAGCAATTGCGGTTATATTTTGTATGGGGTGCGCTTGTTAAAAAAATTAGAGATGGGGTCTCGGTACATTTTTTTTTTGGGAAAATTATGCGATTTTTAACAAACGCACCGCATACAAAAATCGTTAGTGCAGCATCTTTGTTCACATTATAATTGAAATGGGAACAATATTGCTGCATTAACGAACCAAAAAAAACCTTTTTTTTTTTTTTATTATTTTTTTTTAAATATATATATATAGAAACATAGAAACATAGAAAAATGTCGGCAGATAAGAACCTTTCGGCCCATCTAGTCTGCCCAATTACATGGATACTTTACCTGGATTTATCTTTTGTTTAGGATAGCCTTATGCCTATCCCATGCCTGCTTAAATTCAATTACTGTTTTGGCCTCTACCACTTCAACTGGAAGGCTGTTCCATGTATCCACCACCCTCTCAGTAAAATAATGCTTCCTGATGTTACTTTTAAACCTTTGCCCCTCTAATCTAAGACTATGTCCTCTTGTTTTGCTACTTTGTTTCCTTTTAAATATACTCCCTTCCTCTACCTTGTGGATTCCCTTTACGTATTTAAATGTTTCTATCATATCTCCTCTGTCTCGTCTTTTTTCCAAGCTGTACATGTTAAGATCATTAAGCCTTTCCTGGTAACTTTTCTCCTTCAAGCCGTACACCATTTTAGTAGCCCTTCTCTGAACTCTCTCTAAGATGTCTATATCCTTCTGGAGATACGGTCTCCAGTACTGCACACAGTACTCCAAGTGAGGTCTCACCAGTGCTCTGTACAGTGGCATGAGCACTTCCCTGTTCCCAGTGTTCTTATACAGGCTCCTTCATATATTCAGGGTGTGCGGGTGTCTTTTTAGGGGCTCCTTCAAATAACCAGGGTGTGCGGGTGTCTTTTAGGGGCTCCTCCATATATTCAGGGTGTACGGGTGTCTTTTAGGGGCTCCTCCATATATTCAGGGTGTGTGGGTGTCTTTTTCGGGGCTCCTCCATATATTTGGGGTGTTTGGGTGTATAAGAGATGCTGAGAAATAAAACTCCCAGCGATGTATCTCTAAACGATAATAAAGTTGTTAGAAATGCCTTTGTGTACATAATACTTTGTTTTTGGTGTAATTTATATTGTTGACACAAATTGCCCCAACAGAGAATGTTTGTCTTAATATCCTGTTTGCAAACATGAGAGGAGAGCACTCATTGAGGGAGTGAAAGAGGACAATCAGTAAGGAAGGGCGCTCAGTGAGAGTGTAAGGGAGGGCACTCAGTGAGAGTGTAAGGAAGGGCGCTCAGTGAGAGAGGGCACTCGGTGAGAGTGTGAGAAAGGACACTCAGTGAGAGGGGGGTCAGTGAAAGTGTGAGAAAGGGCACTCAGTGAGAAGGGGGTCAGTGAGAGTGTGAGGGAGGGCAGCAGTGAGAGTGTAAGGAAGGGCGCTCACAGAGGGCATACAGTGAGAGAGTGTGAGGGAGGGCACACAGTGAGAGTGTGAGGGAGGGCACTCTCAAGCACTCAGTGGGTCAGTGAGAGTGTGAGGGAGAGCACTCAGTGAGAAAGTGAGGGAGGGCACTCAGTGAGAGTGTGAGGGAGGGCACTCAGTGAGAGTGTGAGGGAGGGCACACAGTGAGAATGTGAGGGAGGGCACTCAGTGAGAATGTGAGGGAGGGCACTCAGTGAGAGTGTGAGGGAGGGCACTCAGTGAGAGTGTGAGGGAGGGCACTCAGTGAGAATGTGAGGGAGGGCACTCAGTGAGAGTGTGAGAGAGGGCACTCAGTGAGAGTGTGAGGGAGGGCACTCTCAAGCACTCAGTGGGTCAGTGAGAGTGTGAGGGAGAGCACTCAGTGAGAAAGTGAGGGAGGGCACTCAGTGAGAGTGTTAGGGAGGGCACTCAGTGAGAAAGTGAGGGAGGGCACTCAGTGAGAGTGTGAGGGAGGGCACTCAGTGAGAGTGTGAGGGAGGGCACACAGTGAGAGTGTGAGGGAGGGCACACAGTGAGTCAGTGAGATGTGAGAGGTGCTGAGGTTTCTGTATATGAACACATTTAATTCTGTAGAGATACATTCATTACCAAGAACAGCAAAGTTCTAAACACCTGTAAACGTGTAACATAGTGACTATATACAGAATGCACCTGTAAACATGTAACAGTGACTATATACAGAATGCGCCTGTAAACATGTAACACAGTGACTATATACAGAATGCACTTGTAAACATGTAACATAGTGACTATATACAGAATGCACCTGTAAACATGTAACACAGTGACTATATACAGCATGCACCTGTAAACATGTAACATAGTGACTATATACAGAATGCACCTGTAAACATGTAATATAGTGACTATATACAGAATGCACATGTAAACATGTAACAGTGACTATATACAGAATGTACCTGTAAACATGTAACACAGTGACTATATACAGAATGTACCTGTAAACATGTAACACAGTGACTATATACAGAATACACCTGTAAACATGTAACATAGTGACTATATACAGAATGCACCTGTAAACATGTAACATAGTGACTATATACAGAATGCACCTGTAAACATGTAACATAGTGACTATATACAGAATGCACCTGTAAACATGTAACACAGTGACTATATACAGAATGCACCTGTAAACATGTAACACAGTGACTATATACAGAATGCACCTGTAAACATGTAACATAGTGACTATATACAGAATGCACCTGTAAACATGTAACATAGTGACTACATACAGAATGCACCTGTAAACATGTAACACAGTGACTATATACAGAATGCACCTGTAAACATGTAACATAGTGACTATATACAGAATGCACCTGTAACATGTAACATAGTGACTATATACAGAATGCAGCTGTAAACATGTAACACAGTGACTATATACAGAATGCACCTGTAACATGTAACATAGTGACTATATACAGAATGCAGCTGTAAACATGTAACACAGTGACTATATACAGAATACACCTGTAAACATGTAACATAATGACTATATACAGAATGCACCTGTAAACATGTAACATAGTGACTATATACAGAATGCACCTGTAAACATGTAACATAGTGACTATATACAGAATGCACCTGTAAACATGTAACACAGTGACTATATACAGAATGCACCTGTAAACATGTAACACAGTGACTATATACAGAATGCACCTGTAAACATGTAACATAGTGACTATATACAGAATGCACCTGTAAACATGTAACATAGTGACTATATACAGAATGCACCTGTAAACATGTAACATAGTGACTATATACAGAATGCACCTGTAAACATGTAACATAGTGACTATATACAGAATGCACCTGTAAACATGTAACACAGTGACTATATACAGAATGCACCTGTAAACATGTAACATAGTGACTATATACAGAATGCACCTGTAAACATGTAACACAGTGACTATATACAGAATGCACCTGTAAACATGTAACATAGTGACTATATACAGAATGCACTGTAAACATGTAACACAGTGACTATATACAGAATGCACCTGTAAACATGTAACATAGTGACTATATACAGAATGAACCTGTAAACATGTAACTGTCACGGTGGCCCCCGCACCCCCCCGGCGCCTGGCAGCAGCTTCCTCGCTGCTCGCTGGCCAGGCGCCGAGTGATATTGCGGTCGCTTCCGCACACGTGGGACGCCGGGGGGCGGGCCTGGCGGGGAGACGCGGACCCGCCGGGTTTAAAGCCCAGACTCACAGAGACGCCGATGCCCTGACGTGGTAGTTACTTCCCGCAGAGCTCTTGTATATTTTGGCAAACTAACGATTCTGTGTATGACCCCTGGCATTGGCAAACTAACGATTCTGTGTATGACCCCTGGCATTGGCAAACTAACGATTCTGTGTATGACCCCTGGCATTGGCAAACTAACGATTCTGTGTATGACCCCTGGCATTGGCAAACTAACGATTCTGTGCATGACCCTTGGCATTGGCAAACTAACGATTCTGTGCATGACCCTTGCATTGGCAAACTAACGATTCTGTGTATGACCCCTGGCATTGGCGAACGAACCATTCTGTGCGTAACCCCTGGTATTGGCATTAACTCTTCTATTTCTGGTATTGAGGTCAGTCTGTGTGGCACCCTAAGCACACATCAGACTACCCCTTGTGTTGTTAGGGTCTTGGGAAGAGCTAATTATTCTAAGTCCTTGTGTATCATTCTATGTCCGTCTAGTCGTGCCGACCAATCTAAGGATCGGAAGGGTAGAGAGTGTCCTGCGTCTAGGGACCACTAGTCAGATAAGCAGAGGGATCCGTGACGTCTCTCTTGTATGTGCTCTGTACTGCCATTCTAGTAGTCTGTCTAGTCGTGCCGACCACTCTAAGGATCGGAAGGGTAGAGAGTGTCCTGCGTATAGGGACCACCATTCTAGTATCAGGGGGATCCGTGACATTACGTCAGGGCCAATGGATCCCGCAGACCTCTCTAATCAGTTGACACGTATTGCAGCCAGACAAGAAGAGCAGGACCATAGAATGGACCAGATTGCTCTTGCCCTGCAAACCCTGTTAAATCGATCCAGTTCTGGAACTGCAAGCCCTCCAGACCCAGTAGTGCCTAGGGTCAGTTCGGCCGCTCCCGAGGGATGTAGGCTCAGTATGAAGGCACCCGTACGCTATGATGGAACACCAAACTTATGCCGGGGCTTTCTGACCCAACTCGAGATCTTGTTCGAGAACAATCCAGGGTCCTGTATGTCCGATAAAGCCAAAGTAGGCTATCTGATTAATCATCTAACCGAAAAAGCTTTATTATGGGCCACGCCCTTGTGGGAGAATAAGAAACCCATCATTTATGACTATGAGGGTTTTACCTCCGAGTTAAAGCGTACCTTCGATCCCTCTCGAAGGGCTACCAATGCGGGTAGATCCCTGTTTCACATCAAACAGGGTAATAGGAGGGTCTCCGACTATGCCATAGAGTTTAAGACTTTGTCTTCTGAGGTACACTGGCCGAACGACGTTTTAACCCTAGCCTTTACCGAAGGCCTGAACGAGGCTTTTATGTTTGAGTTGGCTCCCTTAAAATTACCAGAACATCTGGATCATTTGGTTGATTTCTGCATTGCCATGGACGATCAAATCAGGGAAAGGAGACACCCCAGAGATAGACCCAGACGGATCCTGCCTCCTTTGCCCCTAGTACCCAGACACACCACTACATCAGGCAACCCGGAGACCGCAAAGACTGATGTACCGGCCGTTGAACCCATGCAGATAGGAAAAACGGGTATTTCAGAGGCAGAAAGAGCTCACAGAAAAGAAAGGGGGCTCTGCTTTTATTGTGCCGGGCAGATCATTTCCGCCTTCAATGTCCTCAGAGACCCAGGGGTAGCAGGGGTGAGACTAACAAATCAGGTCAAAGAACAGCTAATACCCAGGTTATCGGTTCTCTGTATGCCTCCTTTGTGGACGATGAAAAAAAAAAAACCCGGATTTTGGTACCCATCTCCCTCACCTGGGAGGGGGTTCACCTCGAGACTGAGGCATTCCTAGACTCTGGAGCCTCAGGTAATTTTATGGACAGATGTTTTGCCGCCAAAAACCTCTTACCTCTGGTTCTAAAGGAGAGGCCTCTAATGGTGGAAGCCATAGACGGAAAACCCCTGTCATGTCCCCATATCACTCACGACACTATTGATGTATGCATGACTACGGGAGTTCTGCACCGTGAAACCATACGATTCCAGATTATCGACTCTCCCTCATGTCCTGTCGTTCTTGGGTTCCCATGGTTAATAGAGCATAACCCGGTGATTGATTGGGCCCAGCGAGATATAAAGTGTTGGGGTCCTAGTTGCCAGTCAAAGTGCCTGGGCAGGGTTAATGTGATTGGTAGCCTCAATATTGCTACAGCACCTCCTTTGTCCACCGAAGTCCCTGAATGTTATATGGCGCTAAAGGAGGTGTTCTCTAAAACCAGGACTGAGGTCCTACCACCGCATCGTCCTTATGACTGTGCTATAGAGTTACTCCCTGGTACTATGCCTCCTAGAGGACACGTATACCCCTTGTCTCAAAGGGAAAATGACATTATGGAGGAATATATAAGGGAGAATCTAGAGCGAGGATTTATCAGACGATCCTCCTCTCCAGCAGGAGCAGGTTTCTTTTTCGTTTCCAAAAAAGAGGGTGACCTGCGACCTTGCATCGATTATAGAGGTTTGAATAGGATTACCATAAGAAATGCATATCCAATACCTCTTATAACAGAATTGTTCGACCGATTAAAAGGGGCCCGTATTTATACGAAGCTTGATTTACGCGGAGCTTACAACCTGGTCAGGGTTAAGAAGGGGCATGAATGGAAAACGGCTTTTAATACACGTAGCGGGCATTATGAATACCTAGTGATGCCCTTTGGATTATGTAACGCGCCAGCCGTTTTTCAGGACCTCATAAACGACACCCTACGGGACTTTCTGCAAACGTTCGTTATAGTATATCTGGACGACATCCTGATATACTCTCCTGATAAGGACACCCATCACGTCCATGTGCAACAAGTGTTGAAGAGATTATTGAGGGCTGGGTTATATTGTAAACTAGAGAAATGCTTATTCGACATAGAGACAGTGCACTTCCTTGGGTATATAATAACCCCTGAGGGTTTCCAAATGGATCCTAAAAAACTCTCAGCGATTCTTGACTGGCCTTTACCCCAAGGGCTTAAAGCCATCCAGAGGTTTCTGGGGTTTACTAATTACTACCGGAGGTTCATTAAAAACTTTTCGGCCTTGGTAGCTCCCCTCACGGCTATGACTAAAAAAAGGGTGGCGAATCAGAAATGGACACCCCAGGCCAGTCAAGCCTTTGAGGCACTTAAACAGGCATTCACAACTGCCCCTGTTCTCCGACATCCAGATCCGGCTCTGCCTTTCCAGGTTGAAGTTGACGCCTCCGAGCTAGGTCTTGGTGCAGTCTTGTCCCAAAGGGAGGCACCCGACAAACCCTTGCATCCATGCGGCTTCTATTCCCGAAAGTTGTCCCCGGCAGAGAGGAACTATGATATCGGAAATAGAGAGTTGTTAGCAGTTATCGCAGCCTTGACGGAATGGAGATACTTATTGGAGGGGTCTAGGGACCCCATTGTCATCATAACCGATCATAAGAATCTTACGTACATTGGAGACGCTAAACGGTTAAATGCCAGACAAGCGAGATGGTCGTTGTTTCTTTCAAGCTTTAATTTCGTCCTCACATATAGACCTGGGTCAAGAAACATTAAAGCAGACGCATTGTCAAGACAATACGAATCCTACGAACATAACATCCAAGATCAGCATCCCATTGTACCCCAGGAAAGAATTATAGCCCTTACCACGATTAGTGTCTCGTCTCCTCTGATGTTAAGATTACAGACCGCCCAGGGTACAGCTCCTGGGGGAGACCTCCTGCGAAACTCTTTGTACCTGAGAACGAAAGAGAAGAAGTACTGAAACTTTATCATGATAACAAAACCTCTGGGCATATGGGGATCACCAAAACAGTGTCTAGTATACGTAAACTCCTCTGGTGGCCCACGGTGCGCCGTGATGTTAAAGATTACATAACCGTGTGCGAGTGTGCACAAGACATAAAAGTCCCAAAACAGCGCCCATTGGTTTACTCCAGCCTCTGCAATCCCCGAACGACCATGGTCGCATTTAGCTATGGATTTTATAGTAGAGTTACCCGAGTCAAAAGGGAATACTGTAATACTCACGGTCATTGATCGATTCTCCAAAATGGGTCACTATGTTCCTCTTCGGAAACTTCCTTCGGCAGCCGAACTGGTGCCCATTTTCATTACCAATGTGGTCCGCATACACGGTATTCCTCTTGGGATTGTCTCTGATAGGGGGACCCAATTCGTCTCCAGATTCTGGAAAGGGTTTTGCAAGAATGTGGGGATAGACCTATCCTTCTCTTCGGCCTATCACCCCCAGACCAACGGAGCAGCAGAACGAGCCAATCAAAATATAGAGAAATATCTCAGGTGCTTTATATCCGAACGACAAGATAACTGGTCAGACCTGATACCGTGGGCAGAGTATGCCTTGAACAGTGCAGTGAGCGAAGCCACAGGACATTCCCCTTTCTTCACTGTTTACGGTTTTGATCCTCCCGTGCTCCCTGCTACGTTTCCTGATACCGCGATTCCTGCTCTGGATGAGCATTTAGCGTCATTGAAAGAAACTTGGGGAAGGGTTAAAAGGACACTGGAGGATAGCAGTGGTATCCAGAAGATCAAGGCCGACAGACACAGGAGGCCAGCACCCGTGTATCAAGTTGGGGACAGGGTTTGGCTTTCTTCACGGAACATCAAGCTCTTAGTACCCTCTATGAAACTGGCACCCAGATACATAGGGCCCTATAAGATTCTGCGGCGAATCAGTCCGGTCTCCTATGCTTTGGCACTGCCCTCCCATATCAGGATACACAATGTGTTCCACGTGAGCCTTTTAAAACCACTCTTGTGTAATCGGTACACCAGGGTCCGTGTCCCCCCTCCTCCTGTCTCTGTGGAGGGCGAGGAGGAGTTTGAAGTTGAGGCCATTCTGGACGCCAGGGTTTCTAGGGGGGTCCTTCAGTACTTGGTTGACTGGGTGGGCTACGGTCCAGAGGATCGCTCTTGGCTCCCGGCTACTGAGGTTCATGCTCCTCGGTTGGTGAGGGCTTTCTATTTGGCTCATCCCCGCGCTCCTGGGGGTCGTCCAGTGGCCGCCCGTAGAGGGGGGGTACTGTCACGGTGGCCCCCGCACCCCCCCGGCGCCTGGCGGCAGCTTCCTCGCTGCTCGCTGGCCAGGCGCCGAGTGATATTGCGGTCGCTTCCGCACACGTGGGACGCCGGGGGGCGGGGCCTGGCGGGAGACGCGGACCCGCCGGGTTTTAAAGCCCAGACTCACAGAGACGCCGATGCCCTGACGTGGTAGTTACTTCCCGCAGAGCTCTTGTATATTTTGGCAAACTAACGATTCTGTGTATGACCCCTGGCATTGGCAAACTAACGATTCTGTGTATGACCCCTGGCATTGGCAAACTAACGATTCTGTGTATGACCCCTGGCATTGGCAAACTAACGATTCTGTGTATGACCCCTGGCATTGGGAAACTAACGATTCTGTGCATGACCCTTGGCATTGGCAACTAACGATTCTGTGCATGACCCTTGGCATTGGCAAACTAACGATTCTGTGTATGACCCCTGGCATTGGCGAACGAACCATTCTGTGCGTAACCCCTGGTATTGGCATTAACTCTTCTATTTCTGGTATTGAGGTCAGTCTGTGTGGCACCCTAAGCACACATCAGACTACCCCTTGTGTTGTTAGGGTCTTGGGAAGAGCTAATTATTCTAAGTCCTTGTGTATCATTCTATGTCCGTCTAGTCGTGCCGACCAATCTAAGGATCGGAAGGGTAGAGAGTGTCCTGCGTCTAGGGACCACTAGTCAGATAAGCAGAGGGATCCGTGACGTCTCTCTTGTATGTGCTCTGTACTGCCATTCTAGTAGTCTGTCTAGTCGTGCCGACCACTCTAAGGATCGGAAGGGTAGAGAGTGTCCTGCGTATAGGGACCACCATTCTAGTATCAGGGGGATCCGTGACAGTAACATAATGACTATATACAGAATGCAGCTGTAAACATGTAACACAGTGACTATATACAGAATACACCTGTAAACATGTAACATAGTGACTATATACAGAATGCACCTGTAAACATGTAACATAGTGACTATATAAGAATGCACCTGTAAACATGTAACATAGTGACTATATACAGAATGCACCTGTAAACATGTAACACAGTGACTATATACAGAATGCACCTGTAAACATGTAACACAGTGACTATATACAGAATGCACCTGTAAACATGTAACATAGTGACTATATACAGAATGCACCTGTAAACATGTAACATAGTGACTATATACAGAATGCACCTGTAAACATGTAACATAGTGACTATATACAGAATGCACCTGTAAACATGTAACATAGTGACTATATACAGAATGCACCTGTAAACATGTAACACAGTGACTATATACAGAATGCACCTGTAAACATGTAACACAGTGACTATATACAGAATGCACCTGTAAACATGTAACACAGTGACTATATACAGAATGCACCTGTAAACATGTAACATAGTGACTATATACAGAATGCACCTGTAAACATGTAACACAGTGACTATATACAGAATGCACCTGTAAACATGTAACATAGTGACTATATACAGAATGAACCTGTAAACATGTAACATAGTGACTATATACAGAATGCACCTGTAAACATGTAACATAGTGACTATATACAGAATGCGCCTGTAAATGTAAATAGTGACTATATAACAGAATGCGCCTGTAAACATGTAACATAGTGACTATATACAGAATGCACCTGTAAACATGTAACATAGTGACTATATACAGAATGCACCTGTAAGCATGTAACACAGTGACTATATACAGAATGCACCTGTAAACATGTAACATAGTGACTATATACAGAATGCACCTGTAAACATGTAACATAGTGACTATATACAGAATGCACCTGTAAACATGTAACATAGTGACTATTTACAGAATGCACCTGTAAACATGTAACATAGTGACTATTTACAGAATGCACCTGTAAACATGTAACACAGTGACTATATACAGAATGCACCTGTAAACATGTAACCTAGTGACTATATACAGAATGCACCTGTAAACATGTAACCTAGTGACTATATACAGAATACACCTGTAAACATGTAACACAGTGACTATATACAGAATGCACCTGTAAACATGTAACATAGTGACTATTTACAGAATGCACCTGTAAACATGTAACATAGTGACTATATACAGAATGCACCTGTAAACATGTAACATAGTGACTATATACAGAATGCACCTGTAAACATGTAACACAGTGACTATATACAGAATGCGCCTGTAAACATGTAACACAGTGACTATATACAGAATGCACCTGTAAACATGTAACACAGTGACTATATACAGAATGCACCTGTAAACATGTAACACAGTGACTATATACAGAATGCACCTGTAAACATGTAACATAGTGACTATATTTCCTACATATTCATTTTCTGTTAATCTGTATATTTGTGTTGTTTTTTAATATCTTGCATTTTATTACTTTGTATTTCTGTAACAATTCAATGTTTCTTGAACTCAGGACATACTTGAAAACGAGAGAAATCTCAATGTATCCTTCCTAGTAAAATACTTTGTAAATAAATAAATGTGGAACTTTCAGCGTGAATGTTCCATTCGTTTCCATGGTGACTGCCCCAACGTTGCCGCAGAGCTGTCCTGCACTCCCCCCCCCCCCCAGAGGCAGAGCTGAGTGTCAGAGCACTGGCAGAGCTTTGCTCTGCAGGGTGGGTGGGCTGTGCTGGCTGGAGGGAGGTCCTTGCTGTACTCACAGTACCAGGCAGAGGGATTCACACAGACCCCTCCGGACTCCTCTCCTCCAGCAGCTCCCCAGGTAGCTCCAGTTAACCCTCTCACTCCCGGCACCAGCTGCAGATCTCCTCCTTCCTTATTTTTTTCTGCTGACACAGAGGATTGAAAGTTGCGACAAACTGAAGAGCAATGCTGCGTCCTGTGTCTTAATGATCAGATTGCTGCTTTAATCCGGGAGCTGCTGCTGCTGCAAATTGTGACATTTCCGTTTATGAAACTGGAATATTTGTCTTCAAAGTGATCATCTGAGGAGGAGGAGGAGGAGGAGTGCTTCAAAGAGAGGGGGTCCGGCCGGTGAGTGATCCGGGGTCTTCTGTACCTCACATTATGCATGTATCCCATCATAGAGCATTCTCTCCTACCCCTGTATAGTGCCAGTGACACTGTGTATGTGTGAGTGTAAGCTCTGCAGCTCAGCATTCCCTCCTGCCTTTGTACTATATATATTATACTCTGTATATGTGAGTGTGAGCTCAGCAGAACAGGATCCTCTCCCCTCTGTATTGGTAAAGCTGTGTGTTAGAGTGTGAGCTCCGCAGCACAGGATCCTCTCCCCTCTGTATCGGTAAAGCTGTGTTAGAGTGTGAGCTCTTCAGCACAGGATCCTCTCCCCTCTGTATCGGTAAAGCTGTGTGTTAGAGTGTGAGCTCTGCAGCACAGGATCCTCTCCCCTCTGTATCGGTAAAGCTGCGTGTTAGAGTGTGAGCTCTGCAGCACAGGATCCTCTCCCCTCTGTATCGGTAAAGCTGCGTGTTAGAGTGTGAGCTCTGCAGCACAGGATCCTCTCCCCTCTGTATCAGTAAAGCTGTGTTAGAGTGTGAGCTCTGCAGCACAGGATCCTCTCCCCTCTGTATCGGTAAAGCTGTGTTAGAGTGTGAGCTCTGCAGCACAGGATCCTCTCCCCTCTGTATCGGTAAAGCTGTGTGTTAGAGTGTGAGCTCCGCAGCACAGGATCCTCTCCCCTCTGTATCGGTAAAGCTGTGTGTTAGAGTGTGAGCTCTGCAGCACAGGATCCTCTCCCCTCTGTATCGGTAAAGCCGTGTGTTAGAGTGTGAGCTCTGCAGCACAGGATCCTCTCCCCTCTGTATCGGTAAAGCTGTGTGTTAGAGTGTAAGCTCTGCAGCACAGGACCCTCTCCCCTCTTTAGCAGTAAAGCTGTGCGTTAGAGTGTGAGCTCTGCAGCACAGGATCCTCTCCCCTCTGTATCGGTAAAGCTGTGTGTTAGAGTGTGAGCTCTGCAGCACAGGATCCTCTCCCCTCTGTATCGGTAAAGCCGTGTGTTAGAGTGTGAGCTCTGCAGCACAGGATCCTCTCCCCTCTGTATCGGTAAAGCTGTGTGTTAGAGTGTAAGCTCTGCAGCACAGGACCCTCTCCCTCTCTTATCAGTAAAGCTGTGCGTTAGAGTGTGAGCTCTGCAGCACAGGATCCTCTCCCCTCTGTATCGGTAAAGCTGTGTTAGAGTGTGAGCTCTGCAGCACAGGATCCTCTCCCCTCTGTATCGGTAAAGCTGTGTTAGAGTGTGAGCTCTGCAGCACAGGATCCTCTCCCCTCTGTATCGGTAAAGCTGTGTTAGAGTGTGAGCTCTGCAGCACAGGATCCTCTCCCCTCTGTATCGGTAAAGCTGTGTGTTAGAGTGTAAGCTCTGCAGCACAGGATCCTCTCCCCTCTGTATCGGTAAAGCTGTGTTAGAGTGTGAGCTCTGCAGCACAGGATCCTCTCCCCTCTGTATCGGTAAAGCTGTGTTAGAGTGTGAGCTCTGCAGCACAGGATCCTCTCCCCTCTGTATCGGTAAAGCTGTGTGTTAGAGTGTGAGCTCTGCAGCACAGGATCCTCTCCCTCTGTATCAGTAAAGCTGTGTTAGAGTGTGAGCTCTGCAGCACAGGATCCTCTCCCCTGTATCGGTAAAGCTGTGTTAGAGTGTGAGCTCTGCAGCACAGGATCCTCTCCCCTCTGTATCGGTAAAGCTGTGTTAGAGTGTGAGCTCTGCAGCACAGGATCCTCTCCCCTCTGTATCGGTAAAGCCGTGTGTTAGAGTGTGAGCTCTGCAGCACAGGATCCTCTCCCCTCTGTATCGGTAAAGCTGTGTTAGAGTGTGAGCTCTGCAGCACAGGATCCTCTCCCCTCTGTATCGGTAAAGCCGTGTGTTAGAGTGTGAGCTCTGCAGCACAGGATCCTCTCCCCTCTGTATCGGTAAAGCTGTGTTAGAGTGTGAGCTCTGCAGCACAGGATCCTCTCCCCTCTGTATCGGTAAAGCTGTGTTAGAGTGTGAGCTCTGCAGCACACGATCCTCTCCCCTCTGTATCGGTAAAGCTGTGTTAGAGTGTGAGCTCTGCAGCACAGGATCCTCTCCCCTCTGTATCGGTAAAGCTGTGTTAGAGTGTGAGCTCTGCAGCACAGGACCCTCTCCCCTCTTTATCAGTAAAGCTGTGCGTTAGAGTGTGAGCTCTGCAGCACAGGATCCTCTCCCCTCTGTATCAGTAAAGCCGTGTGTTAGAGTGTGAGCTCTGCAGCACAGGATCCTCTCCCCTCTGTATCGGTAAAGCTTGTGTTAGAGTGTGAGCTCTGCAGCACAGGATCCTCTCCCTCTGTATCGGTAAAGCTGTGTGTTAGAGTGTGAGCTCTGCAGCACAGGATCCTCTCCCCTCTGTATCGGTAAAGCTGTGTTAGAGTGTGAGCTCTGCAGCACAGGATCCTCTCCCTCTGTATCGTAAAGCTGTGTTAGAGTGTGAGCTCTGCAGCACAGGATCCTCTCCCCTCTGTATCGGTAAAGCTGCGTGTTAGAGTGTGAGCTCTGCAGCACAGGATCCTCTCCCCTATGTATCGGTAAAGCTGCGTGTTTGAGTGTAAGCTCTGCAGCACAGGATCCTCTCCCCTCTGTATCGGTAAAGCTGCGTGTTAGAGTGTAAGCTCTGCAGCACAGGATCCTCTCCCCTCTGTATCAGTAAAGTTGTGTGTTAGAGTGTGAGCTCTGCAGGGCAGACCTCTCCTTGCTCCTGCTTGGACTGTATATAGGAGTGTGCCCCCTGGCCCAGTAACACTTTGCCCCTTGTATTGTGTTTCCCATGGTGCCAGCCCTCTGAGGCTCCATCTCAACCCTTCAAGGGTATTTATGTCTTTTTAAATTAGACTGTAAGCTCTGCGATCCAAAACCGCCTCCTGGTTCCTCTGCGCCCTTTGCTCTCCCGTTTTAAAGCATCAGCTCTTGGAACCAGCAATCCTAGGGATTACTTTGGGGAAATGCAGACTGAATCCTGCAATCACTGAGCAGCAAATCATATCCCCTGTGCTGTGCTTCACATATCCTGCAAACCTGGCCTGTGAGTGGGCCCTTAGGACAGGAGTGGGAAACACTGGTCAGTAGGAATGCAGTAGCAGCGACCTTTAGGGCAAACTGGAAGAAAAAGCTCCAATTTGGCTATCCTGTCCATAAATTTGAGATTCATATCAAATCTCAGTTTAGGAGATTTTCCCACAAATCTGAGTGTAAGCTCAGTGGGTCAGCTGTTATATCATACCCCTTCCCTCCAAATTTTGCGTTCCTTTCCATGTTCTTGTGACCCATTATTGGGAAACCTGTCACTCTATAGCAGTGATGGCGAACCTTGGCACCTCAGATGTTTCTGAACCACATATCCCATGATGCTCAACCAGCTTTATGTGTGACTAAGCATCATGGGATATGCAGTTCTGAAACCTCTGGGGTGCCAAGGTTGCCATCACTGCTCTCTAGCCTGTTATTGGCTGATCTTTTGGAGTCGTGGATCTTTTACCTGGAGGTTCTTCACAGAAAACTCAGATTTAACCAAAAATGCATTGAAACACTTTGATTTAACCCTTTGAAGTCAGTGCAGGAGCATATTTGGCCCTTCGGATATTTAAGAAGTACATCTCCCACAATGCTCAGCCAATCGAATGAGAGCATCTTGGGAAATGTAGTTCAAAAATATCTGGAGGGCCATAATTGCTGACCCATGATTCAGAACAGTGATGGGGAACCTGGGCACCCTAGATATCTCTGAATTACTTGTCCCATGATGCTCGGCCAGCCTAAAATGTGACTAAGCACCATGGGACATGTAGTTCGAAAACAACTGGGGTGCTAAAGATCGCCATCAGACTTAGTGGGTGACATTATTGTCCCACAAGGACTGAAGTTAAAACTTATGGGGTTATTCGCTAACCTCCGAATTGGCCCGAAATTGCACCGAACAGTGACCGGTGCAATTTTGGGCCAATTCGTCTATTGTCAAAGTTGTCAATTCACCAAGTACAGACGATTTGACAGCGAAATAGGGCGCAGTTCACCACAATTCGGCAGCACAGAAATTGCCCCATAGGAAACTATTGTGTCTTCTATTCCCAGAACGCTGAACTGCTTACTGCACCAGTGCCCTGATTTTCAGTGATTCAGTTCGACGGGTTTAAACAGACGAATCCCAGAAGATTCAATGTAAAAACGGAATGTTTTTAATTTTTTTTTTTAAAAGACCGTTTATTCTTCGCGTTTTCAGCAAAAAGCCTTTATATTTATTTATTTTTTAACACCTTTTTTGTATTTTATTTTTTTTAGACAAAATTTTTGTTTCTCAATTTTTTTAAAGTTTTTTTAAAATTCTGTAACCGACCTTTTAATTATTTTTTCGAAGGACCTTTTTTTTTATTATTCAGACGCATTTTAATCAGTTTTTATTGGTTTAAACACCTATTGGGAGAATAGAAGAGTTCTGTGTTTTTTGTTGTTGTTTCCAGTTCGGCGGAATTCGCCAGGTACTACTCGACGCTTTCCGCTGCTCTTCAGCGACAACTTTCTTGTTGGGCTTCGGCGCACTACGGTGACACCGAAATGTAGACGAAATGGAATCGCCAAAGTACACCTAAGTGAAAACCAACAAAATTTCACTGAAACTTGATGCTTTGTTAATAAACACTTTAGAGTGCAGCTGTCATACTTACCTGCTGAGAGGCGCCATTCCTTGCCTCCTATAGGCCGACTCTTCTGATAGGTTAACTTCAGCAGCTCTGATTGGACCTCAGATCTTGTGCCAAGGCTGTCACCAATATGGCAGCGCCCTGTGGGTACGTTTGACAGGTGCATTTTAAGACAGGCTCTCGTCGTGTCTTGCATCTGACCATCTCATTTTTGTTTTAATGTAATTGACTATGTTTTTAAACAGACTTTGTACAGCGCCACAGAATATGTTGGCACTACATAAATATATTCGTTAGAAATGACAGATTCTACATAAAAAAAAATCAAATATGGACAATTTAAATGTTTATTCTTCAGCCGACACATCTGGGTATATGTATGTACTTGGTACGACAGGTCTTTCGCAAATTTTGGCTTTCGTAACCTCCCCTCCCATTCCCTTGAAGTGCATTGTTAAGTGAAACCTGTGGGGTTTATTCACTAAACAGCAAAATCCTTCCGTGTTATTAAAAGATAAAGATCCAAACATGAAAGAACACGACAGCGTGGCTTAACCCTTTCATTTCGGACAGTATCTCCGCACAATGCTCTGTTTAGTGAATAAACCCTCAGGGCAGGGGGAAGAAGTGGGTGAGGGTCACAGGCCATCTGCCATGTAATGCTTGCCAAGAGCTGCAGCACGAAGTTGCCACATCTGCCGCTTTTTAAACCGCTTTTTAAACCGGCACAGAGAATTTTTTTTTTCTTTCTTTTGCTCAACTTATTTTGGGTTAAAATGTTCGAGTCAGCGGAGAGGTGTGGCGCGCTGTTTAGTGAATATGTCCCGATAGAAATATGAGACGGACTGACACCAGCGACATAAGACTGGCTTCGGGGAGATCCCAGATCACGGGAATATTATTAAGGAAGTAAAGGTTAAGGGTGGCAGCTTTGTGGACCAGTAATCCTATCATTCTCAGCCATATGATGTACAGGTATGGCTCATGTACTCACTTTGACCACAGATTGAAGGGAAATTCCCATGTACACTAAATACCCGTAGGGGGCCGTGTTCTATATGATACACCCCCAGGCGACCATGCACCATATACACGGTATACATAGAGTTACCAGGACGGCCATGTTTCCCTGGACACATTTTACTATTTCATGCAGATTGAGAGCACAGGGAAAATGCTGCCCTGCAACATGTGTAATTCATATGCAGGTCATCTGGGATTCCTTTATTTCTTACAGCATATGAAATCTACATGCTGCGGGATGGCATCTTTTATGTACTGCACATCAGCATGAATAAATTATATGTGTCCAGGAAAACATGACTGATGTCCCATCCTCTGGAACGCTCTCCTTCGTACTGTCCGGCTTTCCCCTAGTTTCCCTTCTTACAAACGCTCCCTTAAGATATTCCTATTCAGGCAAGCCGACCACCCAACTCACTGATACACCGCACTGCCCCAACCAGCCCATCTCACTCTCACCTGCAGTCCATCACTCTCACCTTGCAGTCCATCACTCTCACCTTGCAGCCCATCACTCTCACCTTGCAGTCCATCACTCTCACCTTGCAGTCCATCGCTCTCACCTTGCAGTCCATCGCTCTCACCTTGCAGTCCATCGCTCTCACTTTGCAGTCCATCACTCTCACCTTGCAGTCCATCGCTCTCACCTTGCAGTCCATCGCTCTCCTTTGCAGTCCATCACCTCACCTTGCAGTCCATCACTCTCACCTTGCAGTCCATTGCTCTCACCTTGCATCCATCGCCTCACCTTGCAGTCCATCGCTCTCACTTTGCAGTCCATCACTCTCACCTTGCAGTCCATCGCTCTCACCTTGCAGTCCATTGCTCTCACCTTGCAGTCCATCGCTCTCACCTTGCAGTCCATCGCTCTCACCTTGCAGCCCATCACTCTCACCTTGCAGCCCATCACTCACCTTGCAGTCCATCACTCTTACCTTGCAGTCCATCACTCACCTTGCAGCCCATCACTCTCACCTTGCAGTCCATCTCTCTCACCTTGCAGTCCATCACTCACCTTGCAGCCCATCACTCTCACCTTGCAGTCCATCACTCACCTTGCAGTACATCACTCTCACTTGCAGTCCTCTCTGTGTATCCATGGTACCTTGTTATATACACTGCATACCCATAGGGGACTGTGCTGTAAACAATGTATAGGGGACTGTGCTGTATATATGTTATACACAGAGGTACCCATAAATACTGTACATTTATACGGGACCATACCATACAGTATATACACTGTGTACCCATAGGGATCCTTCCTAAGTCCCTATGGGGAATCATATCTTTTTAATCACATATCCCTGGATCTTGTCACATATACTGAATTTCCGTAGGGTTCTGGAGGACATTCAGTATTTTTTCATTTTGCTCTCAGTTCACTGTTTAGTGAATAAGTCCCATAAAGCGGCAATAATCTACGTCATTCTTACAATAAATATCAAATTATTTCTTGTTTTAACCCCCGGGGCGCTGCAGAGGAATGTCACGTTTACAAACACACCCTGTCCGGATAAAATACAACATGAGTTAGAATTAAAAAGAAAGTCTCAGTAACCCGATCCTTCTCGTTCTTTCGCAGCGTATCGCAGGTACAGAGGAATGTGGACATTGTGAAAATGCTGGCATGGCAGAATGTAATGTGAGAAATAAGAAATGATAGCCGCGGTGCAATATTACTCTTACACGGTTATTATATCCCACGCTATACACACAATATTTACATTGCCACACTGAGAGGCACAAACGCGTTGGGTACGTATAGTGCTGCTGCACGCTGTGGTAGCTAAATGACAGATTCAGGGGATCGGCAGCTTATTATTATTATCCTTTATTTATATAGCGCCACATATTCCGCAGCGCTTTACAAGATCAGTGTACAAGGGGTTGATACATTGGAATACCACACATGGATGATACGGCCTGATTCAGGGGTCCCTGTTCCCAAGGGAACTTACAATCTATGAGATGTACAAGTATTTTGTGAGGTAGGCGCCTCCATATCAGGTGTCTCCATCAAGGGCACTCGCTGGTGGTGTCCTCTGAGTGGGATCAAGTCGTCTTTCCATGAATGTAGCGATGATCAGCGTCTTGGTGGTTCGGTTGAACCCGCTTCTCGCAAAGTCGAGACTTCTCCACAGTTGTACCAGAGGGATGTGCCGAACGGGACTTTGAGTTGCTTCTCCATGGTTGCAGGATAGAGACGTCACCACTGGACTCCACAGCTGACATTGTGTGGTAGGCGAGTATGTACCATTAGGTGTCTTGCCCAAGGACACTTACTGGAGAGGTGCTCTGGCCGGTATTCCAGCCTGGGTCTCCACGGTTATAGAGCAGTTATGTTACCTCTACTCCACCTAGCCGGTACATCTGGTTCATAAAAGTATTCATTATTATACACAAATCTACATGTAATAGAGCAGCAGAAATGCTGGCAGAATGCTTGGTTGTGTAGGGAGAGGTATTAGCAGTAGGAAAAGGGAAGTGCTCATGCCACTGTACAGAGCACTGGTGAGACCTCACTTGGAGTACTGTGTGCAGTACTGGAGACCGTATCTCCAGAAGGATATAGACATCTTAGAGAGAGTTCAGAGAAGGGCTACTAAAATGGTGTACGGCTTGAAGGAGAAAAGTTACCAGGAAAGGCTTAATGATCTTAACATGTACAGCTTGGAAAAAAGACGAGACAGAGGAGATATGATAGAAACATTTAAATACGTAAAGGGAATCCACAAGGTAGAGGAAGGGAGTATATTTAAAAGGAAACAAAGTAGCAAAACAAGAGGACATAGTCTTAGATTAGAGGGGCAAAGGTTTAAAAGTAACATCAGGAAGCATTATTTTACTGAGAGGGTGGTGGATACATGGAACAGCCTTCCAGTTGAAGTGGTAGAGGCCAAAACAGTAATTGAATTTAAGCAAGCATGGGATAGGCATAAGGCTATCCTAAACAAAAGATAAATCCAGGTAAAGTATCCATGTAATTGGGCAGACTAGATGGGCCGAAAGGTTCTTATCTGCTGACTGTTTCTATGTTTCAATATTCTCACTGGCTTTGCTACTGAACTTTCTTACTGGTTCCTAAATATAATATATATTTGATTGTCAAGCCCTACGATCCCGTCCCTCCTCCTGTACCTATGGAGATATAATGCCTTTCCCAACCCCACTGAAACTCCTAGAATGCTGTTCCTAGATTGCAAGCTGTGTGGGACAGTAATGTAGGTGTTGAATAGTTGTATCTCAGCTGACATTGACAGACAGAAAGACACAAACAGACCGATACGTACAGAAAGACCTAGACACTGACAGATGGACAAAACCATAGAAAGAGACACACAGAGACAGGTGTATGCAAACATAAACAGCTACAGACAGACAACAGATATACTGTAGTCTCAGAGATAAACACACCTACATAAACAGAAAGCTAAATAAATATAAAGAGAACCATCAGGAAAATACATATTGTACCCCGGTGGGACATCACTTCAATCTAACAGGCCACTCCATCCAAAACCTCAGAATTGAGACACGCAAAGGAAATTTTAAAGACCCTCGTGAGCGTAAGGCAATTGAAATGAAAATGATCACGTATTTTAACACCATAAAAGAAGGACTCAATGTGGACTCTGGCTTTTTAACCCATTATCATAACGTCAAATAACATTCAGAATTCTGGCTGGTGTTTTGTTTCCTTTTTTTTTGTGTCTTTTTCGGCCTTCACCGATTTGTGGTTTTGTTTTTGTTTTTTTAAATTCTTTCAGGTTGTCATGATCTTATCACTGTTGTTTTATGGGCCTAAGATTTCTCATGTGTTTATTTTCCCATTTTGAACATACCATTTGATTCTCACTATTTACGACATCTAATACCCCCACCCGTGTGCCCGTTAATGTCTTACAGGGTTATTCAAAGAGAGTCGATGTGGCCCCGAATGTAACCAAACACTGAATTGAATTATAAAATGCCCAGGTGTGAACGGGCCCCATAGGAAATCATGGGATTTCTGTGTTTAGGCGTTTTACAGCGCACAGGAACGCGCTGTAAAATGCCCAGGTGTGAACGGGGCCTAAGACAGCTGGAGCAAAAGCTTAAACCGAGAGACACACATAGAAATAGAGACAGACTAACAAAAATAGATACAGTCGGGTAGATATACACACAGACACAGAAGCCTGGAGAAAAACATAAACAGACAGAGACAGACATATATAGATACAGAAAGAAAGACACATACAAACGGAAACTAATAAGCCTGCTTTTCTGTTTCTGTGTGTCTTTGTTTGAACGCGTGTCAGTGTGTCTCGTATCCAAAAACCTCCGCAGACAAACAACAGACAAATACTTTTTTGTACGAAACCAGGGAAAAACCACCTACACACACGAGGTTCCAAAGAGCGTTGTTTTATTAAGATGCCGAATCCAGCCTGCAACATTTCAGCTTTTATCACACTGCTTTCTCTGTATGTCTGTCTCTGCCTGTCTGTGTCTGTCCATCACTTTCATCGTATTAGAGAAGAAAACCAGTCCCGGCACTCATATGACCTCAGCGTGCCTACAGGGCTGTTCTTTGGCCACCTTGAACATAGCCCTGCAGGGCTGAAACTGTGCTGTCAGTCTGTCTGTAGATCGTTTCGAGTGTCGGCACTGTTTTTTTTCTCTATTTGTGTTGGGGGATTCAGCCGCCTCTGCACTTGCAGCACCGTAGAGCGGATCTGGCTTGTCCTGCTGTTTTACCCCCTGCTGTTTGCGCGTTTTGTCCATAACATACAGACAGATGGAAAACAATATTGATATAAAGCAGGGGTGTTCAACCTGGGCCCTCCAGATGTTTTGAAACTACATCTCCCATGATTCTCAGCCACTCTTTAGGTTGACATAGCCCAGGGGTCAGCAACCTTGGCTCCCGGTGTTTTGGGAACTACATTTCCCATGTGGCTCATTCAGCCTAATAGGTGACTGAGCATCATGGGAGATGTAGTTCTAAAACATCTGTAGAGCCAAGGTTGTCGACCCCTGAATAGCCTAAGGGGAAATGTAGTTCCAAGACAGACATCTGGTGGGCCAAGGTTGACCACTCGTGATATAAAAGATGTGGAATGCAGATTCTGTCTTGGCCAGTCCCCACCAACTGTGAATAATAGCCCTTGCTTTCCAAGTGCTGTGGAATTGCCGCCGAACAACATCAGCCACAATGGAGGGATTTGTAATCAATTAGGAGGATTATTCTCCTTATCCTTAAGAAGGTGTTCTCCGGCTCCTTGTCCCTCCGGCCCTTGTTATGGTCGGGATGAACTGGGCAGCTAAATCCATTCAGCGTTTTCCGAATTTCCTTCCATTATTTATTTCTTACCTTTAAAAGAATTAACCCTACGTAAAAGAGTCCGCGGACTTCTCCCTCTGCTCCTAGTCACATGCGATTTACTGACCAGCTAAGTCCTTAAGTTCTTTTATTCATTTATATTGTGGTGGGCTGACCTTTTAAATTGGAACCTTTTGAAGCCAACCTTTCTGGACTGGATGGATCCTCCTAGTTGTTCATTTTCCCCCAAAATTTGCAATTCAATTGCCCATCACCCACAGTCCAGAGTTCAGTGAATAAATGTCATTATGCCCCTTCTACATTTATATGTAAAACAAAGTTACCTTTTGTGCACGGAGAATGAGGCAGCTATAGTACTCCCAGGCCCGGGGGGGGGGGGGCTGGGACAATTTACGGATTTTCCATTAAAGATTGCTAATTGCCAATGTTTGGACCCATACTGGAGAGTTGTCCAACTCATCTGTCATTTCAAGAAAAATAAATGTTATTTGCGCTCAACCCTGTAGCTCCATGCTAAACAAAACATTGATTTACTTGAATGGCCATTAAAGTGTAAGCTCACCTGCCATGCCACGGCACCTCTGGCCAGATGAGTTCTACCTAATGAAACCAAGAGCTGGTTTCTAAGCAAACCACATATCCTTACGCTGTTTCTCAGGCATGAGAGAGACTGGTGGGTTTACATTTATACCCTCACCAGGGAAAATTCCACTGTGGGATTAAAAAGAAAAACACGGAAAGAGGCAGCAGCAAAATGACCTGGCTGGGGATACATTCAAGTAAACCAAAACCTCTGATTGTGTTTTGTTTCACATGGAGCTACAGGGGTGAGCACAAATGACAACCTTTATTCTTGTTATGTTTAACGTTTGGTATACGCAGCCGCCCGGATAGGGAGTAGATGCGAAATAGTTTTTTCTGTACATCTGTCATTTCAACCTGGCCATTTCACCCTCGATTTTGTATTTTCATGCTCACTTTCCAAGCAAAGGAACCCTGGCTGAGTTTCGTTTACGTCCAAGATCAAACACTGAAGGAGAAACCTGAGAATAAGTATCGATAGAGGATACATTTACAGCAATCAATGAGCTATACTTAAAGACAGTGTTCCATCAGGTCTGAGCATTTATCAGGCTGGTTGGAGTAATTTGTCATATATCATGTAGACAAAGTGGACAATGAGACCGGCTAGGACTCACTTCAGGCTCCCAGACCTTCGTTTGGTCTTCACTTCCTCCATACGATCAATGCCTTTGGTATAGTATTGTTGTTATTGACATCACAAAGCCTAATTGATCTTGATATTATGGATTCATCTGATTGAGATGGTTGGTATTGTAATGAGCGTAGCTCTTGCTGGGTGGCCCAGGTCAAAGAGTCTTGCACGACTCCTAGATACCCAATCCATGGCCAGGATAGGATTAGAATGTCAAACAGTGTTGTGTGTCCTCCCTTGGGCTCCTGTGATTGGATGTGTAGCATGAGATCATCTTAATGGATCAGCATTGCAGAGCTTGTGTGCCTTACATGTATGTTTGTTTATGTGAACCTTTTCTTTAATAGAAGTGTTAACCCCTTAACTACCAAGCAATTTTTCTTAAAACAACTGGCAGGACCCCGTGGCTTTATAGAAAATCACTTTCCATTACCCATGCAATAGAAATACACAGAAGCGTCCCACTGTATATGTTCACTGTAGGTAAGCCCTATTAGACAGACATAGGGCTCCCTCTGCTGGCCAAAAAGTGCTGTTACATTTACATTACCTTTTGAGCTCCGTGTTTCCTGGGAGTGCTAAAATGGTTATCAAAGCTTTTCAAACAAATTCAACAAATCGGCTGTCATGTCCAATGTGTTGAAAAGTCAAGGGCACGTTCTGGAGCCCAAATCTCATCTGCATTAAACATTGCTCCAGTATAAGACTGTATCGACTTTACCTAATCTATGGCTACTGGAGGAGCTTCTGGAGATCGAATTTACTCAATCATGGTAGTGAAGGGATTAAGTTGACTTGTTGAGTGATCTGAATAGGTCACTCGGTAAGAAATCAATGCAAAACCGTATACTGTAGATCTGTAGACTTTGCGATGACTTTCTGAAGGAAGCCTGTGTCATCTGGCATTCCATGTGTGGGTTACATATCTGTAACCATACACCTTTTAACATGTGCTTAATAGATGTACCCTTTGTGCTGTTTATCATATGTACACTTTGCTAATGCAATGTGTTGCATTTACAGTTTTTTCAACGACATCATACACATGTCACAGTCAGTGAGTTACGTCATGAAGAGGCAGTTGTTTGTCTGGTCAGCTGGAGTTTGTAAAGCATGGAGAATCTCTTGTAGCCTCCGACATCCGTATTGCTTCTTGACGACTCAGCATAGATTAGGGCATCCTTACCATTGTCATTAGGGATTGAGAGCAACAGGAAGAGGTTCAGATACAGGAAACTGTGAGATACAAAGAGGGTCCTAATAAATGTTGAGGATGTGAGATGTAAGACGTCTTGTGTTATAAATTAGATACATATTCATATTTACCAAGACATACAATTTCGAAGATTTCTGTAATCTCTTAAAGCCATCATGTAAGGCGTGGCGCAGCGCTATGCTAGCTAGAGGAGATACTGTAAATGAAGACAGCAGGCACAGAGTTTATTCTTCAAATATCAGATATTCCTTTGTTAGGTCAGTTCTTTTATAGAAGATAGGACATACAAAAAAATCTCAGATTTACAAGCCAATAGAATATTCTCAATGTCACAGATAATTAGCATAGTCAACATTGTTACCATCTATTTTTTTTGAGAAAGGATTTTACCAGGAAGGATACATTGAGATTTCTCTCGTTTTCAAGTATGTCCTAGGTGGCGAGTATGTACCGTTAGGTGTCTTGCCCAAGGACACTTACTGGAGAGGTGTGGTTTACATTTAACTTTTTAGGTTTAGACAAAGACCTTCTTATGCCCAGAGTCACGTTTCGTAGTATGGTCATAGAATGGGGATGGGAAGGGGGGACTTTCTAAGTCATATCCCATGTTCTTGAGATTTTCTACAGATTTAGGAAAAGGGCTTATTAACTAATTGGTATATTTTGATAACCTTTTATATGTATAGAACAGGAAAATTATTATTTATCCGTTTTGGAAATAGGGAGTGGGGGGGGCAGATGGTTCTTCCAGAAATAGCCATTTTGGAAGGTATGTCACTTGGTGGCAGTTATTGTGTGTGACATTTAGAACTGGATGTGTGTGGTGTGTTTTTGATTGCATCAAAATACATTAGGACCCTTTCGGGTCACTACTGCTTTCCGTGTACCGGAAAGTATTCCCAGTGCTCTCGATCCTTATTAGATTGCTCTGAATCTAGGTCTGGTCACCAGGCAGCCACATGGACATCTGTCGATACAAGCAATGTGTGCCTCTCGGGAGTGATACAGTAGTTGTATGTGTGGATTTGGTAGTAGGAGATGGATGGATGTTTGGTGTGGGAACAGAAGGAGCCTTATATAGAGGTTCTCCTGGTTGTGTAGTATTGAATGTCCAGAGGGCGCAACATGGGTGTTTGTGATGGAGTGTCTAGTTGACGTTGAGCATCTAAGTTGACATACTTTTGTGTGTTGTTAAAGAATTGTGTGCGGAAGGAGGTGGGTATACTTTATAGGAGGGCTTGCTTGGTAAATGGTACCGAGAGGCAGATAGGGGAATGTTGTCAGTGTTGTGTTATTCAGCAATATCTTTGTTTGTCACTGACAACTAGGGATGAGCCGAACACTCCCCGAGTTCGGTTTGAGCCCGAACCCGAACTTCCCATTTGTTCGGGACCGAACCCAAACTTACCATTTGTTCGGGACTGAACCCGAACCCCCATGCAAGTCAATGGGGCTGAAAATTCGGTTTTTTGGAGTGCCCTCCATATGCTACATATTTGCCATAAAAGGTGTATGGGGGTCTGGGTAGTGCCCTGGGGGACAGGAAACAAGGACAAAAAGTAAAAAAAAAAAACGTTTTTAAAGGGACTGAGTTTTCCATGAAATAAGGGTTAAAAATAAAAATGAAAAATTCCTTCAAATATCGTGCCTAGGAGGTCCCCATAACCTGCCCGTGAATTGGCGAATTTGTAGGATGTATAGAAATATGTGCAAAAAACAAAAAATGACATTTCAAATGACGGTAAATGCTTTTCCTTTAATCTATCCATAAACAACTGCTTGGGGCGGCAGTCTGTATGAAAAGAGGAGACATTTTCGGACACTCAGAAAAAGTTTACTGATTTTTTGGCGGTGAAAAGCAGGAGAATGACTGGAGAATGGAAAATTCTAGACCAAATAGCCGATTTGGAAAGTGAGATAAATGGGAGAATTTTTCTGGTTCGGCTATTTTGACCTAGAATTTTCCATTCTCCAGTCATTCTCCTGAGTTTCACCTTTCTCTGAATAACCCTGTCAGGGTTATTCAGAGAGTGGTGAAGAGCAGGAGAATGACTGGAGAATGGAAAATTCTAGGTCAAAATAGCCAAACCAGAAAAATTCTCCCATTAAGGCTAGGGTCAGACGAAAGCCTTTTCCCCCGCGAACGTGAAAAAGTGCTTCCGAACGCATTGACGTATTTTATCACGGAATGCGCAAAAACGGTCAGACGACGCGCATTTTCGGGCGTGATTTTGTACGGATTGTCAATAAAACTCTTTTTGCGTCTGGACGTTATGTAGGCTGGACATTAGCAGTGTCTGACATCTCCTAATCTCGCAAACACGCCGCTATGCCGCAGCTGCGCACTCAGTACGTCAGTACTAGCGGTTCAGCGTTCTCATAAAAATGCGTTCAATTTCCACTTGCGTTGCACGGCCGGACTTTTGTGCGGCCGTACATCGTATATTGGCCGTCATTGCCCGTCATCTGCTGCTAGTGCGACCGTAATTATGTGCGCCAGAACGCACATTAAGGCTAGGGTCAGACGAGCGTGATTTCTACGGACTGTACGTCCGTGCACACGGACGTACGTTAGTACGGAAGACACAGTAGTGGTCACACAGTCCGTTTATTCACTGACGTATATTTTGACGGATGTAGGAGGGAAAATAAATTAAAAAGCAAAACCATTTTGTCCGTGAAAAATGCTGGACGTATAAATGCAGTCCGTCTGACCACGTTCCATCACTCACACACAAAGCTATGCGGACGTTGCGGACGCAGCGCACTTTGTGCGGCCGTTCTAGTGGTTGTACGTTCTTGCCTGCCTTGCGTCCGTTTGCCGCGGCCGTGGTGCGTCCGCAGTTCAGTGCGGACGTACTTCGTGTGTCGGGCTCCAATGGGCTTTCTGTCATGCTATCACGGACGTACTTTTAGGCGCAATCACGGACGTGAACACTACGCTCGTCTGACCCCAGCCTAAAAGTGCGCTGGTCTGACCCCAGCCTTAGGCTAGGGTCAGACTAGCGCATTTTTAACGTGCGTTTAGGCGCACTTAATCACGGCCGCACTAGCAGCAAATGACGGGCAATGACGGCCAACATACGAAGTACGGTCGCACGAAAGTCCGGCTGCGCAACGCAAGTGGAAAATGAACGCATTTTTTCGAGTACGCAGTACCGCTAGTACGGACGTACAGAGTGCGCAGCTGCGTCCACTAGCGGCGTGTGTGCGTGATTTGGAGATGTCAGACCCTGCTCATGTCCGGCCAACATAATGTCCAGACACCCAAAGTTTCTTGGTTTGGATCCGTAAAAAATCACGCACAAAAATGCGCATCGTATGACCGTTTTCGCGCAATCCGTGAAAAAAATACGGCAATGCGTTCGGATGCACTTTTTGACGGTCGCTGCGAAAAATGCGTTAGTCAGACCCTAGCCTTATCTCACTTTCCTAATCGGCTATTTGGTCCAGATTGTTCTCTTTTCCTGCCATTCTCCTGGTTTTCACCTTTCTCTGAACAACGTTGAGAGAGAGGTGAAAGCCAGGAGAACTGGCAAGAGAAGAGAACAATCTAGACCAAATAGCCGATTTGGAAAGTGAGATAAATGGGAGAATTTTTCTGGTTTGACTATTTTGACCTAGAATTTTCCATTCTCCAGTCATTCTCCAGAGTTTCACCTTTCTCTGAATAACCCTGTCAGGGTTATTCAGAGAGCGGTGAAGAGCAGGAGAATGACTGGAGAATGGAAAATTCTAGGTCAAAATAGTCAAACCAGAAAAATTCTCCCATTTAGGCTAGGGTCAGACTAGCAAATTTTTAACATGCGTTTAGGCGCACTTAATCACGGCCACACTAGCAGCAAATGACGGGCAATGATGGCCAATATACGAAGTACGGTCGCACGAAAGTCCGGCTGCGCAACGCAAGTGGAAAATGAACGCATTTTTTCGAGAACGTAGAACCGCTAGTACGGACGTACAGAGTGCGCTGCGTCCACTAGCGGCGTGTGTGTGCGTGATTTGGAGACGTCAGACCCTGCTCATGTCCGGCCAACATACCGTTCAGACACCCAAAGTTTCCTGGTTTGGATCCGTAAAAAATCACGCACAAAAATGTGCATCGTATGACCGTTTTCGCGCAATCCGCGAAAAAATACGGCAATGCGTTCGGACGCACTTTTTGACGGTCGCTGCGAAAAATGCGTTAGTCTGACCCTAGCCTTATCTCACTTTCCTAATCGGCTATTTGGTCCAGATTGTTCTCTTTTCCTGCCATTCTCCTGGTTTTCACCTTTCTCTGAACAACCCTGAGAGACAGGTGAAAGCCAGGAGAACTGGCAGGAGAAGAGAACAATCTAGACCAAATAGCCGATTTGGAAAGTGAGATAAATGGGAGAATTTTTCTGGTTTGGCTATTTTGACCTAGAATTTTCACTTCTCCAGTTATTCTCCTGCTTTTCACCGCTCTCTGAATAACCTTGTGAATGTTTAATCCCGAGGTGAAAAATAACATTGCTTTAGATTTTTTTCAAACACCAGTTAAATGCAGCATATTAGGATGTTTTAGGGAAATTAATTCTCAAATCTCAATCAGAAGCAGACACCAGACACCACCCCACCCTCAGTATATTGTACAATGTATCAAATTGATTACCAGACTAAAAACACCTGGTGTTATGCCCGTTTGTGAACAGAGGTCATTTAGAGTTGATAATCTTTCCACGTACACATTAGTTTTTAATTCAATATCTAATAAACCGTTGCTTATAATATTCTGCAGTAAAGAGTCTCTTTATTTCTAGATTTTTTAGTATTTTTTTAAGCATTTTCTATACTTTTTTCAAAATTTCTTTTTTTTTTTTCGAACCCGAACCGAACACGCCCAAAAAGTTCGAAATTCGAGAACTTTCGAACTGCCAAAGTTCGGGTCGAATTTCGAACCGTCCGAACCCGAACAGCTCATCCCTACTGACTACTTGACAACTCATTTACATAAAGATTTATGGACAGACATAATTATGTTTTATTTATCTCCGACTTAATTCCGTCCAATATTTATTAAACAAAGTTTGGGAACCCATTCGCCCCAGTTAGTCCCAACCACGGTGTGACAAAGCCTGCGCCAAGCGCTGATAATTGGGTGGAGTGTACAGGAAACCTGGCAAAGCCGATTATAACCTGCAGTGGTGAACAGCTTTTACAGAACGCACGTCACACCGAAATATTAATTACAGCCACACAGCGTCGTGTACAGACAGGAAGACTGAGGAGAACAAAACCTCAGGACTGAGACATTACTTTTGTAGATTGTCTAAAATATGTAACGCATTACAGATACTGAGATGGTCTTCAGGGTCACCTCAGGGACCCCTGTGACAAAAACTCCTTGCAATTGATTGTTTCTGTTGATCATATGTGTAAGATTTTACACGTCCTTGTATAAAGAATTAGTAGGCCAGTTTTTCAGGAAAGTTAACATGGAGCTAAAATATCTGTCCATCCAGGGCCTACCCAAGCCACTGTGCTGCCTGGAGCCGTGGATGAATTGCTGCCCCCCCCAAATAAAGCACATGGAATGTATGAGCGTATCACAGAGCTCCACAGCAATACAATCACAGCAATGTGCAGTGTGTATGAGCGTATCACAGAGCTCCACAGCAATAAAATCACAGCAATGTGCAGTGTGTATGAGCGTATCACAGAGCTTCACAGCAATACAATCACAGCAATGTGCAGTGTGTATGAGCGTATCACAGAGCTCCACAGCAATAAAATCACAGCAATGTGCAGTGTGTATGAGCGTATCACAGAGCTCCACAGCAATAAAATCACAGCAATGTGCGGTGTGTATGAGCGTATCACAGAGCTTCACAGCAATACAATCACAGCAATGTGCAGTGTGTATGAGCGTATCACAGAGCTTCACAGCAATACAATCACAGCAATGTGCAGTGTGTATGAGCGTATCACAGAGCTTCACAGCAATACAATCACAGCAATGTGCAGTGTGTATGAGCGTATCACAGAGCTCCACAGCAATAAAATCACAGCAATGTGCGGTGTGTATGAGCGTATCACAGAGCTCCACAGCAATAAAACTCACAGTAACATGCCGTGTGTATGAGCGTATCACAGAGCGCCACATATCCCGGGCCCAATGTCACACACATCCACATCTAGCCGCACTCACACACACACATCCACACTCACACACACACACACACATCCAGTCAAAGATCCACATCCAAGCGCACACACACACACCCAGGCACAGTCACACCTCCACATCCAGGCACAGTCACACCTCCACATCCAGGCACAGTCACACATCCACATCCAGGCACAGTCACACATCCACATCCAGGCTCAGTCAAACATCCACATGCAGGCACACATACACACATCCACATCCAGGCACACACACACACATCCACATCCAGGCACACACATCCACATTCAGGCACACACATCCACATCCAGGCACACACACACGCACATCCACATCCAGGCACAAACACACACATACACATCCAGGCACAGTCACACAAACTTACCCACACAGTGGCCTGGTCGCCAGCCCACTGGAGGGCTTGTTGGATGCCATCGGGCCTGGTCGAGTTCTGACCCGCTGTAAAGTTTCTTAGAGGCCTGGCTTCGGGCCTGGACGAGGCCAGCCCACTGGAGGGCTTCAAATGCAGGGGCCTGGTCCGCTGAAAGTGGAGGGCTCCGCCTGCCGCCTCGCTCGTGTGGCTTCGGGCCTGGCTGAGGTTTCGGGCCTTGCTTCGGGCCTGGCCGCTGTTCCGGGCCCCGCTCGCATGAAGGGGGCAGGCGCAGCTCCACTCGCATGAAGGGGGCAGGCGCAGCTCCACTTAAATGAGGAGGGCGGGCTCTGGCCCCTCGAGAGGCTTCACAACCTGCTGGAGGAGGGCCGTGCCTTGTACAGGCTGGGAGCGGAGCTCCATGCCGCGGCCCTTGACAGGGCATTTTGCCGCCCCTGACGAAGGGCCACCTGGAGCCTCTGATCCACCCTGCTCCATGGACGGTCCAGCCCTGATCTAACCCACACTGCCCTGGTCAAGGCCCGGTTGAGGTCCGCCTCAGGGCTGCTGCACGGGCTGGGCTCAGGACAGAAAAGAAGATGGTGCCCGTTCAATGGCTGGTTGGGTGCTGGGCCTGGTCGAGGCTCGGTTCCATTCCTGGCTGTGCGCCAGCCTGCTGGACGGACATGCGCCGGTGTTCTGGCACATGAGGAGACTGCTCAAAACGGGTGACTGGTGCACTTCCGTACGATGAAGTCAGACATGCTCCCTCATGTGCCTGATTGGGTTTGGGAGTGGTAAGTGCACCGGCCTCCAAGAGATGCCGGCGCAGTGGCGCTGATAAAAAAATAGTGCAGCGGCTAGGCGGCAAAAATATGCTAAGCCCCCCAGAATTTGCTGCTTGGAGTGGTTGCTCCAAACTGTTTCATGTTCGGGCCAGCCCTGTATCTATCTATCAAATGGAAAAGCTCTCTGTCTTTCTTCACAGGTTAGAGGAAAAAGAGGTCCCATGCCTCGCTGCTAAAGCCCTGCAATACGCATATAAATAAATATCCGTTAGGGAGCACTCAAGGACTTCATGAATAACAAAATATAACTTATTCCAAAACCATAAGAAATACGACTTTTTTATTTATGAAGTCCTCAAGTGCTCCCTAAGGATATTTATATATATATATATATATTTCTCTCCAGTGACGGACACACTTGATAAGAACCTTGATAAAGGCTCTTCTGAGTCAAAACATCGGTTTTTTTTTTGGTTTTTTTTATGGAAAAAAAGGACCGCGAGTGCTCCCGTCACTGGAGAGGAGCATGTTTACAATTTCGGATACTACACCAGGGCAATTTATGTGTTACATTTTTTTGGGAAGATTGAGTGTAAGTTGTTTTGGAAATATATATATATATATATATCTCAAGAATGTACATAAATGTACCAGCAGAACTTTTGGGGCTTTATTAAACTATCGATGTTTAAGGCTAGGGTCAAACGAAAGCATTTTTACACGCGAACGTAAAAAAGTGCGTCCGAACGAATTGACGTATTTTTTCACGGAGTGCGCGAAAACGGTCAGACGACGCGCATTTTTCGTGCGTGATTTTTTTCGGATCGTCAATAAAACTCTTTTTGCGTCTGGACGTTATGTAGGCTGGACATTAGCAGTGTCTGACATCTCCTAATCACGCACACACACCGCTATGCCGCAGCTGCGCACTCTGTACGTCAGTACTAGCGGTTCAGCGTTCTCAGAAAAATGCGTTCGTTTTCCACTTGCGTTGCTCGACCGGACTTTCGTGCGACCGTACTTCGTATATTGGCCGTCCTTGCCTGTCATCTGCTGCTAGTGCGGCCGTAATTATGTGCGCCAGAACGCACGTTAAAAGTGCGCTAGTCTGACCCCAGCCTCAGTCTGTTCCCCACAAACTTTCATTAGGATTCCCTTGGGATAGATATATATTAGGGATGTGCGTTTCGGATTTCGGAATTTTCCCGAAATTTCCCGATTCGTGCATTTGGATTCAGCCGATTTCCCGAAAATTTTCGGATCCGAAAACGGCAGATCCGAACAAATTTTCGAGCCGAAACAAAAACTTTTCGGAATTTTTGAATGGACTAGAAATGTGTAAAATCGAAATTCATTTTCTTTCCATTCGTGATTTCGGCTCCATTCTTGATTTTGGTTCCATTTCAGTAATTTCGGACATCGTATTTATATCGCTGATTCTGTAATTAAATTTTGTATCATTCCCATCTCAATGTTTCCTTCCTGGAAAACCAGAGAAGTCTCAATGTATCCTTCTTGTAAAACCAGAGAAATCTCAATGTATCCTTCTTGCAAAACCAGAGAAATCTCAATGTATCCTTCTTGTAAAACCAGAGAAATCTCAATGTATCCTTCTTGTAAAACATGAGAAATCTCAATGTATCCTTCCTGGAAATGCAAAGAAATCTCAATGTATCCTTTTTGTAAAAAATGAGAAATCTCAATGTATACTTCTTGTAAAACATGAGAAATCTCAATGTATCCTTCTTGTAAAAAATGAGAAATCTCAATGGCAGAATTATCGTATTGGCAGAATTATCGTATCGTATAATTATCGTATCCGAAAAACCATTAGTTTACGTCAAAACGAATAGACACTTTGAAGCGAGGAGAACAGATATTCCGAAAAACACGAAAATTTCCGAAATTACGAAAAAAAGTCAATACGAAAAACGAACCGAAACGAACCGAAACGGAAATCGGCCGAAACGAAAATTTACAAAATCCGTACGAACCGAAAAAAAAAATCGGTGCACAAGCCTAATATATATATATATATATATATATATATGGCTAACAATTACCACTTGTCCTCTCGCCAAGGGAGAGTGATAATTTAAGCAGCAGGGCTAGTGAAAGTTTGACCCTATGCAACTGTGGAATTTGTTGCCTACCAATTAGGTACAGAAGTAGCGAGTACCTTTTCAGCCTGGCTAGTACCTATAAGGAATTAAAATTTGTACATATTTCAGAGGCAGCCTTCTAACTAGGTAGAATAGGCAGCCACCTAGGGCCTTGCACATATTGAACCCTTACATGATGGGATGTATGCGGAATGTTATTCATATACACACTGACATTCCACACAATTAAACTGCAACATTCGCATACTCCTGTCTACCAGAGAACTGTGTACAGCGCTATGGAATTTGTTGGCATTTTATAAATACATGTAATTGTGTGAGCATTCCAACATGAATAAGCGGGTTAGATTCAGCTTTGTTTTACAAGAAGGGCCCAATATTTGAGCTTTGCGTAAGGCCACACTAACTCTAGAGCCACCTCTGTATTTAAAGTGTGAATATCCAGAGAATTAGCCCCTGTGAAGGAAATCGGGATCGAGCGCTCGCTCAGGGAATCTGTGACTCAGAGCGCTTTAATATAAAATTAATAAGCAAGTCAGAGAGCCGTAAATCACTGCAGCCTGAATTTATCCACCTGTCCATACACGCGTGTGAAAATCGTGCATACTTTGGGACCGTGTTAAGTTCACATAGGGTTACTAGTGGGCTTCATTTATTAAGAGTCTGCTAGCTGTTCATTGTTCCCTGAGGTAAAAATCTTTTAATGTTAGATTTTATTTCCCCATAAATTAATGTTTAGTTACTGGAATGATCTATTATTACTTTGATTTACTTGTTTTGTGACTACTACTTCTGTAACGGAAGAGGCTCTAAAAAATGTCACGGATTTCAACATAGATTCCATTCACCCCTTTTCTTTGCAGCTCCTCCTTTTAAGATGCATTTCATTTATCATTTGTATCTCCATGCTTTACGATACATGCCATTTATTGCTAAACAATGGATCTCCCTCCTGTAAGGTACAGTTTATCTCTGCACATTCTAGTAAAATACATGCCATTTAACCCTTTATGCTGTATCTCTTTTTAAAGGAATAAATGGCATGTATCTTTATGTTGTATCTCTTTTTAAAGATACATGCCATGTAGTCCTTTATGTCGCGTATCTCTTTTTAAAGATACAACATACAGGGATAAATGGCATGTATCTTAAAGAAGGGAGACGCGACATACTGGACTAAATGGCATGTATCTTAAAGAAGGGAGACGCGACATACTGGACTAAATGGCATGTATCTTAACCCCTTAGTGACCGGGCGGTTTTACACAAATCCGTCTTTTAGTGACCGCTGCTGTTTTTATGTTTCTGCACTGTTAGTGTTTAGGTCAAATTTTCCTCTTACTCGTTTATTCAACCCACACATATTATACACCCTTTTTCCCGCCATTAAATGGACTTTCTAGAAATACCATTATTTCCATCATATCGAATAATTTACTATAAAAAAAAATATGAAATATGAGGAAAAAAATGGTAAAAACACACTTTTTTGGAATTTAATCCCCAAAATCTACAACCACCCAAAACGACCCCGGCTAAATAGGTTCAAAATTTTGTCCCGAGACTAGAAATACCCAATTTTTACATGCGTTTGCTTTTTAACCCCTTCACTGCTGAGACAGTTCACCTATGTGCGCTGCGCTCATTCTGACCATTTTGTGCTAATTCTTTTTAGATGACAGCCTAGGTCCTATTTAATTAACCCCCCCCCCCCAGACAAAAAAACTTTTAAAAAAAACATTTTTTTATTTTATTTAATTTTTATTATTATTTTTTATTTAATTTTTAAAAAAAAAAAATTTAAAACCAAACTGGTCATGTTTGGTATCATTTGAAAGGCCATAATCAGGCCTTTCAAATGATGGCAAATATGACCATTTAGCTGCCATGGATCGGGAGATAAAGGGATCCTTAGGATCCCCTTATCTCTACATGGCAGCTAGGGGGTTAACTGGCCCACTGACATCCTCACACATATGGTGAGGTTGTCAGTGGGTGGGGGGGGGACCTGGAGGCTTGGCTGACATCCAAGATGTCAGCCCCCCTCCAGGCTTGAATCGCGTTTTGGCGCCAATTTTTTGGCTCTCCCCTCTCCAGCGGTGCAAACGGCATCTCCCTAGCTTCAATGGTTGGGGAGATAGAGGGCTTCAAAGGAGCCCCCCCTCCATTGAAATGCATGGGGACGCCTGCTGATGACGTCACCATGCAGCGTGGCGACGTCAACAGCCTCGCCTGCCCATGTAAATCACATGGGCAGGCTTCCTCCCTGCCAGATCGCCGTGGGATCCGGCGAGGGAGGTGAGTATCGGGCGGGAGGGGGATTAGGCGCCGCTGACGTACCCGTACGTCCGCGGGTCTAAGGGAGACCGAGGACAAGACGTACAGGGTACGTCAGCGGCCCTTAAGGGGTTAAAGAAGGGAGACGCGACATACACGACTAAATGGCATGTATCTTAAAGAAGGGAGACGCGACATACTGGACTAAATGGCATGTATCTTAAAGAAGGGAGACGCGACATACTGGACTAAATTATATTATTATTATTATTATTATTCTTTATTTATAAAGCGCCAGCATATTCCGCAGCGCTGTACAATAAGCACAGTATAGACAGGGTTACAATACATTGAACAACATTTGACAAACAGTACAGGAGGAGATGAGGGCCCTATTCCTGTAGGAACTCACAATCTGGGAGGGTTGGGGTTGGAAACAGGAGGAGAGGACTGTAAGGTGAGAGTGATTGATGGTTGCGTCAGTGAGTTGGGTGGTAGGCTTCCCTAAATAGGAACGTTTTAAGGGAGCGTTTGAAGGAAGAGAAGTTAGGGGAAAGTCTGACAGTACGAGGGAGAGCGTTCAGAGAGTGGGGGCTGCACGTGAGAAATCCTGCAGTCTATCATGGAAGAGGTGATGCGGGGAGAAGCTAGGCGCAGGTCACTGTTTGACCTTAGGGAGCGGGCTGGGGTGTATTTGGTGATTAGTGAGGACAGGTAGTGGGGAGCTGAGTTAGTGAGGGTAAATGGCAGACTAAATGGCATGTATCTTAAAGAAGGGAGACGCGACATACTGGACTAAATGGCATGTATCTTCATACGTTGCGCATTTTCGTCCGTGATTTTGTACGGATCATCAATAAAACACTTTTTGCGTCTGGACGTTATGTTGGCCAGACATGAGCAGCGTCTGACGTCTCCTAATGACGCACACACGCTGCTAGCGGACGCAGCGCACTCTGTACGTCAGTACTAGCGGTTTGACGTTCTCGAAAAAATGCGTTCGTTTGCCACTTGCGTTGCTCTGCCGGACTTTTGTGCAGCCGTTCTTCGTATGCTGCCTGGCATTGGACGTCATTTTCTGCTAGCACGGCCGTGATTTAGTGCAGCTAAACGCACGTTAATACTGCGTTAGTCTGACCCTAGCCTAAAGAAGGAGATACATCATAAAGGGTTAAATGGCATGAATTTCCTTTTTTTAAGATACATGCCATTTATCCCTGTGTATTGTATCTTATAGAAGGGAATACAACAATCATTTTAAAGATACATGCCATTTATTCGCTTATGTTTTTTAAAGATACATGCCATTTATTCGTTTATGTTTTTTAAAGATACATGCCATTTATTTGTTTATGTTTTTTAAAGATACATGCCATTTATCCCTGTATGTTGTGTCCTCTTGCTTTAGGATACACACCTTTTATACCTGCATGTTGTACCCCCTTATTTAAGATGCATGTCATTTATTTATGAACATTGTATCTCCTTCTCACATACATGCCATTTATCTCTGCACATTAGATCTCCTTCTTTTAAGATATATTCCCTTTAACCCTCTATGTCATGTTTCTTTACTTTGAGATATGTGATATTATTATTTATCCCTTAATGTCGTATCTCCCTTCTTTAACATACTTGCCATTTATTCATGAACATTGTATCTTCTTTTATACATGTATCTTTTCACTTTATATCTCTGCACCCTTAAGATACAGGAATTAATCGCTACAGTGTGGGATTTCCTCGCTGACAGACACAGCTTGTGTACAACATCTCTAAAGGCTAGAGGTCTATAGCAATAGGTCACCCCTCACAGAAATGTTCCATGGACTCTGTCAGCCAAAGGGAATCGAAAGCTTTGTTGTGTTCAGCCAGCAGGTTTATGGTGTTTTCTTTGTGTTTACTTTTTCTGGAGAATTTGAAGGCCAAGGGAACAATTTGAAATTTCTCAAACACGTATATTCAATATGATACACACACTGATCATCCACAACATTAAACCCAGCTGCTTAATGTCACGTAGGTCCCCTTGTCCTAAGGCATCAAAGCATGGACTCCACAAGAGAGGTATCTGGCACCAAGACATTAGCAGCAGATTCTTTTAGGCTAGGGTCAAACGAAAGCATTTTTACACGCGAACGTAAAAAAGTGCGTCCGAACGCATTGACATATTTTTTCACCGAATACGCGAAAACGGTCATACGATGCGCATTTTTGTGCGTGATTTTTTACGGATCCAAACCAGGAAACTTTGGGTGTCTGGACGTTATGTTGGCCGGACATGAGCAGGGTCTGACGTCTCCAAATCACGCACACACACGCCGCTATGCGGACGCAGCGCACTCTGTACGTCCGTACTAGCGGTTCTGCGTTCTCGAAAAAATGCGTTCATTTTCCACTTGCGTTGCGCGGCCGGACTTTCGTGCGACCGTACTTCGTATATTGGCCGTCATTGCCCATCATTTGCTGCTAGTGCGGCCGTAATTAAGTGCGCCAGAACGCACGTTAAAAATGCGCTGGTCTGACCCCAGCCTAAGTCTTGCAAGCTGCGAGGTGGAGCCTCCATGAATCAGATTTGTTGTTGCAGCACATCGGATTGAGATCTGGGGAATTTGGAAGCCAAGGCAACACCTTGAAATCTGTCATGTTCCTCATACCATTCCTGGACAATGTTTGCAGTCTGTCAGGGTGCATTATCCTGCTGAAAGAGGCCAATGCCATCAGGGACCATGAAGAGGTGTACATGGTCTTCAGCTATCTCTATGTAGATGGTACGTGCAGTGGCGTCACTAGGGTTGGTGTCACCCGGTGCGGTAATTTATGGTGTCACCCCCCCCCCCGAGTTTTACGGGGGGGTTTTTAACTACTCTTACTCATAAAGCAGTACTCCCATATAACACTGAATGCTCATAATACACGGCGCACATTACTGTGAGGTTTATTGCTAGAGCTCTGTGATATGCTCACACACAAATTTTGGCAAACTGACAGCAAGTACGATGCCTGTTCGAAGGCAGTGAAAGTCCTCATAGAGAAGTAATGGTTAATCTGTTCAGAGACACCGAACAGCAAAGAAATGTCCTGATGTCCGCCTTTGTCCGGTGTTTTCATTTGGCAGGTTTATTCAGGGCGAACGAACACCATAGGTTTCAATGTTAAAAATATTCCTGTTTTTATCCAATATCTAATAAACCGTTTATTCCTTTAATCCATAGTAAAAAATCTCTTTATTTATTGATTTTATTTTTTTGTATCCATTGTAACCATTTTTTTTTTCTAATAGCAATTTTTCTTTTTTTTCTGTAACAGACCTTTTTATTATCATTCATCAGAACTTACAGATGAAACTTTAAAAATTAGAATATGGAGCAAAAGTTCATTTATTTCAGTAATGCAACTTAAAAGGTGAAACTAATATATGAGACTCATTACATGCAAAGCAAGATAGTCCAAGCCGTGATTTGTCATAATTGTGATGATTATGGTTACAGCTCATGAAGACCCCAAATCCACAATCTCAGAAAATTAGAATATTACATGCAATCAATAAAACAAGGATTGTACATAGAACAATATGGGACCTCTGAAAAGTATAAGCTGCAGATGTACTCAGTACTTGGTTTGCAGCAATTCCTGCCTCAATGCGGCGTGGCATGGAAGCTATCAACCTGTGTCACTGCTGAGGTGTTATGGAAGACCAGGATGTTTCAATAGCGGCCTTCAGCTCTTCTGCATTGTTCCGTCTCATGTCTCTCATCTTTCTCTTGGCAATGCCCCACAGATTCTCTATGGGGTTCAGGTCAGTCGAGTTATTATTATTATTATTATTCTTTATTTATAAAGCGCCAGCATATTCCGCAGCGCTGAGTTTGCTGGCCAATCAAGCACAGTATTCCCAGGTTTTGGTGCTTCTGGCAGTGTGGGCAGGTGCCAAGTCCTGCTGGAAAATTAAGTCAGCATCCCCACAAAGCTGGTCTGCGGAAGATAGCATGAAGTGCTTCAAAATCTTCTGGTAGACGGCTGCGTTGACCCTGGACTTAATGAAGCACAGTGAACCAACACCAGCAGATGACATGGCTCCCCAAACCAACACAGACTGTGGAAACTTCACACTGGACTTCAAGCATCTTGCAGTGTGTGCCTCTCCATTCTTCCTCCATACTCTGGGTCCTTGGTTTCCAAATGAGATGCAAAAGTTGCTCTCATCAGAAAAGAGGACTTTGGAGCCACTGAGCAACAGACCAGGTCTGTTTTTCTTTGGCCCAGGTAAGACGCTTCTGACGTTGTTTGCTGTTCAGGAGCGGCTTGACAAGAGGAATACGACATTTGAAGCCCATGTCCAGGATCCGTCTGTGTGTGGTGGCTCTTGATGCACTGACTCCAGCCTCAGTTCACTCCTTGTGAAAGTCCAACACTTTTGAATGGCCTTTTCCTGACAATCCTCTCCAGGCTGCGGTCATCCCTGCTGCTTGTGCACCTTTTTCTTCCACACATATCTTTCTATTAATGTGCTTTGATACAGCACTTTGGGAACATCCAACTTCTTTTGCAATGACCTTTTGAGGCTTTCCCTCCTTATGGAGGGTGTCAATGATGGTTTTCTGCACAACTGTCAGGTCAGCAGTCTTTCCCATGATTGTGATTCCTACTGAACCAGACTGAGAGACCATTTAAAGGCTCAGGAACCCTTTGCAGGTGTTATTGCTTAATTATCTGATTAGAGTGGGACACTTTGAGCCTAGAATATATTGCACCAGATCACAATATTCTAATTTTCTGAGATTGTGGATTTGGGGTTTTCATGAGCTGTAAGCCATAATCATCATAATTATGACAAATCACGGCTTGAACTATCTTGCTTTGCATGTAATGAGTCTACCACATATATTCGTTTCACCTTTTAAGTTGCATTACTGAAATAAATGAACTTTTGCACAATATTCTAATTTTTCGAGTTTCACCTGTATATGTTAATTCTAGATATTTTCATTCAGTAGTTCTTTTTAAAACAGCAGGCGACGGGTTTGCGGCAGCATTTGGTGGCTGATTCCCTGCACTTCAGGGACCCTGTGGTGAATTCACTGGGGAAATTTGATTCCCCAAAGTGGAGGGGAACAACAGAACACTGAAATGTCTGTGTCATTTCGGTGCTCTGTGAATATCCTCTTTGTGGTGGTTTTTTTGCCACCCCATGGAAAGTGCCAGCCTAGGCCTTGCCTACCCAGGACATACTTGAAAATGAGAGAATTCTCAATGTATCCTTCCTGGTAAAATATATTTGTGTTTAAAAAAAATATATATATATTTTTTTTTTAGGGTGTCACCCTAGGGGAGGTGTCACCTGGTGCGGGCCGCACCCCCGGCACCCCCGTAGCGACGCCCCTGGGTACGTGTCACATGTGTCCTGACACCGTCCTATCATGGCAAGCATTATGTTTTTCAGCAGTTTGAGCTGCTGTAGCTCCTGTGATCGGACCATTTGGGCTAGCCTTCAGTTCTCACTTGCAACAATAAGCCTTGGGTGACCATGACCCTGACGCCAGTTCACTGGTTTTCTTTCCTTGCACCATTTTTGGTTGTTATTAACCACTGTGTACCAGGAAAACCCCACAAGACTTGCCGTTTTGGAGATGCTCTGACCCAGTCGGCTTGAGTCAAAGTCATTATGATCTTTTCGTCCATTTTTCCTCCTTCCAACATATGAAATTCCAGGAATGTTCAGTTGCTCCTAATATATCCCACCCTTTGACACCATATCCCACCCCGTAACAGGCACCATGTAACCATATAATCAATGTTATTCACTTCACCTGTCGATGGGTTTAATGTTGCGGCTGTTAAGTATCTAATGATACTGATTATCTATACGCTGACAATGAACACGTTGCAATGTATAACCGTATGGAGTATCTGTGCTGATGATGAATGCATTGCTTTGTATTGTTCTCACTGAAACACACTGTCAGCAGTATGAAGGAACGTTGGCTTTTCCCCTACACGTTGCCCGCTATTAACCTTTCAGGGTCAAAAGGAAGGCTGTAAATTTCCTATTCCTGGGGTTTATTGTTGAGGCTGAGACTGGGACTTTTAAGGGAAGGGTGTACGAGGAGCTGCAGGGAGATGAATGTCTGAGATCCTTGGATGACACAATAAAATGTTATATTACGATCTTCCTGCTGACCGAGGCCTGGTACCCAGGGAATTGGCGTGTTTACCCATTTTTCCTTAAGAAGATCATTAGATAACTAGAGTTCCATTGCTCCGGAATCTCCGGACGAGATTCAGCCTTAGGGTGAACTTTAAGTATTTTACTTAATTGAGGAAAGTCTGAATTAAATTATCAAACAAAAGTTTCCTTAAATGAAATCGAATTAATACATTAATTTATTCATTCCATTGTAGTATTACTATTCTGTGGTGTGCAGTCAGTTCGAGATGGGTCGGGTGTGCAGTCAGTTTGAGATGGGTCGGGTGTGCAGTCAGTTCGAGATGGGTCGGGTGTGCAGTCAGTTTGAGTTGGGTCAGGTGTGCAGTCAGTTCGGGATGGGTCGGGTGTGCAGTCAGTTCGGGATGGGTCGGGTGTGCGGTCAGTTTGGAATGGGTCGGGTGTGCAGTCAGTTCGGGATGGGTCGGGTGTGCAGTCAGTTCGGGATGGGTCGGGTGTGCAGTCAGTTCGGGATGGGTCGGGTGTGCAGTCAGTTCGGGATGGGTCGGGTGTGCAGTCAGTTCGGGATGGGTCGGGTGTGCAGTCAGTTCGGGATGGGTCGGGTGTGCAGTCAGTTCGAGATGGGTCGGGTGTGCAGTCAGTTCGGGATGGGTCGGGTGTGCGGTCAGTTCGGGATGGGTCGGGTGTGCAGTCAGTTCGGGATGGGTCGGGTGTGCAGTCAGTTCGGGATGGGTCGGGTGTGCGGTCAGTTTGGAATGGGTCGGGTGTGCAGTCAGTTCGGCATGGGTCGGGTGTGCAGTCAGTTCGAGATGGGTCGGGTGTGCAGTCAGTTCGGGATGGGTCGGGTGTGCAGTCAGTTCGAGATGGGTCGGGTGTGCAGTCAGTTCGGGATGGGTCGGGTGTGCAGTCAGTTCGAGATGGGTCGGGTGTGCAGTCAGTTCGGGATGGGTCGGGTGTGCAGTCAGTTCGAGATGGGTCGGTGTGTGCAGTCAGTTCGAGATGGGTCGGGTGTGCAGTCAGTTTGAGATGGGTCGGGTGTGCAGTCAGTTCGGGATGGGTCGGGTGTGCAGTCAGTTCGGGATGGGTCGGGTGTGCGGTCAGTTTGGAATGGGTCGGGTGTGCAGTCAGTTCGGGATGGGTCGGGTGTGCAGTCAGTTCGGGATGGGTCGGGTGTGCAGTCAGTTCGGGATGGGTCGGGTGTGCAGTCAGTTCGGGATGGGTCGGGTGTGCAGTCAGTTTGAGATGGGTCGGGTGTGCAGTCAGTTCGGGATGGGTCGGGTGTGCAGTCAGTTCGAGATGGGTCGGTGTGTGCAGTCAGTTCGGGATGGGTCGGGTGTGCGGTCAGTTCGGGATGGGTCGGGTGTGCAGTCAGTTCGGGATGGGTCGGGTGTGCAGTCAGTTCGGGATGGGTCGGGTGTGCGGTCAGTTTGGAATGGGTCGGGTGTGCAGTCAGTTCGGCATGGGTCGGGTGTGCAGTCAGTTCGAGATGGGTCGGGTGTGCAGTCAGTTCGGGATGGGTCGGGTGTGCAGTCAGTTCGAGATGGGTCGGGTGTGCAGTCAGTTCGGGATGGGTCGGGTGTGCAGTCAGTTCGAGATGGGTCGGGTGTGCAGTCAGTTCGGGATGGGTCGGGTGTGCAGTCAGTTCGAGATGGGTCGGGTGTGCAGTCAGTTCGAGATGGGTCGGGTGTGCAGTCAGTTCGAGATGGGTCGGGTGTGCAGTCCCGTTTTTTCAAATCTTTAGAACCTATGGCTGTGGCGCTTCCTGTCGCCAAAACTGGGGCACTGAACCATGGCGTAGACTATGCTTCCCCATGTAATACAGAGCTGTTTTGGCACTATGTCATCATCTGGTGCTGATACCAGGACCACAGGGTGGCACAACCACTGAGGAAGCATAGAGGCCTACACCATACCTCTGATCACAGTAGAGTGTGTGTGTGTGTGCGTCTGTGTGTGGTCAGGTCTCAGAGTCTGTGTCAGCATGTCACGGTCTGTGTTTGTGTGTAAAGTCTCTGTGTGTCTGTCATTGTGTGTGTCACTGTCTAGTAGTGTCTGTCATTGTCCCGATGTGTGTTGCAGTGTCGTTGTCCTTCTATATGTGGATTTGCTATTGTCTCTGCATGTATTTGTCTTAGTGTCTCTGTGTCTGTCAGTGTCTGTCATTCTGAGTTTCTTTTTCAGCGTCTCCTGTGTGTTTACGTGTCTCTAGTTTTGTCCGTGTCTCCATGTCTCTGCTAGTGTCTCTGTCAGACATCACCTCTGTGTCATTGCCTGTCAGGCTTCACTAGTGTCTCCGTGTCTGTCAATGTCAGTGCCTGTAAATGACTGAAAGATGGAGGGCCCTATTACATTCTTCACGCAAAAAACGCACGCAGAACGCGTGAATTTCTGTGCGAAGCGTTAAACGTTAACGCGCGTAAATCAACGCTGGTATTACAATCCTTGTGCATTTTTCAATCTGTCAAAAAATAACGCGCGGAAAACGGATGCGCAAAAACGCCTGCAGTAACGTTGCGCACGGAAATCAGTGTGCGGACTGTTTTTTCACGCGATTCAGCCAATCAGAATTAAGAACCACAACTGTCTCACGTTACGTTTTTGCACCTGTCAAAGTCAATCTGCGCATATATGCTGAATCAATAAAAAATGCACGCACAACTTCTCCATTTTATTGGTTTGGGTATGTGTAGAATGTGTATCTATACTTTGCTGCGTATTTTTTTTTGGGCTGGTGTATTTGGGTTCGGCCAGGTTGATAGAATTTGCCATTAACACCAGCTTTTAGGAGTTGCTAAAATTATGCGCGCAAAGGCTGTGCGTTACAAACTGCGCATAGATTGTAATACCATCCGCGTACCAGCGCACAAACGCATTTGCATTCACAATGTTAAGTATAGGACGTGCCCAGTACCGTAAACTCGCGCAGCGTTCGCGCAAGTTCACCCGCGGTAGACGTATACGCACATTTGTTGCGCTGAGATTGTAATACGACGTTCTGTGCAAAGGGTTTTGCCCCTCGCGTTAAGGCGTTTTTGAGCGGACGCAAACGTATGCGCGAAGAATGTAATAGGGCCGGAGTGAGGGAAGAGCAAGAAAGAGGGACATTAGAGGGGGGCGGTGAGGGGGGAGCTAAACTTTACGATTTTGGGAAATAAGTGAGTGAAGGACGTATTAGTAGGTGATGGAAGATTAGGGGAAAGACATGAAGGGTGCTAGAAATTCGGAAGTCGGAGGTCACTGGACGAGAGATATCAGATAAAAGTTAAATAGTGATAGGGGAACACTAATTCAATGGTGATATTTGGTGGAGGTGACATAAGGGGGGATGTTTGGCAAAATGTGTTTTGTCTGGCGTGCAGAAAATCACTGAAAACTGCCTCGACGCCGCCACGTTATGATATACTCTAATCCTCGACATCTTGGTACCATCCGTGAAGAGGGCACTTTATTTAACATTAACCCCTCCTGACCCCCCTTCCTGGTTTTATCTTAGAGTGACTGCATCATAGTCCCCTTTAATCCAGGCTTCCTCGGCATTGCTCCTCAACCGACAACACACGGCTTCCATTGAAGCTGTGGATGTCACGTAACGTGGGGGATGGATACTGGAGCCAACGTCCAGCCAATCCTGTGGCTCACAATGCAAGCGCATACAGAGACATCAGCTATTGGAAATGTACTATTCTTCATTCATGGCTTCTTGCCCAGAAAGCAGAGCAGCAGACCCTGGGGGGGGGGGCGCAGGACACTCAGGTCACTGTGACCATCCAATATGCATTGAACGGACACACAGTGCCTACAGTGTCCCGTCATTGATTGTTAAGGCATGATCACTGGCTTGCTTGTGAATCGTGATGTGATGTCATAACTCATGTGCGTCGTCACGATACTGTGACTTCATCAGGCTTGCAAGTAAAGATCTGGAAATACCGCAAGCAATTTTATTGTATGATTTTTATTTTCTGATGTGATTGAGCGTTTTATCGAGGGAGAACCTGTTGCTAAAATGTTTGAATCTCTCTGGTGTAACGTCTATAACTGCGCTTATTTCTTAATCAAAGCAAGAATATACTGTATATATATATAGAAACCGCTGCATTGGTGGAATAAAATCTCTGTACATTATCTGGAGAGCTCCCTCCTGTCTGTGTCACCCTGTGCTGGGAGGGACAGACTCCATATCCCAGAGCTCCCTCCTGTCTGTGTCACCCTGTGCTGGGAGGGACAGACTCCATATCCCAGAGCTCCCTCCTGTCTGTGTCACCCTGTGCTGGGAGGGACAGACTCCATATCCCAGAGCTCCCTCCTGTCTGTGTCACCCTGTGCTGGGAGGGACAGACTCCATATCCCAGAGCTCCCTCCTGTCTGTGTCACCCTGTGCTGGGAGGGACAGACTCCATATCCCAGAGCTCCCTCCTGTCTGTGTCACCTTGTGCTGGGAGGGACAGACTCCATATCCCAGAGCTCCCTCCTGTCTGTGTCACCCTGTGCTGGGAGGGACAGACTCCATATCCCAGAGCTCCCTCCTGTCTGTGACCCTGTGCTGGGAGGGACAGACTCCATATCCCAGAGCTCCCTCCTGTCTGTGTCACCCTGTGCTGGGAGGGACAGACTCCATATCCCAGAGCTCCTCCTGTCTGTGTCACCCTGTGCTGGGAGGGACAGACTCCATATCCCAGAGCTCCCTCCTGTCTGTGTCACCCTGTGCTGGGAGGGACAGACTCCATATCCCAGAGCTCCCTCCTGTCTGTCTCACCCTGTGCTGGGAGGGACAGACTCCATATCCCAGAGCTCCCTCCTGTCTGTGTCACCCTGTGCTGGAGGGACAGACTCCATATCCCAGAGCTCCCTCCTGTCTGTCACCCTGTACTGGGAGGGACAGACTCCATATCCCAGAGCTCCCTCCTGTCTGTGTCACCCTGTGCTGGGAGGGACAGACTCCGTATCCCAGAGCTCCTCCTGTCTGTGTCACCCTGTGCTGGGAGAGACAGACTCCATATCCCAGAGCTCCCTCCTGTCTGTGTCACCCTGTGCTGGGGGGACAGACTCCATATCCCAGAGCTCCTCCTGTCTGTCACCCTGTACTGGGAGGGACAGACTCCATATCCAGAGCTCCCTCCTGTCTGTGTCACCCTGCACTGGGAGGAGCGGACTCCATATCCCAGAGCTCCTCCTGTCTGTGTCACCCTGCGCTGGGAGGGACAGACTCCCTATCCCAGAGCTCCTCCTGTCTGTGTCACCCTGCGCTGGGAGGGACAGACTCCATATCCCAGAGCTCCCTCCTGTCTGTGTCGCCCTGTGCTGGGAGTGACAGACTCCATATCCCAGAGCTCCCTCCTGTCTGTGTCACCCTGCGCTGGGAGGAGCGGACTCCATATCCCAGAGCTCCCCCCTGTCTGTCACTCTGTACTGGGAGGGACAGACTCCATATCCCAGAGCTCCCCCCCCTGTCTGTCACCCTGTACTGGGAGGAGCAGACTCCCTATCCCAGAGCTCCCTCCTGTATGTGTCACCCTGTGCTGGGAGGGACAGACTCCATATCCCAGAGCTCCCTCCTGTGTCACGTTGAATAACTAATATAGCCACAAAGTTGTTTACATTGAACAAATAGTGACTTTTTCCTGTTTATATTTGCCATAAACGCCACAGTTGAAGCAGTCAGACATGTGATATAAAGTGTTTCTGTTTTAACATGGTGGTTATCACCTTTTTGTTTTCTGTTAGAGCAGCAGGAGCTTTATACCCATAGCTCTAGAGGGTGAGAGCTTGTGGTCCAAGTGCTACTGCAATTTCTCATACGCGGGTTGCCGTACAAAATTTGGGGGCTTATAAAATGTCTGATGAATACTCCGAACCAAAGCAGTCTTACCCATTGTCATGTTACGTTATACGGGGAAGGTGCGTTTCAAATTTCGCAAAATTCATTTACTTTCATACCCCTTGATGAAGCTGACAGGGCGATGGGAAATATTTATTTCAACCAAAGAATGCGTAGAAGTTTTCATCCCTGCCCTAAGGGGACACACTATACATGACATCTATGTGGATTGACAGTGGGCTCCATAGAGAAGCAGGGTTATTCAAAGAGAATCGAAAAGTCACCGCACGTTCGGTGACTTTTCGTTCTCTTCAATTTGGTGCGATTCGGCGATCCCATTTCGGCGACCCTGCGGTGTATTCAGCAAGCACCACAGGGTCGTCGTGAAGCAGGGGAAAAGTCACCGCAAACCCGGCGAACACTCACCGCAAAACCCGGCGAATACACACCGAAACCCGCAAATACATCTGGATTAACGCCGCCGAACACGCCGGAGAAACCCGAGCAGCCGCCGATCACAGCGCAGAGCAGTCACCGGAAAAACCCCGACACCGCAGACGAATGGAGTGAATAAATTAGAAAAACCGTTCACTTGAAAGTTTGAAACGTGAAACGCTGTTTGCAAAGAAACTACTGAGCGAAAATGTCTGAAATTTACATATGAGGTCCAATGAATGATAATAAAAAGGGCTGTTACGGGAAAAAACGATTAAAAAACCCCCAAAAAAACGGGAAAATAATGTTGACAAAAAAAATCCCAAAAAATGCCTAAAAGATCCTAAAAAATTTATAAATAAGGAGACTTTTTACTGCAGTATAAAATAATGAACGGTTTATTAGATATTGAATTAAAACGGGAATATTTTTAACATTGAAGCCTATGGGATTCGGCTGAATAAATCTGCTGAACGAAACCACCGAACAGCAGGGCAGTTCGGCAACTTTTCACTGCTGGTTTGTGTTCTCTGAATAGCCGAAGCATTGCTTCTCTATGGGGATTTCACTGCCCTCGAACAGGTACCGAACAGGCACCGTATGTGCAAACAATTCGCCAGGATTTGGCGAACTGCCTGCTCTCTGAATAGCCGAATGGCCCCAAAATGGCACCGTTCGCTGAAATTCAGCGTTCGGTTACAATTCGGGGCCAGAGCGACTCTCGTTGAATAACCCTGAAGGAGATAGAAAATAAACACTGTCATATATACACACACACGCGCACATTAAACATGATGGGCCCTCTTCCACTGTTATACATAACGTCTCCTGTAGTTATCTAATCGACTGGGATTGCTATTATACTCTTGGCGCAAAGTGGGCCTGCGGCTCGAGTGTTGCCCCTCGCGTGTTACCCCTCCGGATACGCAAGAGCTACAGGGACGGTCGAGGTGTCATTGGAAAGGCCAGAATCTGGCTATGACTATGTTATGTGTAAAAACATAAAAAAAATAATACAAAAATAGTTAAAAAGATCTTTTTCTTTGTTCTAAAAGCAGCGGCATTGGTTTTTCCCCCCTTATAAAATTAGCAATGCTGCTGCACTAGCTCATTTTTTTTATATATATTATTTTAATAGTATATTTTATTTATATAATTATTTTAATTAAATATATTTTAATAAAATACTGTATTTTTATATAACATTAGTTTAATAAATAGTAAGTTAAATAAATTGTTTTTGAGTTTTATTGCTGTGGAGCTCTGTGATACACTTATACACACTGCGCATTACTGTGAGTTTTATTGCTGTGGCGCTCTGTGATATGCTCATACACAGTGCACAATACTGTGAGTTTTAATGCTGTGGAGCTCTGTGATGAGCTCATACACAGTGCACAATACTGTGAGTTTTATTGCTGTGGAGCTCTGAGCTCATACACAGTGCACAATACTGTGAGTTTTATTGCTGTGGAGCTCTGAGCTCATACACAGTGCACAATACTGTGAGTTTTATTGCTGTGGAGCTCTGAGCTCATACACAGTGCACAATACTGTGAGTTTTATTGCTGTGGAGCTCTGTGATGAGCTCATACACAGCGCACAATACTGTGCATTTTATTGCTGTGGAGCTCTGTAGTGTACAGTATCTTATAAACCTGAAAAGTGATCGGCAGTTTCCCACGTGTGCTAGAGGGACCTTCTGTGCCGCGGCGCAGCCTTAGCTCCAATGAGCGAGTGATGGCTGCGGCAGCAGAGCAGTGGCCATAAGTGTGGGGGGGCACATTGGATTCCCCAATTCGCTGTTGGGTCCAAGTGCATGTTCTAAATTCAGTTAAAACATTATTTTGAAAATTGTGTGAAAAAATTTATTCTTTAACACAACAATGTACATGCGGGTTATGTGTGGTTTTTTTTGGGGTGGGGGGGTTGACCTTCTGTAGGCATGGCACAAGGGGCCCCACAATCTCCTAGTGCCCGAGGGCCCCATTAGTTGTCAGTCTGTCCCTGCTCTCGAGAGCAAGATCGCAGCCAGGACACGCAAGTCTCCATGGAGTCCTATGGACCCCACGAGTCAATATTCGGGGTGGCAGGCTTCACCGCTGCCGGGTATCTGGCAGCTTTGCTTTTCATTCCAGGGCCAGGCACTAATAAAGCACCTACTCTGGAATACAGAAGGAAAAATGGAGATGGTAAGGGAAATCTGCAGCAGTAGCGTATGAAGGGGGTGGACTGGCCTGAATTGAAGCCAGCATTCTGTGTTTTATGTGGATAATAATGACAGTGCAAGCCATTAGTGAACAGAAGTCATGTTCCTAGAAGAGAACACACAGAACAGAACAGGAAACGCATCACAGGAAACAAGAGCCATAGAGATGGATCATAGAGTTGCATATAAACAAAACATAACACTCATAACATTCTGGGTCTTTACCATCAAAATCAAATATAAAGTTATTAAGTATGCTTGCTATCTTGAAGGTTCCTACGGAGTACCAAAACATTTTTTGATATAGTTGATTTTTATGGTATAACATATATATTTATTATCCCCCCCCCCCCATCAAGTCAAATCCACACATACAGGGTTATTCAGAGAGCGTGAAAAGCAGGAGAATGACTGGAGAATGAAAAATTCTAGGTCAAAATAGTCGATTTGGAAAGTGAGATGAAAGGGAGAATTTTTCTGGTTTGGCTATTTTGACCTAGAATTTTCCATTCTCCAGCCATTCTCCTGCTTTTCACGCTCTCCGGATAACCCTGTTAGTTTTGTGAACACATATGAAAGGTAACATGTCGTCTGAGGTGTGCAAACACTAAGCATCCTGGGAAGATGGCGGCACCCACTGACAGGAAGGCTGTATATTGTTTATACTTGTGTCTGCTGCCAGCCTTGCCCCAATAAACTGCATTTTCTGGGTTTGATGAACATATGAATTCTTAAAAACGATTACTCCGAACATTTACTGCTAAATAATAGCTTCTCCATCCTGTCAGACCGTCGTTCTGATTTGTTTATGAAGCGCAGTCTGAGTCAGAGCACTGTCTCTGCCCATGACATGTATTTTCTCTTTAGAACCATTTCAACCAGAACTGTCCACACATATAAATAATTACAGTATAATGTAGATGTAATAAAAATTAAATGTAAACCTAACCTATGGGCCATAGCTTCCTTATGGTGAGATATTCGTGTTTTTTTGATTAGCTTTACTGCTGTTTTAAAAAGAAATCATTAGATCCATGTTGTGACGCAGTTTATTACAAGGCTAACATGACGGGACGTGCTCTATAATCCAGTAATACCAAGCGTTGCAGAGTGCGGTTACTGCTAATAATTAATTCGGTCTCTTTTTCGCCCTTATTTTTTGAGACTTTTTTTTCCCTCCGCATTCCTAGGCTTGCACAGATTTTTATCTTCTGTCTAGTCATTGCTCTCTTATTCTTCTCTACTTGGCTTCGTTTTTGATATGTTTTGACTGGTTTTATGATCCAAGCTTGTGTCTGAATAAACAGTCAACTGCGACTGGAGAAGGTGCCATAGTATGTCTCACCTCAACCCCATTTCCATTGGGTCTGTGGAAACCGTCAACTGCAGCTGGAGTAGGCGCCATAATATGTGTCAACTCGATCCCATTTTCATTGGGTCTGGGCAAAGTGAGTCAACTGTGGCTGGAGTAGGCACCGTAGTGTGTGTCAACTCAACCCAATTTTCAGCAAAGTTGGCCCCAAAGCAATCTAACCATTAGGTATGGCCCATCCAACCAACCATGGACAATCCAGGCTTGAGGCCTCACGTTCTCCTCATCTTAGAACTCAGAAAATTCCAGACGAGACAGATTGCATATTCATTCATACTACTGGGTCTGCAAAATTGTGCATGGTGTACTTTTGGGTCTGCCATTTTGTGCAATGCGTAGATTTTCAAGAGTGTCTGAATCCTGGAGAAGCAGGCAACACAAACTGGTTCTATTCACAAAGCACCGAAATTGTGTTCAATTACAGTGCTTTGCATCTCACCGCATTTCAGCTCACTTTAGCAATTACATTTCGTTGGAAATTCAGTGAATTCTCTATTTATAGAATGGTCATCTTGAAGTCAGACCTCCAGTTTTATACCCCTCCCAGCGCACTGATGTCATTACGCCCGGCACGGTGACGTCAGTTTCTGGCGCTCCACCGGAGCATGGGGAGTCTCTGAAGGGGAGGGGGTGGTCCTTTGGACCCCTCTATCTCTAAACCATTGCCAAGAAATCCGATGTCAAGAGAGGCATTGCTGGAAAGGTCACAGTCTGACCTTTCTAGCGATGCCTCTCTTTAACCCCTTAGGTGCCAGGCCGTGATCATCTTAGATGTCAGTCCCGCCCCGGGTCTCCCCTCATCAACTGATGTCGTCGTGCATGGCGCGATTGCGTCAATTATTGTACAATTTATTAAAAATAATTTTTCTAATAAACACTGGTTTCTGACAATGTTTTTTTGGAAAATCACTTGGTAGTGAAGGGGTTAAACCTGTCGAATTGAGACACTGAAAATCAGGTCACTTTGCAGAAATTTCAGTGCAATTTGGCGGTCTGTGAATAGAAGAATCAATAGTTCTCAATGGAACAATTCTGGTGACGCCGCTGAATTGAGGTGAAATGCACCTTATTTCGTTGTCAGTTCGCCTGTATTTGGTGAAATGACAGCTTTGTGAATAGGACGAATTGAAACAAAATGACACCTACTGTATGGTGAAATTCATCGTTCAGTGCAATTCAGTGTCAATTTCGGAGGTTACTGAATAACTAGGGTGACCATATCGGCCATGTTTAAAGGGACACATATTGCTATTTGACTCAGAGGGGAGTACAGGGAAAAGTGCTGCCCTGCAACATGGATAATTCATATGCTGCAGGGAGGAAATCAAGGAAGGTCACCTGGGATCCCTCTTTGATTCCTTACCTGCGGCGTATGGATTCTACGTGCTGCTAGGTCACAGGCTTCATGCACTGCCCATTAGCATGAATAAATTATATATGTCCCTTTAAACATCGAGTATACTGGCCATGCTAGTGATGGGGTAAAAGACAACCTAACCCAATAAAATGTACATCGTCCAACAGTGGCGTAGCGAGGGGGGCAGGGAGGGGCACGTGTCCCCGGGCGCCTCTCTGGGGTGGGTGCCACAAGCAGGGACTGAGACGTGGGGCGGACTGACCCATGGGGCACCACCCGAGGGCCCGCAAGTACAGGGGGCCCAGATTCCAGGAAACTTGCTGGGGTCTGGCACTGCAATCCGCTCCCATTTGGATTGCAGGCGATCCAGCAGCTGGCACGCGGCTTCTCTGAGCTCCCGGCACAACTCGGACTCCAACCACCGTGGTGGCGCTGCAGCGAGTGTGCTGCGTGTTTGACTCTCAGAACACGAGCACAGCACGCTGAATTAGCACCACCCCCTCACGTGATGCGCCGCAGGCACGCCAGAGCGCGTAGGTGTAGTGGCAGCCAGAAGAACGCCACACAGTGAAGGAGGAGGAGGACTGAGAGCCTGGGCCCTACAACTTCAAGCGTATGGTGAGCAACTCGGCCGTAGGAGAGAGCGGGCTTTTAATTTAATGGGGGGGTTGAATAAATTGATATGGGGCTTAAGGGGGGATACGCTCATACACAGTGCACATTACTGTGAGTTTTATTGCTGTGGAGCTCTGTGATATGCTCTTCACATGGCACATTACTGTGAGTTTTATTATCGTGGTGCTGATACACTCATACACACTACGCATTACTGTATCAGCACCACAGCAATAAAACTCACAGTAATGTGTGGTGCGTATGAGCGTATCAAAGAATCCGCAGCAATAACACTCTCGTTCATACACACCGTACCATACAGTGAGTTTTATTACTGTGGAGCCCTGCTGTAGAGATTATTTTTAGTTGGCGGGGCACTAATGAAAGACTTGCCCCTGGGCGCCTCATGACCTCTCTATGCCTCTGTCATCCAAAGAGGAAGAGTCGTTTAGCATTTTTTTGGATGCTCTCCTACATAGATTTTTGTTAAAGAACATTCTCTTAATGTATAAATAAGTAATAGTATTAGGTTCAGTCAAGCATAGGACCATATGTGGGGGGATGAGACTGTTTACACGGTTCCTGCCATTGCTAAGGAACGGGCTCATAAAACTCCACCAGAGCGCAGGTATTATGCACTCGCCAGATACTGCGTAGATTGTCTTGTGTTTCAGTCTGCTGGAGTTTAAAATGTTACAAAAGTCACAGGGCAAAACGCACGAGTGCGCGCGCAAGATCAGCGTGAGGGGCCTCCGCTCACACTACTGCCAAATGGAAGAAAATCAATCGGAATTGTGTCTCATTCAATAAATTTCCGAAAAGTAAATATGTCAAAATGTCGGCACGGATTTACCGAAAATTCTAGATAGGTTAACGGTGACGTGGTTTGAATAGATCAGTTCCTAATAGTTTGACACAACAAGGGTTAATCGCCGAGGGGCATTGTTGTAGAATTGCTAACGGATCGAACGTTTAAGAGCTGAATTTGAACATTTACCAAAAGCAGGATAACCTCAACGTAATATAATGGCTCGAAAACAATTTGCTTTCAGGATTTACAGCTTTATATACTGGGTAGAAGCTGTGGACTTCATTTGCATGTCCTACCCAGAGTTCTTTGCTGCATATGGGGAATGTAGCACAAGAGCTCTGTAAGCGCTTCTCTGAATTGCTAGGATGTGTAAATGTCCTCTGCAGCAATAAACTTTATTATTTGCAGTGTGGAGGCTTTTAATCTCACTTTTTTCGCCCCACTACAGTTGAAATGCTTACTACATTATATATATATATATATTTTATTTATAAAGGATTTTACCAGGAAGGATACATTGAGATTTCTCTCGTTTTCAAGTATGTCCTGGGTTCAAGAACATTGAAGTGTTACAGTTACAGAAATACAAAGTAATGCAATGCAAGATATTGAAAAACAACACAAATATACAGATTAACAGAAAATAAATATGTAGGAAATAGTCATTATGTTACATGTTTACAGGAGCATTCTGTATTGAGGTATGTTAGTAAGGAGCTCTTGAGTGACTTAAGACTTGGGGGAAGATTTGATGGTGTCTGGGAGATTATTCCATAATTGTGGTGCTCTGTAGGAAAATGAGGATCGAGCCACTGTCTTTTTGTATTGTGGTCTTGCAAGTAAGGTGCTGGTCCTGAATCGGAGGTTATAGGATGAGGGAGCTGCTGGGGGAAGCAGTCTATTCAGGTAGGGTGGCAGCTTCCCAGAAATGCTCTTAGACACCAGGCTGGAGAGGTGAAGGGTACGTTTAGACTCCAGCGATGGCCAGTTTAGCTCTTTTAACATGTCACAATGGTGGGTCATGTAGTTACATTGTAATGAAAAGCGGCAGAAGGAGTTATACAATGTAGTAAGTTTCTGAAGGTGTGTTTGTGGGGCCGCTGCATACACTACATATATTAATTAATGCAGAAGCCACCTGCACGTCACAGCAATTCAAAGAACTGCATCCCAGAGCTCCTGTGCCACATTCCCCATATGCAGCAAGGATTTCTGGGTAGAATATGCAAATGACATCTATCTTGCTTTTCTGCATCCTGGGACTGTTATTACACAGATCCCTAAAATCAATGCTATGCCACACTGTGGCTTTGTAGCAGAGATAAGGTTATGCAACTGGTCAAAGCCACTCTTAGGACAGCGCTGTTTGGGGTTTGTTGGACCCTCATCAACAGGAGCTAGGCATGATGACCAGTTGCAGTGGATGCTTGGGACCCGTAGGCAAATCAGTGCTTACAAGGGTTGTGGTGGAGGACAAAAAGTGAGATAAAAAGCCTCCATGCTATAATTAGTTAAGTTTATTAATGCAGATACATATATGTATGTGTTCATTCTATGATATTGTTCAGTATAGCTCCAGACCTGAAGAAGAGAGGAATCTTCTCCGAAAGCTTATCCCAGGGTTATTCAGAGAGAGGTGAAAAGCAGGAGAATGACTGGAGAAGTGAGAATTCTAGGTCAAAATACCCGATTTGGAAAGTGAGATAAATGGGAGAATTTTTCTGGTTTTGCTATTTTGACCTTGAATTTTAACTTCTCCAGTTATTCTCCTGGTTTTCACCTCTCTCTGAATAACCCTGCAAATGTACTGTTAGTCCAATAAAAAATGTATCACTACTACTGCTATACTTGTGATTTTGGCATCTGGACTAACATGGCCTATCTAATCTCATAGATTATACAGTTGTGTTCAAAATTATTCAACCCCCACTGAAATTGAGTGTTTTGGCCAGTTTGACATTGATTTTGATCATTCAGTCATCTTGCTTACAATTAAATCAAAGAGGCACGTGTAGGTCAGACAAATATAACATAACATTTATAATGAAATAACCACAAATGTCTTTTCTGTGCTCACATCATTATCAGTTTTATTCAACCCCCAAATGACATTCAATCTTAGTACAACATCCTTTTACAGTTATAACAGCTTTTAAACGTGAAGCATAGCTTGACACAAGTGTCTTGCAGCGATCTACGGGTATCTTCGCCCGTTCGTCATGGGCAAAAGCCTCCAGTTCAGTCACATTCTTAGCCTTGCGCACTGCAACTGCTTTCTTTAAGTCCCACCAGAGGTTCTCAATCGGATTTAAGTCAGGTGACTGCGATGGCCACTCCAAAATGTTCCAGCCTTTAATCTGCAACCATGCTCTAGTGGACTTGGAGGTATGCTTGGGATCATTGTCCTGTTGAAAGGTCCAACGTCTCCCAAGCCTCAGGTTTGTAACGGACTGCATCACATTGTCATCCAATATCTCCTGGTACTGAAGAGAATTCATGGTACCTTGCACACGCTGAAGCTTCCCTGTACCTGCAGAAGCAAATCAGCCCCAAAGCATGATTGACCCCCCGCCATGCTTCACAGTAGGCAAGGTGTTCTTTTCTTCATAGGCCTTGTTCTTCATCCTCCAAACATAGCGTTGATCCATGGGCCCAAACAGTTCTAATTTTGTTTCATCAGTCCACAGAACACTATCCCAAAACTTCTGTGGTTTGTCCACATGACTTTTGGCATACTGCAGTCGACTCTTCTTATTCTTTGGAGACGGCAAGGGGGTGCGCCTGGGAGTTCTGGCATGGAGGCCTTCATTACGCAGTGTGCGCCGTATTGTCTGAGCTGAAACTTCAGTACCCACATCTGACAAATCTTTTCTCAGTTCCTCAGCAGTCACACGGGGACTTTTCTCCACTCTACGCTTCAGGTAGCGCACAGCAGTCGAAGTCAGCATCTTCTTTCTGCCACGACCAGGTAGCGTTTCAACAGTGCCCTTTGCCTTGAATTTGCGAATGATGCTTCCTATGGTCTCTCTTGGTATGTTTAACATCTTTGCAATCTTCTTATAGCCATTGCCCTTCCTGTGAAGAGTAATCACCTCTTCTCTTGTCTTCCTGGACCATTCTCTTGACTTCACCATGTTTGTAACCACACCAGTAAATGTCTAGAAGGAGCTGAGTATCACAGTCATTTTAAAGCTGCCTAATATGCTTTATTGCTGCTCCGTGACATCCACAGGTGTTTTCAATACCTGATTGAAAACACTTGAATGAACCTCTGTTCTTCAGAGTGGTAGTCTTTAAGGGGTTGAATAATTGTGTCAATGAAGAATTCACAAAAGAAACATTTACTACTGTATTACAAAACCAATTGATGTCATTTTAGTTGCATATGGTTCTTTAAAAAGTCCTTGTAGGATTTCATTCTGAATACAATTACAAATGTACACTAAATTCCCTAAAACCCTTTACAGCATTGGGGGTTGAATAATTTTGAACACAACTGTATATATATATATATACAGTATATATCATAGTACAGATCTGCCAACACGCCAGGATTTTCCAAAAGTATGAAAGTTTATTCCTCCATAAGGTCGCCGACATTTCGGTGCTCTCTCGTTCCCGCACTTTGGGGAATCAAAGTTCCCCACCCTGCAGAGAATTCAGCATTCACCGCAGGGTCCCTGGAATGCATGGAAAACCCACCGCAATCCCACTAAATCTCACCGGAACCGCTGCAAAAAACACGCCGAACACGTCGGAAAAAGCCGAACGGGGTGAATACCCCCCCAAAAAAACAATATGATTGAAAGTGTCAAAATGGAAACGCTTTTGCAAAAAGACTACAGAACGAAAATGTCTGGAATTTACATATAAGATCCAATGAATGATAATAAAAAGGGCTGTTACAGAAAAAACGCTTTTAAAAAATAAACAAAAAAAGATTTTCTTTTGCCGAAAAATGCCTAAAAGTTTTATAGGACCTTTTAAATTATTTCCACACATTTTCATGCATTTTTATTGTTTTAAACACCTTTTAAAAAATAGCAGAGTTCCGGTTTGTTTTTTTCAGCCGCAGCAGCATTCGGCGCACTTCACCGTGCATCCACCACAGGGTCGGCGAACTGGAATCGCCGAATCGCACAGAAGTGCGCCGAACGAAAAAGAGCACCGAAAATTCCCTGAAATTAGCCATTACGGCTCTATGGGACAATTTCACTGCCGCCGAACTGCACTGTATTTCGTTGTCAATTACCCAGTATTTCTGAATAGACGAACTGCAACAAAATTGCATCGTACGGTGAAATTCATCAGTCGGTGCAATTTGATGGCAAGTTCGCCGTTTATTAAATAACCCCCTTTAGAATATATTGATCTCTCCCTTTGTATAGGTGAATGGATTTTACATACTCAGGGTTATTCAAAGAGAATCGAAAAGTCACCGCATGTTCGGTTACTTTTCGTTCTCTTCAATTCGGGCCGATTCGGCAATCCCATTTCGGCGACCCTGCGGGGTATTCAGCAAGCACCACAGTGCCATCGAAGCGCAGTGAAAAGCTGCCGCAAACCCGACGAAAAGTCACCGCAAAAACCCAGCGAATGCACGCCGAAACCCGCAAAACATCTGGATTAATCCGCCGAAGACGCCGGAAAAACCCGAGCAGGAGCCGATCACATGCAGCGAAGCTGCCGGAAAAAGCCGACACCACAGACGAGTGAAGTGAATAAATTAGAAAAACCGTTTGCATGAATGTTTTGAAAAGTGAAACACTGTTTGCAAAGAAACTACTGAGCGAAAATGTCTGAAATTTACATATGAGGTCCAGGGAATGATAATAAAAAGGGCTGTTACAGAAAAAATAAGTAAACTTTAACCACTTCGATGCGGAGGACGCGCTCAGCGCGTCCTCCGCATGGCTCCTGCTGTGCTGAGGACGCGCCGAGCGCGTCCTCCCTTTGGGGTCAGCGTTCGGCTGGGTTCCGGCCGATCGCTGGCCCCCCCGGTGCGGGCTGACATCCTCGATGTCAGCCCAGCATCTGGAACCGCCGCCGGTGAAATTAGGTGTCATTGCGGCAGCGCGATGACACCTAATTCAGGCGCCCCCCCCCGCATGTGCGGAGGAGGCGCCTGAAAGGGAGGGGGGGGGAGGTCCTTCGGACCTCTCTCCCTCCCGATCGGCGGCGTTGCGGGGGTTAACTCAGGCACCATTTGGAAGGGCACAGCCTGCCCTTCCAAATGGTACCTGGCATTAACCCCTGGGGAGCTGGATCATGAATCGGCGCTGAAAAGCGCCGGTTCGTGATCCTTTCCCGGAGCTGGCCGACATCTTGGATGTCGGCCAAGCCTCCGGGAACTCCCCCTGAGGACTGGCGTCATCGTGCATAGCACGATGACGCCAGTCAAGCAGGGTTATCCAAAGAGATCCGAATTGCTTGAGAAAGGTAACCGAATGCTGAAAATCAGCGTATGGTTACCTTTCCTGGCCATTCGGCTATCCAGAGAGCAGGCAATTCGCCAAATCCTGGCGAATTGCCTGAACATACGGTGCCTGTTCGGTGCCTGTTCGAGGGCAGTGAAATCCCCATGAAAATACACTGCTTCGGCTATTCAGAGAACACAAACCAGCAGTGAAAGGTTCCCCTAATGCCCTGCCATTCGATGGTTTCATTCGGCAAATTTATTCAGGAGAATCCCATAGACTTCAATGTTAAAAATATTCCCGTTTTAATTCAATATCTAATAAACCGTTCATTATAAAATTCTGCAGCAAAAAGTCTCTGTATCTATAGATTTTTTAGGATACTTTAAGCATTTTTCAGATTTTTTTTTTTTTTTTTTTTTTTAAAAGTCCGATTTTTTTTTTTTTTTTTTTCAGTTAACTTATTTTTTTTGTAACAGCCCTCTTTATTATCATTCCCTGGACCTCCTGTGAAAATTTCAGACATTTTCGCTCAGTAGTTTCTTTGCAAACAGCGTTTCTTTTTCCCAGATTCATACAAATGGTTTTGCTAATTTATTCACTGCCTCCTCTACGTCACAGCTGCTTCGGCTCTGTGTGATTCGGCTCCTGTTCGGCTTTTTCAAAGGTTAATCCAGATGTTTTTGCTTGTTTTCAGCATGCATTCGGTTAGTTTTCGTCAGGTTTGCGGCAGCTTTTCCCTGCAATTCGGGGACCCTGTGCTCTTTGCTGAATACACCGCAGGGTCACCGAAATGCAATCGGCAAAAGGAACCGAATTGAAGAGAACGAAAAGTCACCGAACGTGCGGTGACTTTTCGAATCTCTTTGGATAACCCTGCTAGAGTTAACCCCTAACTGCCACCAACGGTGGAGATAGGGAGTTCAATGGAACTCCCTATCTCCCGATCCGTGGCAGCTAGGGGTTAACGTTTGGTATTGTTGGATCGGCCAGAGCATGGCCGTTCCAACGATACCAAACTCGAATGTGAAAAAAGTTTGTAAAAATAAATAAATAAAATAAAAATAAAAAAATATTTAAAAAATAAATAAACACTTTTTTTTTCTTTTTTTTGGTTTGTTAATGCAGCAATATTGTTCCCATTTCAATTATAATGTGAACAATGATGCTGCACTAACGATTTTTGTATGCGGTGCGTTTGTTAAAAATCGTGTAATTTTCCCCAAAAAAAAATGTAACGAGACCCCATCTCTAATTTTTTTAACAAGCGCACCCCATACAAAATATAACCGCAATTGCTCGCATGTTAAAATGTGGAAAAAAAACACTTTACACGCTGTAAATTATTGAAAATTCATATTTTATTGCATTTTTTGTTATAATATACAGACAGGTCATGACGTATACATATAATAATGACATATTATGAATCTGCCGAGTCTGACGGAAAGAACGATATATAATATGTCTGGGTCATATACTAAAATAAACCTTCAAAACGCGTTTAAACATGATGAGCAAAACCGGTAAAAATGACCTCAGCACAGAGGCGGGAAAAGCCTCAGCAGCGAAAGGGTTAAAAAAAAAAAAAAATCGGACTTTTTTTTAAAAAATCCAGAAAAATGCTTAAAATATCCTAAAAAATCTATAAATAAAGAGACTCTTTACTGCAGAATTTTATAATGAACGGTTTATTAGATATTGAATTAAAACGGGAATATTTTTAACATTGAAGACTATGGGATTCTCCTGAATAAACCTGCCGAATTAAACCACCGAATGGCAGGGCATTTCGGGAACCTTTCACTGCTGGTTTGTGTTCTCTGAATAGCCGAAGCAGTGCTTTTTCATGGGGATATCACTGCCCTCGAACAGGCACCGTATGTGCAGGCAATTCGCCAGGATTTGGCGTATTGCCTGCTCTCTGAATAGCCGAATGGCGAGGAAAGGTAACCGAACGCTGATTTTCACTGTTCGGTTACCTTTCTCCAGCCATTCGGATCTCTTTGAATAACCCTGTGCTAAATCCAACTTAAAAGAAGTTAAAAACCATATCACAATAAATGAAATGTATAGATATAAACTCTCTGTAGTGGTGCTTTGATGCTTTTTGTGTCTGATATTTTTTCCATTATGTAATTACTTTTTAATTTGAAGTTATATCACGGCTTAGAACGTGTTTTTCTTTTTTTTTTCCCTCCTGTATTTTGCCATGTTTTTTATTTTATATTGTTTTAGTATGTTTTCGTCCTCCGTGATGAATGAGTTTAGCCTTTAGAAATGAGCCACACGGACCGTTCGGCGGTCTGAAGCCCGATTCCATCCCTTCTAGGGAAAAGATATTTAATTTAAGACCTGGATTATAATACATTGTTATAAACAATATAAAAAGGTTTATCTAAACCAACTTGAAACCTGTGACTCATTCAAACAATAACGATTTATTAAAGCGTGTGGGTTGGTTGGGGGGTGCACACCGTTCATTTGATAGATGTTACATCACGGCTTAGGCATTTTAGTTTTAGGTCTTTGTCAAGAGAACCTGACCCTCTTCCGAGTCGGAAAGATAAATATTTAAAGTGGTGGATTTATAAAATAAATTAGGAGAATCTGACCTGTTTGGAATTGAATTAGAGTTCTTGGATTGCCTATTTTATGTGTTTTTTTTTCTCCTGAATTCTCAGTGCCGAATTAACATAGGGGCAGATGGAGCAGCAGCTCCAGGCCCATGCCCCAGAATCGGCCCAGAGAAAGGATAACTAACAGGGTTATTCAAAGAGATCCGAATGGCTGCCGAAAGGTAACCGAACGCTGAAATTCAGCGTTCGGTTACCTTTCCTGGCCATTTGGCTATTCAGAGAGCAGGCAATTCGCCAAATGTTGGCGAATTGCCTGCACATACGGTGCCTGTTCGGTGCCTGTTCGAGGGCAGAGAAATCCCCATAGAGAAGCAATGCTTCGTCTATTCAGAGAACACAAACCAGCAGTGAAAAGCTGCCGAAATGCCCTGCCATTCGGTGGTTTAATTCGACAGGTTTATTCATGTGAATCGCATAGGCTTCAATGTTAAAAATATTCCCGTTTTAATTCAATATCTAATAAACCGTTTATGATAATATTCTGCAGTAAAAAGTCTCTTTATTTATAGATTTTTTAGGATCTTTTAAGCATTTTTCGGGCAAAATGTTTTTGCCGATTTAAAAAAAAAAACAAAAACTTTTAATTGTTGTTACTTTTTTCTGTAACAGCCCTCTTTATTATCATTCCCTGGACCTCCTATGTAAATTTCAGACATGTTCGCTCAGTAGATTCTTTGCAAACAGCGTTACACTTTTCAAAATCATTCAAGCAAACTGTCTATTTTCTTTTCTCACTCATTCGTCTGCGGTGTCGGCTTTTTCCGGCGGCTGCTCTGCGCTGTGATCGGCTCCTGCTCGGTTTTCTCCGGGGTCTTCAGCGGGTTAATCCAGATGTTTTTGCGGGTTTCGGCGTGCGTTCGCCCTCGTTTTGCGGTGCGTTTTCGGCGGGTTTGTGGCGACTTTTCCCTGCATTTCGGCGGCCCTGTGGTGCTTGCTGAATACACCGCAGGGTTGCCGAAGTGGGATCGCCAAATCGTACCGAATTGAAGAGAACGAAAGGTCACAGAAGGTGCTACTTGGTCAGCAGCTACAGGGTCATGTGAGGTATCACTGGAAAGGCCAGAGCATGACCTTTCCAATGATACCAAACATGACCAGGTTTTATGTAACTGTAAAAAAATAATAAAATATTTCTTTAGATTTTTCTTTCTAACACAGCAATATTTTTCACTTTTCAATCATAAAGTGAACAATGATGCTGCACTAACTCACCATCACATTTAGCATGTCAACAACAAGTGTGGAGGTGATGGCATAATCCATTGTTACGAATTGTTACATCAAAACTTAAACCGCCGCACTGCAGCGAAGAGCACTGGGGGGACTTTGGACCCTTGAGTCACTAATCTTTACACCTCACAAGGTCAAGGGAGGTGTCATTGACAGGTCAGAGTCTGGCTTTTGCATTGATACTAAACATGACCATGTAAAATCTAAAAGAAAACAAAAAAAACTTTATCTATGTTTAGTTCCAAAGTGATGGCATTATCCATTTGTCACTTATAAAATGAGCAATACCACTGCCATTACTCCCCTTCTCATTTCCCACGCTGGGAGCAAAAAATTCTCTCTTGACAGTTTATTATACATAATAGTCATATTATTCATAAAACATCATCCTCCAAAACACAAGTGACAAAATGTCATTTTTTTTAAATTTTTTGGTTAAAATTGTATATTGTCTCAGAAAAATGCAGTAACAGGTTCCCATTTCACTTTTATTTTAACAAGAATTCCCTATAGAATATAAAACCACAATGGTTTGGAAGATAAAAAGGGAAAAAATTATTTTACACGCTGCAAATGATTGAAATCTTAATGAAAAATAAATCACACCGTATCTGCCTGGTTAGATATACCCGTATCTGCCTGGTTAGATATACCCGTATCTGCCTGGTTAGATATACCCGTATCTGCCTGGTTACATATACCCGTATCTGCCTGGTTAGATATACCCGTATCTGCCTGGTTACATATACCCGTATCTGCCTGGTTAGATATACCCGTATCTGCCTGGTTAGATATACCCGTATCTGCCTGGTTACATATACCCGTATCTGCCTGGTTAGATATACCCGTATCTGCCTGGTTACATATACCCGTATCTGCCTGGTTACATATACCCGTATCTGCCTGGTTACATATACCCGTATCTGCCTGGTTACATATACCCGTATCTGCCTGGTTACATATACCCGTATCTGCCTGGTTACATATACCCGTATCTGCCTGGTTACATATACCCGTATCTGCCTGGTTAGATATACCCGTATTTGCCTGGTTACATATACCCGTATCTGCCTGGTTAGATATACCCGTATCTGCCTGGTTAGATATACCCGTATCGGCCTGGTTAGATATACCCGTATCGGCCTGGTTAGATATACCCGTATCTGCCTGGTTACATATACCCGTATCTGCACTATTAAATAACCTAAATATGTTTTCATGTCACTAAATTCCAAAAACAGCCCACCAAAATATTCAGCTCCAGGCCCCTAGAGATCAATCCGGCCCTGTGTATTCTACAACGTTTTTGTTTATAATTTTATTAATTTTACTAGTATTTTTTTATCGTCATTATTTTCTTGGTGCCAAAGCTTTCCACAGATCTGTAGAATATAAATAGAGGGGGTGAGCCAGCAAAAATCATATATTTTGGCTAACAGAACCATGAAAGTACAGATGAGCTTACATTCTAGTTTCCCACCTCGCTCTCTCCCCCCCAACTAGAATCCGGACTTTCAGTTTTTTACTAATAATCTTCAAATATAATATGAATTACGTAACTGACTTTCTTTTTTTTTCTCTTCCCCTTCACCATCCAGGTTTCAGATATCATGTGTATGGTGACCGTGAAGAAACACTGACACGTTGTGGTCACAAGTGTAACGTTGTCGGAAGAGTCATCTCTCTACTTTCCAGTGGGCGTAAAGAACTCCGCGGCCAAATGTTTGTCTGATCGACCTTTTATTTACACCTTCTGGTTACAACCAAGACATTTCTCTTTTGGGTTTTTTGGGGGGGTTTTCTCGACTCTACAGATTTTGGTTTTTAGAAAGACACCTAGAATACACGTTGCACTTTTTCTATTAGCTCTTGAATAATTGTGTCCGTTTTGGCTTTCATCAAAATGATCCCGTCTTACAGCTAAGTCACTTTCTTGAATTTTTGAAGTTGGAAACAAAAGCGGGGAGGAGGAGAACCATGGAATTTGTGCCGCATCAGCATCGGCTGAGTCGACTGTACAGGGAATACCAAAACAATGAAATTATCTCCCTCCATTACAATTATACGGGGAAACTAAGCACAAGCAGATACAAAGGAGGATTAAAAGCGGAGGCTGTGTTTTTCTTGGTGGTCTGCATCTTTATTGTGTTGGAGAACCTCATTGTCCTCTTGGCAATCTGGCGCAACAAAAAATTTCACTCACCTATGTTCTACCTCCTTGGAAACCTCACCTTATCTGACCTTTTGGCCGGCATTGCCTACATGGTGAACATTGTGATGTCCGGTGCCAACACATTGCGCCTTACTCCAGCTATGTGGTTTGTCAGAGAAGGAGGGGTATTTGTCACATTGACTGCATCCATTTTCAGTCTGTTTGCAATAGCCATCGAACGGCACATCACCATGGTCCGTATGAAGCTTTATAGTGGAGACAAGAAGGGTCGAATGGCCTTGCTCATTGGGGCAAGTTGGTTGGTGTCTATACTGCTTGGCGTGTTACCCATTCTGGGATGGAATTGCATCCAAAACCTACCTTTGTGCTCCACCATCCTACCGCTGTACTCCAAGGATTACATCCTGTTTTGCATCAGCATCTTTTTAGCCATCCTTATCTCCATTGTGGTCCTATATCTGCGCATCTACAGGATTGTGAAACATAACAGCCAGCGTCTGGGTACTCTTCGAAAGGGAGCATTGAGGAAGTCCCAAAAGTATATGGCGCTTCTCAAGACCGTTACTATTGTTGTAGGCACGTTCATCGTTTGTTGGCTTCCACTCTTCATTTTACTTCTCGTCGATGTCTCATGCGAGGTCAACTCTTGCCCAATTCTACTGAAAGCCGATTATTTCCTTGGCTTGGCCATGATAAACTCCCTCCTCAACCCTATCATCTACACATTGACCAGCAGAGACATAAGGAGGGCCATCATTAAACTGGTCTGCTTCATGTGTTTGGCAACCGAAGATGGCGAGACAAGATGGAGATTCGGCATTTTCCCTATTCTGGAAGGGAGCACCAGCCGCTCTGAAAAATCTTCCCATAAACAGGAAGGACTGGAGACTACTGTATCTTCAGGGAATGGGACTCCTACTCCAGTGAAACCTCTGGTGCCCAAAAAAGTGGACTATTGAATGCAGTGTCTACAGTTGCCTTTCCAGTGCCTGTTCGGAAATGTACTTTATTAAAACGAAGAAGTGAAATAGGCTATAATTCTACTTTTGATGCCTTTCCCAGGCAGATGAAGGTTTCTCCACTGCTTTAAAGATACTGAAAAGCACTTCTAAAGACAGGTCAACAATCAAAACCATTCATAAAGAAAGTACTCTATGTCCAACAAAGGCTTAGAAACATGTGGCTCTCCATCTACTGAGACAGTAGATGTCTGCTAAAAGGTTTCTCTTAAAGAGGGTGCTCCTCATGCCCAGGTCAACATTCTCCATTAATCATCAATGTTCCTTTTGCACGTTGCTTCCCAAGCCCAATGGGGCAATAGTGGCTAATGGTGGTACTCTAGATGTTTGTAAAGTAGTTCCATTTCTGTAGCGCTCAGAGTTCTCTTCATTAAGGATCGTGGTAAAGTCTTGAGTGAGGATGAAGGTCTGAAGGAGCTTTGTGGAGCCCTACAAAAGTGAAAATATAAAGTAAAGAACAAGAAATATCTAGATAGGTTGGAAAAATGCAACAGGTAGTTTGAGGGACTTGTGGAAGAAGCTTTCTGAAGGTCATTGTCCATAGATTATGTGAACAACTGCAAGATTGTATACCTCAGAGTATTCAATTCACTGGAGCACTGTCATTTTTACCGAAATGTATACAACGCTGTGATGGTCTAAATCGGGCTTCGGCAAATTTGGCCCATCAGATGTTTCCTGTTTCAGTCAGGGTCTGGCTAACCCATCCAGATCTTGAACTATGAAATGTTATATAAATGAAATGTACTTGTGAAAGTTCCATTTCCCCAAAAAATATACAAAGTTTATCATTTTAAATTATTATTATCATCATTTAAATAGCGCCAACAGTTTCCACAGAGCTTTACAATGAAAATTAAAATAACAAATTTACAAACCTAGGAACCAATGACGAGAGGTGTAGAGGGCCCTGTTCACAGGAGCTTACAATCTAGAGGAATTGGGGCAAGGAAAGCAAGAGGCATTACTATTTTTACTATTAATGACACAAATCACACATAATAGTATTATTTTTATATGGCAGACCCTCGTTTACAATGTAAATTATCTATTGTTGGCTATTTTACCTGCTTCTTGCCTAAATACATCAACTACAATAAATGAGAGTTCCGAGGTTCCTCATGGGCGGTCCTAATAGAGTAGTGCAGGGTGCATTATACTGCCGTCATTTGTCCTCAGAGATATAGAGTGCTCCCCTACAGAGCTGTCTCTAGGTGTTCGGCAAGGATCTCAAACTCCAGCCCCCGAGATGTTGATGCCTACAATTCCCAGAATTCTTTGAATGCCATAGACCAGTGGTTCCCAACCGCGGTCCTTAAGTACCCCTAACAGGCCACGTTTTAAACCTTTCACTGCTGAGGACGTGTGGGGAACGTCCTTATTGACTCCTAAGGAAAGATATCGGGGTTCAAAAGAACCCACTATCTCCCCACTGTTGGCAGCTAGCAGGGTCATGTGTGGTATCAGTAGAAAGGCCAGAGTATGGCCTTTCCAATGATATCAAACATGACCATGTTTAAAGTAAACTATTGTTTTTAATAAAAATAATAATACAAAAAAGAAAAACTTCTTTTTTTAAGATGTGAAATGGCTCAGCATTGAAGGGGTTAAGGATCCCCTTGGGGAAATGCAGACTGAATCCTGCAATCACTGAGCAGCAAATCCTATCACCTGTGCTGAGCTTCAGATAACTGCAAACCTGGCCTGTTAGGGGAACCTGAGGACCAGGGTTGGGAACCATTGCCATAGACGGTCAGAGGATCATGGGAATTGCAGTTCAGCAATATCAGGGGAGCCAGAGTTGGCGATCCTTATGTTAAAGTAACAAATGTGTATACTTACATTGGCCAACTATAAAATAATATCCCTGCTACACTTATTACAAGGCGCAAAGCACACGGGGCTGCGATACGAATTATATTGCAACAGAAAAAGATTGTAAGTAAATGTGTATATAGAAATATATTGTAAATAAAATATATATATGTGTGTGTCTATATTAATACTTACCTATTAGGGATAGATATGCCCTATTTTACAAGAACTCGATGCTCTATTGATGTTTGGATTGTTAATAAATACTTCAATTCTGAATGTTGAGATTTTTGTTGTTTTTTTTTGTTGTTTTTCATTTTCCTGTCGCGCCCCTACATGTTTTTGACGTGTAAGTTACTTAGAAAAGGGGATGGGGTGGATTTTTTTATTTAGGTTTGAGGCTAGGGTCAGACGAACGCATTTTTCACGCCTGCCGTCAAAAAGTGCGTTGATGCGGCCGAACGCATTTTGTTCACGGAAGACGCGATAGCGGTCATACGATGCGCAATTTCGGCCGTGATTTTTACAGATCCAAACCAGGAAACTTTGGGCGTCTGGACGTTATGTTGGCCGGACATGAGCAGCGTCTGACGTCTCCTAATCACGCACACACGCCGGTATGGGGACGCAGCGCACTCTGTACGTCAGTACTAGCGGTTCGACGTTCTTGCAAAAATGTGTTTGTTTGCCGCTTGCGTTGCGCAGCCGAACTTTCGTGCCGCCGTACTTCGTGTGTGAGCCTGCGTTGGACGTCATTTGCTGCTACCACGGCCGTAATAAAGTACGGCTAAACGCACGTTCACACTGCTTTCGTCTGACCCCAGCCTTAGACATTTTAATTCATTTTATTTTTTTTAATAACATAAAATTATGATTTTAAATTTAAAAATTATATATATATATATACTTACATTTCAAATGTTTCTATTAATGCATAAAATTAAAATTATAATTAAGTACATGGCTGGTGAATTCTTCAGACAGTCAGGTCTATTCAAATAAAGGTGAAACTCACGAGAATGACTGGAGAAGTGGAAATTTTAGGTCAAAATAGCCAAACCAGAAAATTCTCCCATTTATCTCACTTTCCAAATCGGCTATTTGGTCTAGATTGTTCTCTTTTCCTGCCAGTTCTCCTGATTTTCATCTTTCTCTGAATAACCCTGTGTGTGAGGTTGACGGGTTAACCCTTTAGTAAGCCTGGGTACAAAGGATGGCAAGTAATAGAAGGCATAGACTTACAAACAACATCATTGCAGCATGTGCCAGGCTCTTGATAAAATACTGAGAGACTAATATGAGGAGGCTCAGCCACAAAGTAACATCTTAACGATAAAAATCAACCACTGACTTTTGTCCTTTAAATAGTGCACTCTATTAAAAATCCCCTTTTTTTTCGTCCTTTCTCAGGACACTTGCCTGAGAAAGGATGACGCAGAGCATGATGACATCATTGGTCACCAATTTGGTTACCAACAGCCGGGAAATTAAAAATCCCAGCTGTTTGGTGACCATGTGTGGGCAGAGGAAACTCCTTCTGTTCATACAGGCAAATGGCACCGTGGGGGCGCATGCGACACAGCCTGACGACATTAAAAAGCTAAAGTGTGTAGGGTGGACCTTTTAATTTTGCTGGTTTTTGTTCATCTTGAAATGTCAAGTCGTCATACACACTATATTGCCAAAAGTATTGGCTCACCCATCCAAATAATCAGAATCAGGTGTTCCAATCACTTCCATGGCCACAGGAATATAAAATCAAGCACCTAGGCATGCAGACTGTTTTTACAAACATTTGTGAAAGAATGGGTCGCTCTCAGGAGCTCAGTGAATTCCAGCGTGGAACTGTGATAGGATGCCACCTGTGCAACAAATCCAGTCGTGACATTTCCTTGCTCCTAAATATTCCACAGTCAACTGTCAGCTGTATTGTAAGAATGTGGAAGTGTTTGGGAACGACAGCAACTCAGCCACGAAGTGGTAGGCCACGTAAACTGACGGAGAGGGGTCAGCAGATGCCGAGGCACATAGTGCGACGAGGTTGCCAACTTTCTGCAGAGTCAATCGCTACAGACCTCCAAACGTCATGTGGCCTTCAGATTAGCTCAAGAACAGCGCGCAGAGAGCTTCATGGAATGGGTTTCCATGGCCGAGCAGCTGCATCCAAGCCATACATCACCAAGTGAAATGCAAAGCGTCAGATGCAGTGGTGTAAAGCACGCCGCCACTGGACTCTAGAGCAGTGGAGACGCATTCTCTGGAGTGATGAATCGCGCTTCTCCATCTGGCAATCTGATGGACGAGTCTGGGTTTGGCGGTTACCAGGAGAACGGTACTTGTCTGACTGCATTGTGCCAAGTGTAAAATTGGAGGGGGGATTACGGTGTGGGGTTGTTTTTCAGGAGCTGGGCTTGACCCCTTAGTTCCAGTGAAAGGAACTCTGAATGCTTCAGCATACCAAGACATTTTGGACAATTCCATGCTCCCAACTTTGTGGGAATAGTTTGGAGCTGGCCCCTTCCTCTTCCAACATGACTGTGCGCCAGTGCACAAAGCAAGGTCCATAAAGACATGGATGACAGAGTCTGGTGTGGATGAACTTGACTGGCCTGCACAGAGTCCTGACCTCAACCCGATAGAACACCTTTGGGATGAATTAGAGCGGAGACTGAGAGCCAGGCCTTCTCGTCCAACATCAGTGTGTGACTTCACAAATGCGCTTCTGGAAGAATGGTCAAACATTCCCATAACCACACTCCTAAACCTTGTGGACAGCCTTCCCAGATGAGTTGAAGCTGTTATAGCTGCAAAGGGTGGACCGACGTCATATTGAACCCTATGGGTTAGGAAAGGGATGTCACTTAAATTCATATGCGAGTCAAGGCAGGTGAGCCAATACTTTTGGCAATATAGTGTATTTGGTGTCATATGCATGAATGGAGTATAAGCTTTAGAGAGTGTTTTTACACTATATTTCTAAACAAAAAAAGAAATTCATACAATTTCAATAAATCTGACGCCATCTGAGGTCAAGAAGGAATTTTACCCCAGTGCTTTGTATGTCGGTGAGCGCTTCAGACTGAATTTTTTGCCTTCTGTAGGATCAGCAGCAGTAGGTGTTGTGTGAAAGGTGGAACGCGTTTGATGCCCGCTTATTTTCAGCCTTTGTAACAACAAACAACTGTTGTGTATTCCATGTTCAGAGTTTCACTTTTGTGTGTGTACTAAATTGATTTTAATCTATGTCTATGCTCTTTTTTCATAAGTTTTTATAGAAAACAATGAGTCCCTGCTCACCGTTTCATGAAGAAAAAAAAATTGTTTGCTCTGTAGATAATTCATGTTATTTATTTATTTACAAAGTATTTTACCAGGAAGGATACATTGAGATTTCTTCTCGTTTTCAAGTATGTCCTGGGTTCAAGAACATTGAATTGTTACAGTCGTTAAAGAAATACAAAGTAATAAAATGCAAGATATTAAAAAACAAAACACAAATATATATATATATTAACACAGAAAATAAATATGTAGGAAATATAGTCAATATGTTACATGTTTTTCTAGATTGTGAGTTCCTACGGGAATAGGGCCCTCATCTCCTCCTGTACCGTTTGTCAAATGTTGTTCAATGTATTGTAACCCTGTCTATACTGTGCTTATTGTACAGCGCTGCGGAATATGCCAGCTCTTTATAAATAATAATAATACAGGTGCATTCTGTATAAAGTCACTGTGTTACATGTTTACAGGTGCATTCTGTATATAGTCAGTGTGTTACATGTTTACAGGTGCATTCTGTATATAGTCACTATGTTACATGTTTACAGGTGCATTCTGTATATAGTCACTATGATACATGTTTACAGGTGCATGCTGTATATAGTCAGTGTGTTACATGTTTACAGGTGCATTCTGTATATAGTCACTATGTTACACGTTTACAGGTGCATTCTGTATATAGTCACTGTTACATGTTTACAAGTGCATTCTGTATATAGTCACTGTGTTACATGTTTACAGGTGCATTCTGTATATAGTCAGTGTGTTACATGTTTACAGGTGCATTCTGTATATAGTCACTATGTTACATGTTTACAGGCGCATTCTGTATATAGTCACTGTGTTACATGTTTACAGGTGCATTCTGTATATAGTCACTGTTACATGTTTACAGGCGCATTCTGTATATAGTCACTGTTACAGGTTTACAGGCGCATTCTGTATATAGTCATTATGTTACATGTTTACAGGTGCATTCTGTATATAGTCACTGTGTTACATGTTTACAGGTGCATTCTGTATATAGTCACTGTGTTACATGTTTACAGGTGCATTCTGTATATAGTCAGTGTGTTACATGTTTACAGGTGCATTCTGTATATAGTCTCTATGTTACATGTTTACAGGTGCATTCTGTATATAGTCACTATGTTACATGTTTACAGGTGCATTCTGTATATAGTCACTATGTTACATGTTTACAGGTGCATTCTCTATATAGTCACTATGTTACATGTTTACAGGTGCATTCTGTATTGAGGTATGTTAATCGGGAGCTCTTGAGTGACTTTAGACTGGGGGAAGATTTGATGGTGTCTGGGAGGTTATTCCATAACTGCGGTGCTCTGTAGGAAAATGAGGACCGAGACACTTTCTTTTTGTATTGTGGTATTGCAGGTAAGGTGCTGGTCCTGGATCGGAGGTTATAGGATGAGGGAGCTGCTGGCGGAAGCAATTATGTTTCAGTGTAACAGTGCGTCCTCATTCCACAGGAAGAATTCGGCAAATGGGAAACAGAACCATTCGGCCTGGTTGGATTCCATTCAAAGGAACAGAGGAGAAAGAAACGTGATCTCCATCTTCTCATCTTGGTTTTAAATCAAATGGATAGAATGTACGGAAACACAGCTATACTCTATCCATTCCGGAATCTTAGGATTGTATCATTGTAAAGGAGGTTAAAGTTCAGAAAGTAAAGCAATAACCAGGAGTTTAAAATTTGTTCTTTCAATAGTTTGTTCACAAGAATTGTAATTATTAGACTTGTGTGATTTGGTTCGGACCAAATATAAATTCAGCCAAATAACAACTGAAATAAACTTCTGAAATCGATCAGAATAGAGTTGGATCCATTGGATGACTGGAAAAAATTGCACTCACTGTGCATTGCAAAAGCTCTGGCTCGAAACGTAAAATAGGCAGAAATGCTAACATTAACCTTAAAAGTGAACCTAGAAGAATAAAACGCAGAAACAGTAACCCTGATAGTAACCCTAACCCTAAAAGTAAAAGAAACAGAAATGCTAACCCTAACCTTAACCCCTTAAGGACCAATGATGTAATGTTTACGTCATAAATGCATTGACTTTGAAGACCCTTGGTCCTTAAGGGGTTAAAAGCAATCCTAGAAGAATAAAGAGCAGAGACCATAACCCTAACAGGAACCCTAATATGTTAACATCTGGTATGGGGTAGTATAGAGGGATAGTATAGCTGAAGTAAAGACGGGAATATAGGGTGAAGTATAGAGGGGTACAGGTAAGTGCACCACCAAATTTTCCAAACTGATCCAATATCGGAAACTGGACCCCTGTCCTCCCTAAATCTGACCCTATACGTATTCTCCTGCCTCCCTAAATCTATTCAAACCACAAATTCCTCAAATCTGACTCCAATCTTAACTTTCCTGAATAAAATCCCCACCCTTATTGCCCCAATTCTGACGCTAACCATCAAAATAAAATGTTATAACTATAACCCAGTCCTAACTTCTACAATTTCAATCCTAACCCCAATCTCTACAAATATAATCCCACCCCTTCCTAAATGTATTCCTGATTTTAAGATCTGCCAATCAAAATGCAACCATAATCCCTGTACCTAAGATGACCATAACCTCCACAGTCAGCTTCTAACTCCAACTATACAACTCCACAACTCCAACCTAGCCATAACCTCCACACATCGCGATCCCAGCCATAACTTCCACAACTCCAACCTAACTGTAACCTCTACAACTCCAACCCAGCCCTAACCTCCACAACTCCAACCTAACTGTAACCTCTACAACTCCAACCCAGCCCTAACCTCCACAACTCCAACCTAACTGTAACCTCTACAACTCCAACCCAGCCCTAACCTCCACAACTCTAACCTAACTGTAACCTCTACAACTCCAACCTAACTGTAACCTCTACAACTCCAACCCAGCCCTAACCTCCACAACTCCAACCTAACTGTAACCTCTACAACTCCAACCCAGCCTTAACCTCCACAACTCCAACCCAGCCCTAACCTCAACTCCAATCTAGCTGTAACCTTCACGTGTCTAACCCAGCCCTAACCTCCACTACTCCAACCTAGTCGTAACCTTCATATGTCTAACCCAGCCATAACCTCCACACATCATATTCCCAGCCGTAACCTCCACAACTCCAATCTAGCTGTAACCTTCACGTGTCTAACCCAGCCATAACCACCACACATCGAATTCCCAGCCATAACCTCCACAACTCCAACCCAGCCGTAACCTTCACGTGTCTAACCGTGTCTAACCCAGCCATAACTTCCACACATCGAGTTCCCAGCCATAACCTCCACAACTCCAACACAGCCGTAACCTCCACTACTCTAACCCAGCCCTCCACAACTCCAACCCAGCCCTCCACAACTCCAACCCACCCCTGTAACCTTTTCAAATCTAATTCTAATGTCTCTGAATGTAGTCCCAATCTAGCCTCAGTGGCTGTCCGGCTTACCCAAGGCTCCAGCGGCCAATCCAGCACCTGTTCTGCAGCCCTTGAAAGAGCGTTATAATGCCGCTCCTGACACAGTGCCGTCTGGAGCCATGGCCACGTCGAGTCTCATGGATGGGCTGGCACTTCCAATCTGATCTAACCAGACTCTCCTCTAGTCTCCAGTCCTTCAAGAAACCCATCTTTTCAGATCATCTTATCACATTCCTGACTAATCCCTCTCCTCACTTCTTGATCCCACATCATTATAGGTTTCATACCTTACTTTACTACCATGCCCTTCACCATTTCTGATACAAATGCTATGACTAGTGATCCTGACCACTAGGAAGATGGTAACTGGTAACTTTTCATGTCTTCCTCCACCCAACTCCAGTAGATTGTAAGATCCTCTTGCCTCTGGTTCCTATGTTTAGTTGTCATTTTGTCCCAGTTCCCCATTGGTTATTGTAAAGCACTGCGGGAACAGATGGCGCTATATAAAATGATAATAAATATGAAATATAATCTGGAGAAATTCAAACCAATAATGTTTGCAGAGCTAGACGATGGAGATATTAGAACGATGATTTACAGGTAAACCCAGAAACCAGTCCTTCTACTCAAGCAGACCATGTACAATCCGAAAAAGGTTATTATTCAACAACCCCCTCTTGTTCTCCTGACATTCATGGACTCAGGTTGCAGTTCAATACTGACGTCCTGTTTTTAGATTGATTACAGTTACAAGCATTTATAAGGTGCCAACAAGTTCCATAGCGCTGTACAATGTAAGAGACAGAATAACAAAAATATACACACACAGAACAGTAGGAGAGAGGACCCTGCTCGAGAGCTAGCAGCTTGCACTAGGATTTTTGTTTTCCAGAGCCACCCAGATCTTTTCCACATTGGACAACGCAACTCCGGCAAAGCGAAAGCTGTGGCATCTGCTCCAGTCTCTTGGCCACAAATTCCACAGGATGTGATGTGACTCTATTGTTATTATATACACAACACTGCTGCCCTCTAGTGGCAAAAGGGTAAACTGTCATTAAAATAGTATTTATATTACAGTATGCTGTAGAATGACAATAAAAATTCAACCAAAATACAGTCTGATCTAAAAAAATTTTTTTAAAAAAAGCACAAATAGTAACTTGAAGCAAATTTTTAACCCTAACTATGGATTAGACGCCTCATTTCTTCGCAGCATCTAGAGGTAACATCACTGCTCTATAACCGTGGAGACTGTGGAGATGCAGGTTCGAATCCCGGCAAGATCACCTCTCCAGTAAGTGTCCTTGGACAAGACACCTAACGGTACATACTCGCCAGCCAGGACATACTTGAAAATGAGAGAAATCTCAATGTATCCTTCCTGGTAAAATGCTTCATCAAAAAAAAAAAAAATGCTATGAGTATCAAAATTCGTTTGCTTCCTAATTGCAGCGTTTTTTCCAGAAGACGTGACTTTTCACCATTTCCTTTTGTGACGAGGCTTAAAAGCTACATCTTTTTCACAGTAAAATCCTACAAGCCGGAACCAAGTTGAGCAGCAGTGCTTGGGAATATAGTTCCATTACCATTTTTGCCAGAGTTCCCACATAGCCCATGCACTGTGAAGCTGTTATTATTTGGGTGCTGAAACTTAAGTCATGCTAATGTTAATAACTGTTATTATAATCGTTTTGATTCTTTAAATCCGAGCTCACATGCATGAATACAAATAGACTATCACCATTTTTTAATAAGGAAATTAATTAGTGTGCTTCACCCCCATCCCCCAACAGTTAACAGTAGTCAAAAAAAACCACTATTGTTGCTTCTTCTTTCATGATATGGTCCTGCAGGATCTCGGGCACCTGAGTGACTCGATTATCTGCTGAAAGCAACTAAGCACATAAAGCAGTTTGGTCATTTTTGAAATCTGCCCCAGCTGAGGCCACTTTACACATGCTCAGTTTGGCGGACTCATTTTTCAAATCCTGACTATCATAATGCTTCACCAATAATGCATAGTGTCGTTTCTACTTCGAGCCATGAATGGGATTGCTAGATCAGCCATGTTTTCCTGGATACCCACAATGTATTATTCATGCTGATGGGCAGTGCATGAAAGATGCAGCACTGCAGCATGTATAATACATATGCTGCAGGTAAGAAATAAAAATAAGGATCCCAGGTGATCCGCCTTGATTTTCTTGCGGCAGCATAGGAATTATACATGTTGCAGGGCAGCACATTTTCCTGTGCTCCCATTTGCATTAAATAGTAATAAGTGTCCAGGTAAAAATGGTCGATCTGGGAACTCTAGCCCTGAAAACTCTCTGCACGTAGTCATGCCTGGCCATACTGCAAGGTGAAGTAGGGAACACTAGGGGCATCATTTGACGGAGCAACACATGGGAATGAATTCTCATAAGTTTCCCAAAAACACAGAGAGGTGGCTGCAACAATTCAGGCAGCTGCCCAGCCAGGCCTAGTGTGTCACCCCTATTCTTTTAGATTGTAAGCTCTTAGCAGGGTCCTCTCACCTACTGTACTGTGTGTTGAGCCTGTATGTATATTTGTTGTTCTGCCTCCCATTGTACAGCGCTACGGAACTTGTTAGCGCCTTATAAAAACTTGTAACTGTGTATTCAAAATAATAAAAAAGTGATTTTTTTGGGGGGTTAACACTGATAAAAGGAAACGTAATGAGAGGAGGTGTTGAGAAATGTGAAAAAGAAGAATGTTGATTCCTTATAATTGGCATAAGAGGTGGTACAAGTCTGGAGTGAGGTATTGTAATGGGATACTGGGATGGGGACACGGTCAAGAGTGGAATGTTTATTCATTGGGCAGCATCTCAAGAAATGAAATTTACAGAGGGATAAGTTGTGGCATTCTGACTGGGGAGCTGGGATAAGGGGTGACACTGGGATGTCTGGAACAATATGGCAATGGCTGCTGAAACACCAGTTGCACGGGGTGCGCTACGAAATGATGCCTTAAGAGTTGCATAGTGCTCTAGAAGAATTCCTTCACACCTCGGCGGGATCCTATGGAAATGAATACATTCAAAAAAGTAAAAATAGAGCCATGGAACAATAGATGTCTTTAAAAAAAAATATATCAGGGTTATTCAGAGAGAGGGAAAAGCAGGAGAATGAAAAATTCTAGGTCAAAATAGCCAATTTGGAAAGTGAGATGAAAGGGAGAATTTTTCTGGTTTGGCTATTTTGACCTAGAATTTTTCATTCTTCAGTCATTCTCCTGCTTTTCACGCTCTCTGAATAACCCTGTACAGTGGCAAGAAAAAGTATGTGAACCCTTTGGGATTACGTGGAGTTTTGCATGAATTGGTCATAAAATGTGCTCTGATCTTCATCTAAGTCACAACAATTTGAAAAACACAGTCTGCTTAAAATAATACAACACAAACATTATATGTTTTCATGTGTTTATTGAACATAACATGTAAACATTCACAGTGCAGGGTGGAAAAAGTATGTGAACCCCTAGCCTAATGACTTCTCCAAGAGCTAATTGGAGCCAGGAGTGAGCCAACCTTGAGTCCAATCAGTGTGATATTATTGGATGTGTTGCTGAAAGCTGTCCTGCCCTTTAAAAACACACACCAGCTTTGAGTTTACTGGTTTCAAGAAGCACTGCCTGATGTGAACCATGCCTCGCAGAAAAGAGCTCTCAGAAGACCTACGATCAAGAATTGTTGACTTGCATGAAGCTGGAAAGGGTTACAAAAGTATCTCCAAAAGCCTTGATGTTCATGTGTCCACGGTAAGACAGACTGTCTTCAAATGGAGAAAGTTCAGCACTGTTGCTACTCTCCCTAGGCGTGGTCGTCCTGTAAAGATGACTGCAAGAGCACAGCGCAGAATGCTTAATGAGGTAAAGAAGAATCCTAGAGTGTCAGCTAAAGACTTACAGAAATCTCTGGCACATGCTAACATTTTTGTTGACACATCTACAATAAGGAAAACATTAAACAAGAATGGAGTACATGGGAGGACACCACGGAGGAAGCCATTGCTGTCCAAAAAGAATATTGCAGCAGGTTTGAAGTTTGCAAAAGAGCACCTGGATGTTCCACAGCACTACTGGCAAAATATTCTGTGGACAGATGAAACCAAAATTGAGTTGTTTGGGAAAAACACACAACACTATGTGTGGAGAAAAAAAGGCACAGCTCACCAACATCAAAACCTCATCCCCACTGTAAAACATGGCGGAGGGAGCATCATGGTTTGGGGCTGCTTTGCTGCCTCAGGGCCTGGACGGATTGTTGTCATTGATGGAAAAATGAATTCCAGAGTTTATCAAGACATTTTGCAGGAAAACGTAAGACCATCTGTCCGCCAACTGAAGCTTCGCAGAGGATGGGTGATGCAACAGGACAATGACCCAAAGCATACAAGTAAGGCTAGGGTCAGACGAGCGTGATTTCTACGGACTGTACGTCCTTGCACACGGACGTACGTCAGTACGGAAGACACAGTAGTGGTCATACAGTCCGTTTTTTTCACTGACGTTTATTTTTTGACGGATGTAGGAGGAAAAATAAATTAAAAAGCGAAACCATTTTGTCCGTGAAAAATGCTGGACGTATAAATGCAGTCCGTCTGACCACAATCCATCACTCACACACAAAGCTATCCGGACGTTGCGGACGCAGCGCACTTTGTGCGGCCGTTCTAGGGGATGTACGTTCCTGCCTGCCTTGTGTCCGTGGGCCGCGGCCGTTGTGTGTTCAGTGTGGTCGTACTTCATGTGTCGGGCTCCGATGGGCTTTCTGTCATGCTATCACGGACGTACTTTTAGGCGCAATCACGGACGTGAACACTACGCTCGTCTGACCCCAGCCTAATTCAACAAAAGAATGGCTTCAACAAAACAAAATACGCCTTCTGGAGTGGCCCAGTCAGAGTCCTGACCTCAACCCGATTGAAATGCTGTGGCATGACCTTAAGAGAGCGATTCACACCAGACATCCCAAGAATATTGCTACACTGAAACAGTTTTGTGAAGAGGAGTGGTCCAAAATGACTCCAGATCGTTGTGCAGGTCTGATCTGCAACTACAGGAAACGTTTGGTTGAGGTTATTGCTGCCAAAGGAGAGTCAACCAGTTATTAAGTCCAAAGGTTCACATACTTTTTCCACCCTGCACTGTGAATGTTTACATGTTCTGTTCAATAGAAACATGAAAACATATAATGTTTGTGTTGTATTATTTTAAGCAGACTGTGTTTTTCAAATTGTTGTGACTTAGATGAAGTTCAGAGCACATTTTATGACCAATTCATGCAAAACTCCACGTAATCCCAAAGGGTTCACATACTTTTTCTTGCCACTGTATGTGTCTTTAACAGCAGCCAAGATAGAAACATAGAAAAATGGCGCCAGATAAGAACTTTTCAGCCCATCTAGTCTGCCCAATTACATGGATACTTTACCTGGATTTAGCTTTTGTTTAGGATAGCCTTATGCCTATCCCATGCCTGCTTAAATTCAATTACTGTTTTGGCCTCTACCACTTCAACTGGAAGACTGTTCCATGTATCCACCACCCTCTCAGTAAGATCCTGACATTGTAACACTTGGCACAGACTCATTTGTCCTAAGGACATTGCAGCTGTCATAGATTGTGAAACGCTGCCCCCTAGCGGATATTTTTAGGACAGGCGCTACAAAAATGCTAATGTGAATTAAAGGGCCACTACCACAAAAAATGAAATGTCCTTATTGTGTTTTTTTATGTTGCTGATATCTTACATGTGCTTTGTTTTTCTCTTGTATGTTTAGTTAAGAAAATATTTTCCTCTATACAGTCAGGTCCAGAAATATTGGGACATGGACACAATTCTAACATCTTTGGCTCTATACACCACCACAATGGAGTTGGAATAAAACAAACACAATGTGCTTTAACTGCAGACTGTCAGCTTTAATTTGAGGGTATGTACATCCAACTCAGGTGAAAGGTGTAGGACTTGGGAGGCACATCTGCAAACTGCTGTGCCTCCCACTTGTTAAGGGACCAAAAGCAATGGGACAATTGGCTTCTCAGCTGTTCCATGGCCAGGTGTGTGATATTCCCTCATTACCCCAATTACAATTAGCAGATAAAAGGCCCAGAGTTCATTTCAAGTGTGCTATTTGCATTTGAAATCTGTTGCTGTCAACTTTCAAGATGAGATCCAAAGATCTGTCACTATCAGTGAAGCAAGTCATCATTAGGCTTAAGAAACAAAACAAACCCATCAGAGAGATAGCAAGAACATTAGGCGTGGCCAAAACAACTGTTTGGAACATTCTCAAAAAGAAGGAATGCACCGGTGAGCTCAGCAACACCAAAAGACCCAGGAGACCACGGAAAACAACTGTGGTGGATGACCGAAGAATTCTTTCCCTGGTGAAGAAAACACCCTTCACAACAGTTGGCCAGATCAAGAACACTCTCCAGGAGGTAGGTGTATGTGTGTCAAAGTCAACAATCAAGAGAAGACTTCACCAGAGTGAATACAGAGGGTTCACCACAAGATGTAAACCATTGGTGAGCCTCAAAAACAGGAAGGCCAGATTAGAGTTTGCCAAACAACACCTAACAAAGTCTTCACAGTTCTGGAACAAGATCCTATGGACAGATGAGACCAAGATCAACTTGTACCAGAGTGATGGGAAGAGAAGAATATGGAGAAGGAAAGGAACTGCTCATGATCCTAAGCATACCACCTCATCAGTGAAGCATGGTGGTGGAAGTGTCATGGCGTGGGCATGTATGGCTGCCAATGGAACTGGTTCTCTTGTATTTATTGATGATGTGACTGCTGACAAAAGCAGCTGGATGAATTCTGAAGTGTTTCGGGCAATATTATCTGCTCACATTCAGCCAAATGCTGCAGAACTCATTGGACGGCGCTTCACAGTGCAGATGGACAATGACCCAAAGCATACTGCAAAAGCAACCAAAGAGTTTTTGAAGGGACAGAAGTGAAATATAATGCAATGGCCAAGTCAATCACCTGACCTGAATCCCATTGAACATGCATTTCACTTGCTGAAGACAAAACTGAAGGGAAAATGCCCCAAGAACAAGCAGGAACTGAAGACAGTTGCAGTAGAGGCCTGGCAGAGCATCACCAGGAATGAAACCCAGCGTCTGGTGATGTCTATGCGTTCCAGACTTCAGGCCGTGATTGACTGCAAAGGATTTGCAACCAAGTATTAAGAAGGGAAAGTTTGATTTATGATTATTATTCTGTCCCATTACTTTTGGTCCCTTAACAAGTGGGAGGCACATCTGCAAACTGCTGTAAGTCCTACAACGTTCACCTGAGTTGGATGTACATACCCTCAAATTAAAGCTGACAGTCTGCAGATAAAGCACATTGTGTTTGTTTCATTCCAACTCCATTGTGGTGGTGTATAGAGCCAAAGATGTTAGAATTGTGTCCATGTCCCAATATTTCTGGACCTGACTGTATGTGTCACTGGGCGCATCCATTGTGTGATATTTTATGTTGTAAACTGCTGCCCCCCCCCCACAGTATCTTTCCATCACTTGCTCCTCGCTGTGTGGCTGTCAGGATCGGGTAACCCCGCTTGCAGACTGTAAGCCAACAGGCCCTGACCAACCGGTCCTTAGAAATGGCCGGGTTATGGTCAGTAATACTGAGAATGATGAACACAAATAATGTGGTGGAGTGCAAAGAAAAACAACCTGCGGAATAAAGTAACCCACAATGCTCTAGCTAGCCGGTCCTTAATAATGGCCGGGTTAAGCAGGGCAAACCAACAAAACACACATAGGCAGGGGTTAAGGAAATAGAGGTCCGTTTATACTATGCCAGAAATCAGGGCGCCAGAATACAGGGAAGTCGAGACAAGCCGGGATCGTATAAACCAGGAAATCAGTCAGAATAGGAATCAAGAAATAACAACAAGGCACTAGGAGTAACAGGAAACACGCTAGGGCAACTTGCTAAGAGAAAGGAAGCCCTTTAAATAGAGCCACAGCACTACCTATTGGTGCTCAGAGGAGATGCCCTGCTCTGCTATAGGATAGCTGGTCATGTGCTGCGATTGGTTGTCCTTCCTGCATGCTGCATCTGATTCGCGGGCAGCACCATTCTCTGTCCTGTAGTACACAGTACCCTGGAATAAGGCTTTCTGGATATCAGCTGCTGTGACGGCTGCAACATTTCCCCGGACATGGGGCTCAGGTGCAACATTTCCCCAGACATGGGGCTCAGGTGCAACATTTCCCCAGACATGGGGCTCAGGTACAACATTTCCCCAGACATGGGGCTCAGGTGCAACATTTCCCCAGACATGGGGCTCAGGTGCAACATTTCCCCAGACATGGGGCTCAGGTACAACATTTCCCCAGACATGGGGCTCAGGTGCAACATTTCCCCAGACATGGGCCACCGTGACAGCACCCCCCCTGACGGCGGGCCCGAGGGCGAGAAGGGTAGCGGCGATGATAGGCGGAGACCAGCCCCGGGGCTCGAACATCAGAGGCAGCAACCCAGGAACGTTCCTCCGGGCCGTACCTCCTCCAATGCACAAGATATTGCAATCCGCCTCTAGACCACCTGGAATCGATGAGGGCCTGCACCTCGTATTCCTCCTGACCCTGAACTTGGACAGGAGGAGGCTGGTTCACGGGAGTGGTATACCGGTTACAGACAAGGGGCTTGAGTAGGGAGGTATGGAAGGAGTTGGGGATTCTCAAGGACTTAGGCAACTCCAAGGCATAAGAGACAGGATTAATGCGTCGGAGGACCCTGTACGGACCGATAAACCGTGGTGCCAATTTGTGAGAGGGCACCCGGAGATTGATATGCCGAGTGGAGAGCCATACCCTTTGACCAGGGACATAAGAAGGTCCTGGTCGTCTGTGGCGGTCTGCAAACTTCTTATGGGCTAAAGAAGCTTTTTGCAAAGCGGATTGAATCCGCGTCCAGGACTGACGTAGGAGTTGTAAGTGATCGTTAAGTGCAGGAATGGGTGATTCAGACGGAGTGCCAGGTAATAAAGCAGGATGGAACCCATAGGTCACAAAGAACGGGGTATGACCAGAGCTGTCATGTACCACGTTATTCCTAGCCAATTCAGCCCAAGGTAATAAGGAACTCCAATTATCTTGTTGGTGGGAGATGAAGAACCGTAAATATTGTTCCAAGGACTGGTTGGTACGTTCAGCAGCACCGTTAGATTGTGGGTGGTAGGCAGAAGAAAAGGATAAGTTGATACTCATTTCTTTACAGAAGGATCTCCAGAATCGGGAAATGAACTGAGTACCACGATCTGAGACTATTTCTTGCGGTATCCCATGTAACCGTACCACCTCCTTAGCAAATATACCGGCTAGCTGTTCTGAAGAAGGAAGTTTTTTCAGTGGAACAAAATGGGCCATTTTAGAAAAACGGTCAATAACAGTGAGAATGGTGGTATTACCCTCAGATGGGGGTAGGTCCACAATAAAGTCCATGGATAAATGGGTCCATGGTCTCGAAGGCACAGGGAGAGGTTGTAATAGACCTACTGGAAGATCAGCAGGGGTCTTATTCTGGGAACACACATTACAGGATGCAATAAACTCTCGGATATCAACAGGGATCCATTAAAAAACCCTTGGATGACATGATGTACCCCAGAAACGGAACCTGTGTCACATGGAATATGCATTTTTCTAGCTTACAATATAAACCATTTCATAACAGAGTGCCGAGAACAGAACGCATGTGATCATAATGTGTATGTAGGTCAGGAGAGTGCACCAGAATGTCATCTAGATAGACTATGACACATGAGGAGAGGTAGTCACGAAGGACGTCATTTATAAAATCCTGAAAAACCGCAGGGGCGTTGCACAACCCAAACGGCATGACCAGATATTGGTAGTGGCCGCTATGGGTGTTGAATGCGGTCATCCACTCATCTCCCTCCTTTATGCGTACCAGGTTGTATGCACCTCTAAGATCCAATTTAGAAAACACCGTGGAACCTCTAAGACGGTCAAAGAGATCAAAAGGTCAGAGATTAGAGGAATAGGGTAGACATTCTTGATGGTGATACGATTCAACCCTCTATAGTCTATGCACGGACGGAGGTCACCCTCTTTTTTGGCTACAAAGAAGAACCCTGCCCCAGCTGGGGAAGAAGATCTTCGTATGAAACCCTTCTCCAGCGATTCCTGGATATATTCCTCCATGATACTATGTTCCTTTAGGGGCAGTGGATAAATTCTCCCTTTAGGGTGAATGGTACCTGGGTATAACTTGATAGCACAGTCATACGGACGGTGCGGGGGTAGCTTATCGGCCTCTTTTTTGTCAAACACTTGTTTAACAGACAGATATTGCTCCGGAACGGTAGAAGACAAAGGTTTTGCAGTAGGGATATTGAGTAATCTGATAGGTAACATAGAGGGAAAACAAGAGGAGGAACAGGTGGAACCCCATGCGACAACCTTTCCCTTTACCCAGTCAATGTGAGGATTATGTTTTTGTAACCATGTGAGACCTAAAACGACTGAACAAGACGGTGATGATATGATCTGAAACACTATGGATTCGTCATGATGATCCCCAAGACACATGGAAATAGCTTTTGTCTCTTGGGTTATAACAGGAGAGGCAAGGGGCCTACCATCAATGGCCTGTACCATTAAGGGTTTGGATCTAGGGGACAGAGGAACAAGATGACCTGAGGCAAAGGACTCATCCATAAGATTATCAGCAGCCCCTGAATCCAGCAATGCATCACAATCGAATTTGACAGAACCCCATGTTAGACAGACAGGAAGAAGTAATCGTAGTGAGGTCGGTTTGGGACACAAAGTAAGAACACCTAAGGCCGGTCCCCTCCTAGGACTTAGGTGCGAGCGTTTTCCGGGCGTGATGGGCACTTAAGGCGTTGGTGCCCCCCAAGTCCGCAATATAGGCAAAGACCCTCTCTACGCCTATAGGACTTCTCTTCTGTCAATTTAGTGTGACCCAATTGCATGGGTTCGGTATCAGAGACCTGTGAAGTGCGAGATGGTGGACTAACGGAACCTCGTGTAGGAACCCTAGCAACGCTTTTTCTGGGTCTCTCTCTGTGTTTAGCTCTATCCCTGATTCTGTTATCAATATCAATCACGTAATCGATCAAATCCTCTAACTCCTCAGGCAAATTCTTAGCTGCTATCTCATCTAGGATAGTATCAGAAAGGCCCTCCTGGAAAAGCAATACAAGGCAATCATTAGTCCAATCAACCTCTGCTACTAGGGTTTTGAAGTCTATGGCATAATCTGCAACAGACCTGGAACCTTGCTTAATTCTGAGCAGTGATCTCCCAGCCCTCTTGGAACGACCAGGAGGATCAAAGGTGCGTCTGAGAGCACGTACAAAGTTGTGGTAGTTACAGACCACGGCATCATCATTTTCCCACAATGGGTTAGCCCATGCTAGGGCTCTACCAGACAAATGATTTATCATAAATCCCACACGGGCACGATCTGAAACATACATTCTAGGGTTTAGTTCAAAATTAATGCTGACCTGAGTCAAAAAGCCACGACACCCAGTCTGTTCCCCACCAAAACGAATTGGAGAAGTCATGGATACATGGGAGGCAGGTAAAGCAACCTCAGGTGTGTGGGATTGCAGGACCGGGGCAGAGGTCGCCACCTGTGGTTCAGGCTGCAAATAGGCAGTACGGACAAGAATAGTTTGTATAGCCTGAGCAAAAGGCATCCATGCGGTGGTCTAATTCATCGACACGAGAGGCACATGCAGCGAGCTGATGACCTACGTCTGCAGGGTCCATGGCCCTAGCGTAATGTCAGGATCGGGTAACCCCGCTTGCAGACTGTAAGCCAACAGACCCTGACCAACCGGTCCTTGGAAAACGCTATCATGAATAAAGACATGACAAGCCCAAACCTCACGCTTCTTTTGGTCTGTACAGTGTGGCTCTGGCGACTCTATGGCGTTTTCCCCTCCATATAAACGAGTCAATGGCGCATTGTAAATCAGTGATATCCTCCGATTTCAGTGCCACCGGGAGCGCCTGGAAAAAGTATAAGAACCTCGGCAAAACGTTCATTTTGATGCAGTTGACACGACCCACCCAAGAGATCACGTACTTATCCCAACATTCCAGGTCAGTTTTCAATTGCGTTCTTAGTTTACCATAATTAGAATCATAGAGAGTTTGAGGGTCATTAGTAAGTACAATGCCGAGGTATTTGAAGGAGGATGGAGAAATAGATATAGGAACGGTAGAACACAAAGAGTAAACAGTATCCTGAGGGATATTAATCGTGATTACCTCCGATTCTGAAATATTAACCTTATAGCCAGAAATGTATGCATACTCATCCAGGATCTCAAACAAACAGGGAAGGGAAGTGACTGGTTGAGTTATGGACAAAAGGATATCGTCAGTGTAAGCCGAGACCTTATACGTTTCCTCCCTTACTGATAACCCGCTAATCTTCCGGTGAGCTCTAATGTGTTGGAGGAGGGGTTCTAAATACAGTGCAAATAGGGACGGGGAAAGAGGACAACTCTGTCTGGTGCCGTTAGACACCGAGATCGGCACCGGGTCCGCTCCAGGGAGCAAAATCTGTGCCAAGGGGCAAGAGTACAATGTCCGAATAGCGGTGACAAAGGTATTCGGGAGTCCCATATGACGTAGCAAGGAAAAGAGAAAAGGCCATTCCGCCCTGTCGAACGACTTTTCCGCATCTAGGGACAGGAACATGGCTGGCGTTTGAGTCTCCCTAACCCTCCAAACTAGTGTAGCTGCCCTGCGTGTGTTCTCATATGCCTGTCTATGGGGCATGAAGCCCACTTGGTCCGGGTGTATAAGAGCATGTAGGAGTGGGTCCAGTCTGAGCGAGAGAACTTTAGCAAATAATTTCAGGTCAGTATTTATAAGGGAGATGGGACGGTAATTCCCTAGGTGATGAGGATACTTTCCTGGTTTGGGCAAAACAATTATAGAGGCTAAGAGTGCTTCCTGCGGTATGCTTCCATTGTTAATATTCACAGTGAGTCGAGTCTTTCTTGAAGCATAACTGATCTATTTGTTTATTTTTTTACACGTTTCAGTTTTGAGAAAGACCTCTCTGTTGTGCAGTTGGTGACCAATAAAGGGTAAAATTATTCTTAACCCTCTGGCGGTTATCCCGAGTGTGGCTCGGGGTTAAATTTCACTGCTGAAAGCGGTAACCCCGATCCACACTCTGTTCCCCGCAGTCTCCTCCAGCGATCGCGGTGTTTTACTTTTTGGATTCCCTTCTCGCGAGGAGGGAACCAGGAAGTATGAGGTCGCGATCGCCGGAGAAAACTGCGGGGGACAGCGAGGGAGCGCAGGGACAGGTGATGTATCCAGCGGCATCCCGAGTGTGGCTCGGGGTTACCGCTTCCAGTATAGGAATTTGATCCCGAGCCACACTCGGGATAAACGCTAGGGGGTCAAGAAAAAAAATTGAAACGCTTTCTGAATAGGAAATTTGGAAAATCAGACCGCCAGGGAGGTTAAGGAAATTTCAACATTTGGAAAGGCATCCTCTAGTTTGTCTTCTGTAATAGTGTTGTAAACTTCCATGTGAGTGAAAGATATTTTCTTGGTTGTTTTAAACTTATGAAGAACATATGAATGGAACTGCTGAAGCTCTGTAGACAAAGTGTTGTTCATGGCATCTGGATAAGCATCAATGAGTGTCTGACAAGTTTTTGAGTACCTTTCACTTTCTGAAAATTGGGCATTAGCACCTTGTTGAGTGACACTAGGTACATCTATCAGACAATAGAATCTGTCTGCTATTTCAATGTACACCTTTCATCTCCTCCTCATTTCCGTTTCTAACTTTTCAACAATTACATAAAAAGTGGAGATACGAAATTTCTCTGGCAATTCCATCGTTGGGCATTCTCTTTATAATATGCTTATGCGTTTGATTTGCTTTGTATTCTACACCAGGGAGCATGTCCTTTGCAAGTGATTCAAATCTCTCAAACTCATTTCTTGATGTGTGCAACTTGTCAGACACATCATATCTGAGGCACAGTGGTCAGTCGAGAATATTCCACAACAAGAAACATGTAAGAAAGCAGATTGTGCAAAAAATGCTTATGCCGGCTAATGAATACGGAGATGTAGTGTATGCAGCGGCCCCGCTAACAAACCTTCATAAACTTACTACATTGTATAACTCATTCTGCCGCTTTGTGCTACAATGTAACTACATGACCCACCACTGTGACATGTTAAAAGAGCTAAACTGGCCGTCGCTGGAATCTAGACGCACCCTTCACCTTTCCAACCTGGCATTTAAGAGCTTTTCTGGGAAGCTACCACCCTACCAGGGGTGGATCCAGACACAGATTTCGGGGGGGGGGGACACACTCTACCAGTTTTGGTTAAGAGCTGGTGTTGGGTTTGCAGTGACAGGCAGAGACGCGCCTAATCACAAGCTGTGCTCGTTACACTCACTCTCCCCAGAAAATTGCACAGGGTCTGTCCTCATGTGGCTCATGAGCCCTGCGAAACCTTTCCATACGAGGGGCCCAGAGTACCCCCCAACACATACCCCTTGAAGCTATGCAGTGTAGGGTAACCCAGGTGTGGGCTGCCCTTTGCACCCTTTCCATGCTGGCAGGACACACATGGCACCCCATCTTCGCAGCCCTGTGAACCCTTTTCATAACAGGGGACCAGGGTACCCCCTCCCAGATCACATGGATATATTGCCCCAGCTCACATTTTATATATATTGCCCCAGCCCAGCTCACACATGGCTATATATTTCCCCAGCTCACACATGGCTATATATTGCCCCAGCTCACACATGGATATATATTACCCAGCTCCTCACATGGATATATAGTGCCCCAGCTCACATGGATATATATTGCCCCAGCTCCCATGGATATATACTGCCCCAGCTCACATGGATATATATAGGCCCAGCTCACATGGATATATATTGCCGCAGCTCACATGGATATATATTGCCGCAGCTCACATGAATATACATTGCCCAGCTCAGATGGATATATAGTGCCCCAGGATACAGAGCTGGTGTCAGGCGCTTGCAATTTCTTTCACTTCAACTTTCATTTTAATTAATCAATTAATATTTTCCTCCATTTACTCTTTTATGTATTTTTACTAGCATTGTACATTATCAATTTCTACCACTCTATGGTACTTCCACACGGATCTAGTCCCATTGTTATTTTCAGTGCTTCATTTTTTGCACGATAATAGCCAATTTTTAGCCCCTTTTGTGTGTTTTTTAGCACCTTAATTGTGATTCACAGCACCTCATTGGTTAATTGACAACTCTGCTCACACCCTGGAACTTTTCCATTGCTCTGATTGAGAGCTCTGTCCACACTCCTAGCTACTCACTGCCTTTTTTAGGCGTGTATTTCATTTATTTTATTTCACTTCATTTAAATTAAATTTTTTATTTTTATATTTGCCGTGTCTCAGGGACATCACCCATTTGTTAATTTTATTGATTCCTATTTCATTTTATGTAGATGCCATTTATTTAGCATCTCTCACGCGCACCAGTTTTTACCCAGTTATCTCGACTAGATTTTGCATATATACAGGTTGTGTTTTGTGTGTATCTCGCTGTTCCCTATCTTGACAATAGAGCCATCTAGTGGCGCCACACAGATATTGCACTCTTCTATATAGTGCCCCAGCTCACATGGATATATATTGTCCAGCTCACATGGATATATAGTGCCCAGCTCATATGGATGTATACTGCCCCAGCTCATATAGATATATATAGGCCCAGCTCACATGGATATATATATATAGGTCCAGCTCACATTTTATATATATATTGCCCCCAGCTCACTCACGTGGTCTCAAACGGTCTGCTGTCTGCAGTGCCAGGCCAGGCCCCTCCGAGTGCTTCTTACTGTGCGACCGGCCGCCGGCATCAAGCTCTTGCGCTCGCCTGCGTGTGAACCACGAACAACCCGCGCTCTCGCAAGATCCCGGAAGTTAACTCCGCAATGTCGCCAGATCGCAGCTCTGGTTGTTCCCAGGCGAGAGGAGGAGCTTGATGCCTGCGACTGCTTGTAAAGTGAAAAGCACTAGGCAATACTTTGCCCCCCCTGGATCCGCCCCTGCACCCTACCTGAATAGACGGCTTCCCCCAGCAGCTCCCTCATCCTATAACCTCCGATCCAGGACCAGCACCTTACTTACAATACCACAATACAAAAAGAAAGTGGCTCGATCCGCATTTTCCTACAGAGCACCGCAATTATGGAATAACCTCCCAGACACCATCAAATCTTCGTAGAATGGTACACCAGCGCCACCTAATCATCGAATTTGTAATCGCCAGCACTCAAAACTGCACACCATCAAGCAGTAATGTTCCTTTAAAAGAAAAAAGATGATTCAGCTGAATAATTAGATTACCAAGCATAGGATGAAATCTGTTCAATCACCAATGGCTATATGTTCCATTTACATCGATTGTTTACAACATTAGTCACGTATTTTCTAAAAAACATAACAACGCAAAACCTTTTTAGTGCAACACTGATTTTTAACAAAAAAAATTTATTGAAAAGAGACGTAGCAAACTCACAAACGTAGAGCCGCCCTGGCTCTGTATTGCAGATGGATGGACTTCTATCGGCCGTCCTCAGCCTTCTATAGGAACCAAATCTTTATAGTAGTTCTTAAAAAGAAATAGTGGACATAGTGCAAAACCAGGAGACCATGTATAATACACAGCGTGTATATGGTTTAACTCACGTGGTCATGAGCCTGAAGGGGGCTCTCCTTTAACAGCAAGTGGTTGTTTGTAGGTACAACCAGACCCCGAGGATGACTGGTAGGCAGGTGTTCTTGTTGGAAAAACAATTTATTAAAATCCGAGACGCAGATCACCTTTTTCAATCGGCATAAAACTTAGTGTTACTCTTCCTCCCTATATTCAAATCACAAACCCACCTCAGCCAATCAAAGTTCTCCATTCCCTCCACATGATCACATAACGTATTCTGAGTCTTCATTCAGTTCTTCTCTTTCTAGTTGTCTACAGGTTGCGTGATTAGTGTTTAGTCCCTTATGCTTCGTTTGAATTCTGTCAAGCAAAGTTGTCTCTATTGTTGCGGGGCATTTAACGCAATCCTGTGTGTTTATAATGTAGTACTCCGCAGTGGAATTTCATGATTAAGAAATAGAAGAACAATAATATCAACATTTAAAAAAATAACCTCATCATTTTAAAAAAACAAAAAAAACATTTTGTTAAAATAAAAAAATAAATAAGATTTCTTTAAAAAAACAACATCACTAGAGCAAGTATTTGGGTACATATAGGGGATTTCTACCCATTACATATAGAAGGAAAAAACTTTTATTCCATTTTCTATCCTTTCTTTACATCCATTTTTAATGTGCATATATCTAGATTTCTTTAAATTTCCAATGTATATAATTCTTAAAAATACTGTTTTATATTATCCTTTTTTGTTTTAAACCATGGTATACATTTTATTATTTCAGTTGTATAATTAATCCTTATGGGAGAGGTATTAGCAGTAGGAAAAGGGAAGTGCTCATGCCACTGTACAGAGCACTGGTGAGACCTCACTTGGAGTACTGTGTGCAGTACTGGAGACCGTATCTCCAGAAGGATATAGACATCTTAGAGAGAGTTCAGAGAAGGGCTACTAAAATGGTGTACGGCTTGAAGGAGAAAAGTTACCAGGAAAGGCTTAATGATCTTAACATGTACAGCTTGGAAAAAAGACGAGACAGAAGAGATATGATAGAAACATTTAAATACGTAAAGGGAATCCACAAGGTAGAGGAAGGGAGTATATTTAAAAGGAAACAAAATAGCAAAACAAGAGGACATAGTCTTAGATTAGAGGGGCAAAGGTTTAAAAGTAACATCAGGAAGCATTATTTTACTGAGCGGGTGGTGGATACATGGAACAGTCTTCCAGTAGAAGTGGTAGAGGCCAAAACAGTAATTGAATTTAAGCAAGCATGGGATAGGCATAAGGCTATCCTAAACAAAAGATAAATCCAGGTAAAGTATCCATGTATTGGGCAGACTAGATGGGCCGAAAGGTTCTTATCTGCCGACATTTTTCTATGTTTCTAAATTACATATTATACAGTTGTGTTCAAAATTATTCAACCCCCACTGAAATTGAGTGTTTTGGCCAGTTTGACATTGATTTTGATTAAAGAGGCACGTGTAGGTCAGACAAATATAACATAACATTTATAATGAAATAACCACAAATGTCTTTTCTGTGCTCACATCATTATCAGTTTTATTCAACCCCCAAGTGACATTCAATCTTAGTACTTAGTACAACATCCTTTTACAGTTATAACAGCTTTTAAACGTGAAGCATAGCTTGACACAAGTGTCTTGCAGCGATCTACGGGTATCTTCGCCCATTCGTCATGGGCAAAAGCCTCCAGTTCAGTCACATTCTTAGGCTTGCGCACTGCAACTGCTTTCTTTAAGTCCCACCAGAGGTTCTCAATCGGATTTAAGTCAGGTGACTGCGATGGCCACTCCAAAATGTTCCAGTCTTTAATCTGCAACCATGCTCTAGTGGACTTGGAGGTATGCTTGGGATCATTGTCCTGTTGAAAGGTCCAACGTCTCCCAAGCCTCAGGTTTGTGACGGACTGCATCACATTGTCATCCAATATCTCCTGGTACTGAAGAGAATTCATGGTACCTTGCACACGCTGAAGCTTCCCTGTACCTGCAGAAGCAAAACAGCCCCAAAGCATGATTGACCCCCCGCCATGCTTCACAGTAGGCAAGGTGTTCTTTTCTTCATAGGCCTTGTTCTTCCTCCTCCAAACATAGCGTTGATCCATGGGCCCAAACAGTTCTAATTTTGTTTCATCAGTCCACAGAACACTATCCCAAAACCTCTGTGGTTTGTCCACATGACGTTTGGCATACTGCAGTTGACTCTTCTTATTCTTTGGAGACAGCAAGGTGGTGCGCCTGGGAGTTCTGGCATGGAGGCCTTCATTACGCAGTGTGCGCCGTATTGTCTGAGCTGAAACTTCAGTACCCACATCTGACAAATCTTTTCTCAGTTCCTCAGCAGTCACACGGGGACTTTTCTCCACTCTACGCTTCAGGTAGCGCACAGCAGTCGAAGTCAGCATCTTCTTTCTGCCACGACCAGGTAGCGTTTCAACAGTGCCCTTTGCCTTGAATTTGCGAATGATGCTTCCTATGGTCTCTCTTGGTATGTTTAACATCTTTGCAATCTTCTTATAGCCATTGCCCTTCCTGTGAAGAGTAATCACCTCTTCTCTTGTCTTCCTGGACCATTCTCTTGACTTCACCATGTTTGTAACCACACCAGTAAATGTCTAGAAGGAGCTGAGCATCACAGTCATTTTAAAGCTGCCTAATTGGTGCTTATTATGCTTTATTGCTGCTCCGTGACATCCACAGGTGTTTTCAATACCTGATTGAAAACACTTGAATGAACCTCTGTTCTTCAGAGTGGTAGTCTTTAAGGGGTTGAATAATTGTGTCAATGAAGAATTCACAAAAGAAACATTTACTACTGTATTACAAAACCAATTGATGTCATTTTAGTTGCATATGGTTCTTTAAAAAGTCCTTGTAGGATTTCATTCTGAATACAATTACAAATGTACACTAAATTCCCTAAAACCCTTTACAGCATTGGGGGTTGAATAATTTTGAACACAACTGTATGGATGAGTCCCTACAAAGACAACCGCCACCCTGAATATATGGAGGAGCCCCTAAAAAGACACCCGCGCACCCTGAATATATGGAGACGCCCCTAAAAAGACACCTGCACACCCTGAATATATGGAGGAGCCCCTAAAAAGACACCCACACACCCTGAATATATGGAGGAGCCCCTAAAAAGACACCCGCACACCCTGAATATATGGAGGAGCCCCTAAAAAGACACCCGCACACCCTGAATATATGGAGGAGCCCCTAAAAAGACACCCGCACACCCTGAATATATGGAGGAGACCCTAAAAAGACACCCGCACACCCTGAATATATGGAGGAGCCCCTAAAAACACACACACACACCCGGAATATATGGAGGAGCCCCTAAAAAGACACCCGCACACCCTGAATATATGGAGGAGCCCCTAAAAAGGCACCCGCACACCCTGAATATATGGAGGAGACCCTAAAAAGACACCCGCACACCCTGAATATATGGAGGAGACCCTAAAAAGACACCCGCACACCCTGAATATATGGAGACGCCCCTAAAAAGACACCCGCACACCCTGAATATATGGAGGAGCCCCTAAAAAGACACCCACACACCCTGAATATATGGAGACGCCCCTAAAAAGACACCCGCACACCCTGAATATATGGAGGAGCCCCTAAAAAGACACCCACACACCCGGAATATATAGAGCAGCTGCTAAAAAGAGGGATATTAGAAGAGAAAAGTGTGTGTGTGACTGTGTATGTGTGATAGGATATGTGGAGCTCTGTGATACTCATACACACTGCACATTACTAGTAGTTTTATTGCTGTGGAGCTCTGTGATACAGTAATGTGCAATATGTATGAGTGTATCACAGAGCTCCACAGCAATAAATCTCAAAGTAATGTGCAGTGTATATGAGTGTGAGTTTTATTGCTGTGGAGCTCTGTGATACACTCAAACATGCCGAGTGTTTTTTTGGGGAGGGGGGGCAGCATTTCATCCTTCGATCCAGGCAGCACATATCACGTGGTGAAGCGGAGTAGTTTCTGGTGTTTTTTAATTTCCCGGCTGCCGGTCACCAGCGACATCGCCAAGTGCTATAGTGATCGATCTGAGAGAGGCAGCCAACAGATCAGATCTGCAGAGCGCTCTGCGCAGGCGTTATGGAACCTGCGTATGTAAAGGGTGCAAGTCCCGCTGCGGTGCACAATTTGTGGTTCCTACTCTACTCAAGTTGTGTAGGAGCGTAAATTGAACAGAAAAACCCTTAGAGTACTCCATTAAGAGAATACTTCTTTTAACACATTGATTTGATTTAAGGCTCAAAAACCAATGGATTCCATGATGTGACGGCTTTACGCACGGGCAGGTAAACCAAGTTTTGGTAGCCTTTGGCTAGAACGATGGTAGTTGCAGTCCAGATCATCAGGAAAATTAAAATGATGGGCACCAACAGCAAAGAAACGAACAATATTTTGGTTAAAGTATGCACTGGGCTATTAATAAACCTATTATTTAATCATGATGAGGAATCGACTCCTTTTCACACAGTCATGTGAGCGGCTGATCTTCACTTAGTGCTGCAGCGCAAACTGACATTGCTGGTTTACGGGCAGCATTCCTGTGTAATTGTACTGCGCGTCGTCGTGTTGTTTAACCTCGTGCACTTTTACCTGCAAAACGAGGAAACAAAAAAAACGCCAGGTCATGCTGACGCATAGATCAGCTGAGGTCTGCGAGCCCTACCCCGAAACTGTCCTGTTTGTCCAAAATACGTGATGTACAAGGTTGCGGGGGACAGAAAAACACGCGGAAAAAAACACAAAGTCATAATGGGATGGGTTATATAGAGTAATAGGAGGGTTACAGGGAGAGGTTATATGGAGTAATAGGGGGTTATAGGGAGAGGTTATATGGAGTAATAGGAGGGTTATAGGGAGAGGTTATATGGAGTAATAGGGGGTTATAGGGAGAGGTTATATGGAGTAATAGGGGGTTATAGGGAGAGGTTATATGGAGTAATAGGGGTTATAGGGAGAGGTTATATGGAGTAATAGGAGGGTTATAGGGAGAGGTTATATGGAGTAATAGGGGGGTTATAGGGAGAGGTTATAAGGAGTAATAGGGGGTTATATGGAGAGGTTATATGGAGTAATAGGGGGTTATAGGGAGAGGTTATATGGAGTAATAGGAGGGTTATAGGGAGAGGTTATATGGAGTAATAGGGGGGTTATAGGGAGAGGTTATATGGAGTAATAGGAGGGTTATAGGGAGAGGTTATATGGAGTAATAGGAGGGTTATAGGGAGAGGTTATATGGAGTAATAGGGGGGTTAGAGGGAGAGGTTATATGGAGTAATAGGGGGTTATAGGGAGAGGTTATATGGAGTAATAGGAGGTTATAGGGAGAGGTTATATGGAGTAATAGGAGGGTTACAGGGAGAGGTTATATGGAGTAATAGGGGGTTATAGGGAGAGGTTATATGGAGTAATAGGGGGGTTATAGGGAGAGGTTATATGGAGTAATAGGGTGTTATAGGGAGAGGTTATATGGAGTAATAGGGGGTTATAGGGAGAGGTTATATGGAGTAATAGGGGGGTTATAGGGAGAGGTTATATGGAGTAATAGGGGGTTATATGGAGAGGTTATATGGAGTAATAGTGGGGTTATAGGGAGAGGTTATATGAAGTAATAGGGGGGTTATAGGGAGAGGTTATATGGAGTAATAAGGGGTTATAGGGAGAGGTTATATGGAGTAATAGTGGGGTTATAGGGAGAGGTTATATGAAGTAATAGGGGGGTTATAGGGAGAGGTTATATGGAGTAATAGGAGGGTTATAGGGAGAGGTTATATGGAGTAATAGGGGGTTATATGGAGAGGTTATATGGAGTAATAGGGGGTTATAGGGAGAGGTAATATGGAGTAATAGGAGGGTTATAGGGAGAGGTTATATGGAGTAATAGGGGGTTATAGGGAGAGGTTATATGGAGTAATAGGGGGTTATAGGAGAGGTTATATGGAGTAATAGGGGGTTATAGGAGAGGTTATATGGAGTAATAGGGGGTTATAGGAGAGGTTATATGGAGTAATAGGGGGTTATAGGGAGAGGTTATATGGAGTAATAGGGGGGTTATAGGGAGAGGTTATATGGAGTAATAGGGGGTTATAGGGAGAGGTTATATGGAGTAATAGGAGGGTTATAGGGAGAGGTTATATGGAGTAATAGGGGGTTATAGGGAAGGTTTATATGGAGTAATAGGGGGGTTATAGGGAGAGGTATATGGAGTAATAGGGGTTATAGGGAGAGGTTATATGGAGTAATAGGGGGTTATAGGGAGAGGTTATATGGAGTAATAGGAGGGTTATAGGGAGAGGTTATATGGAGTAATAGGGGTTATAGGGAGAGGTTATATGGAGTAATAGGGAGGTTATAGGGGAGGTTATATGGAGTAATAGGGGGTTATAGGGAGAGGTTATATGGAGTAATAGGGGGTTATAGGGAGAGGTTATATGGAGTAATAGGGGGTTATAGGGAGAGGTTATATGGAGTAATAGGGGGGTATAGGGAGAGGTTATATGGAGTAATAGGGGGTTACAGGGAGAGGTTATATGGAGTAATAGGGGGTTATAGGGAGAGGTTATATGGAGTAATAGGGGGGTTATAGGGAGAGGTTATATGGAGTAATAGGGGGTTATAGGGAGAGGTATATGGAGTAATAGGGGGTTATAGGGAAGGTTATATGAAGTAATAGGGGTTATAGGGAGAGGTTATATGGTGTAATAGGGGGTTATAGGGAGAGGTTATATGAGTAATAGGGGGTTATAGGGAGAGGTTATATGGAGTAATAGGGGTTATAGGGAGAGGTTATGTGGAGTAATAGGGGGTTATAGGGAGAGGTTATATTGAGTAATAGGAGGGTTATAGGGAGAGGTTATATGGAGTAATAGGGGGTTATATGGAGAGGTTATATGGAGTAATAGGGGGTTATAGGAGAGGTTATATGGAGTAATAGGGGTTATAGGGAGAGGTTATATGGAGTAATAGGAGGTTATAGGGAGAGGTTATATGGAGTAATAGGGGTTATAGGGAGAGGTATATGGAGTAATAGGGGTTATAGGGAGAGGTAATATGGAGTAATAGGAGTTTATAGGGAGAGGTTATATGGAGTAATAGGGGTTATAGGGAGAGGTTATATGGAGTAATAGGAGGGTTATAGGGAGAGGTTATATGGAGTAATAGGGGGTTATAGGGAGAGGTTATATGGAGTAATAGGGAGGTTACAGGAGAGGTTATATGGAGTAATAGGGGGTTATAGGGAGAGGTTATATGGAGTAATAGGGGGTTATAGGGAGAGGTTATATGGAGTAATAGGGGGTTATAGGGAGAGGTTATATAGAGTAATAGGGGGTTATAGAGAGGTTATATGGAGTAATAGGAGGGTTACAGGAGAGGTTATATGGAGTAATAGGGGGTTATAGGGAGAGGTTATATGGAGAAATAGGGGGTTATAGGGAGAGGTTATATGGAGTAATAGGGGGTTATAGGGAGAGGTTATATGGAGTTATAGGGGGTTATAGGGAGAGGTTATATGGAGTAATAGGGGGTTATAGGGAGAGGTTATATGGAGTAATAGGAGGTTACAGGGAGAGGTTATATTGAGTAATAGGAGGGTTATAGGGAGAGGTTATATGGAGTAATAGGGGGTTATAGGGAGAGGTTATATGGAGTAATAGGAGGTTATATGGAGTAATAGGGGGTTATAGGGAGAGGTTATATGGAGAAATAGGGGGGTTATAGGGAGAGGTTATATGGAGTAATAGGGGGTTATAGGGAGAGGTAATATGGAGTAATAGGAGGGTTATAGGGAGAGGTTATATGGAGTAATAGGGGGTTATAGGGAGAGGTTATATGGAGTAATAGGAGGGTTATAGGGAGAGGTTATATGGAGTAATAGGGGGTTATAGGGAGAGGTTATATGGAGTAATAGGGGGTTATAGGGAGAGGTTATATGGAGTAATAGGGGGGTTGAGAGGTTATATAGAGTAATAGGGGGGTTATAGGGAGAGGTTATATGGAGTAATAGGAGGGTTACAGGGAGAGGTTATATGGAGTAATAGGGGGTTATAGGGAGAGGTTATATGGAGTAATAGGGGGGTTATAGGGGAGGTTATATGGAGTAATAGGGGGTTATAGGGAGAGGTTATATGGAGTTAGGGGGTTATAGGGAGAGGTTATATGGAGTAATAGGGGGTTATAGGGAGAGGTTATATGGAGTAATAGGGGGGTTACAGGGAGAGGTTATATGGAGTAATAGGAGGGTTATAGGGAGAGGTTATATGGAGTAATAGGGGGGTTATAGGGAGAGGTTATATGGAGTAATAGGGGGGTTATAGGGAGAGGTTATATGGAGTAATAGGAGGGTTATAGGGAGAGGTTATATGGAGTAATAGGGGGTTATAGGGAGAGGTTATATGGAGTAATAGGGGGTTATATGGAGAGGTTATATGGAGTAATAGGGGGGTATAGGGAGAGGTTATATGGAGTAATAGGGGGTTATAGGGAGAGGTTATATGGAGTAATAGGGGGTTATAGGGAGAGGTTATATGGAGTTATGGGGGTTATAGGGAGAGGTTATATGGAGTAATAGGAGGGTTATAGGGAGAGGTTATATGGAGTAATAGGGGGGTTATAGGAGAGGTTATATGGAGTAATAGGGGGTTATAGGGAGAGATTATATGGAGTAATAGGGGGTTATAGGAGATGTTATATGGAGTAATAGGAGGTTATAGGGAGAGGTTATATGGAGTTATAGGGGGTTATAGGGAGAGATTATATGGAGTAATAGGGGGTTATAGGGAGAGGTTATATGGAGTAATAGGGGGTTATAGGGAGAGATTATATGGAGTAATAGGGGGTTATAGGGAGAGGTTATATGGAGTAATAGGGGGTTATAGGGAGATGTTATATGGAGTAATAAGGGGGTTATAGGGAGAGGTTATATGGAGTAATAAGGGGGTTATAGGGAGAGGTTATATGGAGTAATAGGGGGGTTATAGGGAGAGGTTATATGGAGTAATAGGGGTTATAGGGAGAGATTATATGGAGTAATAGGGGTTATAGGGAGAGGTTATATGGAGTAATAGGGGGTTATAGGGAGAGGTTATATGAAGTAATAGGGGGTTATAGGGAGATGTTATATGGAGTAATAGGAGGGTTATAGGGAGAGGTTATATGGAGTAATAGGAGGGTTATAGGGAGAGGTTATATGTAGTAATAGGAGGGTTATAGGGAGAGGTTATATGGAGTAATAGGAGGGTTATAGGGAGAGGTTATATGGAGTAATAGGGGGGTTATAGGGAGAGGTTATATGGAGTAATAGGGGGTTATAGGGAGAGGTTATATGGAGTAATAGGAGGGTTATAGGGAGAGGTTATATGGAGTAATAGGAGGGTTATAGGGAGAGGTTATATGGAGTAATAGGGGGTTATAGGGAGAGGTTATATGGAGTAATAGGAGGGTTATAGGGAGAGGTTATATGGAGTAATAGGGGTTATAGGGAGAGGTTATATGGAGTAATAGGAGGGTTATAGGGAGAGGTTATATGGAGTAATAGGGAGGTTACAGGGAGAGGTTATAAGGAGTAATAGGAGGTTATAGGGAGAGGTTATATGGAGTAATAGGGGGGTTATAGGGAGAGGTTATATGGAGTAATAGGAGGTTATAGGGAGAGATTATATGGAGTAATAGGGGGTTATAGGGAGAGGTTATATGGAGTAATAGGGGGTTATAGGGAGAGGTTATATGGAGTAATAGGGGGTTATAGGGAGAGGTTATATGGAGTTATAGGGGTTATAGGGAGAGGTTATATGGAGTAATAGGGGGTTATAGGGAGATGTTATATGGAGTAATAGGGAGGTTATAGGGAGAGGTTATATGGAGTAATAGGAGGGTTATAGGGAGAGGTTATATGGAGTAATAGGGGTTATAGGGAGAGGTTATATGGAGTAATAGGAGGGTTATAGGGAGAGGTTATATGGAGTAATAGGGAGGTTACAGGGAGAGGTTATATGGAGTAATAGGAGGTTATAGGGAGAGGTTATATGGAGTAATAGGGGGGTTATAGGGAGAGGTTATATGGAGTAATAGGAGGGATTATAGGGAGAGGTTATATGGAGTAATAGGGGGTTATAGGGAGAGGTTATATGGAGTAATAGGGGGTTATAGGGAGAGGTTATATGGAGTAATAGGGGTTATAGGGAGAGGTTATATGGAGTAATAGGAGGGATTATAGGGAGAGGTTATATGGAGTAATAGGGGGTTATAGGGAGAGGTTATATGGAGTAATAGGAGGTTATAGGGAGAGGTTATATGGAGTAATAGGGGGGTTACAGGGAGAGGTTATATGGAGTAATAGGGGGGTTATAGGGAGAGGTTATATGGTGTAATAGGAGGGTTATAGGGAGAGGTTATATGGAGTAATAGGGGGTTATAGGGAGAGGTTATATGGAGTAATAGGAGGGTTATAGGGAGAGGTAATATGGAGTAATAGGAGGGTTATAGGGAGAGGTTATATGGTGTAATAGGGGGTTATAGGGAGAGGTTATATGGAGTAATAGGGGGTTATAGGGAGAGGTTATATGGAGTAATAGGGGGTTATAGGGAGAGGTTATATGGAGTAATGGGGTTTATAGGGAGAGGTTATATGGAGTAATAGGGGGTTATAGGGAGAGGTTATATGGAGTAATGGGTTATAGGAGAGGTTATATGGAGTAATAGGAGGGTTACAGGGAGAGGTTATATGGAGTAATAGGGGGGTTATAGGGAGAGGTTATATGGAGTAATAGGGGGTTACAGGGAGAGGTTATATGGAGTAATAGGGGGTTATAGGGAGAGGTTATATGGAGTAATAGAGGGGTTATAGGGAGAGGTTATATGGAGTAATAGGGGGATATAGGGAGAGGTTATATGGAGTAATAGAGGGGTTATAGGGAGAGGTTATATGGAGTAATAGGGGGATATAGGGAGAGGTTATATGGAGTAATAGGAGGTTATAGGGAGAGGTTATATGGAGTAATAGGGGTTATAGGGAGAGGTTATATGGAGTAATAGGGGGTTATAGGGAGAGGTTATATGGAGTAATAGGGGGATATAGGGAGAGGTTATATGGAGTAATAGGGGGTTATAGGAGAGGTTATATGGAGTAATAGGGGGTTATAGGGAGAGGTTATATGGAGTAATAGGGGGTTATAGGGAGAGGTTATATGGAGTAATAGGAGGTTATAGGGAGAGGTTATATGGAGTAATAGGGGGTTATAGGGAGAGGTTATATGGAGTAATAGGGGGTTATAGGGAGAGGTTATATGGTGTAATAGGAGGGTTATAGGGAGAGGTTATATGGTGTAATAGGGGGTTATAGGGAGAGTTATATGGAGTAATAGGGGGTTATAGGGAGAGGTTATATGGAGTAATAGGGGGTTATAGGGAGAGGTTATATGGAGTAATAGGGGTTATAGGAGAGGTTATATGGAGTAATAGGGGGTTATAGGGAGAGGTTATATGGAGTAATAGGGGGTTATAGGGAGAGGTTATATGGAGTAATAGGAGGGTTATAGGGAGAGGTTATATGGAGTAATAGGGGGGTTATAGGGAGAGGTTATATGGAGTAATAGGGAGGGTTATAGGGAGAGGTTATATGGAGTAATAGGGGGTTATAGGGAGAGGTTATATGGAGTAATAGGAGGGGTTTGAAACCAATCTCCATACCCTGACTGGGTCACATCTGTTAATGCTGCTCCCCTTGCCGGATCCCCGTTCTCCTACCTGCAGTCTTGCGTGCCTTTCTCCAGCCCTTAGTCGAAGCTTAAAAGATGGGTACACTGATATTGTGGTGATAGAATTCCCCAGAAATTAGACAGCACGCAGAACTTGGGGTTAGAACAGTCACAGCTGAGCCTTTAATGAATAATATATACAGTGACAGGCCAAAGGAAAATGACTGCCTGGTGTCTTGCGGTCTGGACACTACCCGTATGTTCTATATGGACGTAGAAAAAGATCAACGCCTATGGGACGGACCTAAGGGCAAGGGAACTTCCAAGATGACTACCGTAGCACGCAAGAAGAGATGATTCTAAGGCCGGCGTACGAAGGGAGGAGATCCGCAGGTGGAACCTTCTGCGCATGCGCCCGAATACACGTCCGGAAAGAAGGATCTCTGACGTTGAAAGGAGAGCGACGGGCGGAAGTATCGGACGTTCTAATGAATCAAAACGAAACAAAATTAAGTGTTTTATTTGTTGCACCTGGAATTGTGAATTTGTACCCTATATATGTGGGATTTCTGTTCATTTGTTTTTATAACCAACTGATGAAGCTGCTCTTGCAGCGAAACGCGTTTTGGAAATTTCTATTATGTTTGCTTTAGAATAAATCTTTATTTACTGCAGAGAGAAGGATCCTGTCACTGTTATAAAAGGGATTGGTGTATCCCACTTACACCTATGCGCACATACAGAGCCAGTGGACTTACACAGGCTCTATACCACGTGAGTTTATTCTGTTGTGGGCTATACAATACAGCTCATTTAAATCATATCAAGCTATGGTCTATCTTTGTGCTTTTTCCTTATGGTTCATGTGATCCATCTTAAGAATATAAGAAGACGGGATGGGGTCATCCCTGAAGGGACCCACTGCCTATATATTGAGCCTTGAAATATATAGGCTCTACTCCATGTGAGTGAACCATTGTTATATGCCGTGTAGCCGCACTACCTGTATATGCATACTGCACAATGTGTGTGTACTTCTGTTTTTCTTAAAAGTACCTAAGAACTTCAGAATTAGGAGAATACGCACACTGGTAGATGTGTCCAACTGATTCTAGCTGTACACGGTACACTTTTAATGGGTGTGTGGATATTTTTGCCCTCTTATGGTTGTGGGATGTGCAGAGGCGCTTTTCTCAATTTGGCGTACTATTGTCTGGGACATAATTAGACCAAGGACAGATAATGGAATTAACACAAAACGAAAGCGCCGCGATCTCCATCGGGAGGGTGCTCCAACCAAACATCCACAAGGTAAAAGAGAAAAAAAAGGTAGAACCTCCAGTGGAATGTAGTAAAGAAAATTTATTCAGGTACAGCAGACCCCATAAACAAAGTTAGTAACGTTTCGACCTGAAGGTTTTAATTCCATTATCATAATGTATGATTAAGTCTGGACACCAAAACGCATTGCACAACATTCCAACAAAGCAGAACACTAGTAGATACAATAGCCTGTCACTAATGTAAACATATTCTAGATAGGGAGAGTTGGAAAGGGCTACAGTGACTCACACAGTAAATCATATTAGTGATAGCAACTGGTAAGCATAGAAAATAACGGAATTCATACATAACTTAGACAACACAAACACCCTGCACCTAGGTACAGGGTGACTTCAACATAGGAGAGGGCAGGGAAACAATATAGATCATCATGCCCTTACCTCCCACATGCATCTCTAGGTCCATATACCCCAAGTTCAAAGTGACTCGTCACAGGGTTATAGGCTAAAGCTCCTCTTTGTGTGTACATGCGCTTTCTCAGAGCAGTGTTCTATCGTATATTGACCAAATAAAAAGAGCTTCCTGATTGGCCAAGCTACTTTCTGGTTTGGGCAGAGATCACTGAAACAGAAGTGAAGTCAGGGGCTTTACAGGACATACGGGTAATTGAAAGAGATAGGGTTTGCATATTATGGTGGTTTCAGGACACACTTTCGTCATATGACATCTAGATGATGCCTCAGGCCTCGTGAGTCCTTTTAAATGGAGCTGTTAACACTAGCATGGTATTCTCAAACTGTGAAAATGACTTTCCGGCAGTGAAGGGGTTATGATAAAATGTATAGGTTATGTATAAAGGACACCTGGTGAACAGAGCAATGTTCCAGGAATCTGTGGACTTCGTGCCAAAGATTTGTTCTCAAAAGATCTTTCCCAAGAATTACTCATCAAAATCACAAACATAAAACACACCATTACACATGCAAAACCCACATATACCGTGTGATGGAAAATAAACTTTAGGGAAGCACCGATAACGATACTAGTATTGGTATTGATACTCGTACAAATGCCCCGGATACTCATACCGACACCGGAAGCCAGCACTGGACTAATTTACCGGCCAGTATGTGAGGGCTGGGCCGGCTGCAAAATTGTTTATTTATTTATTTATAAAGTATTTTTCCAGGAAGGATACATTGAGATTTCTCTCGTTTTCAAGTATGTCCTGGGTTCAAGAACATTAAATTGTTACAGAAATACAAAGTAAAATGCAAGATATTAAAAAACACAAATATACAGATTAACAGAAACTAAATATGTAGGAAATATAATCAATGTTACATGTTTACAGGTGCATTCTGCATATAGTCACTGTGTTACATGTTTACAGGTGCATTCTGTATATAGTTGTAGCGCTGCTTTAAAAATGTGCTCTCGTGCAATGAACTGTTGAGACAGAGACATTGTGGACTATGCTGGACAAAAGCGAACTCCATCTCCCATCACCCTTTGCGTGAGGACAGGAAGTGGGTGGTACAGAGAGGAGGAAAGACATCAGCAGCCTCGTGCAAGGCATGGGCAGGGTGAGCAGAGGCACGAGAGATGTAGGACGCACGCTGGGGCTGTTAAGGATTGAAACCAGGCCGGAGTGTGGATGTTGCTACAGTCGTGTTGGAGATCGTGCTGTTACCTATATACCTAGCCCTGAGCGTTTGGCAGAACAGAGCGACCAGCGAGAGAGAGCAGTCGCAGGTGACACTTCTGGGATCCTGGCAGAGTTGGAGCGCAGAGAGACGGAGGCATCCATTGTTGCTAGGGATGCACAGATACCACTATTTTAAGACCAAGTACGAGTACCGATACTTTTTAAAAACTACTCACCGATACCGAGACTTTTATTTTATGTCATGTGACCGCTTTCCGATAAGAACAGACCTCATCTAAAAATGCCCCCAGCTCACATGTATATATCCCCCCCGAGATATATATACACAGAATGCCCCCAGCTCACATGGAGATTGCCCCCAGCTCTCATGGATATGCCCCAGCTCTCATGGATATGCCCCAGCTCTTATGGATTTGCACCCAGCTCTCATGGATATTGCCCCCAGCTCACATGGATATTGCCCCCAGCTCACATGGATATGCCCCAGGATATGCCCCATCGAACGCTGGGGAAGCTGGCCGTGTGCGTTTCCCTTCGGCGGCTGCAATACTCACCTGCTTATAAACGTTTTGTCGCGCTGCTGTGGCACGATCACGTGGCCGCCGGCGCTTCTGTGACGCTGCCTCAAGCAGCCTCTCGGCTGGAGGCAGCATCACAGAAGCGCCGGCGGCCACGTGATCGCGCCACAGCAGCGCGACCGGACCTTCGGAAGCAGGTGAGTATTGCAGCTGCCGGAGGGGAACGCTGGCCGCATGCTTTTCATGCACGCGGCCGGCTTCCCCAGCCCCCCGGATACCGGCAAGCCGGCCCAGCGCTGGCTTCCGGTATCGGGGGGGGGGGGGGAGTATCGGGCCATTTGCACGAGTACTAAGTACTCGTGCAAACAGCAGTATCGGCACCGATACCGATACTAGTATCGGTATCAGTGCATCCCTAATTCTTGCAGTGATCGGAGAGAGAGTGTGCATCGGCCGATTGTGTATTACGATGAACTGTTCTTGACAAAGTGCGGTTTGGGAGAAAAAGGACATCGTGTGAGGAGAGGCTGCAAACCAGAGGGGAGTGCTGGCGGCCTATGTGTTCGTGTTCTGGCGGAGGAGAACCAGATCGGGAGTGCAGCCGTTAACAGCATCAGGTTCCAAGTGGCAGTGAGGACAGATCCTTTTGATAGAGATCCCTTTCTCCAGCGTTCATCGGTCCAGGACAAGCGCTTACACCGGATGGGTGAGAAGGCTTCGGCCTGGTGAAAACGCAGAACATTGCGCACTTGTTTATTTGTTTTCTTTAAGGGCCCCAATGGTGACTAGTCGAAGATTGTTTTTTGGTTTCATTCACTGGCCAGTTGAACACAGTACCCGGGTACCCTAGACAACGCACATATATATTTTTGAGCCATCTTTCACGGGACTTTAACCCCCTCAGTCCTGGAGTGTACCGTTTTTTTCTTTTACCGCCGCGTGTTTTTCCCACGTTACAAATTCTTGTTACTCAAATACCGTGCATGGGTCAGTAAAGAATATAATATAGAAAAATAGACAACAGTGCTGGTGTATATTTATTTCCTAGTGCGGTGAGACTATCCCGAGGTTTATTCAGCGGCTCCATCGGGGGTGAGCGCTACATAGTCACTGTGTTACATGTTTACAGGTGCATTCTGTATATAGTCACTATTAGGGATGCACCGATACCACTTTTTTAAGACCAAGTACGAGTACCGATACTTTTGTTCAAGTACTCACCGATACCGAGTACCGATACTTTTATCTTATGTCATGTGACCGCTTTCCAATAAGAACAGACCTCATATAAAGCCCCCAGGTCTCATGGATATGCCCCCCAGCTCATGGATTTGCCCCCCAGCTCATGGATAATGACCCCCAGCTCATGGATACTGCCCCAGCTCATGGATATTGACCCCCAGCTCATGGATAATCCCCAGCTCATGGATAATGACCCCCAGCTCATGGATTTGCCCCCCAGCTCATGGATATGCCCCCCAGATCATGGATTTGCCCCCCAGCTCATGGATATGCCCCAGGTCATGGATATTGCCCCCAGCTCATGGATAATGACCCCCAGCTCATGGATAATGACCACCAGCTCATGGATAATGACCACCAGCTAATGGATACTGCCCCAGCTCATGGATTTGCCCCCCAGCTCATGGATAATGACCCCCAGCTCATGGATATTGACCCCCAGCTCATGGATATTGCCCCCCAGCTCATGGATACTGCCCCAGCTCATGGATTTGCCCCCCAGCTCATGGATATGCCCCAGCTCATGGATAATGACCCCCAGCTCATGGATATTGACCCCCAGCTCATGGATATTGACCCCCAGCTCATGGATAATGACCCCCAGCTCATGGATATTGACCCCCAGCTCATGGATATTGACCCCCAGCTCATGGATAATGACCCCCAGCTCATGGATAATGACCCCCAGCTCATGGATAATGACCCCCAGCTCATGGATAATGACCCCCAGCTCATGGATAATGACCCCCTGTAGCTCCCCGCTCATACTTACCTTCCTTTAGCAACGCCGGGAAAGTCTTCGTGCGCGCGCTCCTTGGAAGGTCCCCAGCCGCGACCACGTGGGACCATGTGATCGCGGCTGGGGTCCTTCCAACGAACGCGCGGAAACTTTCCCGGCGTCGCTAAAGGAAGGTAAGTATGAGCAGAGAGCAGCTGCAGGGCCTGTCCGAATGCTCTATCGGCATTCGGACAGGCCCTGCAGCTGCTCTCCTCACTGTGTTTATACTTACCTTCCTTTAGCGACGCCGGGAAAGTTTCCGCTCGTTGGAAGGACCCCAGCCACGATCACATGGTCCCACGTGGTTGCGGCTGGGGACCTTCCAAGGAGCGCGCGCGAACACTTTCTCGGCGTCGCTAAAGGAAGGTAAGTATAAACAAAGTGAGGAGAGCAGCTGCAGGGCCAGTCCGAATGCCGATAGAGCATTCGGACAGCCGCACCAGCCCCTAGGATGCCGGCAAGCCGGCTCAATGCCGGCTTCCGGTATCAGAAAAAAAATATCGGGGGTACTGCACGAGTACCAAGTACTCCTGCAGTACCCGGTATCGGCACAGATACCGATACTAGTATCGGTACAACCCTAGTCACTATGTTACATGTTTACAGGTGCATTCTGTATATAGACACTATCAGGGTTATTCAGAGAGCGTGAAAAGTAGGAGAATGAAATTTTCTAGGTCAAAATAGCCAAACCAGAAAAATTCTCCCTTTCATCTCACTTTCCAAATCGGCTATTTCTGACCTAGAATTTTTCATTCTCCAGTCATTCTCCTGCTTTTCACGCTGGTGCTGTGCCTCAACCGCATCATGCTGGTGGCCACTACCGCTATGGCCAGCCTCAACAGGCACCCATGGCTCCTGGTGCCATGCCCATCCCACACCCCGACACTGACCAGGGCAGGTACATGCAGGATCCTCATGACCCAGATGCACCTAATTATGAGGATTTGTAGGGTTTTCTTATATTTTTATTATGCGTTGTACGGAAACAATATATGCTGTGAATATATTGTTCTATGTTTTCGTTTATTGATAAATGAAAATCTATTTTCCGTACATTGTTGTTGGTGTCATTATTTACGTGTGCTGGAATGTGATGCCTGTGTATGTGTGTGACGAAGACCAGTTTTCACAAAATGTCTTTTTTCTATCCATATTCTATTATTATCCACTGGCTATTGATTTGGTTGCTCCTCTTCTACTTTTCTCTTACATCAGTCACAAATAACGGACTGTGTGGCCACTACTGCCTCTTCCGTCAGAAAGTGCGTCCGTACAAAATGCGCTCATCTGACCCTAGCCTTAAACATACAGAACAGTAGGAGAGAGCAGCACTCTCATCATGCAAGATCAGGCAGGTGTCACCACTAGGGTTGTCAGATCGGCCATGTTTTCCTGGACACACATTACTATTTCATGCAGGTATCATCCGGGTAGAATTCGTACGCTGCAGAAAGGAAATAAAGGCATGCTGCCTGGGATTCATCTTTGATTTCTTACCTTCAGTGTATGAATCCTACATGCTGTACGGTGACATTTTTCTTCCTCTCCACCCCCCCCCACATGATTCAGACCCCCACCCCCGACACATGATTCAGACCCCCCCCCCCCCACGTGATTCAGACTGGACCAGGCCTGGATTGATGGCTGCAGTTCTAACACACAAGTTTAGGCCGGAGCTATTGCATTGCTGGCTTCCAGCCTGACCGGGCGCTGTGTGGGACAATAGAGCATGGACACCTGCTGGAGACTATGCGACAGGAGGGGCGGTGGGTTTATGGAAGTTATAAGCTGTGTGAGCTATTTTTGACCAGGACTGGCTCCTTGCAAGATGAGCTGCCTTGGACTCCTTTTGGCTAAGTGGTACTTCAGGGGACAGGACAGATTACAAAGATGAAAAAACATAAGCTGCCCAGAAGTGCAAAAGAATTGCTGTCGATCAGTGGCTCTCTGAATAACCCTGTATGTTACATGTTCACAGGTGCATTCTGTGTATAGTCACTATGTTAAATGTTTACAGGTGCATTCTGTATATACTCACTATGTTACATGTTTACAGGTGCATTCTGTGTATAGTCACTATGTTACATGTTTACAGGTGCATTCTGTATATACTCACTATGTTACATGTTTACAGGTGCATTCTGTATATACTCACTATGTTACATGTTTACAGGTGCATTCTGTATATACTCACTATGTTACATGTTTACAGGTGCATTCTGTATATACTCACTATGTTACATGTTTACAGGTGCATTCTGTATATAGTCACTATGTTACATGTTTACAGGTGCATTCTGTATATAGTCACCATGTTACATGTTTACAGGTGCATTCTGTATATAGTCACTATGTTACATGTTTACAGGTGCATTCTGTATATAGTCACAATATTACATGTTTACAGGTGCATTCTGTATATAGTCACTATGTTACATGTTTTACAGGTGCATTCTGTATATAGTCACTATGTTACATGTTTACAGGTGCATTCTGTATATAGTCACTATGTTACATGTTTACAGGTGCATTCTGTATATAGTCACTGTGTTACATGTTTACAGGTGCATTCTGTATATAGTCACTATGGGCCCTATTACAATCTCAGCGCAAATGCGTTCGCGCAGCGCAATATTTTTGCGCACCGAAAAATGCACTATCGCGCAAAAATTAACGCAGTATTACGATCCGAGCACATTTTTTCAGCCTTCAAGTTTTCCCGTACGCAATCCGACGCGCAAATGAACGTTGCGTGTAGGAATCGGTGGGCAGACTGTTTTTTCACGGGATTCAGCAAATCAGAATTAAGAACCACCATTTTCTAGGTGTCGGTTGTTGCGCCTGTCAAAGTCAATCTGCATATCTGTGCTGCAGCAAAAAAATATTTTGACAAATTATTAAATTTTAATGTCTGGGTATGTGGAACTGTACTGTGCTGTATTTTTTTTTTTCGTGCTGGTGTATTTTGTTCTGGCCAGAACGTTTAGATTTGCCGTTAACACCAGGTTTTCAAAAAAATTATGCGCGCAAACGTCGTTCGTAGGAAGTTGCGCATCGATTGTAATACCATCCGATTAACGCATTTGCGCTCATAATGTGAAGTATAGGATGCGCGCACACACTTGCGCTTGGTTCGCGCAGGGTCACTCGCGTTGGACGTTAACGCGCATCATTTGCGCGAACATCGTAATACGACGTTCTGCGCAAATGGTTTTGCAGTCGCACAAATGAGCACACGCAAATGCGCAGCGCCAATAATGTAATAGGGCCCAATGTTACATGTTTACAGGTGCATTCTGTATTGAGGTATGTTAGTAAGGAGCTCTTAGGCTAGGGTCAGACTGAGGCAGTGCGAACGCGCGTGCAGGCGCACTTAATCACGGCCGCACTAGCAGCAGATGCCGGGCAATGACGGCCAATATACGAAGTACGGTCGCACAAAAGTCCGGCTGCGCAACGCAAGTGGCAAACGAACGCATTTTGTCGAGAACGTAAAACCGCTAGTACGGTTGTACAGAGTGCGCTGCGGCGGCATAGCGGCGTGTGTGCGTGAATTGGAGATGTCAGACACTGCTAATGTCCGGCCAACATAACGTCCAGATGCACAAAGTGTTTTATTGATGATCCGTACAAAATCACGGACGCAAATGCGCATAGTATGACCGCTATCGCGTACTCCGTGAAAAAATGCGTCCATTCGTTCGAACGCACTTTTTCACAGACAACGTGAAAATGCGTTCGTCTGACCCTAGCCTTAAGTGACTTTAGACTGGGGGAAGATTTGATGGTGTCTGGGAGATTATTCCATAATTTCAGTGCTCTGTAGGAAAATGAGGACCGAGCCACTTTCTTTTTATATTGTGGTATTGCAGGTAAGGTGCTGGTCCTGGATCAGAGGTTATAGGATGAGGGAACTGCTGGGGGAAGCAGTCTATTCAGGTAGGGTGGTAGCTTCACAGAAAAGCTCATAAACATCAGGTTGGAAAGGTGAAGAGCGCGTTTAGACTCCAGCGACGGCGGGCTCTATTACATTTTCCGCACAGATTCGTACGTGCAGTGCAATTTTTTTTGCGCGTATCGTTAAACGTTAACGCACGCAAACTAACGCAGGTATTACGATCCGGGCGCATTTTTTTTATCCGTCAAAAAATATCGCACGTAAAAAAGACGCGCAAAAACGGCCGCAAATTAACGCTGTGCGCAGAAATCAGTGGGCAGACTGTTATTTCACGCGATTCAGCCAATCAGAATTAAGAACCATAATTGTCTCCCGTTCAGTTTGCCAAAATCAATCTGAGTATATATGCTGCAGCAATAACAAAAACCACGCACAACCACTCAATTTTATTGTTTGGGTATGCGTAGAATCTGTAATTATACTTTGCTGTATTTTTTTTTTCGTGCTGGTGTATTTCATTTCGGCCAGAACGTTCAGATTTGCAGTTACCACCAGCTTCTACGTCGTTCGTAAAACGTTGCGCATCGATTATAATACCAGCCGCGTACCAGCGCACGAACGCATTTGCGCTCACAATGTTAAGTATGGGATGCTCGCATGAACTTGCGTTCGCGCAGGGTCACTCGCGTCAGACATTAACACGCATTTTGTGCGCAAACGTCGTAATTTGATGATCAGCGCGAAGGGTTTTTCCCCCTCGCGATAATGCGTTTTTACGCACGCGCACATTTTTGCGTGAAGAATGTAATAGCGCCCGGCCAGTTTAGCTCTTTTACCATGTCACAATGGTGGGTCATGTAGTGACATTGTAGCACAAAGCGTTTAATAACAATGTTCCAAGTTTGCCGGTATCAGGCCGTGCGGCAGCGAGTGGCTGCAGGCATGCGTAAGATAAATGTGACTCCAGGGCCTGGGATCACGCTCTTGTGTGATCTTACACACAGCTTTGTAAAATCTTGAGCGAGTGTGACGACTTATAGCTTACACATGCTGGCTGCCGCTTTGCTACAACGTGGCCAGCCAGGGAACTTGACACATTGTTACTATGCAATTCTGACAGCCCAGCATATAGTATGTGTTACCGTGTATTAGGGCTGTGCAATATTGACAAAATAATCATATTGCGATTTCTTGAATGAATATTGCGATTTTATTTGCGATTTAGCCAATTGTTTTTGCTTTTTCAAACATGCTACATACATTCTAAATGTATTCAGTATTCAGCACATGGATATACTGCCCCAGCACATGGATATACTGCCCCAGCACATGGATATACTGCCCCAGCACATGGATATACTGCCCCAACACATGGATATTGCCCCAGCACATGGATACTGCCCAAGCTCATGGATACTGCCCCAGTACATGGATATGCCCCAGCACATGGATACTGCCCCAGCACATGGATACTGCCCAAGCTCATGGATACTGCCCCAGTACATGGATACTGCCCCAGCACATGGATATTGCCCCAGTACATGGATATTGCCCCAGCACATGGATACTGCCCAAGCTCATGGATACTGCCCCAGCACATGGATACTGCCTCAGCACATGGATACTGCCCCAGCTCGTGGATACTGCCCCAGCACGTGGATACTGCGCCGCAGCTCACCTCTGTGCGCCGCTGTGTTCTGTGCGCCGCTGTGTTCGGCTCCCTGTTAACTTCCGGCGGCACATGGAGCTTGGGCGCTCGCCTGGGGGAACCATGTGACGAGTTGCGAGAACGCGGCTCGTCACGTGGTTCCCCCTGCGAGCGCTCAAAGCACCATGCCGCCGCCGGAAGTTAACAGCCGAAAATCGCAGCCTTATGCGATTTAGAAATCGCAGGGTCGGAAATCGCGATTCGATTGCGATTGCAATTAATTGCACAGCCCTACCGTGTATGTATAGGTGCTCATATTTATGTATGTGTGTTATATAGGGTGGCGTTATTACTCTGTAGCTCTATGATACACACCACCCAATACTGTGAGTTTTATTGCTGTGAAGCTCTGCGATACGCTCACACACATTGAATACTCAAGAGATAGTGTAGTGATTTCAGTGTTCTCAAGAAGGTTGCAAAATGGAAAGCTAGGGGTGACGACCCTCCAAATAACTCGATCCACTTCTATAACACCTCAAAAAATAAAATACATCATGGTAAAGTATGTATATAATTACAAATAAGAGAGCAAAGTAGACTTACACTCACACTATTCAAAGCTCTAGAAGCGGCTCTGACTATTCGCGTGTTTGGGTGATTCCACGCCCCCCCAATAGCCTCCCTTGGGCGACCGACTTGGTCACCCGACTATGGACAATGCCAGCGGCAAATCAGGGTCTTCCACTGGAAGCATTTGCGGATGACCCAGATCGGCCAATGGACAGGCCACCAGGAAACTTACAATGACAATGATGATTAACACAATGGAATGCCCATAGAGAATAATGGGAGGAATGATTGGACTTGGAGTCTGAACTAGTTGTTACATCAAATACATTTAAAGGCTAATGTCAGTCGAACGCAGTGTGAGCGCACTCTGCGTGCATAACGGATGGACGTACTGATGGAAGATACTGTAGACACCACACGGTCCGTTTTTTTTGGCGGATGTAGAAAAAAAAAAAAAAAAAAAAGGAAATATGGGAAACAAAATTAAAATTAAAAGACAGGTGCAGTCAGCCAGGCCAAAAAAACTTCTAAGCGTCAACGAGATGGACATCGCAAATGTGCTCGTCTGACGTCGCGTCATCACGCACACAGGCCGCTACACGGACGCGGCGTACTCTGGGCGTCTGTCGGAGCGCTTTTACAGCGAGGCCTAAGGCTAGGGTCAGACGAACGCATTTTTCACGTTGTCAGTGAAAAAGTGCGTTCGAACGAATGGACGTATTTTTTCACGGAATACGCGATAGCGGTCATACGATGCGCATTTTCGTCTGTGATTTTGTACGGATCATCAATAAAACCCTTTTGCGTCTGGACGTTATGTTGGCCGGACATTAGCAGCGTCTGACGTCTCCCAATCACGCAAACACGCCGCTATGCGGCCGCAGCGCACTCTGTACGTCAGTAGTAGCGGTTTGACGTTCTCGAAAAAATGCGTTCGTTTGCCACTTGCGTTGCACGGACGAACTTTCGTGCGGCCGTTCGTCGTATGTTCCCCGGCATTGGACGTCATTTGCTGCTAGCACGGCCGTGATTTCGTGCGGCTAAATGCACGTTAAAAATGCTTTCGTCTGACCTTAGCCTTAATGGCGTCCGTTGCCACCTGCGTGGTACGTGCACAGTTCGGTGCGCACATACTTCGTGTGTGGGTCTCTATTGTTCACAATTCAATGCTACGATGGACGTTAAACTGTGCGGCGACACGGACGTCATGACTGCTTTTGTCTGACGCGGGCCTTAAGTAGGGATGCATCGATACTGATATTGGTATCGGTAACTGGTGCCAATACCGGGATCTGCAAAAGTACTTGTTGGTACTCTATGGTAAATTCATAGTACAGGAGGGGTCGCGCCTATTCCCCGATGGGGCGGCTGCAACCACCAAATGTATCCAGCTCAACAACATGTGTAAAACATAACAAAAAAAAAAAAAAAAAAATGGCATCTGCGCTTATTCCCATTATACCGTGTGAAACAAAACACAGTTAGAGGTTTGGTTTCTTATTAATGGCCATTAAAAGATTAAGCTCGCCCGCCAGTGTCAAGGCACCTCTAATGAGGGCGAGTCCTATCCAAAAATGAAGCCACAGGCTGCTGTATAGCAAACCATACCTGCTCATGCTGCTCGTCAGTCATGAGGTAGACTGGTGGGCCTTTATTTATGCTCCCCCCAGAAACAAAATCCACTTTGGGATCAAAAACAAAGACACGGAGCGGAGTCTTGCTGCAGGGATGACCTGGCTGGAAGTACATTGAAACATACATAGTACAGGAGGGGTGGGGTCGCGCCTATTCCCAGATGGGCCATTAAAAAGAAACCAAAGCCTCAGTGTTTTGTTTCATATGGTATAATGGGAATAAGCGCAGATGCCATTTTTTTTCTATGGTAAATTCCACTCTGTCCTTTTATTCTCTACGGGCATTATTATTATACTTTATTTATATAGCGCCAGCATATTCCGCAGTGCTGAACAATGGGCACAATATAGACAGGGTTACAATACACTGAGACTGAACAACATTTGATAAACCAGTAAAGGAGGAAACTAGGGCGTTATTCCCGTGGGAACTCATAATCTAGAAGAGTTGCGGGTGGCAACAGGAGGAAAGGACTGCAAGGTGAGAGTGATGGACTGGTTGGGGCAGTAAGGTGCGTCAGTGAGTTGGGTGGTCAGCTTACCTAAATAGGAATGTCTTAAGGGAATGTTTGAAGGAAGAGAAACTAGGGGAAAGTCTAACAGTACGAGGGAGAGCGTTTTCAGAGGATGGAAGCTGCGCGTAGGAAATCCTGCAGTGTATCATGGGAAGAGGTGATCTGGGGAGAAGCTATGCGTAGGTCACTGTTTGATCGTAGAGAGGGGCTGGGGTGTATTTGGTGATTAGTGAGGACAGGTAGTGGGGAGTTGAGTTAGTGAGGGTTTTGTAGGTCAGGGTAAGGATTTTGAATTTAATTCTGCAGTGGATGGGAAGCCAGTGAAGGGACTCGCAGAGACAGAGCGACGGGTGAGGTGGATGAGCCTGGCAGAGGCGTTCAGAATGGATTGTGGGGGGGGGGGCGGGAGAGAGGGAGGCCAAGTAGAAAATTATTACAATAGTCGAGTCGGGAGATTACAAGGGCGGGATGAGTTGCTTTGTGGTGTCAGCGGTAAGAAATGGCCGAATTATGGAAATATTACGCAACTGATAGCGGCAGGAGGAGGAAAGAGACTGGATGTGGGGGATGAAGGAAAGAGCCGAGTCGAGTGTAACTACGAGGCAGCGAACTTGGCTTGATGGGGAGATAGTGATACCCTCCACCACGACAGAGAAGTCAGGAGGTGGGGAGGCATTAGAGCAGGGCTTGACAAAGCCAGGAGCCTGGTAGCCACTGGCTCCTAGAATTTTACTCCTGGCTCCTATAATTTCCAGTTTATTTTACACCATTCTAAAAGCAGTCTTTGGCAACTAAAGACATCTAGTTGGCTTCAATGTTTTCTTCCTGTCTCCTACATTTAATGTAAATATAGCCAGCCCTGGTGTATTTATATAGGAGGGTGTGTGTGTCTGCAGTGGGTAAATAGGGCGTCCAATGACATCAAAGAAAATAAGTAAACATATAAAACAATATCACAAGGTACAGATGTTAACAACACATAATATAAGTATGTATGTGTAATATATATATATATATATATATATATATATAATCTCAGAGCGGCCAAACGGATACTAGAAGCAACGCTCTACACTTCTAGGCTCAAAAAAGTAGCCAAAAGACCAGATGCACAAAACATACCTAACAGCAAAAAGCAGCAGGTAACAAAGTGATAAATGAATAGAAGCGGCTAAAATCATAATTTGGGTCAGTAGAAACACCCAGATGCAGAGGCGAGGTTCCTAACGTTTCGGCAAGGATTCGCCTTTATCAAGGTATACCTTGATAAAGGCGAATCCTCGCCGAAACGTTGGCTCCTAACTTTTGTAGTTGGCTCCTACATTCAAAGCAAATTTGTCAAGCCCTGCATTAGAGGGAGGAATTAGTAGGAGCTCAGTCTTTGTCATGTGCCAACCCGTAGCCCTCCTAGACGGCGCCATAGACACCGTACCCGAGCTGGTAAGAACAATTGAACTATTAACCCCAACATATGTATTCATACATCTTAATACTAATTCCGCCTTTGGCCTCTGGGAGTCCCCTTCTCTTGGATCTTCAATCAACTTCTACTACACCTGTAATGAAGCAAGCCTGAATTCCTTTATAAGGATTATACGCCCATCCAGCCTTGCTTCATTATTGCAAGACTACTCTTCAGCCAAGGTGTGTACCAAGAAGCTCTCCCAGATCTCAAGGCTACAATCAGAACATCAGACCTTCCACCTTTGCCAGGCTTTATGTCCTGCTAGGCCGGCATCTTATTTATTCAGGTCTGTACAATATACCAAGTCTACCCTTCTAAAGAATCCACCTTATGCCAAGTCTACCCTTCAATTTAAGGAATCCACCTTATGCCAAGTCTACCCTTCAACCAAGGACTCCTTCTGCTGTAATACTTATTACTAAGGACTTCCCTTCCACCCAAGGAATTCATCTACTGCCAAGAGACTCCTATCATACTAATTATTGTTTATCAATCTTGTGCCCTTCTCTGCCTCCAGCCTCCTGTGCCCTTCTCTGCCTCCAGCCTCCTGTGCCCTTCTCTGACCTATCATATATTCAGATTACCCGGTTTTCTTTATCTTGCTGTTTGTTCTAAATAAACCTTATTTTCCTTACCTGACTTTCCTCTTTTTGTGTTCACTGCACATTGGGCTCGACATCCCTCGCACACCGTGACAGTCTTGGACATGTTAATCTTTAGTTGGGGAGAGGACATTCAGGAGGAGATGCCAGATAAACAGTCACTGACTTTGGAAAGGAGAGAGATCAGGGGTAGAGAGGTAGATCTGAGTATCATCAGCATAAAGGTGGTAGTTAAAGCCAAAGCTGTTAATGATTTTTCCCAAGGATGAGGTGTAGATAGAGAAGAGCAGCGGACCTAGGACAGAACCTTAGAAACATAGAATAATGTCGGCAGATAAGAACCTTTCGGCCCATCTAGTCTGCCCAATTACATGGATACTTTACCTGGATTTATCTTTTGTTTAGGATAGCCTTATGCTATCCTAAACAAACGATAAATCCAGGTAGTTGGATGGAGAGTTGGGATCGAGGGAGGGTTTCTTTAGTATAGGTGTAACCTGTGCATGTTTGAAGGCAGATGGGAAGGAACCTTGAGGCACACCAACTGATAACGGCATTGAATTGGAGGAGTTACAAGCAAATGATACAGAGAAAGACCTGTTAGACAGATAAGAGTGAATCCAAGAGAGCGCAGTGTCAGAGAGACCGAGAGAGTTGAGTCTGTAGAAGAAGGGGGTGATCGAGAGGTCAAGTAGGAGGAGAATAGAATAGTGGCCGTGGTTCCTAGCCTTTAGGAGGTCATTGGTGACTTTGAGGGCAGTTTTGGTTGAGTGTAGGAGACAGAGGCCTGATTGCAGGGGATCAAGTAAGGAGTTAGAGGACAGGAAGAGGGAGAGGCGATTGAAAACTAGTTTTTCCAGGAGCTTAAAAGGTGAATGGAAGGAGGGATACAGGACGGTAGTTGGATGGAGAGTTGGGATCGAGGGAGGGTTTCTTTAGTATAGGGGTAACTAACACGTGTTTGAAGGCGGATGGGAAGGAGCCGGTGGAGAGAGATAGGTTGAAAATGTGTGTGATAGCAGGGATGAGGGAAGGTATCAGATGTGAAGGAAAGGGGTCAAGCGGGCACGTAGTGAGATGTGAGGAGGATAGTAAGGAGTAAGGTATTGACTTCTTCTTCAGTGGCTGGGATGAAGCGGCAGAGGGTAGCATCTGGGAGTGGAGGATTATTGGTTTGTGTTGGGATGTATCTTCTGATAGTCAGAGTTTTATTTAGGAAGTAATCTGCCAAGTCCTGAGCGCATTCCATTATGTCCCGTAATTCTCTATGGGCATTCCGCTATGTCCCGTAATTCTCTATGGGCATTCCGCTATGTCACGTAATTCTCTATGGGCATTCCGCTATGTCCCGTTATTCTCTATGGGCATTCCGCTATGTCCCGTAATTCTCTATGGGCATTCCATTCTGCCCCATTATTCTCTACGGGCATTCCGCTATGTCCCGTTATTCTCTACGGGCATTCCGCTATGTCCCGTTATTCTCTACGGGCATTCCGCTATGTCCCGTAATTCTCTATGGGCATTCCATTCTGCCCCATTATTCTCTATGGGCATTCTGCCATGTCCCGTTATGCTCTATGGGCATTCCGCCATGTCCCGTTATTCTCTACGGGCATTCCACTATCTCTTGTTATTCTCTACGGGCATTTCGCTATGTCCCGTTATTCTCTACGGGCATTCCGCTATGTCCCGTAATTCTCTATGGGCATTCCATACTGCCCCATTATTCTCTATGGGCATTCCGCCATGTCCCGTTATTCTCTATGGACATTCCGCCATGTCCCGTTATTCTCTATGGGCATTCCGCCATGTCCCGTTATTCTCTATGGGCATTCCGCTATGTCCCGTAATTCTCTATGGGCATTCCGCTATGTCCCGTTATTCTCTATGGGCATTCCGCTATGTCCCGTTATTCTCTATGGGCATTCCGCCATGTCCCGTTATTCTCTATGGGCATTCCGCCATGTCCCGTTATTCTCTATGGGCATTCCGCCATGTCCCGTTATTCTCTATGGGCATTCCGCCATGTCCCGTTATTCTCTATGGGCATTCCGCCATGTCCCGTTATTCTCTATGGGCATTCCGCTATGTCCCGTAATTCTCTATGGGCATTCCATACTGCCCCATTATTCTCTATAGGCATTCCGCCATGTCCCGTTATTCTCTATGGGCATTCCGCCATGTCCCGTTATTCTCTACGGGCATTTCGCTATGTCCCGTTATTCTCTATGGGCATTCCGCCATGTCCCGTTATTCTCTATGGGCATTCCGCCATGTCCCGTTATTCTCTATGGGCATTCCGCCATGTCCCGTTATTCTCTATGGGCATTCCGCCATGTCCCGTTATTCTCTATGGGCATTCCGCTATGTCCCGTAATTCTCTATGGGCATTCCGCTATGTCCCGTAATTCTCTATGGGCATTCCGCTATGTCCCGTTATTCTCTATGGGCATTCCGCCATGTCCCGTTATTCTCTATGGGCATTCCGCTATGTCCCGTAATTCTCTATGGGCATTCCGCTATGTCCCGTAATTCTCTATGGGCATTCCACTATGTCCCGTTATTCTCTATGGGCATTCCGCTATGTCCCGTAATTCTCTATGGGCATTCCGCCATGTCCCGTTATTCTCTATGGGCATTCCGCTATGTCCCGTTATTCTCTATGGGCATTCCGCTATGTCCCGTTATTCTCTATGGGCATTCCGCTATGTCCCGTAATTCTCTATGGGCATTCCACTATGTCCCGTTATTCTCTATGGGCATTCCACTATGTCCCGTTATTCTCTATGGGCATTCCATTCTGCCTCGTTATTCTCTATGGGCATTCCATTCTGCCTCGTTATTCTCTATGGGCATTCCATTCTGCCTCATTATTCTCTATGGGAATTCCCCCTGCCGGTTAAAGGTTATGGTCATTCCTTTTAGTAGATCCCATATTATTATTTAATTCTGAGACACACACTCAGGTGCTGCCCTGTAACATGTATAATTAAAGTGCTGCTGGCGAGAAATCTGTTACTTGATCAAGGCAGATCACCTGGGATTCCACCTCAAACTTCTTACCTGCAACATATATAATTTGTACATACTGCATGGAGGCATTTTTCATGCACTGCCCATCAGCATGAATGATGTCTCCAGGAAAACATGGCCGATCTGGCAGCTCCCGGACAGCACGGAGATGAACGCGTGCAGTGACAAGCTGCAGACATACAGACAGGCCCTGGTCGGTAGGAGAGCAGACACCACAGAGACACGCTCTCCTGTGCGCAGACCGTAAGACACCATAGAGAAGAACCCATAGGCAGAGCGTCACCACGTCGTGCCAGCCAGACACACACACATCCCTAGATGAACTTTCACTTCCCTGAGCGTCCCATTGGTTGCTGCGTCGCAGCCAATCAGCTCTGTCCCTGCTTTCTCGGTCACTGTGGACGCTCCCTCAGTGAGCCCGCCTCCCTTGGTTTGGTGATGTCACGCGGCCCCGCCCCCTCAGCCTGTTATTGTGACGCTGGGTCCTGCTGCTTAGTCACGGTGACTGCCCGGGTTATGGCGGGGGTGACGGAGACCGGGGGCCGGTGAGTGGCGCAGCGCGAGGGATGCTGGGAATAGGGTGAGGTGACCCTCTCGGAGTGCCCCGCCTTCGGGTTGTTAGGGGGCGACAGAGCGGGTCACTGTGTTAACCCCTTGCGGCTGTGCGAGTAACCAGGACATACACCCAGGGCTGAACGGGACAGGCTGAGGGGCTGCATGGGCACACACAGAGCCAGGCGGGCTGTGCCAAACTCTCACCCTGCACTGGGCTGTAATAGGTGCCATGCCCGAGGACAGTGTGCCTGGAGGGTGACACATGGTGCCTGTGTGTGAGGAGGGTGACCCATGGTGACAGGAGGCTTGTGTGGGGAGGGGGGGCACAGGAGGCTTGCGTTTGGGGAGGGGGGGCACAGGAGGCTTGCGTTTGGGGAGGGGGGCACAGGAGGCTTGCGTTGGGGAGGGGGGGCACAGGAGGCTTGCGTTTGGGGAGGGGGGGCACAGGAGGCTTGCGTTTGGGGAGGGGGGCACAGGAGGCTTGCGTTTGGGGGGGGGCACAGGAGGCTTGCGTTTGGGGAGGGGGGCACAGGAAGCTTGCGTTTGGGGAGGGGGGCACAGGAGGCTTGCGTTTGGGGAGGGGGGCACAGGAGGCTTGCGTTTGGGGACGGGGCACAGGCTTGCGCGTGGGGAGGGGGGCACAGGAGGCTTGCGCGTGGGGAGGGGGCACAGGAGGCTTGCGTTTGGGGAGGGGGGCACAGGAGGCTTGTGTGGGGAGGGGGGCACATGGTGCCTGTGTGTGGGGAGGGGAGCACATGGTGACAGGAGGCTTGTGTGGGGAGGGGGGCACAGGAGGCTTGTGTGGGGAGGGGGGGCACAGGAGGCTTGTGTGGGGAGGGGGGGCACAGGAGGCTTGTGTGGGGAGGGGGGGCACAGGAGGCTTGTGTGGGGAGGGGGGGCACAGGAGGCTTGTGTGGGGAGGGGGGGCACAGGAAGCTTGTCTGTGTATGTTGTGCTAAGCTGAACCCTCAGGTGCCAGTGTTGGGTTTGTATTTGATCATGTTAGGGGGTTGCTTGTTTTAGGGTCAGGGTTACATTCAGGGTAGGGGTATCACTAACCCTCTGCTTCAGTTTTAGGTGACAGATTCTGCTCCTTTCTCTGAATGTGCAGCTAAGCCACCCCCCCCCCCCCCGAATCTGTCACTTAAAACCAGAAAGCGTGGCGTCAGGGTAACAGTTGGTTTTAGGGTTAACCCATAAACTATTGCAGCTGGGACTGTCGACTGCACTGAATAAAACCCCAAATTACCCGGTAACTCCATGCCTAGCTGGAGTTTGCTGTCTCAGTCAGGGTTACGGGGTGCTGGCTTGGGGTGTTTGTGTGCCGGACAGGATCATGTTCTCACTGACAGCAGGAGGATGGTGAACGTTCAGGGAAGGGGGACCAGCAGCCTTGTCCCTCCTAGGTGTTTTGGAACATCTCCCGTGATGCTCAGGCGCTCGTTAGGTTGGCTGTGCCTCATGGGAGATGTAGTTCCACAACATCTGGGAGGCCAGGGTTGCTGACCATTGCTTTAAATGGCACATAGGTTTTGTATTATTGGTGGACAAGGCTCTCTTAAAATTATGTGCCGCGGCCCTGTCAGTATATGCCGCAGGTACCTGTAAAACTAGGAAGATGACGCGTGCATGTCACGGGGTGCTTGCTTCTGCTACTAGTGTCCTGGCCCAAATTCTTTGTGTGTGTGTGTGTTGTGTGTGTGTGTATATATATAACACATTGCAAGGTCAGCCTGATGTCATCCTGTAGCTGTACCTTAATTGGCCATGCATTGTGAGGACAGCACGAGGGGTCCCTGTGAGGTCATTGCATGATGTCAGCATTTGCGCCAGTTGGATGCGCTTTGTGATGTCAACATCTTTTTCTGCAGAGCTGGAAAAGAACAAAAGTGCTTTGTTACAGGGTTTTAGTTGGCGCGTTTCGCTGAGCGCAGGTAATGCAGGGTGTTTCGGGAGTTACAGTATTAGTAAAGGGATTTGGTAATTCATGGTATATTGGGGGAAACCTGATGTCATGTCTTCAGGTGAGCAATACATGTATGATGAGTCAATATATCCAGCGCTGGTTAAAACATGCAGTTCTGTACGTCACAGCCAGCGTTGGCGCTCACCGGATAACGAGTTTGTGCATTCTGTGGCTGCTGCGCGTCACAGATATAAAGTGACGCCTGACCCATGGGTACCAGATTTTCATGGAATGAATGGCGGGTAAGATGGGCACCACTTACAGGCAGATTCACCACAATAGGTTGTGTGTCCCTGTCGTAGGTGCAGAATGTGACGTATCTGGTGGTGGTCATCAATCAGGGGCTTTGATTGGTTTCACCGTCACTGTATCACTGATCTAGAGCGCTCACCCCATAATCCCCCCCCCCTTGTACCTTTCCTTTTCTCCTGTTAGATTGTAAGCTCTTGAGCAGAGGCTCCTCTTCTCCCATTGTTCTTGGTGTGTGTTTTAACTGTATGTTTGGTTACAATTTGTACTGCGCCGCAGAATCTGCTGACCCTTATGAATGATTGTAATATCTGTATCAGCGCTGGCAAAGGAGTCCCATACTTTGACTTTGTGACCGTAACGACACAAATGTGAGCTAGGTGCTGCTTAATGGCACAGACTTGTTCCACTGGCACAGATTTTTGTGTAGAGGGGGCTGGAGCAGCGACGGGAGCGGTGGCTGGAGCAGCTTTTTGTTTAGGGTGGACAGTGGTGACTGCCACGGAGTTGTGCGCAGAGGAGTGGGACGCGGCGGCTGACGCAGGATTTCATTAGCTGATGTCAGTCAATGTTTTATTTTACCTTTTTTTTTTATTTCCCCCTCCCCCGCAGATCTGAAGCGAGAGTTGAAGTGTCGCGCTCTCCTTGGGATTTTCTCGACGTTGCGCGGCTGGGTTGACCTTTCACCTGAAATCCGCGTCATTCCCTCGACTCGACGCGATGCCCTTTGGCCGCAGTGAATAAATGTTTCCAATTCTTCTAAAAGTGGACCTAGTCGTGGAGTCCCTCGCCATGGATTAAACCTTTTTTTAGGAAGAACTTACTGGGACCTGGAAACATGGCCTAACGTCCACCCCGCGCGCCCTATCCAGACTCTGTGCGATACACACATTTCATCTTTTTTAGTTTTTATATCTCTCCTTGGAATAAAAATGAAATATTTTCCTAGCGTTGGATTCTAAGGGTTTTTTGGCTCCGGACTTTCTCCTTTCAACACAATTTTTTTTTTTGGAGGGGGCGGCGAATATTTATTTCTAAATATTTGTTTATAATTTTGAAAAAAGGAAAGGGGATAAAAACACATTTTTAAATTTTTTATTTGTGTTCCTGGTCTTTTTTCAAATTTTTCTCCTCGAATAATGTCCTACTGAAAGACACGGGGAACAGCCGGCGGGAATGTACGCCACGGAGTGTCAAGCTGAAGTGACGCCATCCCACAGCAATGGCAACCGTCAGTTCCAGTATACCCTGGCGGACCACACCAACCAGGCCTTCCAGATCATGAATGAGCTCCGGCTCGGGCAGCAGCTCTGTGACGTGACGCTGCGGGTCAAGTACCATGAGCTCCAGGCTGACTTCATGGCCCACAAGATCGTATTGGCCTCCAGCAGCCCGGTATTCAGGGCCATGTTCACCAATGGGCTCCGGGAGTGCGGCATGGAGACGGTGCCCATTGAAGGTATACACCCCAAGGTGATGGAGCGCCTCCTGGACTTTGCCTACACAGCCAGCATATCAGTGGGGGAGAAATGCGTGATCCACGTAATGAACGGGGCTGTCATGTACCAGATGGACAGCGTGGTCAAGGCCTGCAGTGACTTCCTCATCCAGCAACTAGACCCCAGTAACGCCATTGGGATTGCCAGCTTTGCCGAGCAGATAGGCTGCCTCGAGCTGCACCAGAAGGCCCGGGAGTACATCTACATGAATTTCGGAGAGGTGAGACATCCTGCACCGGGTGCCGAGGCTCGGTCCTTGGTATTGTCGGGCCTGTACCCCTTGCATGGGATTATTTATGGTTCAGTTAAAGTCTACCGCAGGACTTGATTAAAACCAGGAAGCCGCTGACTCCTGATATTTTTGATTATTTGATATATTTTTGCACAACTTCTAAAAACCATGCATTTGGCTTCAGGGTTTTCCTACTGGCTCCTACGTCTTGCTGTTAACTCGTTAAGTCCTGTCTTGCTGGATTTACGCTTCTGTGTTTAGTGAGGAGATGCACACCTTCTTGCTGCTTGGTCGGTTTAGCAACAGATGGTGTAAAAACACTGGACCCTTAACAAAGGCAGCTATGCGGAGTGTGTGTCCGTCCGTTCAAAAGTAGGGCAATCGGCGCCTCAAATCACCATTAAGCATCCCATCCCCAGTGCAACCTCCACAGCAAAAAGCGTTTCAACAAACCAAGGGCACTCACAGGTCTTCAATATATAGTATAATTTATTTCGGAAGTTCTTCTGAAATAATGTATCAATTTCATCCGAAAACCATTTGGAAAGGAAACCATATCTAACGAAATGGATTCGTTGTGATGTTTCACACAGGAGGAAACTATTTCCCTGTCAATTAACCTGTGCAATGCTGAATCTATTGGAGGCCAATTGACAGCGAAATACCGAAATTGTCCCAATGAGAAGTATTGAATGATTCCTATATACAGATGGCCAGCGCTGCGGAATATGCTGGCGCTTTATAAAGATTAATAATAATAATCGCCGAAGTGTGCTGAAGCAACACTAATAATTATTAACCCTAGCTCTTAAATAGGAATGCACCGACGCTAGTATCGCTGTTGATACCGGTATTTGCAATAGTACTTGGTACACGTGCAAATGCCTCCAATACATCTACCGATACCTAGAAGCCAACGCTGGGCTAGCTCGCTGGTATCTGAGGGGTTGGGGCTGCTGGCAGAATGCATTAACAGCATTCTCCTCTGGCTGGTCGCGATCCACCGAGCGGCTGGAGGCCTGTGAAGACTGTGATCTTGCGGGGGTATGCAATATCTTGCTAGAGAGTATCACAGCCTTCTCAAGCTGGCGGTAACGTGGCCAGTTGGAGGGGAATGCTGGCAGAATACATTTGATGCATTCTGGCTGCAGCCCCAGTGTCTGGTGTGGATATACATGTATATATCTGAGGTGTGGTGTGTGTGTAAATGGGGTGCATGGCCTTACATTTCAATATTAATAGATTGGACAGGCTTTCAGCAAAATCCTAAATGCTTTATTGGAAAGCAGTCACATGACCTTTTAAATACAAGTATCGGTACTCGGTCTTAAAAAAAAAAAAAACAACCAACAAAAAGTATCGGTTCATCCTTACTTTTAACCTTAATATATTGATTTCTTTATGAAATGGATAAATATTTTTTTGTGTGTGCGAGTCCTTGCAACTTTAAGGCTAAGGTCAGACGAAAGCATTTTTCACGTGCGTTTAGCCGCACGAAATCACGGCCGTGCTAGCAGCAAATGACGTCCAATGCCGGGGAACAAACGGCCGCACGAACGTTCGTCCGTGCAACGCAAGTGGCCAACGAACGCATTTTTTCGAGAACGTCAAACCGCTACTACTGACGTACAGAGTGCGCTGCGTCCGCATAGCGGCGTGTTTGCGTGATTGGGAGACGTCAGACGCTGCACACGTCCGGCCAACATAACGTCCAGACGCAAAAGGGTTTTATTGATGATCCGTACAAAATCACGGACGAAAATGCGCATCGTATGACCGCTATCGCGTATTCCGTGAAAAAATACGTCCATTCGTTCGAACGCACTTTTTCACGGACAAGGTGAAAAATGTGTTCGTCTGACCCTAGCCTTATTGTTAAGTGCTGGGCCTGCGCAGAAACCTGCGGGAGGTCAAGGTGACCCTTCCACCCATGTCTTTCTGCTACACTTTCCTATTAATTATTACTCCCTGGTTGGCCCTTCCTTTCTGTTTTGGCCTCTCCATCCATCCAGTCTGGAGAGGCACAGACACACACCTTTGACTTGCAGGATAGGCGTGTGCCAGCGCCATTCACACGTATATCTTTGTACCATCTTATGTTTTTGGCCTTTTTAAGCTGTGAATTCTGCACGCTGCGCAGGACCAGCAGGTAGAAAGCAAGCGCCCACCTAGCGCAGGAGCTAGCGACCTTGATGTTTGGGGAGTGCAGTTCCAAAACATCTGAATGCTGATGACCCCTGACCTAATGTATGGTATGAGGTTATTTGTACGCTAATTATGTTGAGTGATTCAGTGAACAGTGTTTGCTTTGTGCTAGCACAGGGACCTCAAACTCTGCCACCCCCTCCCCCCTGATATTAACTACAATTCCCATAATTCTCTGCCCATCTAATGCTTTTTTGAAGAATAGTTGGTAATGGTAGGCAATATGCATCTGGAGGGGCTGGAGTTTGAGATCCTTGTTCTAGCAAAACCATAGGAAAAATGTGGAAAGCGGAACCGGCAAGATGGAGTTGCTGGCACAAGATATTGGTTAACTTAACCATGGTTGTCATTTTATTAAAAGATTGATCCCGTATTTATTAATTTATTATAGTTCTCTCATTTTGTAGGTTCAATCTGGCACAGGTTGGCATGTGGTGCCCACCACCCAGTAGCTGTACATAAAGCAGGGCTGGCAAAGTCACGCGCCCCCCCCCCCAGATGTTGACACCTACAAGTCCCAGAATTCTTTCAATGCAATAGATGGTCAGAGCATCATGGGAGGTGTAGTTCAGAAACATCTGGGTGGTGGTGGTGGTGGGGGGGGGGGTCGGAGTTTGACAGCCCTGACATTCAGTGTTCTTGCGCTCCTGCGCTCCACTGCCCGTAGCAGTAATTGCTGGGGTGACAAAATCTAGGATGAAAGAAAATCCTGCTTCTTTTATGATTCTTTATGGGCAGTTTGCACTTAAAGGGATTGATGACTGTCACGCTGCTTTAGTGGTATCGGCACAGCTGATGGGAAGAGGTTGGTGCCCCCACGGATGGCATGGGATGCCGCATTGGTGGTTCACACACTTTCCTGTCACCCCGAAAATATGGAAGAGGCACTTGGAACGGCACTGTTCTAGCAAACCTCGATGCAGCGTTTCCATAAATCTTGCTCCTCTATTCCAGGTCTACCCTCGTGCCATGGAAGCCTCCATCTTTCAGGTCTCGAATGGACAATGTATCCCTGCGTCCAAAGGCCGTGTGTTTGGTTGTAGATTAGTGAGTGACAATCAAAGCGTGTCTTAATTAGAATAAAAATCCTCGCCCATTTCCACTTCAGAGTGTGATTGGTCTTCTGACCAAAGAGGATTTAAAGATGGCGGCTCCCTCGCTACAAGGGTAAGCTCGGAGAAGGACGGTATTTATGGATGTGTCTGCTTTATACATGCAGAGTGATAATGGATGGAATATTTCTTATTTTCTAGTAAACAATATTGGCTGGAAATGTTCAATATTTCCCAGTGCACTTCCTTGTGCGCGGAATGTGCACCTTATAGCCCCCGCGCAGGTGTTGGTTGTGAGGCCGGGATGCCTGCGCAGGTTAGTCATTCACATCACATTCCGGTTGTAATCCTCACAATGACCATCACGGCTGACTGTTGGGTAATTTCCCCCCCAGGAGGTGAAGTTCCGCATAATATCTCTGTATGGAATGCCTGCCGGGCCGGTTTGGCGCTCTTTCTGTACGCGGCTGTGGACTCGCAGTAAGGGAGTAATGAGAAGTCTGGAACAAACCCCAGGGCCAGGTTTCATGTTCCATTTATTCAGATGTCTGTATATTGGGGCTGTGTAATCGAAGGGCCGACGGCGAATACAGGGGGAAAAACGTTATTTTATCTCTGCTTCTGTCACCCCCGCGTAGGTCCGGGCTTGCAAATCCATGGGCCAGGTAGCCTCTGGCTCCTTATATTGTGCATTCAATGCAAATCCATACATGACCGGCTCTTAAAGGGGCACTCCAGGCCAGGGGTCAGCAATCTTGGCCCTCCAGGTGTTTCGGAGCTACATCTCACTTGAGTCTCTGCCAACCTAACGAGTGGCTGAGCATCATGGGAGACGTAGTTGAAAAACATCTGTAGCTCCAAGGATTGCGGATTCCAGTTCTAGGCTCTGTGTGACCACACATTGTAATATTAGTGGTCACAGTGACCTGGTTGCCACTCTGCTCCTCAGCCTCCAGGTCCGGGGCATCATGGCCTCCTCTGGGAGGGGACTCTCGTTCTTGCCCCATGACATTTCAGTCCCCGCATACTGAGAGCCATTGGATTGGCTGGACAGCAGCGTGTCAAGTTTCGGACCAATGCCGCGCGACCCTGGGTCAGGAATTAAAGTCAGTTTTAAAAGGGGAGTAGGGGCTCATATTTAACCCCTCTGCCCCCATCCTGTTTAAACCACGGAGTATATATTTAAGTTTTTATATAGCTAAGATCTGGCAGAGCGAATTCAAACTCCGTCACCTGAAACCAAGCCGTAACACCCAGGCCTGCACACTGCTCAGTCCCAACTACAACTCCCACAATGCTTTGCTAGCCTTAAGAACCTTAGGCATATTCTGTTCTTCCCCCCCCCCCCCCCCATGTGCTATGGCATTACGCATTGTGGTTTGTCGGAACATTGTGGTTGTCAAAGTGTCTTTCCTCTCTACGATGGGCGCAGCATGAAAAGTGCCGCCTGTCTGGTTCCATGGCAGAACTCCTCCGCAGCGTGAGAAACCTGCACTTCTCAGCAAAATTTAAGGAGACCTGAAGAGTGTTGTGATGGTGTGCAGAGGCTTTGTGCTTTCGCTTTGTGTCGGCTTTGTTTGGGTGACTTTATTGATTTTAGTATAGGTTTTTTTTTTTTCGTGTGGCATGCATTGCTGTTTGTTGCAGATGAGCAGGTCCTCTAGTCTAGCCTCGCATGATCTAAACCACTTCACCATGTGTGACCCACCGCGTCGTCCGCCTGTGGAGCATCGCCGTGCCGTCAGTTTTTCCCCTTACAGCTGCATCTTGTGGTGAGGAGCGCGTGAAGAAAGGCCTCGCTCCCACCACCTATGTAGCACTGCAGGATACTCGCAACTTGCTGAGTCACTGCCTCCTCCTCCCGCCTGGAACTTGCTGGCTTCATGTGTGAGCCAATTACACCATGATAAAACAGGATTCCTGGAGGGGGGGGGGGGGATACATTAACCCATGTCTGACTGCAAAGTGTTAATTACTCCGGTTTATTTTTTTTGGGCAAATTTGCTCTTTCGACCCTCGTGATCCAATGTATAAATGGAGACATGCTTTGTTTTTTTTGTTTCTCCTGGGTGGGTTGTTGCGCTCGTTTTTATTGCTCCTCGGAGTGACCGGCACTTCCGTTTGGTACTCGATCCATATTCACACATGTCTTTTGTTTTCGTCTGTGACTTGCTATGGATTCTGCGGGTAGCGACCGCCGGCTGAGAAGTCAACCTGGACGAGACGTTTGGCTGTGGATGAGGTTTCCACTCTTGACTCTTGTTAATTCCTTTTCTGGACCTGAATCCTGCGCCGGGAGTAAAATGACTACGTAAGCTTTTGATATCACATGGACCCACCACTGGTCCTGGATGGGAAGTGATCTCTGTTCTGGCGCAAAGGAGAGTCTCCCGTAAAATGAGGAACTATGGGCTCACCTGTGCTAAAGCAGGGATGTCCTGAAACCCTGGTCTCTGGGTGCGTCTGCTGTCCAGGTTGTAAATCCTACTGCAGGGTTTGGGTGCAACCATGGCTGTCCATATGTTTTGACACTACCTCTCCCATGATACTCCGGCGCTCAGTTGCTTGGTTGAGTCTCGTGGGAAATGTAGTTCCAAAGGTGCTGACCTTTGCTGTAAGGGCTTCTTCTGTGAAGTTGTAAAGGCTTGCGTCTTGAACCTGATTCCTGTGCCAAGGATCTGCTCTTTTAATGTTCTTCAAGCCCATCTTCTGGACACACCACCTAATCGTGCTCAGGGTCTCTGCTATATTGAAGTGCTTTTTATTCACCTGTGCCTAAGTAGGGAGATAATAATCAGCGATGCTTAACCCAGCTTTGCGGTTGTTCATCGTTCCTTATTACTGGGAAATCTTTCTCCCAGGTTTGCTTGTGATTCATGCAGAATTTCGGGCTCGGCACTCTCCAATCCGGCCTGGTAACCAGGGGATTAATATCCAGACAGTTCAGTTCCTGATTTTGGTGTTTCTCCAAGAATAATATACATACAGAAAAAGCTGTGTCGGGCCTATTCCCTACCAGGGCGGCTGCAACAACCAGAAGTAATCAGCCCAGTTGATGTATAAAACAAGGTGTCATCTGCGCTTATGCCTATATAGCTCCATGTGAATCAAAACGGAGGTTTTGGTTTACGTGATCGGCCAATGTAAGTGGTTGTTGCAGCTGCCCTGGTAGGGAATAGGCTCAACCCCACTTTGCGTGTGTGTGTGTGTGTGTGTGTGTGTGGTGTGTGTGTGTGTGTGTAAATTTTGTTGTAACCCCAGACAGGTTGTTTTTGCTGCTGTCCCTTTCCATGTGTTTTTTTTTATATCCTAAAGTTGGAAGTATTGGAGTATAACTAAAACCCACCACTTTGTCTCATAGCTGATAAGCCGCATGGGCATATGCGGTTGCTCAGAGGAGCCGCTCTTGGTTTCATTAGATAGAACTCCCCTTACTAGAGGTGCTGTGACGGGGCAGGTGGGCTTACACTTAAGTGGCCATTCAAGTAAACCAAAACCTCCTGTTTTGTTTCACATGGAGCTATATATATACAGTGGCAAGAAAAAGTATGTGAACCTTTTGGGATTACGTGGAGTTTTGCTTGAATCGGTCATAAAATGTGCTCTGATCTTTATCTAAGTCACAACAATTGGAAAAACAGTCTGCTTAAATTAATACAACACAAACATTATATGTTTTCATGTTTTTTATTGAACAGAACATGTAAACATTCACAGTGCAGGGTGGAAAAAGTATGTGAACCTTTGGACTTAATAACTGGTTGACCCTCCTTTGGCAGCAATAACCTCAACCAAACGTTTCCTGTAGTTGCAGATCAGACCTGCACAACAATCTGGAGTAATTTTGGACCACTCCTCTTCACAAAACTGTTTTAGTGTAGCAATATTCTTGGGATGTCTGGTGTGAATCGCTCTCTTAAGGTCATTTCAATCGGGTTGAGGTCAGGACTCTGACTGGGCCACTCCAGAAGGCGTATTTTGTTTTGTTGAAGCCATTCTTTTGTTGAATTACTTGTATGCTTTGGGTCATTGTCCTGTTGCATCACCCATCCTCTGCGGAGCTTCAGTTTGCGGACAGATGGTCTAACGTTTTCCTGCAAAATGTCTTGATAAGTCTGGAATTAATTTTTCCATCAATGACAACAATCCGTCCAGGCCCTGAGGCAGCAAAGCAGCCCCAAACCATGATGCTCCCTCCGCCATGTTTTACAGTGGGGATGAGGTTTTGATGTTGGTGCGCTGTGCCTTTTTTTCTCCACACATAGTGTTGTGTGTTTTTTCCAAACGACTCAATTTTGGCTTCATCTGTCCACAGAATATTTTGCCAGTAGTGTTGTGGAACATCCAGGTGCTCTTTTGCAAACTTCAAACGTGCTGCAATATTCTTTTTGGACAGCAATTGCTTCCTCCGTGGTGCCCTCCCATGTACTCCATTCTTGTTTAATGTTTTCCTTATTGTAGATGTGTCAACAAAAATGTTAGCATGTGCCAGAGATTTCTGTAAGTCTTTAGCTGACACTCTAGGATTCTTCTTTACCTCATTAAGCATTCTGCGCTGTGCTCTTGCAGTCATCTTTACAGGACGACCACACCTAGGCAGAGTAGCAACAGTGCTGAACTTTCTCCATTTGTAGACAGTCTGTCTTACCGTGGACAAATGAACATCAAGGCTTTTGGAGATACTTTTGTAACCCTTTCCAGCTTCATGCAAGTCAACAATTCTTGATCGTAGGTCTTCTGAGAGCTCTTTTCTGCGAGGTATGGTTCACATCAGGCAGTGCTTCTTGAAACCAGTAAACCCAAAACTGGTGTGTGTTTTTAAAGGGCAGGACAGCTTTCAGCAACACATCCAATAATATCACACTGATTGGACTCAAGGTTGACTCACTCCTGGCTCCAATTAGCTCTTGGAGAAGTCATTAGGCTAGGGGTTCACATACTTTTTCCACCCTGGACTGTGAATGTTTACATGTTATGTTCAATAAACACATGAAAACATATAATGTTTGTGTTGTATTATTTTAAGCAGACTGTGTTTTTCAAATTGTTGTGACTTAGATGAAGATCAGAGCACATTTTATGACCAATTCATGCAAAACTCCAAGTAATCCCAAAGGGTTCACATACTTTTTCTTGCCACTGTATATATCTCCAAGAATGACATACTTGATCCCCTCTGGGATCTGATAATATAATCTATAAGGGTTTATTCACAAAGCAATGGAATTCCATTTTTGCCTCACTTGGACGATTCCATTTTGCCAAAAATACCGTGAATGCACTATTTAGTGAATGGTCACCGTATTTTGCCAAAATTGGAGTCACTGACGCAGTTATTGGAGGTCGGCAAATCGTTAAAAAAAGTGTCTCCTAATTAGGAGCTTAAATCAGTAAAAATATGTCTAATAAAAGGTCTGTTACAAATTAAGTATTTTTATTTTTTATTTTTTTTAAAACAAAAATTTCGTCAAAAGTACAAAAAGATCATTTAAAAAATATATTCCTTTTTACATTGGATCCTATGAGATGCGCCTGTCTACCCGAAACACTGAAAATCAGGGCGTTTTGCTGCAATTTCGGTGCAGTTCAGTTTTCTGTGAATAAGAAGATATGATGGTCTTCTATGGGGCAATTTCAGTGCCGCCGAATTGCACTGTATTTGTCAAGTTGCCAGCTTTGGGAATAGACAAATTGCAACGATCGGTGAAATTCACTGTTCTGTGCAATTCGGAGGTTGGTGAATAACCCATATAGTCTAGAGGTAATGGTTCTGGTCTGAATACCAAGTCGATCACACCGTCGTCTTCTGCGTTTTTCAGGCCATGGGCTGTTTTGTGTGTTGGTGTTTCCCTTTTATCTTTGTGTATTTCCTGTTGTTATCGCAGCCTAGTAATGGTTAACTCGCCGAGCTGCTTCCTGGTCGCAGCTTTAGTAACACGGTTCTTGCACGACCAGGATATAAGATGAAAACGGTCCTATACGGCTTCCTGTATCGCGTTGCCACCTGTTACTCCCATCTTTTTGTCCTGTTTCACAAAGTGCAATGAGTGTAAAGCGATGGTATGATAAGGGATTTCTCCTGGGTGGGGCTCAGGGATGTGTAAGAAATCAGATTGTTTATGGTTGTCGGAATTTTGTGGTTACTCTGTCACTTCCTGTTTCCTGTGTTCCATCTGCCGATTGGTTATTTTTCAATGTAACGACTTAAGGGGCCCCGTGCACGCCGCACTTTTCCTGCTTTAATTAAATCTAAGCTGGTGTTTCACAAGTCTGGAGGCCAATTAGCCGCGGGTTCACAGACCTTTACCGCCAGCTCCTAAAATTCATTATTTTATACTACTTTTCCTTCGCTCCTTTTTGTTTGAGCTAAATCTTTAAAGACCTGCAGAAAATATAGTATCAAAATACCCCCTTCCCAATCTCCCAACCAATCCATAGGCTGAATGAGTTCTGCCCAGACCAGGAAGTGATTCGGCCAATCACAATTCTCCCATAACTTTCAATGGCAGAACTAAGCTCTTCCTAGAAATCCCTGGGGATACTGGGAAATGTTTCCAAAACCTCTACTAATGCAGTCTCTCAAATATAAACCTATGCTTTGACCACAAATGGCCCAGGCCGAGCGGTGGCAGGACAAGGAGGACATTGGTGTGTGTGTGTGTGTTTCTTCTTCTTCAACAACGAGGTGCCAAGCCGATCTAGGACATGGATGAAGAAACGGGCTAGCACAGGCATTTCTAGTGTCCAGGCCGCACCTGCATGAGGTGTATCTGCGTGAAGGTGAAAACCTTACATACTTTGTTTATCGGGTAAACAAAAGACCCTTTATGTCCTGGATGCTCTTGACAAGGGATTATTCCAGAGACTAATGCTGTATGAACTTTTGTTTTCATCATCTTCAGTGTAAGGTAGCTACTAGCTTCCATATAGGATGTATGGCCCTCCATAGGCTTCCTTCTACTCATTCAGTGCCGAGACGTATCTGGATGCATCTTCCCTCATGTCGGGCATATGATGCGTCCGCATCGTGAGCAATGCTCACTTCCCTCTTTACACGAAGACAAGTGCTCGTCATGTGTTCACCCGATATCCGTGGAGTGAATTATCCATCAGGTGAACCACTTATTAAAGATTACATAATGACTATATATACACTCAAACCCGTGCTACACCCTTGGCTTCTGCTTTGAGTGACACTACTCGGCGCTATGTATTGGTGATCCCGCTGCAATATATATTACACCCCCCCCCATGCCTCCTTGAATGGGGTGGGATCTAAATCATGCATTTCAAAGTAAAGTTTGGGTTGAAGATATATAATATTGAAGAAAAGCAGATAATCCCATTTCTATCCAGTTATAACATTCACCTTTTTTTTCTTTCTCTCCTCCTTGGTATAATATTGAGATATGGATAAGTAAATATTCTCTCAAAGCTTCCCCCCCCCCACTAAAATCAGATTTCCTCTTTTGTTCTTCCAACCTGTTTGAAGACTCTCTTCCCCCCCCCCCTTTCTCAAAGAACCAGAATAATAAAAACTACCACTATAGAGATAACGTGAGGACTTTTTTGGGGCTGTATTTAGGTAGCCATTTACCTGGTCGGGTGATTTCTTGCCTTGGTACACTGGATGAATCTGCACTACAGGGCCCTTGCAGTTCATGTTGGTTTGTCTGGAAACATTTGGGGTGCCAAGGCTCGTCACCATAACTGGACGAAATCATGGTGGTATTCGTGTTCTGCTCCACGCCTGGCTGAAGTTTCCCTGTGACTTCAGTGGTCTTGTGGTTTAAGTTTCTCACCGTCCGTGACCAATGTGGCATCAACTGTACCTCCCCGACGGGCCAAGTGATGCGCAGAAATAATGGTCAGAGGTTTCTGTATATGCAGAAGTCATGGTTTACTTCCAGTGGTGGTGTGCATCTATAGATGGTATAGGAATCTTCAGTGAGATCTGATGTGGAAACATGCAAGCTATTAGCTTTTTTACCATAGTTTTGGGGTCCCCTTGCTTTAATTTCCCCATATTTTTAGAGCTTCACTTGTCCTAGACCCTGTTCTTGTCCTCCTTTTACATTTTTGTCTTGGTCCACCTTGAGGTTCCGTCTGTTTCATGTTGTCTTTGTTTTTTTTTTTTGTTTTTTTTGCCAGGTTTCCAAGCAAGAAGAGTTCTTCAACCTCACTCGTTGCCAGCTGGTGAATTTAATCAGCCGGGACGAGCTGAATGTCCGCTGCGAGTCTGAGGTCTTCCACGCCTGTATAAACTGGGTGAAATACGACTGTGAAAACCGACGACCTTACATCCAGGCGCTCCTGCGAGCCGTGCGTTGCCACTCGCTGACCCCTCACTTCCTCCAGCTGCAGCTCCAGCGGTGCGAAATCCTGCGAGGCGACTCCCGCTGCCAGGACTACCTCTCTCAGATCTTCCAGGACCTCACCCTGCACAAACCAACTAAATCCCAACAAGGACGGATCCCCAATGTTCCCCAGTTCATCTACGTGGCTGGTGGCTATTACCGTCAGTCTCTTAATTTTCTGGAGGCTTACAGCCCAGGAGAGGGCGAATGGTTAAGCTTGGCGCCGCTGGAGAAACCCCGCAGCGGTCTGGCAGGGTGTGTGGTGGGGGGGCTTCTATATGCGGTGGGGGGACGAAATAATGCCCCAGACTGTAACAGAGACTCAGACTCTCTTGACTGCTACAACCCAATGAATAACCAGTGGTCGCCATGTGCTGCCATGAGCGTGCCCAGGAACAGAGTAGGCGCTGGTGTCATTGATGGGCATATCTATGCAGTTGGAGGATCTCATGGCTGTTTACATCACAACAGTGTGGAAAGGTGAGTGCAGAAACGGTTGGGCGGGGATCAGTATTTGATCAATAACTAATATATGCAATTGCAAATTCTATACGGTTCACATGAGAAGACTGTGTATGTCAATGTCTGTACAGTGGAACTAGATTTGTTCTACGCTCAATGTCAGTGACTCCTACCCATATGCGTGGTGTGTGTGCATACTCACTGGCCACTTTATTAGGTACACCTTGTTAGTACTGGATCAGACCCCCTTTTTCCTTCAGAACTGCCTTAATTTTTCTTGCCATGAATTCAACAAAGTGTTGGAAACATCCCTCCGAGATTTTGGTCCATATTGACTTGATAGCCTCACGCAGTTGCTACAGATTTGCCGGTTGCACATCCATGCGAATTTCCCATTCCACCACATCGCAAAGGTGCTCTTAGATTGAGATCTGGTAACTGTGGAGGTCATTGGAGTACAGTGGACTCCTTGTCATGTTCAAAAAACTATTTTGAGATGAATTGAGCTTTGTGACATGGTGCATTATCCTGTTGGAAGTCACCATCAGAATATGGGTACACTGTAGTCATAAAGGGATGGACATGGTCCGCAACAATACTCAGGTAGGCTGTGGCATTTAAACAATGCTTAATTGGTAATTTTCCTAAGTATGACGGAAAGTTAGAATTTTAAGACTCTGAGGCAAGTATTTTGCATCTCTTGCTTTGCATTTATTCAACAGCCGCATAGAAAATACTTAAGACAAACTTGCTCCTCCCTTCCCACAGTCCGTTGCAGCAATGCTCCCTCCCCTCTCCATAAGTAGGCTTTTCCCGCCGCCATAATCCTTTTGTGCGAGCGACTCACAATCCAAACGGGATAAGAGCCAACAAACGAGGAAAGAACCCAACCGGAAATGGAGAGAAATCAGGAGGCTGTGGGAAGAAGAAAAAGAATCATAAGACCGTGGTACAGGCGAGGAAATTCGCAGACCGCACAGAGAAGTCTAACCCCTTGGTGGGGGGGGAGAGAGAGAGGGAAAATACTCGCCTCCAAGTCTTTTTTTAAATTCTAACTTTCCGTCATACTTAAGAAAATTACCAATTTTAATTCATGACGCGGAGGCTCATATTTTGCATATTCAAAGCCTGTCCAAGACCGCAGCCGACCAATGATCGACAGGCTTCAAATAGAATGTCAGGATGATCGATTCCCTGGACTAATCTGCCGCCCTCATAAGGTCCTCCAAACGACACCTGGACAGTATCCCTGAGGAGGCCATGGCGCAACTAGTAGAATGCGGCCCAAACGAAGAGATGTTGAGGACATAAGCCACCTGGCCAGCGAGGTGGATGACACCGGACAGTGGGGAAATCACATGCGGGCGTCATGAAGCTGTGCGAGCCTCATATATGCGCAGGCAGCGAACCGGGCAAAGCCGCGGGCGATCGGGTAAAAGACAGCGGTAATTGCCGTTTTCGTGAGCCTGGCGACGTCGAAACGAACACCATCAGGCACAAAGGACTGCGCACCAAAATCCAAAGCGCAAGCATCGTTGACGAGCTTGCAGGACAATAAACAAAACAGTAGTTTTGCGGACAGCTGGCGCAAGGACAGATCAACATTGTCCGGCCATGCCGATATAAAGCACAGGACCACCGTGACGTCCCACATGGAGGAGTAACGGGGCTGATTGGGGGGGTGAGAGTGAACTGCCCATAGTAACCAACATACCAGAGGTGTCAGGACCTGGACGCTCTGACCCCCTTGTGCCCCCCTTTAAGCCCTTCAAACCTGGACTATGCAGGTTCCTGGACTTTCTGTGGACACCTGACACCCTAGCCCTGGAGCCTCAACTGAGCTCACTTTGCCCTGATCAGTCCTGCATTTAAGGAAGCTACGCCCTCCCTAGGTTACTTCCACATTGAAGTCCCTGAGCGTGCTACTGTGTAGACCTGTTTCCTGAGCTCTCCATCCTGATTCCACAGACTTTCCTCAGAAGCCCAAAACATGGTTCACAGGGGCTGAAAGGGGATCCAGACCCCCATCCACACACCAGCGTACCCATCGCTACCAGGCTGACTCATACGCTGCCTGGGTACTCTGGGCCCAGGCTCGTCGGTAAAAGTCCAGTGCATTCCGAAACTCCAGTGACAGAGCCAGGTCCCCTGACACCAACCAAGCAATCAACGGACAGTGAGATGTGATAAGGGGGGTGGGGTCGGCCTTCTAGAAGATCCAGGGGGCAAGACAACACCCGGGGATAATCTATGGACAGTTCCAGGGGGGCCGGGAACCAGGACTGGCCCCACCAAAAGGGTGTCACCAACACCAGGGTCGCCAACTGCGACCTGACCCTGGCCAGCGTCCAAGCAACCATGGCGAATGGGGGGGGGGGAAGCCTAAAGCTGTCCCTGGGACCACGGTTATAGTAATGCGCCTGTCGCCCGTGCTTCCGGGTCCAGGTGCCAGCTGAAGAATCGCGGAAGTTGGCGGTTAAGCCGCGAGGCAAACGGATTGACCATCAACGGACCGCAAAGAGGCAACAAACGAGCAAAGACTGCAGGTAGCGGTCGCTCAAGTCCAGGGTGTGCCTGGAATTCCAGTCGGCAACCACGTTGTCCAGACCCAGAAGGAACTGGGCCTGGATCGTCAGCCCTGACTTTAAGCAATGTACCCAGAACCATTGTGCTAACATTGTGAGCATGGGGAACCTGGGACCCCCCCCCCCAGACCATTGATGTTGCGAATGGCTGGGAAATTGTCCATTCGCAGAAGTACCGTGCAATCCCTCAGGTCTCTGGTAAAGCACTGGACCACGAACAGACCTGCAGTTCCAGACAGTTGATGTGTAGGAGGTACTCCACTGTTGTCCAACTGCCCCCCCCCCCATCTCAAGAGAGGAGAGGCAAGCATCCAACTCTGTTGATAGTTTCCCGTTCCGGGACCGGATGTTTGTCGTCCACCATGTGAGGTCCAGACGTGCTTCGTCCGAGAGGGGCACCAGCTCTGTGTAGGGAATTAACGGGCCATCAGGCGATGGAGGGCCTGATTGGTGTAGGGGAACTGCCAACCTGGTGGCCGAAAGAAGCCCCACCATTCGTGTGAGTGCCCTCAGGGAGTAAGCGCTGTGTCGCAGGAGCGTGCGAGTTTCGCGTTCTAGCGTGGAAACCTTGTCCGCCGGAAGGGTGAGCCGCATGAACACAGAATCCATCAACAGACTTTCCAGAATTTCCAGACTCAAGGTCGACTGAAGAATGGATTTTCTCCACATTTACCACAAAACCCAACTCCTGAAGTAGGGAGAGTGTCCATTGCAAGTGGAGAGAAAGCAATTCCTACGTGGTTAACATTATTAGGATGTTCTCTACGTACACGATAAGGCGAACGCCTTTCACATGCAAAGCCATCATCACTGGCCTCAGCAGCTTGGTAAAGCACAAGGGGCAGAGGAGAGTCCAAAGGGAAGAATGGAAAAGGCCCCCCGCCATAGAAACTGCAGGTTTCTGGTGTTCTGTTGCCACGGGAACGGAAAGATAAGCATCCTTCAAGTCAACCTTGGTGAGCCAGTCTCCTCGAAGTAGATGTGAAAGATCCCGCATGCCCCACATTTTGAAGTGGCAATAGAGCAGGAATGAGGTTTAGGGCCTTCAGGTTTATGACCAGGTGCGAGCCCCTGCCTTTCTTGGCCACCTAGAAAATATTGCTCCCGAACCCCACAGTATTTGACGGGACGTGCTCCACCGCCCCTTTTGAGAGCAAGGCTCTGTATTTCGTCGACCCCCCCCCCTGCGAATAACCGAAGTGGCGAGGGGAGGACGTTTGTGATGGGGCAGACATGAATTTCAGACGGAACCCCGCCACTGTTTGTAGGACCCAGGGGTCTGAGGTCAAAGTTGCCCATTTGGTGAGGAAACAGGCGATGCACCCCCCCCCTTACCTGTGACAAACCCGGGGGTTGTAACGGAGTGCTTACCTGACGGGTGACAAAGGATCACCGAGGGCCCCGGAAGCCTCTATCAGCCACGGGTACATGATGGTAAGAAGCCGGTGGAGTAGGTGGTGTCACTGCCTTGGGGTTGCGGGGCGGGGGAATCGAAGGACCGGTCCATGTTGGGAACCGGTCCAGGGTGGCCGGTAAATTTTCTCCCTACCTCCTACCGGCCCTACTTTTTTTAAGACCTTTTTCAGGGAGGTGGAGGCCTTAAGTGCCAAGGTCTCTAACATACTATTCATAAACGGTAACCCCTGGGCCTCACAGCCCAGATCTGATTCGGCTTTCTGAGTTGAGTGTCCACTTTAAGTAAAATAGATCTCCACCGCTCAGCAGAGATGGCAGTTTGCGTTAGCTAAGAAACAAATGGAACGCTGGAGCCACCCCCGCACCATAAGGGGATCAAGGGTGTCCTCTGTAATCTCAAACAATTTGATAAGGGGCCCAATTGTGTCTAATAGAAGGCCCTGGCATTTTTTTAAAAGCCTGGTCGATGCCAGCTTTAGCGGACCAGCCATGATGTGTAACATATTTTTGGAAATCCTTGTCCTCCAGGGGGGTCAGACATGTCTTCCCTTTTTAGTGGTGGATTGCGGGCTGAGTGCCCCGCCCCATCTAGAGGGTGCCTCATACGGTTGTCTAGCCACTTCTCCACGTGAGGTCTTTTGGACCAAGCCGATGAACGAGGATTGGATAGGTCCTCAGAGTAGAAAAGGGGGTCCCCCTGTGGATCCCAGATCACCGCCGCATCCCCAGTAATCTCAAACATTTCGTCATAAGGAATGTGGAGCGCCACTTCGTTGTCTCCGGCCGACAGACCATCGGGATCATCAGTGACAGTCCTCCTCCTTTTCACCATCCACCTCGATGGAGGGATTGTTCCACCTGATTAGGCCTCTTGGCAGCAGTAGCTGCCCGGGGTACGGGGCCTGTTTACGAGGCAAGGTTGTTTTTGGCAGGTGGGGGCAGTGGTGCCAGGTTGCCAGCACCGCGCGTCAAGTGCTTAGTCTACTGCACTGACTTTTTTCTCACCCCGGTGGGGGGGATCAAAACTTCTGCCTGGCCGGAAAACTGGCCTTCCGCTGGGCCGTAGCCGGGGTCGCAGGAGTGGCAGGCTGTTGTAAGGCCTGAACGGCTGCTAAAACATCTTGTAGGGAGCTAGAATAAGTGGAGGACATGACAGCACCACCTCACGGCAATGGAGGCCTGGATGTCAGGGGTAATCGGGGATGGGGTCGGATTCCCCACGGGCACCTCAGTGACCTGGTCTGCGGGCTGAGCATCGCTGTCCCCCGAGTATTCGGACTCCACGGAGGGGGACTTGCATTTTCCCTTGACCGACATCCTCGAATGCGACCATCTCAGTGGCAGGAATCGGCAGAGGTGAGCTCCCGCGAGCGACACCTCAATATACCACGTGGGGGAACCTTTGCGGCCGGAAGCAGATCTGGCCGCATGAGCATTGAAGCAGCCGCGCAGAGGAAACCGTGCACCCAGGAGGACACCCGCGAAGCACGACGTTCAGCACACCCAGCCATGCTGACCACACAAATCCGGCGCAACGCAGAGGTACTTATCTGATCCTGGAGCAGCAAAGAAATAGGATTATGGTGACGGGAAGAGCCTATTTATGGAGAAGGGAAGGGAGCATTGCTGCAATGAACTGTGGGAAGAGCGGGGCAAGTTTGTCTCTTTTCCTATGCTGCTGTTGAATAAATGCAAAGCAAGGGATGCAAAATACTTGTTTCCGAGTCGTGAATTAAAATTAAGAGGTCCAAAGTGTGCCAACAAAATATCCCCCACACCATTACTACACCACCAGCCTGAACCGTTGATACAAGGCAGGATGGATCCAGGCTTTCATATTGTTTACACCAAATTCTGACCCCAACATCTGAATGTTGCAGCTGAAATAGAGACTCCTCAGACCAGGCAACTTTTTTCCAATCTTCTATTGTCTTATTTTGGTGAGTCTGTGCGAATTGTAGCCTCAGTTTCCAGTTCTTAGCTGACGGGAGTGGCACCTGGTGTGGTTGGCTGCTGCTGTAGCCCATCTGTGTCAAGGATGGACGTGTTTTGTGTTCAGAGATGGTATTCTGCATACCTTGGTTGTAACAAATGATTATTTGAGTTACTGTCGCCTTTCTATGATCTTGAACCAGTCTGCCCATTTTCCTCTGACCTCAAGACATTTTCGTCCACACAAGCTGCCGCACACTGGATATTTTGTCTTTTTTTTTTTTTTTTTTTTTTTGACCATTCTCTGTAAACCCTAGAGATGGTTGTGCGTGAAAATCCCAGCAGTTCAGTTTTTTTAAAAATTTTTTTTTTTTAAATACTCCGACCAGCCCGTCTGGCACCAACAAACATGCCACATTCAAAGTCGCTTAAATCCCCTTTCTTCCCAATTCTGATGCGCAGTTTGAACTTCAGCAAGTCGTCTTCACCACGTCTGGATGCCTAAATGCATTGAGTTGCTGCCATTGGCTGATTAGCAATTTGTGTCAAGCAATTGAACAGGTGTACCTAATAAAGTGACTGGTGAGTGTATACACACACACACCCCTCTTCAGATATTTTGTCGGCCTGTCCTTTGGACTGAAGCCATGTTTTTTTTTTTTTTTTTGTTCATGCTCTTGAGCCTCTCATTACAAATGTCTTTCAACGTGCCAACCTCACTCTGCGTGCCTAACTTGTGCCAGGGCGCATTATGTTTGTGCAGTTGCATAACGCCAGTCCTTTCACTGACGGCAGGTAACCGTAAATACAAACACTTGATGGACGGAAAATGCATAATGAAATGACAGGCATAGACATTCACCAAGCAATGATTTGACTCTAGAATTGCATATTATAGAATAAAATAGAAATTCTGCTTTGAAATTGTCGTTTTGAGATGTATTTGTTTATCCCTTACAGAAATTTTTCTGGGGTGAATGGTTCTATACTCTAGTGTCCATTATCTTCCACAATGTCAAATGGGGTCTGCATTATTCGCATACAGGCAGAAATGGCCTTTGTGTCAGATGCAGTAAATGTGATGCAGATTGATAAATGCCATGGTATTGGTGCATACCTAAAATATATATATAATTATTTTTTTTTCTCATTTTTAGACCGAGTACCGATCCTTTTTTAAAGTCATGTGACCGCTTTCCAATAAATAATTTGGGATTTTGTTGAAAACCTGTCCATTTTATGTTAATATTGAAGTGTATGGACGGACACACACATACCTGATACGTGTGTGTTGGGATGCACAGAAATTTTGGCCACCAATATTGGCAGAAAGGAAAACAAATCCGGTTCGGATGACTTGATTTTTTTTGGTCTCGGTTTTCAGCCGAGCTCAGCCTGCAGTTTTGATATGGGTCTAAAATTTTCATTTCAGTGCGTTTTAAATATAGTATCGCCCAGACTGGTTCCTCTGGCCCACTGCTTTCCAGTGAGCGGCCGCCGGTAAGTTTATAATGTGGCTTCACTGGGGCCTCCAGCCATGCTGTCACAAGATCTTGTCTCGCGAACTCTGCAGATCTCTCTAGAGCGTGGCTGAGAGCCCCGTAGCTTCTTGCTGGAACATGGTCACCCGGAAGAGTCTGGCAGAATGCTGTTAGTGCATTCTGCCAGCCCCTCGAATACCGCCCAGCCCATTGCTGGCTTCCGGTATCAGCGGCATTTGCACAAGTACTTGTGCAAATGCCTAGTATCTGCACGGATACTGATAATCGTACTGGTATATCCCTAAATAAAATGGTGAGATCTCCTGCTTTATGGGGATTTCTAGTGAACATGAGATTTATAAGCAATGCAACTTCAAAAAATACAAACCTGTATTTGCCTGTGTATGACAATTACAGCAACACTTTGGACAGGGATTTTCACTCCTTTATAACCTCTGCATCTTATTCCTGTACAGCAGTGAGTGACACCAGAGCTGTCCCTGTATTCTGCCCTCTCCCTGTGGCTGTAATGCAGCAGGAAAGTTTCTTAATGTTGTGTCACAATGGTTTTGAGAGCTGCTACTTGTAGTTTGTTTACAGTAAGCTAGTGTGAAAAGAGAGAGAAGACAGTGGATTCTGTTACACTTCTGGAGTCACAAGGATCCTGATTTAAAATAAGCAAATGGGGGGGGGGAGAGATGGTTGTCCTTCAGGCGCCGCACATGGCATCTTGTCATACCGGTCTTTGGCTCTCGTTCCAGCTCAGCCGGTAATCATGAGCTACAAAGGCTAAACGGGGATTTTCACAAAGTGCTGGCGTTACAAACACCAGTAAAAGTGGCAGGTGTTTCAGCGCCAACACCCTGCATTTCAGGAAAACTAAAATAGAATCTGTGCACCCCATCCTAAACAGACTATAAAACCTTGAAAGAAACAAAAACTTAAAGCGCCACCTGATTGGATCCTGGCTGCTTTAATTAACCCCTTAAGGACCACTGGTGTTCATAGTACGTCCTGGGGAAAATTCCCCTTAAGGATTAAGGATGTACTATGTGTACGTCATTGTCCTTTAATCACCCCTCCCTCCCTATACGCACCTCTCTGGCTGGGGTCCCGCATCGGTCTGGCTTCCTTGAAGCCGGCCCGATGATTTTATGGGCCCCAGCCGTCGCAATGACGTCACTATCAGGCGTCCCCACTGCATCTGCAGGGGGAACCTGAAAGGGGGGTACTTTAGACGCCTCTTCCTCCTGAACGGCTAGGGCTATAAAAAAAAAAGCACTGCTGGAGAGGGCAGAGTCTGCCCTTTTCAGAAATGCCTTTCTTTAGCCCCTTAGGTGCCGGATCACGATTTGAACCCGGAAGTGGCTGACCTCTTGGATGTTGGCCAAGCCTCCGGGTGACGTCGTCGCCTTATGTGCGATGACGTCAGCCGGCCAGTTAACCCCCCCTAGCTGCCAAGTGGAGCTAGGGGGATCCTTTGGATCAGCTACAGGGTCAAGTTTGGTATTATTGGAAAGGCCTGATCATGGCCTTTCAAATGATACCAAACATCACTAGGTTTGGTGTAAAAGTAAAAAAAAAATGTCTGGAAGGTATGATAAAATATGACTTCAATTAACGTTTGAATATGAGGAGCATAAAACGGTCAAAATGAGCTCCGCACACAGAGGTGAAATGGCTCCGCAGTGAAGGGGTTAAAAAGCAAAACCATGTACAAATTGGGTATTTCTAATTTCAGGACAATGTTTGAAGCTATTTAGCTGGGGTCTTTTTTGGCAGTTGTAGATTTTGGGGATTAAAGTTCGAAAAAGTGTGGTTTTTCCATCGTCTTAAATTTTTTTTATAGTAAATTATACGATATATGATGGAAATAATGGAATAATCTTTAGAAAGTCGATTTGAATGGCGAGAAAAAAACGTTATTTATGGAACCCACACATATTATATGAGTAAGAGAGGAAAATTTAGAACTAAACGCAAACAGCGCAGAAACGTAAAAACAGCAGCGGCCACTTTCGGACAGACAATGGTAAAACCGCCTGGTCATTAAGGGGTTACGCATTTATTTTCGGTTCCTCTAATTGCGCTTTAGTATTTTCTATCAGCATTTTGAGGCTTTGTTACACAGGCGAAGGTGCATTTTGCCTCCCCCCCCCCCGCACCTCTTCCATGCCAATCAAAATCTCCTCGCAGAGATGCATAATATCAGTGCACGACTGTAAGGAGCATATAGACACCAAACATTGGATTTGTAAGGATAACCACTAGAGCTGTCCATTGGCACAGATGTAAACACTGCAGGTTCAAACTCTACTCCCCAAAACAACAGCATTGTTGGCTGCGCGGCTCTGTGATACACACCGCACATTACTGTGACTTTTATTCCTGTGGCCCTCACAAATGTTAGGTGATTATATCCACTAATTGCCAGCGTTGTAAAAAAACAAAGTGCTAAAAACTGTTGGCATTGTGGTGCTGAGAAACACCAGCACTTTTCAGAACTATAATCCAAACCGTAAAAGGAGACGCCACCACTGGTCTCGCGCTGTTGGGAGGCCGCCTTTTTATAGTAAGCTCCAGCCCCGGAGTGGTGGTCCTCTGTCATGCAGGTGCCTTTACATCGATGGGCTGCTTTTGTAAAAGTAACCTAGAAAGAATAAGTGAGAATGTAGATGGGCAGTATCACATCTCATCACGACGGCCACCACCTCACCACAGTTTTCTTGCCCACAGGTATGACCCGGAGAAAGACGAATGGCAGCTGGTGGCGCCAATGAAGACCCGGCGCATTGGTGTTGGGGTGGCGGTGCTGAACAGGCTGTTATACGGAGTGGGCGGCTTTGATGGGACGAACAGACTGAACTCAGCTGAGTGTTATTACCCCGAGACAGACGAGTGGAAGGACATTGCGCCCATGAACGTGGTACGGAGCGGTGCAGGTAAGTCAGTGATTCCACAGGAGGTAAAGGTTAAGGCTCCTCGTCAAGTCATAATGCCAAAGAGCTTGCCTGTTTGCATCTGAAACCTACATTTTTTTTATTTTTATAATCTAAACAAAGACCAATTTAAACGCTCTCAAGAAGGTTGGTTGCTACACCGGGTGTTTGGTTAAAGAAAAATTATATTTTCAATAAAGTGTTACGTTAACCCCTTGGCTGCAAATAACATGGCCTTTCCAATGATGCCAAACCTGACCAGGTCGTATGTATATATACTGCACTATTGTTTACGTTTCATTTAGAAAGTGAACAATAATGCTGCACTAAGTGTGGAGGAGATGGCACAGTTACACTATTATGCCTTGTTTAATTGAAAACTTAAACCGCCAGGGGTCCTTTTGGAACCCTGCTTCTCTGTCCTTTCCATTGATTTCCCCCCCCCCCACTTCACCTTGTGCAGTGTGCAAATCAGAGTCTGGCCTTTCCAACGATGCCAAATATGACCACGCAATTTGTGTAAGAAAAAATGTGAATTTTGCATTTATTCATAAGGCTGTGGCTTTGTGTGCTTTTACTTAAAAAGCAACAACCCACTTTCTCATTTCCCACGCCGGGACAATATTTATAAAGTATTTTACCAGGAAAGATATGAGATTTCTCTCGTTTTCAAGTACGTCCTGGGTTCAAGAACATTGAAATGTTAGTCGTTACAGAAATACAAAATAATGCAATGCAAGATATTAAAAAAACAAAACACAATTATACAGATTAACACAGAAATAAATATGTAGGAAATATAATCACAATGTTACAGGTTTACAGGCGCATTCAGTATATAGTCACTGTTACAGGTTTACAGGTGCATTCTGTATATAGTCACTATGTGACATGTTTACAGGCGCATTCTGTATATAGTCACTATGTTTACAGGCGCATTCAGTATATAGTCACTATGTTACAGGTGCATTCTGTATATAGTCACTGTTACAGGTTTACAGGTGCATTCTGTATATAGTCACTGTTACAGGTTTACAGGTGCATTCTGTATATAGTCACTGTTACAGGTTTACAGGCGCATTCAGTATATAGTCACTTACAGGTTTACAGGTGCATTCTGTATATAGTCACTATGTTACAGGTTTACAGGTGCATTCTGTATTGAGGTATGTTAATAGAGATCTCTTGAGTGACTTAAGACTGGGGGAAGATTTGATGGCATCTGGGAGGTTATTCCATAACTGCGGTGCTCTGTAGGAAAATGAGGATCGAGCCACTTTCTTTTTGTATTGTGGTATTGCAAGTAAGGTGCAGGTCCTGGATCGGAGGTTATAGGATGAGGGAACTGCTAGGGGAAGCAGCCTATTCAGGTAGGGTGCAGCTTCCCAGAAAAGCTCTTAAACACCAGGTTGGAAAGGTGCGGCCAGTTTAGCTCTTTTAACATGTCACAATGGTGGGTCATGTAGTTACATTGTAATGCAAAGCGGCAGCATGAGTTATACAATGTAGTAAGTTTCTGAAGGTGCGTTTGCGGGGCAGCTGCATACACTACATCTCCGTATTCAATAGCTGGCATAAGCATTTGTTGTACAATCTGCTTTCTTACCGCGGGGCTCAGGCAGGATTTGTTTCTGTACAGGGCACCTAGTTTGGGGTAAAGTTTAGATGAATTTTTCGATGTGGGGGCCAAAGGATAGATTTGGGTCTAACCAAATACCTAGATATTTGAGAGAAGTGACTGTGGTCAGCGTGCCATTTGATTTGTGAAATGTGGAGGGAATGGCACAATGTGTTATTACCAAGTTGCCAGACGGGCGTCAGAGTGGAAGGAATGTCCTTTCTTACGGACGTTCCTTCCGCTCTTAAAAACGATCGTCTGACCCCGACCTTAACTGTTTCAATGTATGTGCTCCAAACCAGTGGATTATTTAATCTCTGTGTGAGGAGAAATGGAAAAATACAAGGAAAAAAAAAAAAATGGTGCGTTAAAGTTAAATTGGTGTGCTCTATTGAAATGGGGAATGTCATTGGGTATGTATGTGTGTTTAACTCTTTATCTCCCTTCCATAGGCGCTTGTGACATAGATACCAGCATCTATGCGATGGGGGGCTACGATGGGACCGACCAATTGAATAGCGTTGAAAGATATGATGTGGAAAAGGACACCTGGAGCTATGTAGCCCCCATGAAGCACCGTAGGAGTGCACTCGGGGTCACCGTGCATCAGGGCAAGATGTATGTTATCGGTAAGTCTTCCACGTGGCCTTCCAATCATCCTGCTGCTGTCTGTACCATGAAGAAAAACACAGGGGTATTTTATCCATAGACTTTATATTCTGGTTTATAAAGCCGCCTTGATCTAAACCGTGTGTCAGGTCTGTTTCGATGTGGTTTAAGATGACGTTCCCTGAGGCAGAGGTCAGACGAGCACAGTAAGTGCGTCCGTACTGACGTGCCTCCCGGCGTCCGTCACAGCGTTGTTGTGCTTCGGGGCCGGTCACACTTTTGGGCGCGCACTACAAGAGGACGTGCAGAAAGCCTCCCTGTCAAAACGCTAGACGCACATTGGACGGGGCTGCAAAGCGTGATCCTCCATAGGGGAATCGAGCTTTGCAGCGCCAAGCGCACTAACTGCTCTCAGCGTGGTGGTCAGACGGGCGCCAGAGTGGAAGGAACGTCCACTTCTCGTTCCTTCTCGTCTGACTCCGGCCTGAGGCCTGGAGATGTGTGTTTTAGCTCATACAAAAGCGTAAAAAAAAATTTCAAAATGGGGTCAGTTGTAATACAGCCAATCAGCGTGCGAGTTGGGGGGGGGGTCTCTCTTTATCCACCTCAATAAGTCTTAGAACGTCAAGTGAGTTATTATTAGAAAGGCCAAAGTCTGATGGTAAACTCTGACCATGTTTTTTGGTGGGGCGGTAAAGAAGCTTCCAGAAATATGTACTCTTAACCAAAACATGAAAAAAACAAAAAACCTAAGTTTAGGGTTTTTTTGTTTTTGCGTTATAGAAAAAACCCCATGGAATTGCAATTTATTTTTAAAAAGTGCACAGAATTCCCAAAGCAGGGGTTATTTAGTTTAGTTTAGTCTGTACAAACTAAAAATGGTGGTTTTTATAAAACGATTATTTTTGAAAGGCCCTGTAGAATAAGAACCACAAAGTGCTGGATGATAAACTGTGACGGGGAATAAATGTACATGCTGTAAATGATTTGAAATCTGTATAATTTACACAGGCCTGTCAAACTTTGGCCCTCCAGAACTACAACTCCCATGATTCTCTTGCTATCATCTGGGGGAAGTGCGTTTAACACGAGTGATTGATTTACACTTAGACGTTTGTGATATAGCATTCTGACATGAGATGACACATACACATAGAAAATATATAGTATATATAATCTGCGAGGTTTCTTGACTTCAGATAGCGCTTAAACACAATGAGCTCAGCACATGGGGGGTGAAATGGTTCAGCAGCGAAGGGGTCAATTTGTATCCAGTAGTTGGTGATCTCCACACCCTTTCCATTTGATGGCAGGTAGGCGTGAAGCTTAATGATGGACAGCTTTGACCGTATGGCCCAAGTGTCTGGATTTAGCAGCATGTTAAGAGTTTATACCCATAAGCCAATGATTTCCAACTTTGGCCATCCAGAGCATCGCCCATAATGCTCAGCCCCTCATTTGGTCAACCGAGCATCACGGGAGATGTAGTTCCAAAACATCTGGAGGGCCAATGTTGGACACCACTGCCATAAGCTTTTAGGTTCTCCTAGGCAGTGCTCTTATGACACCCTTTGATTTGTCTCTTCCCGTTTTCCTCCCGTCAGGGGGTTATGACGGAAGCACATTCCTTGACAGCGTTGAGTGTTATGACCCGGCCACAGACACGTGGACAGAGGTTACCCGTATGATGTCTGGACGCAGCGGCGTGGGCGTCGCCATCACCTTGGAGCCTTGTCGGAAAGAGCCGTGCGGGAGCCTCCGCGAGAAACCGAAAGACTGCTACCTCCATGAGAAAGCCGCGGGGGGCTGCTGTTTCTCTCCGAACCGAAAGAAGTGAGCCTGGCGAGATGATGATGATAATAATATTGAGTTGACTAAGCCGCTGTTCAGTGTTAATAGAATAAATCTGGATTTTCAGTTCTCCCTGCGGGTGAAGAGACTTGTCTTAAATAAAAATAATGAAGAAAAAAAAAAATCAAACTTCTCCGGAACTTGTACTGCAACAAGTGCCATGGAAACAGGTGACTTATAAAGGCCATATGCAAAACTATGATTGGTTAAGGCTTAGGTGATGTGTTTTTTTTTTTTTTTTGACCCACAAGAAGAAACCTGTGATATGCAAAATAAGAAAAAAAATACAACCGTGGGGTTTATAATTGCTACATATTCCCTCTTTCATAATTTTCTGTCCAGCAAATCTGGCTAAAAGAAAGGAGGGGGGGGGGGTCACAAGATCATTAGAATATACACGGAAGAGCAGACTTTCTTCTTCTTTTTTTTTTTTTTGCACACATGACTACGTTGGGTAATTTTATTCAAGATCGTTTGCTTGCTGTAAGATGCTACAAAATCGAGTAAAAACAGATTTACACAGAAATTGTGTAAAAGTCCTAGGGTTATTTTACATACCGGAAACCAAATAAATTTATAAAAAATGGCGTTCGTTCCACCTGACGCTTATACTGGCCTTGGCGCAGATTGGAAAATCCTAGCTGCAAAGATCACAAGCCGTCTGACGTAGGTGGTAAACAAGAGCAAAAGTTGTTTATTTTCTTTTCTGAAGTTCTTTAACAGATGATGGGGATAACCATAGTAACTTTATGACTTTTCCACCTGCACCATCAATCAAAGCGGGTTAGAATAATGTTCCTCTAAAATCCCCCCCCCCCCATTTCTATAAACTGATCTCAACCAGTCTGTGTCACCAATCCTATAGAACGCGACACCGCGTCTCTAAAACTCTGATCATTAAAAGATTTTGCAATAGTTCTCATTTGGGTGAAGATGTGTAATTAGAAGTTAATATTCTCTTGTTCAAATATTTCCTGCAATATATCTGAATTATTCCCCCCCCCCGCTCTCTTAAATCCAGGTTTTATTTATCCGCTGTAGCAAAATGTGAATTTTTTTTTTCCTGTCGTTTCTAAAACTGATCGACCGCCTTGAAACAAAAAATTCCTGTTAAGAGGTAGAATTTTTTTTTTTTTTTATTAGGATTTTTGTCTTTAATAAACACATTTGCACTTTATAGCTCTACAATCTGTTGTGCGTCGGAATGAACGTATCCCCCGCTGAATGCCTTTTTGACAATATGTAGGATTTTTCTTTTTTTCTTTTCTTACTCCAGAGAAGAAATCCGCAGGTTTTTCAGAACCAGATTTCACAAACCTGTTACTTTTAGAAGTGCGGTTAAAAATGAATATCTACAATCACCTAGTGAGAGGACTTGCCCTGTGGGGTTCATGCTTTGCCATAGCTTTAAAAAAACAGGATCACCAAGATTCAAGATTTTTGTCCTTTTTGATTTAAAAAAAAAAAAAAAGAATTAACCGCTTAGGCCGGGTGCACACGAGCGCACTCCGAGTGGAAGGAACGTCTGTGAGAGTGGATGTTCCTTCCACTCGATGCCCGTCTGCCCCCCTCAGCGCTGCAAAGCGCGATCCTCCTATGGAGGATCGTGCTTTGTAGTCAGTCAACGCGCATCCTAGCGCACAAGCGTGTGACCGGCCCCTTTGCATCACATGGCTGCGCTTGGCGCCGGTAAGTGTAGGTGCGCTCGTGTGCACCTGGCCTTAAGGCTGCAGTCACACGAGCACACGGGGTGCGGACAGTACGTCCGTTGAAACGGATGCACTTTATATCGGATGAGATTGTGGTTACATTGTATCAGTTATGACTGACATTGAGAAGGAAAAAAAATGCTGTATGCAGGGGTCTCTCTACACCCCGTTGTAGCTGTTTCACGTCAATGCCATCTTGGCGTCCGTTGCAACATGCGTTGCCCGTGCGTGAAAAAGTGAGCACGTGCTTCGTGTGTTGTTCTCTATTGACTCCTTTTGAAAAGCTATGACGGACAGCAAACAGTGCGGTCAGACGGACATAAAAAGTGCACTCGTGTGACCGCAGCCTTAGGCTAAGGTCAGACGAAAGCAGTTTTAACGTGCATTTAACCGCACTAAATCACGGCCGTGCTAGCAGCAAATGACGTCCAATGCCGGGCTGCATATGAAGAACGGCCGCACAAAAGTGCGGCTGCGCAACGCAAGTGGCAAACGAACGCATTTTTTCGAGAACGTCAAACCGCTAGTACTGACGTACAGAGTGCGCTGCGTCCGCTAGAGGCGTGTGTACGTGATTAGGAGACGTCAGACACTGCTAGTGTACGGCTAACATAACGTCCAGACACAAAGTGTTTTATTGATGATCCGTACAAAATCACGGACGAAAATGCGCATCGTATGACCGCTATCGCGTATTCCGTGAAAAAATGCGTTCATTCATTCGAACTCACTTTTTCACGGACAACGCGAAAGATGCGTTCGTCTGACCCTAGCCTTAGGCCAGGGTCAGATGAGTGTTTTGCAGAGCGGACGCTCCTTCCACTCTGACGCCCGTCTGGCCGCCTCACTGAGCGCAGATACATCCTATGGAGGATCGCACTTTGCAGTCCCATCGAAAGCGAGTCGTAGCGACGGACACCGGGAGAAACGTCAGTACGGGCGCACATTGTGCGCTCGTCCGGCCTTAGTCTTTTAAAACCACTGAGCAAAATTGATGGCAATGTTTTATAAGCTTAATTTTTAAAAAATAAACCTAAAAAATAACATTTTGGCAAATTGCAAATCTATAGGTGGTCCTTCTGCCGCCAATTAAACCCTTGAAGTAAAATAAATACATTTTTCTATCTTTCAATAATTTTGTTGGCCAAATCCCGAGCATCACATTGCAGACTTGTCTGAAGGGGGGGGGGGGGCAATTACAGAATAGTTGGCTCGGCGTATCAAACGAAGAGGCTCTTTAGCAAAAACCCCGAATGAACCGAATGAAAGTCAATAGGTCCAAATTGTGAAGAACCAATAAAGAGCATTTGTGCGATAAAGTGGCCAGATTGAGGAAAAATGATGCTTGAGCACTCTGACGGCTTCAGTGGTCCGAGCAAAGTGCTGTCAATTCTAACCTTTCCGGGTCCTTGTTAATCTGTTGGCTAATTTGCTCTAGTTCATAAAAATCCGGACCTGGTGATGATCCGAGGCCGCGTCACAAACCAGGCTGTGATACAGTGTGATGATGGTCATTATTCTATTTTATCCCCCCCCCCCGGGAATAAGAGTTAATTTGTAGCCCATTGATTAATTTTTAGAAATTTTTATTTTAATGCTTACTAATCTGTCCATCGTACGTTTTAGGAAATGTTGATTCTATGCCTGTTACTCAGTTTGCTGATGGCAGGACGTCCGCTTGTGAATCGTAGCAGGAGACTGTTTAAATCTTATGACGTGCGTATGCACACGCTGTGGATATGTACATACTTTTACGATATTTAATTATATTTTGTGTATCTTCTTGGGAAATGTTTTTTTTTTTTTTTTGCTTTTGCACACTCTGCCCAAATTGTTTAATAAAAGATATTTACATTTAATAAATTTGGAGTCTTTATTTTAATTTATACATGGACTTTATAAAAACAAAACAACCTAGATCTTAAAGAAAAATGTTTTGAAATCCTCCATGGAAGTTTTTTTTTTTTTTCTTATGCGGGCTGCAAAAATTTAGGGCTTTTCAGGGAAAGTGTGACGGGAGTTCTCATATATACACACACTGCACTATATCTAATAAATAAATTGTCTCGGACATTTTGAATCCATTTTCAATCCTGTATGCCTTTCCACTCCTTTGGTTGCTCAGTAATGTTTTGATGCCTCACTGACAGGATACATATGATTTGCAGACACTGTGGGCTAGATTCCTAAGCCTGGCGTAAACGTAACCAGAGCTCTCTTAGGTCAGTGTCAGAGGAGCGTTCTTCAGAGCAGAAGGAATGTCCGTGGGCGTGGACATTCCTTCCACTCTGATGCTCGTATGGCCACCTCGCTGAGCGCAGTTAGTGCGCTCAGCACTACAAAGCTTGATCCTTCTTCGATGGGGAGGATTTCAGCACGTCTGGTGTGGCCCTCTGTCGAACTGTCACAAAGCTGCGACGGACACGGGGAGATGCGTCAATAATCGCGCACGTATGCCCCTATTACATTCTTTGCGCAGTGCGTTTTGCGTGCGCAAATGCGCGTGAGGGGCAGAACCCTTTGCGCTGAACGTCGTATTACAACGTTCGCGCAAACGATGCGCGTTAACGCAGATGGACCTGCACGAGCGAGATGAACTGTGAGCGTCCTATACTTAACATTGTGAGCGCAAATTCGTTCGTGCGCTGGTACGTGGATGGTATTACAATCGATGCGCATCTTTTTACGAACGACGTTTACGCGCATAATTTTAACGTCTTTGAAAAGCTGGTGGTAACTGCAAATCTGAACGTTCTGGCCGAAACGAAAAACGCCAGCACGAGAAAAAATACTGCACAGTATAGTTACACATTCTACACATACCCAAACAATAAAATTGTGAATTCGTGCGTGTTTTTTTTTTTTTTTATTGCTGCAGCATGTATACTCAGATTTACTTTGACAGGCGCAAAAACATGAGTCAATTAAGGTAAATTGATGTCAATTAAGGTTCTTAATTCTGATTGTCTGAATCCCGCGAAAAAAACAGTTTGCACACTGATTTACGTGCGCTACGTTGCTGCGCGCGTATTACACTTTGAGGAAAAATGCGTTCGGATCGGAATGCCACGTTAATTTTCGCGCGATAACGCTGGACGGATGCGCGCAAAAAAAAATTGAGCTGCGTGAATGAAATTGCTCTGGGAAATTTATTAGAGCTCGTTAGTATTACATGAGACTTTTGTATGTGTATATATAATATATATTCACACAGTGGATAGCAAAAGTCTACCCACCCATGTTTAAAATGTCAGGTTTCTGTAATGTAAACGAAAAATGAGACAAATCATTTCAGAACCTTTTCCACCTTTTTTAATGTGACATATAAACTGTACAACTCAATGAAAAACAGACTGAAATCTTTTAGGTGGAGGGAGGAAAAATAAAAGGCTAAATTAATGTGGTTGCGTAAGTGAGTGCACCCTGTTTTATAACTAGGGATGGAGCTGTGTTCAGAATTAAGCAGTCAGTGCACACCCGCCATCATTTAAAGCACCTCCGATTAACCCCAAATAAAGTTTAGCTCTTCTAGTAGGTTTTACCTGACATTTTCTTAGTCACATCCTACAGTAAAAGCCATGGCCGGCAGAGAAGCTTCCAAACCATCAGAGGGATCTCATTGATAAAATGTATCAGGAGAAAGTACAAAAGAATTTCCAGGCATTAGATAAACCATGGAACGCAGTCAAGACACTCACCATCAAGTGGAGAAAATATGGCGCAACAGTGACATTACCAAGAACTGGACGTCCCTCCAAATGTGATTGAAAAGAACAGAAGAAAACTGCTCAGGGAGGCAGCCAAGAGGCCTACAGCAATATTAAAGGAGCCGCAGGAATATCTGGCGAGTACTGGCTGTGTGGTACATGTGACAACAATCTCCCGGATTCCTCATATGTCTGGACTATGGGGTAGAGTGGCAAGACTTAACTTACGAAGAAAAGTATCCAATCCCTGCTAAATTTAAATTTGCCCACTCTTCTTTGCAAAAACACTCCAATTCGACAGGTTTAATCAGGCGAATCCCATAGGTTTCAATGTTAATAATATTCCCGTTTTTATCCAGTATGTAATAAACTGTTTATTACTATTAATCTGCAGCAAAAAGTCTTTTTTCATCTTAAGGCATTTTTCAAATAGCGTTTTCCTTATTATTCATTGGACCTTTTTTGTTAATTCCAGACATTTTCGTCCATTAAAGTTTCAAATTTGAGTTTCAATGTTTGTTTTTTTTTTCTTGCCCATCCGACGGCTTGTCGGCTTTTTTCTGCAGCTGGTCAGCGCTGTGTTCGGCGGCAAGTCAGCTGCTTACAGGTGTGTTTGCCGGTTTGTCAGCATAGAGATAATTGAATCCGTGGGAAGAGATGAGGTTGCCCAGAGAAGCAGTATAGATATAGAAAAGTAGGGGTCCCAGAACAGAGCCTTGACGTACCGCAACTGAGAATGGAACTGGAGGTGAAGAGGCACCATTGAAGGAGACACTGAAGGAGTGAAGAAAGAGATAGTGACACCGCTCTCTCCTGGTTCTCTTCCTAAGTTGACGCAATGTGAGGAGTAGGAGAGGTTGGTCAAATGCAGCAAAAAGGTCAAGAAGAATGAGGGAGATGCAGGGCTGGACTGGCCTACCGGGATACCGGGAGGCATCCCGGGAGGCTGTGGGCCGGCTGCGGCAATCATTGTGCCGCCGATCGCATTATCGCAAAACCGCAGGCTGGTACTAGCGGCCAGCGGCCGGCCCGCAGGTTAACTTACACACACTGTGCCTGGCCGCCGCCTGTCAGTGCCTGCGGCGGGGCTGCAGCCAGGCTAGTGACGAGTCAGTGAGGGAGGAGGGGCCGCCGGGCTGACAGCTGCTGCAGCGTGTGTCCCACCCAGCGAACACAAGGCTGGGATGGGAAATGTCACTCGCACTGCATTGGCGCCGTCCTCGGCCCTCCCTATGTTGCCAAACTTTCCATATTGCGCAGGCGCCACGCTGAAAACCCTGGAGTCACACGAGGAGGAGGCTGACACTGCAGATGTGAGTGAGAGAGTGTGACATTCACTAGGGAGGCCACCCAGCGTGAGGCCAGCAGCGAGCACTGCCGGCACAGGAGGCGAGCGCTGATGGCACAGGAGGAGAGGACTGGACAGGAGGTTGCTGGTGGTGGCACTGGCAAGGTGACCGTCTTTATATCGTAAGCCCTCCTGACTCCCCCGGGGATACATTCATATTGCTGCGCTGGCCATGACCCCCAGGCAGCCATGCAGCCGCAGCCAGAGCATCCCCTGACTCTAGACTAAGACACTGTAACCTACCCTTACCATCATGGCGGCGGTGGGAAGGTGGGAAACTGCAGCAGGGCACCTGGAGCTGCTGGCACAGAACTTCCTTACCATCATGGTGGCGGTGAGAAGATAGGAAACTGCAGCGGGGCGCCTGGAGCTGCTGGCACAGAACTTCCCAAGCTACACGTGTAGCTTGGGAAGTTCTGTGCCAGCAGCTCCAGGCGCCCCACTGCAGTTTCCCATCTTCTCACCGCCACCATGATGGTAAGCTGAGTATGCTGCGCAGTTTGGATCAATCTTCTCCTTTCAGACCTCAGATAGGGAAAGAAAGTTTCTCCATCGGATTAGGCTCCATGGTGGGGGATGTCATGGTATCTGGTCTGAGGTCTATATCTGTGGGCATTATCTGGTCTGAGGTCTATATCTGTGGCCATTATCTGGACTGAGGTCTATATCTGTGGGCATTATCTGGTCTGAGGTCTATATATGTGGGCATTATAAATTAGGTGTGCGCTGTTCTGAATAAAGACCTCAACACTATTTTGTTGAAATTATATTTCTTATCAGGACAAGTAGATCGCCCTGAGGGACAAGTAGATTGGACTACCACTTAGTCTGTTGGACAAGTAGATTTTTTTAAAATTTCCACCCCCCTGAATATGTTTTCTAGGTATTCAGACTTGTGGAATTCCAAAGGTTTTTGCACTTTTTGTACTGTTGAGGAATTAACAGCAACATATTTGCACTTTTTATTATCTCAAAAGGTTTATTGTAACTGCTCCAATATTTAATTACGGTTATGTAAAACAGTTGCCCTATTTTTCTTTTTTATGCACACTATTTATCTATATATAATATTGTGTGTCTTTCAGTTATTTATGTTAATAAAGGTTTGAAACTGCATCTTCCATATTTGAAGAGAAGTTCCTTAATTATTCTTTATTCTTGTAATATATCACCATAGCGATAAGTGGGTTGTTCTTGTCCCTATCTGCTTTCACACCTGTCTTATCTATATATAATACTCTTCAAATGTGTTTTAAAATGCATGGTTTTCCCTTTTATGAATAACATAATAATGACGTTGGGCTGGTATAATAATGCTATGGGGCTGGTATGAAATTATTTCCAGGGCTGGTTTTTCACCCCAGTCCGGCCCTGGGGAGATGTGACTTTTGGTTTTAGCGGCAGCTAAATCGTTAGTCACCGTGGTCATAGCAGTCTCAAAGCCGGACGGGTGGGGATCAAGTAGAGTTAGAGAGGAAACCAGTGAGCTGGCTATAGATCAGGCGTTCTAAGATTTTGGAGGCAAAGGGGAGCAGAGATGGGATGGTAATTCGACGGGGGTGGGAATTTGTAAAATGCAGGAAGTCGGCAGAAGTGTGAGACTTCCTCCAGCCACGTTCAGCCATCCTGGAGCACCGCCGAACATAGCCTGTTTATTTAGTGTGCCACCGTTGGCGGTTAGGCCTGCTTTTAGCACGGAGAGAGGTAGGTGCGAGTTCCTCAAGTGATGAGGAGAGGACAGAGTAGGTAGAGATCAGTGGTTTTTCCGTACAGTCACATGTTGAGAGTGGAAGGACAAGAGGATGGATAGCGGTGCAGAGTAGCTTAGGATTCAAGTGTCTTGCCCAGGTACCGGGGTGGCACCGGGATGTGGGGGATATGAACCCGGTATGCAGTTTCCTGCACAAATGACCAGGTGGGTTAGGTTTGGAAGGGGATGAAGTATGGAAACTGACCGGGTGAATTCTGTAGGATGGTGAGAAGCGTGGAATAATTGCAGGAATCAGGAAACAAAATAACAGGAACAGATTTGGTTTGCAGAGCAGCAAGATACAGCACTTGTCTTCGTGAGCACATAAGCTGAAATGGACCAGCAATGTTGTAGTGTGGGGCAGAGCCCTTTATTCTGTGAGTCACGTGTGTTTGTGATTGAACTGTTGCATTGCTGGAGGAACTGGTTGCTGGATGCAGGTTACAGGGCAGGAACAGTACAGGGAATGTACCACTGGGGGGGGGGGGTGTCAGGATGGTTGCAGCCATGAGGCATGACATCAAGGCACCTTCAGGGTAGAAGAGGAGTGGGAGTGGAAGCAGGAGGTTGTGTAGGTGGCAAAAAAAAGGGTACCAGGAAAGGAGGTGGTGATCAAAAAAGGGGGAGAGGTGTGTTAGAAACGTTAGAGAGGCTAGAGAAAATAAGATCAGGGGTGTTGCCAGCTTAGTGGGTAGGAGAGTTGGACCACTGTGTGATGCCCAAGGAGGAGGAGAGGATAGAGAGGAATTTGGAGGCAATTTGGTCAGGGAGCCAATGGGAATTTTAAAATTTACAAAGGTGAGAGATTTAGGCTGGGGTCAGACGAGCGTAGTGTTCACGTCCGTGATTGCGCCTAAAAGTACGTCCGTGATAGCATGACAGAAAGCCCATTGGAGTCCGACACATGAAGTACGTCCGAACTGAACTGCGGACGCACAACGGCCGCGGCCCACGGACGCAAGGCTGGCAAGAACGTACAACCCCTAGAACGGCCGCACAAAGTGCGCTGCGTCCGCAACGTCCGCATAGCTTTGTGTGTGAGTGATGGAACGTGGTCAGACGGACTGCATTTATACGTCCAGCATTTTTCACGGACAAAATGGTTTTGATTTTTAATTTATTTTCTCTCCTACATCCGTCAAAATATACATCAGTGAATAAACAGACTGTGCGGCCACTACTGCGTCTTCCGTACTGACGTACGTCCGTGTGCAAGGACGCACAGTCCGTAGAAATCACGCTCGTCTGACCCTAGCCTAAATGTCGAGGAGAGAAAGTGAGGGAGCCAGGCTGAGAAATGTTCCAAAAAGGGGGAAATAAATGGTGTAAAATCACAATAATAATTGGCAGAGGCCGTCAAAAACGTGACAAATAATTTAAGGTTTAAACCCCCCCCCCCCAAAAAAAACACGACACTAGTTTTCAGTGTGTTCTTTTAAGTGCTCACACTGTGTGAAGTCTCCCTTTAACTCTTCGAAAACTGGCCAGCATTACAGTATTACAAGTCCTGAGCTGACCCTTCCAGTTGAGACTGAATTGGTCACACTTAAGGAATTATTCAGAAAAAGCCGAAATGGCACCGAACAGGGAATTTCCCCGTACGGTGATATTTCGGGGCTATTTGGAAAGCAGGCAGTTCGCCAAATTTGGCAAACTGCCAGCAAGTACGGTGCCTGTTCGACGGCTGTGAAATCCCCCATAGAGAAGCAATGGTTAATCTATTCACAGACACCGAACAGCAGAGAAACGTTGCCGAAGTGTCCTGCTGTTTGGTGGTTTCATTCGGCAGGTTTATTCAGGCGAATCGCATAGGCTTCAATGTTAAATAAAAACAGGAATATCTAATAAACCGTTTATTTTAATCTGCAGTAAAAAGTCTGATTTCTTTTAGGATCTTTTAGCCATTTTTTGGCAGAAAAAAAATCAGGTTTTTTTTTTAAAAGTGTTTTTTCTTTTTTTTCTGTAATGGACCTTTTCGTTATTATTTCATAGGATCTTGTACGCAAGGGAAGAAAACAGTGTGTTGCTACAGACACAAGGTCTGCTGGATTAAAACGTTACTTTTACTAGTCAAAAAAATAAAACCATGTGAGTCACCAAACAAGGATTAAATAAAACATAGAAATAGATACTCTTCTGAGTGTATTCCTAGTCCAAATACTATACTCTGGGATCCTTGACATGGTCCCAACCAGATAGTCCCTAATATAAACGTACTTGAATGGACAGGAATAAACACTCTTCCCTTGAAATGGAAGGTTCAGCGGGTTTATTCATGCGAATCCCATAGGCTTCAATGTTAAATAAAAACAGGAATATCTAATAAACCATTTATTTTAATTTGCAGTAAAAAGTCTCAGATTTTTTTTAGGGTCTTTTAGCCATTTTCTGGCAAAAAAAAAAATAAGTTTTTTTTTTTAAAAAAAAGTGTTTTTTCTTTTTTTCTGTAGCAGACCTTTTCATTATTATTTCATAGGATCTTAACGTTACATAAACTTTATTAATTCAAACTTTTGTAATTAGAGAATAAAAACATAAAAATGTGTTGACAAAGATAGGGTGGAAGAAGCGTGCCACTGAATTAGTAAATCAACTCATTGCATCCCAAAAAGCTTAAATTGAATGATCAACAGCAATGTATAAGGCCCCGTTCACACTGTGCGATTTTCCACGCCATTTTCATACTCGCGACATAGAGCGATAATGTCGCACAATGTTGCGGTTTTCCACGATTTTGGAAAGCACCACCAATGCAAATCGCAAATAAAGGGTCATGTACCAGCGACATACTACCACGACGCGTGCCGTCGTGCGGCAAGATGTGAACAGCTCCATTGAAATGTATTGGAGAAGCTACATAGCGCAACGTTGCGCGGATTTTGCTGCGACGTCGTGGCAAAATGCGCGCGATAAAATCACATAGTGTGAACGGGGCCTACAGACTATATAAGGGATTGGCAGTGCAATACAATTCATCTCTTGATAAAGCCGACTTAGGTTATCGGCGAAACGCGTCGTTGAGATGTTTTAATGTGTTTTTCCAACGGGTGTTTGATATTGTGCTACAACTCCTCCTATGCTGGTCCGCCAGCGACTTTGGTCTCTATGGACGGCATATGTGTGCTCCCTATGCTGCTGTGGCATTGAGCTTGTAATGAACCTGCGTGCTCTTTGTGCGGATGTATTCTTTACGCTCCCATTTCAAGGCGAGCATGGGTGCTTTTTTTGACGAATGACTGAATGCTCGAGGATCTAACGCTGTCTCTAACCCAAACTCCCACTGAATTAAAGCGCAGCGATTCAATACTTTTATCTGCTGGCATTTTTGGGTTTGCACCTCGAGGAAGTTAAATACTGTGGCTTCTACTTTTGCTAATAGTAGCCTGGGCAGTGTTATGCCCTAAGATTGTGATTACTAGTCCACCTATGTGTCGAATCTTACAAACTGAATGCTGTTTTAAATCTCTACTCCCGCTAAAAGGAAAGCGCAGCAATAAGATACTGCATTTGCCTGTTTTTTTCGGGTTGTGTGCCCCGAGGAATGTAATGGTTGTCGTTCTTTCATTTGCCGACAATAGCTTGTGTAGGTTTGTGCCTCAAGATTGTAATTATCAGCCTATCTATACGCTTAAACTATATGCGGCTACCAAACTGGGATCGATTATTTCGAGTACTCTTTAATGCACAATGTATGGTTCATAATTCAGGGTTGCCTTTACAAATTGTTTTTCATTTATGGATTTAATACATTTTTCATTAAACTCCATTGGTTGGAAGTGAATACTATACGGTTTAAATGAAACCACCCTTTATTTTATTTATTTATTTTTATTTATAAAGGATTTTACCAGGAAGGATACATTGAGATTTCTCTCGTTTTCAAGTATGTCCTGGGTTCACTAACATGGTTACAGAAATACAAAGTAGTAAAATGCAAGAAATTAACACAAAACAAATATACAGATTAACAGAAAAT